>JAVDOI010000015.1:13184364-13911864 GCA_032191485.1 Leptoclinus maculatus
CAGGCGATCCAGCAACCAAGTGAAAGTCAACAGCGTTTCCGACCGCCCCTCTCCAACATAGATGGTTTGTTTAGTGGCCTTTGCAGCATCACTTCTCATTGATCACAGTTTAAACAGATGGAGACGGACAGAGTCACAGCTCGTAAAGTCATGCTTTTTCTTTTTTGAGGTCTGTTTGGCTCAGCAGTTATTTCCACTGATATGGCCTGATGCTTGACTGGGAATACTAATTGGGACAATGTAGATGGAGAAACAAAGAGGGGGGGGGATAGAGAAATGCTGGATATAAGAGAGAGAAGACTGGGAGTTCACCAAGTGTAACAAATCTAAAGAAAATCCATCTACTTATTGAGATATTTCATCCAAACCCAGACATTTAAAACCACATGGTTGTAATAAAGGAACAGAAGAGGGGAAGTCATTAGGATTAATTCTCTGGGGACCATGAATACCTGTACCACATTTCAATGCAGTAGTTGTTGAGATCAAAATGGCGGACAGATGGACATCCATACAACCACTCCTCTAGCATGGCTAAGGACTGTAGTGAAAATGACAATGATTTATTGCATTGGATTATAAGCATATTTATATGCATATCCTCACTTCATTACTCTCCATCCGTGTTTTTCGTCAGCATATGGTTGACATCCTTTCGTTGGGAAAACACCCCTCTCTGCTATGGTGCTGGTCTGGCTCTTTAGTACGATGTCTGGTGTTTTTATCACGTTGTGATATGAAGGGCATTCCACGGGCATGATGTAACCTGCTGCCAAAGCGCGGGACCTCGTCATCATGTGAGATGGTCACTGAGAAGACACAGATCTGCTTTAGTCGGTGCAAACCGAGGTGAAGGCTCATCCACTCGAGTTGCAAATGTTGCAAATGTTGCAGAAATGATGTTGCAGAAAACCCTCCTCTGCATTTCCAAACCGGTTTTATGTCCCACATTAACGTCAAGTATGAAAAAAAGGATCCCAAACAGAAACTGCATTTGAAGAAGCAAATCTTTCGACACCCCAAATAACTCACACCAGCTCCACTTCAAGTGCAATTCTTGTTGACGTCAGCCGTAATTCTGTTATTGCTGCGATGAAGTATTTTGGCGGATCACTTCTTTAAGAAAACAACTGGGATTTAGTGAGAAGTCCTCCGAGGAAAAAGAATGAGAGCTTTTCTCCGGGTCCTCCAAGAAAAAAGTCCCTTCAATCAAGCTGCAGAAGATATATAGCCCCCCAGAGTCCCTCTTTCTGTTACTCCCTCACATAATTGTCCTCCCATTGATTTGACTTTCTCTTTACAAACCTCTCTATCATCAGTATCGATCTGAAGCTACAGGGGGTTATGAATTATACCAGTCTGTGTGGTAACTGTCCACGTAGAGTACACTAAATACGCATCTCAACACTCCGCTCTACAACCCTGAGAAGCGAGGCCACAGCTTCCTGCAAAGAAATTGTCATTCCTAAAATTTCAACCAAAGGACTATAGAATGTTTGGGTTTGCAATATGGTGTTGAGTGCTCTTGACATGTGCTTCCTAAGGAGGGAAAAAACAACAACAACACTACGAATCTAAAGTCAAACAACAGGTCTGGCTGGTTGTGTTTGACTGCAGTCATGGGAGAAAGAGATTACAGCAACCAGGAAAGGTGAAGGAGACTTTATGAGTGTATACTGTACATGCATTGACATGCCCACATACATTTCACATGCCATGCATCAAGATGTAGCCATTGATTAGCTTTGCTGACTGCATTATGTAAAAATTGAATCAGTTAAATTGATTGTGATGTGACACTGTCCTTACGATTGACCCTTCCCTTAGCCCCGCCTCTGGAACACCAATCATAGCGTAGCTTAAGCTAGCGCCGACCAGGGTCCCACAACTATCCCGCTCTGCTCCATAGACTCTAATGCAATAGTTTCAGATTTGATCATTTTCAGGCTGGTTCTGTGGATTTGGAGCTAGTCGTGATTTAGCATTGTGTAATAGTGATACCCGTTACCGGAGAGTTATACGGTCCTAAAATGTTTCGAAGACCCACCCGGCTTTACAAGAAACGGGTTGTTCCTTAACTTCATTGTCTTCTGTCTCAATCGCAAGGTTGTTCACTTTTACACTGTGACCTGTAGCCTTCTTCTTCATCTTCTATCTTTATCTTTTCAACCTTTTTTCTCTGTTGAAGCAGTTTGACATCCTGGATATATCCTAAAAACGTTTAGTGTTTTCATATCAGTTGGGATTTTCATGTGTTATGGTTATGAATGCACTTTCATTTACGTTCTGCCAAGAAACTCTTCGTAGCCAGAAACAGAAAATAACACGATACTGGCAGAAAAATCCAAAATTTCAAGAAATTGAATATCGGAAAAGAATACTCTTCGTCTGCAACTATACTTCAATAATAAGGGTGTCAGTCTCTGCCTTCAGAAACTCCTATCCATTGAAACTTCACAGATGCTACAGTGGCTGCTGCTGGACACGATGTTGCATTTACGGTCTGTCTGTGACTTGTGCTGTCCGTACAGTGGGTGTAGACCGTAATTAGTGATGTATTAACGTGTATGTGAATGAGTGTCTGGATTGTTTCGGGGCCCGCGCTTTTGGTCAAATTTCAAGGACAGAATAATGAGCGAGAGGGAAACCAGCGTGCCTCACATCCACCGCTCTGTCGTCCTCACTGCTCTGCATCAACACAGCAATTACTCTCTCTCTTATTCTCTTTACATCTGAAGGATCTCACAGGCCACTAGTGCGCCCTCCACAAACCACCAATTCACTTTTTATGGGCTTATTAGGTGCAATGCAAATTTGTTCCATTTTGAAAGGATTATAGCTCCATTACAATATGTTAACAATTAAATAAATTGCTTACTTTAAAGTGGCTATAATCGTTATTTTAATAATGTCAATGTCAATGACAATGTGAAATATCAAAATGCAAGAAGTTCAGCAGTGTGACCCACAACTTTAGAGTCCGGTTCACTCTCACCGCTCTCATTGTGCCGTTATTGGTAGCACAAGCCCACCCCACAAAATGTTACAAGTAGAGAACGCAATTACTGAATTATAAATTGCAATACTTTACACGATGTGATACTATAAAATAAAAGTAATGCAATGAGTATCTCAGTATTTCATGCCCAACTGTTTTTGTCAATTAGTCAACACGTCTGCTGTTAAAAATGTTGTTTTTCTGCATTATAACTGCTCTATATCTCCTGTCACTGATACTGCCTTTGACTTCATTCCCACCACCCACTGTCACTCTAGTTAACTGTAAACCCTTTAATGTGTGGGAAGTCCCTGCCGCCTCTTAATCACTGACTGGGTTATGAGCTCACTCTGTGTTTGCATACTTTTGGAGTACACGCGGCAGTTAACCGGCTGTTGTCTCACTGACAATGAGATAAAAGGCCAAGATACAGACACGCAGTTGTAGCGTGGCTAATATTTATTTAGATTCAGTAACAGTTTGCTGATTTTTGGGAAACAACATTTGGTCTGTGAGTTTGTTTTGAGACACCTCAGCTGATAGGTCATCAGTAAGAAATTCTGTGATGTGGTGTCTTTTATACATTTAAATGTTTCTTTTTTTCTTTTTTCTTTACCATTAGCAGAATGTATCCTAATCTTGCCTGACTGACTGTGCGCTACAGCTCACGCTCTCACAGTCCTCCCTGTCCTTTCTCCATCTTTCTCCTGTCTTTTTTGCTGATGCGCCAATTCCCGCTCTGTAATGTATGGTAAACTTATGGCAGGCTATAGATTCTTGGTGAACTGAAGCTGGTTCATATTACATCATTGTATCCGCTAGTCGTATGGTCTCGTCTTCAGAACAGTAGGATACTAAACAAGAAAATGTGGCGGGGCTCCATGGCACCGCTGAATCATGAGTCTTGGTGCTGATTGCTTTATGTGTTGGATGGATGATGTGCAGCAACTGTGACCGTCCGCTGCTGGCTTTCACCAGTACCAGCCAGTACCCTGCTGGTGGGTAATCATTTTTTATGTGTGTGTGTGATGTCCTCTAATGTGCACACTTTAGGACCAAATGTTCTCGTAATGTGCACAGGCTAAATATACTAATATTGGATTTGTACAGAAACATTTCTCCGGAGGCAGAAATTAAGTCACTGCTCAAGTCAATCGTCAGTGGACCGAGACACAAGAGCCACAGTGTTGTGGGACTTAATGGGCTTATTGGGTAAGTTAAAGGGTAGGGAGGAGCTCAATATACAACCATCCAGGGCCGTACACAGGCATTTGCTGGGCCAGTGGCCCAGTTATAAAAGGACCCCCCACCACCCATTGTCACATCTTCATGTGTCTTGTTTTGTCTGAAATCTAAAGATATTTAGTTTGCTTTGGCAAAGAAAAGATAGAAGATAGAAATATGATTATGGGTTTTTTTTCGGCTTGCAACTCTACTGTTGTTTTAGCTCTAATTATTTACCCACTGTGCGCTACCTGTCTAGCATCAGATGGCACACAGACAAAGTACGTGACGAGCTGGTGAACATACTGACGGAGCCAAGGAGCCAGATATTTACCTCAGTTAGTCGAGAGCAAGATATTGGACATGCATTTGTCTGGTAGCCAGAAAGATGATTCCAAATTAAGGTTGCAAAAACACCTTTCTGTTTACCTTTTTTTTTCTCTGCCCCCAAGTGGCCCAAAAATCAATGAAAAACTATTTATTCCATTGCCGTGCAGTATACGAGCTATCAGATTTGACTGGAAGGTTGCCAAAAACAACTCTGTGTGTTTGTTTAGTGACACAAGTCAGTGACTCTGCATCTTTGTGTTTTATGGGTAAATGTGCCTGCACGTGTAGAGTATGTGCACAGTTTGTGTGTGTGACCAATGAAGCTCTAGCGTCAGTTCAGTCAGGATGACTATACTCTTGCATGCCTAAGCCCCTAGTTTATTTCTCATACATCAGCCATTCTTTCCTCACGCATGCTCACTCATTATTTCCTTGCTGTCATTGCTCGGGGCTGTCAATCATGATATCAGCTGTTTAGATCAGCTGGTCTCCTTTATCCAACAGCACAACGACACTGTTAGCCGGTAAAGTCCAAGCGCCAAAGACATTATCATCACATATCATCTGTTAATAATAAACAATAAATAAATCAAGTTCCACGTTGTGGGACACTTCACACAAAAAATACAAGCCAAAACCTCAAGCACATGGCGAGGAAGAGCTCATTAATGGCGGACCTAACTGCGTTAAGTCACGTGTGTCGACGCACACCTTGTTGTGCTTTTGCTCGTATGCAGCGTCTGCAATGCACGCTTGTGTTCTTTTAGGTGTTTCTTTTGCACGATATGAAGGAGGATCACGTGTGTTTGTGTGTTTTCAGTGTGTGTGGTGTGTGTGTGTGTGTGTGAAGACAGAAGTCCCGCCAGGCCTAGTCACCTGTCACTTCTGTGTATTCGCTGTATGTGGGAATGCGCCAGTGGAAAAAGCCCTCACTATTTTAATGCTGCTTATTTCCCAGCACCTCACACCGGCCTTTTCCTCTCTCTGCTTTGGCATGAGACTGAGGAAAACCCTCTGTGTATGTGTTTGTGTGTGTGTGTGTGTATGTGTGTGTGTGTGTACGCCCTCGCACCTCGTCACCTCTGATGCTGCAGCGGGAAGCCCTCATTGCCAGGAGAACCCCAGACTGGCAGGCATACCGAACGCCTACGCACACACACACACACACACACACACATGCACGCACATGCCTGTGCGCTCTGCCACATGCTTTTACACACACACGTGAGCTGCACATTTAGTAGCGCAGACGTACACAAGCACACACATATTTGAACATATAGAACACACACACACACACATGCCTCTCCCTTTCCACACACTTGTGTTAAACCTTTTCATTATTTTACTGCCTCTTCTGTAACAGTGGCAGTGAAGCCCACATAGCCGTGTCCACACTCCAATGTAAACAGTAGGACTCCACCTGAGAGTCTTATTGCAATCGGAGGACCAGGTGGGGAATCGGACGCCAGCCGACAATAAAAAATAAATCAAGATTAGCGTTTTTCAATAGTAGTAAGCGGGCTGTACCACTCAACTTGTTAAATATTCCCAATTCCTCGCATTGGAACTTATTCATCAGTATTTCCCTCTGTGGAAAACATTGGAAAATGCTGAGATGCCAGACCCAAATCCTGCACCCAAAATTTCGGCAATGAAAATTTGAATTCCTCCTTTCTTTATCTGGGGAGAGTCGAGTGTGCAGACTGGATCTATTTGTTCCATGTGGTGCACAACAATCACTTGTCATTCAACAGGAATTGTCTCAAAACAAGTCCCTATATCGGACTGAATCGTGTCTGATATTAAGCGTTAAGAGAAATTTTCCCTTGCAATTAGACGAAGATACTTCGTAAGAACGTGGCATCCAGCGGTGAGGTGGCAACCAACTGAATGCCCAATAGATCCCAATGAATCCTACACACTGGTCTTTTAATAAAAACATGTCAATGTTTCCACTGCTCCCAAGTGACCGACCGAATCTACTATTGCAGGTTTAGGTATAGAGAATCAAAACTGTTACTTGTTCCAAAACAGTTAATAAAAAAGTTACACTTGATAGTAGCTCCAGATGGCAGTCAGAGGTAATTGAAATCTCCTTCAAACCTGTCTGGTCATTTTGGTGCGAAGCGAGGGGAAAAAAAAAATATTTAACCGCTTATCCTATTCAGGGTCGGGGGCTGGAGCCGATCCCAGCTGACATCTGGTCAGACAGGTCGCCAGACTATCGCAGGGCTGACATACGGACTGCATTCACGCTCACAGTCTGTTTTCGGTGATAAACGGTCATAAACACGACGACACAACATTTTAGTTGTATTTGAAGAACTCAGTCGAATCTTCAAATGTAAAAAACAATGACGTTGTGTACAGCCCTGTACTGTGCCTCCTGTGTTTGTTCGTTGAAAGAGCTCTTCAATTCATTTGATTGCTTTAATCGATTATTAGTATTAATAGCTGAGAATGCAACTGGATGTCATAAAAAAATGACAGAAAGGTAGAACCAGGATGAAAAAGTGAAGTAATAAATAGAAATGGATGGTCTCAATGGGATCGCTATCATCTGCGTTTCACCCGGTAATTACTGGGTATACATGTTACCATGGTTACCACAACGATCTTGCATGAGTACTGCATTATCACTCCTTTTATACTGTACAAGTAATCCATTTGAACATTTAGAAAGTTGTTCTTCTTGCACCACATCTTTTAGCTGTGTTTCAGCTCTTATTACCGCACACTGCAATACTCAAGCGAGCGGTTTACCAACATATGTAACACGGTATGCTCATGTTTTGCCTGCGTATCAATCAAATCCGCAATAAGACCCTCAAGGAACATATATCACATATATGAGGGGGGAAATATTGGTGGTCAGAGGGTGTGACTTGGATGAGAATCAGCCGTGGCTGCGCTTTTTCCACTTGTGTACGTGCGTGTGTGTGTGTGGATGGTTTACGTCGAGACGTGCGTGTGCTCCGATGCAATAAGGTATCGCTGGCTTGGGGGGGGGGAAAGTGGGATTAAGTTTCCCCAGTGAAATGTCAGCTGAATATTGTTACCGCCAGAGGATCAGAGAGCAGTCGGGCACCAGTGAACCGTCTCCGGATGGAAATCACTTCTGCTGGATTTCTCCCCAGCAGCCCGGCCTCTCGCTCTTTCCACGCCGCTCCTATAGATCCCTCGCTGCTTGACGGGGTTTCCCAGTCTGTTTGTGTGTGTGTGTGTGTGTGTGTGTGTGTGTGTGTGTGTGTGTGTGTGTGTGTGTGACATCCTGACAATGAGATAATGCAACAGAGGATTTTGCATGCATGTGTGTGCTTTTTTGCATGTATAAGCAGGTGGTGACAGAGGTTTCGGGTTGTTAGTTGGTCTGTTACTGTATGCAAGAGTTTGGGAACACACACACACACACACACACACACACACACACACATGCTAATGGTAACAGTGATTTGCTATGCAAATTCCTGCATCATGAACCAAGTGTTTCTGTGTATGAGAGAGAGAGAAAGCTAACCAGGTGGTGCCCAGTCTTGTGTCTCACCCAGGGTGGTCCAGTGAGAAGGGCTGAAATTAATCCTCATTACATTAATCAGGCGCTCTCTCTCTCTCTCACACACACACACACACACACACACACACACACGCGCACACACACACACACACGCACACAATGAGCCAACTTAATCACAAAGCACGTGTGTTGCAATGGACTTTGCATTCCCTGGTGTAAGACGTATCCCACATACTGCAAAACAAAAGGTTTACATGATACATGTATGGCATTTATCGTCACATATCTGAGGGGGGAGAACAACTGTAATGTCTATATCTGTTCTGCAAAGCACCACCAAATAAGTCAGTGAAATCTTAACTCTTTTAACCATTAACATGGTTAACAAAAAAAGGTAATTTTGGTAGAATTTTGTTAATTGGAAAAGTTGCATGTTCAACATTGTAAAAAAAAACTGTACTGAGCCCCTCCCCCTTTCCCCAACACACATGGTACATCCCCACAGGTGTTTTCACTTGCTGCCTGATTGGACCTCTTCTCAGGAGGCAATCAAATTGACAGCACTCACTCATCTTTAAGTGTCATGGCGTAAAAAAACACCGTTAGCTTGTTCTTTGTACAGAGGTTTTGG
The DNA here is from genome assembly GCA_032191485.1 of Leptoclinus maculatus. Classification (NCBI taxonomy): domain Eukaryota; kingdom Metazoa; phylum Chordata; class Actinopteri; order Perciformes; family Stichaeidae; genus Leptoclinus; species Leptoclinus maculatus. The sequence goes on from JAVDOI010000015.1 coordinate 13,193,065, forward strand.
TGTGGAGGGCTTTTAAAGAAACACAGTGGTGAGTGACACTCAAGTCAAATCACTACAGCATAGTGAGTATGTTCTGAGTTAATATGGACTGCTGCTATTGCTGTTACAGGATCTACTCTAGCTAGCTGTACTGTTAAGTCATTAGCTATTTATGAATAATTCCAGGATTTATTACCATTGAAATGGAAATATATATATATTTTTTTATTTATACCAAAGCAATAACTGCTGTTGTCAGCTTTCCACAGTGATATAAATGACATCATCATAGCTGAAAATCCTAATACTAGCACATGCACTTTAACCCCCGGAACAGGTGTGTGTAACTGTTCAACCATAACTGCTTATGATAATTACTGATGCTAATCAGCAGCATGCAAAAAAGATGCATCATAATTCAATATCGCAAATTATAATGGGTCTTAAATAAAACGCAATCTAATGAGGGAACATGTTCCACATCAATTCATTTCTCTAGTACGTCGCAGTATCAGTAAAATGTTAACAACATATTTAATTTGTTTTCCGCTAAAATGGCAGATCTTGCAATAAAATCCACAATCTTTCTTAACCTTAAGAAAAGCGCTTTTATTGCCGAAGCCACGTCACCGCAACGTGATTGGGAAACCAATTTAGTAGCACATAAACTTAATGCCCAGATGAAATGGTGGCAACCTCCCGTGCTCGTTGGTCTCTGAGCCACATCTTTTTTTTCCCCCCATTTTATTTTTAACCGAACTTCTTTCATTTCGACTCTAGTTTTAGATCTAACGTTAGCAGTATAGTATCTAATCAGTGGCAGAGACTTAAAGTAGCCCACCAGTTATTTTACGATGGTGGGAGACCACAGGATTAGAACAGGCAGCTCCGGGCCTCAAACCTTCCTCAGTATACAGCTAATAAACTAGTTGACCTTAATTTGATTGGGTTTAGGTCAGGTCTCGTTGGTTTTATAGACCCAAGAGGGTGTCATAAAAACCCCTCACGGTGGGAAAAAATACGCATTAGAACGATATAATGTACTGTAAAATGACACTAATGACATAATATATTATATAATGCAACAGTAACAAATTAAATCAAATCTACCGTGACTTTGTTCCTGCGTACTTGAGCATTTCAACCTAAATAAGCCTAAAATTGCACACACCCAATGTATAATGGCATGGTAAGGATGCATATTAAACGACATATTGCAGACTTTTTGAACTGATGTCAGAGAGATTTATGTTTTTGAAAAAAAAACAGAATACAGAAAAACGAGAATACCCACAATCTATTGCTGTCTGCGAGTGAAATTAAAGAGAGGTTTACAGCGAGCTACGTCATTCGAGGGCCTGGATTCTGAGGGATGAATGCTATGTTCTCTGTAAATGAGGCATAACGGAATACATACGGTAACAAAGTATTTGTCAGAAATGTCATTTACAGATTATAGTTTTGCTTTTTAGTTTTTTGCATTTCATGAGCAGGACTTCTAGTAAGTAAGTGGTTGAGCTCAGGAGTTGCTAAGATAAATGACTCAGCGACAGTTGTTTTTAACGTGTGTGTTGGTGTGCGTGTGTGTGTGTCATTAGGACTGTTTTGCACTCATCACCTATCTCTGGTTCATTTTGATTGACAGGCTAGCTTGCAGAATCCATGTTCTTGTGTCCAGCAGGAATGTAATGTGATGTACCTTTTGACCCTCTGTGCGTTTCTTCTGCGTGTTTACATCTGTTGATGCACTAATTGCGTCTGTGTGCGTATGGGCTCTTGTGTGTGAATATGTGTGTGTGAACATATTTCCAGCGGCTCTCTCTCCTGGAATGCAGCGTGGCTCTTCAGAAGGGGATATTAGTGCTGACCGCAGGGCCTCTTTCCCCTCTCCGCTTCCATCTGGTGTCGCATTAAATATTAAACTTTTTAATTTGATTCAATTCCCGACGACAAACACCCTTGATTGGATCCAGATGCCGGCAGCCAGTGGGCCCCACCCCAGGCCTGTTCTGTGCTGAGGGTTCGGATGCTCTGGAGCTCGGCACAGGAGCTGGAACTGAAACCTGGATTAAGACTGGAACTTGGAGTGGAGATGCGCATGGTGCTCCAGTTTGGGGTGGGGTGGGGGGGGGGTTGGAAGTGGTACTTTTGGTAGACGAGGCAGTGGAGCCAAGGCTGCCCTTTGCGACTGGGGATGGAAATTGAGCTGGCAATTGGGTTAATACTGGTACTTAAACTGGAACTGAAACTGGAACGTCACCCCCTTTCAACCTGACTCGAGTCAACAATGCTCTGCAGAAGGCTTACGCTCATGTTGCTTTTGCTAACTCTATAGTAGAGTTGATGTTGGTGGTGCTTTCAGCCAAAATGGTGAGCTTCCTGACATCAAAGACAGATGAACACACTTATCAAACTTGTTTAATTTGCATACATTCTAGTAATTCTGCAGTGTGTGTGTGTGTTTCTTTCTTTCAAAGTCCTTTGAGTGAAATGACAAAACCGTTCTGGTCTGTGGTACAAGCAGAAGATGGTTTGGTTAGAGTTAGAGAAACATCCTGGTCATGGTCGACAGAAACCTGCGTTGACTGTCTGTAGGTAGCATGAATACTGATGTTTGGCGTCACACTATTTCCTCCTGCGGTCCAGACTGACCAGAGTCCAAGTTATTGTGGTTGCTAGATGGCTTTGTCACTTGAATGTAAACATGTAGTTTCTGGGCATTCGCTGAAATTCAATTTTGTTTCGCAAGACAGAAGGACAGGTTCTGCTGGGTGCCCCAAAGTCAAAAGACAAGAAGGTCAGGCTAACTAAGCCTTAAGTCAATATGGACAGATGTGAATGGCTGTCTGTCTTCATACATCAGCCCTGTAAAAGACTGTCCATTATTACCTGTCATACATACAGTTTCACTTAGTGAGAACGATGAAACAATGGGCCCGGGACAGCAGCTGGTATTGGGACATGAAGGGGGCCCATGGGTCTGTGTAAAGTTAGGAATTCTAAAATGAGACAGATCTGAAATGTGCCTGGTCCTGGCTTCGAGATCTTGACTCACATGTTGGATACCATCGGCCTGCGTCAAGTGTCCAGTGTCATTTGGCCTATATTTCCCCTTTACTTCCTGTCATCCTGCCTTTAAAGAAGGGGTGTCCTTCATATCGTCAACTGATTGGCGGCAGATCACAGCAAGCTCTGCTTTATGGTCTATTTCACTCTAAATGGACCATACTATACTACGTCATTTTCCCATTGACTTCTATACAATCTGACTTCTTTTTGCAACCAGAGGAGTCTGCTGTCCAGTAGAGAGAATGCAAGTTTTATGACACTTTCACATTGGCTTCACTCGTCAGAACCAGAGCTACATTCTGTTGGGAGTGCTCTGATTAATAAATGCATTCTTTGGTTGTGAAAACTGCGGCCTTAATAAGTTGCTGTTTTACAACCTTGATATCGCCAAGATTTTGCTTGGATGGTCCCACAAATTTGGATAGTGCAACTTAGTCTACGTGTTGATTTATTCATGCACGCAAAGGAGATAGAGTGAAAGCACATGAAGAATAATTAGATTTTTTTTTTTTATGAGCAGTTTTTTCAATATGTGGATATTTGTACCAAAATGGGCTTAATATCATGATTTGTTGGAAGAAAAAGGCAATTATATTAACATTCATGAGACATTTAGCAACCTTACTACAGCCAGAATGCAAAGGTCATTTGTTTCATCACCACATTTTACAGCTGTGAGATTGACTGTGGAATCAGGCTCCTTAGATCGACTCATCGAATAGTCGACTATTCGGGATCACCGCTACTCTGAAGTGCTTGATAACTATTCTTTTCTTTCTGTTTAATCTTCGCCTTCTCTTCCCCTATTATGATGATTATGAAGCTTAAGGCCAAGTATCAGCCGAGGTCTGCGGTTTCGGATGACGGTCTCTGCGCACCATCTGCTCGGGGCTCTCGGTTGTTGGACTGCGGCCGCTTTTTGCAGCGCAAAAGCAATCAAGGTCACAGTCTCCTCGTCTTATTTTTCTAACAACAACAAAAACAAGTCATTTTTCATTTTAACCAGTGCATATGGGGTGAGATAATATCATTTGTTGCCAATGTAAGTCAGTGAGCTTCAAGAATTTCCTTGAATCAGTGCCACAGTGTTCTGTTGGGTTCCTTAATCTCTCTTGTTTCGACATGTTTTGCTTGAAAATTCTTGAAATAAGTGAACGTGCTTTGGAATCAAGCATTGTTTTGTCATTTCATTGGCCAGAACTGGTCTCTTATTGTATCAAGAACATTTATTTCAGACTAAATGCATACTTGCGTCTTTCACTGGGACACCCCACTCATTCCCTCCTCCATTTGTGTTTGCCAGTTGTTTGAAATTGCCGTGTCTCTAGATGTGTGTTTTACTACAGTATAATGGAGCTCAGAGGGGACCAGAGGACCTGAGGCTAAATGTGTCTTCCCTTGCCTGCGTGAGGACCTGACAGCAACTTTTGGTCCAGGGGTGTGTGTCCCCACCCGCCATTCCACCCTGCCTTGATCCAGATGTCTCGGCAAGGATGAATCATAACTACTTCAGCTTGTTACCATTTGATTCAGTGTTTGTGTGTTTCCCAACATCATATCCGTTCACAGTTTAGACAGCAAAGAAACAAAGAGTGAAAGAGAAAAGAGACCGGTTTGGCAGACTAACAAGATCATTTTTTAGATTTCATTTCTGATTTTGTCGTCATCTTTATTGACTCAACCCCTCCTACGAAAATCGTGCTGTTCTCATTCACAGTTAAATAACTAAGAAAAGTAATGCACTGTAATTCATATAGAACCAATGTAATTATGAGCCAGGATGTGAAGGGCTGCCACTAAGAAAATCAGGTTACAGAATAAAGAGCAACCACGTCTGCATAGGGAGGCAGTGGGGACGGATGGGTCAGACAAACACAGGACTTTCACCCAGGAGGCTGCTGTTTGTGTGAAACCAAAAATCACTGCAGACTTATTTTACCCTACTTCTTACTTACGTACTTAACTAACGTCATCTACGTTAGTTACATATCAAACATGGTTACTTTAGGTTACAAACTTGCATATTTGAACACAAACAATCTTCTCCTTAACCTAAGTTTTGTTGCCTAAACAACAACTTCTGCACTGCAGGGGCTCGCAGAGGTTCACTCATCACTTGTGTTGCTGGACATTCAGACATAGGAAAACACTCAAGAAATGAAAAATGACTTTTCATCTATCTTACAAACGGTTGCATGAGAGTACGTTGCTTAGCACGACAGGCCTGTCGAGCTTTGGATTCCTCCACATGCGTATGTAGGTTGTTTTTTTTGCCACGCTAAAACCAAAAGCAGAAAATGAATGCATTAACCATTGTTTATCAACTCTAACATATTACATTGTTATCATGTTTACTAGCTTAGTAGTTAACATCCAGTAGTTAACCTAACCCAGCGTTACTTCAAAGTCTGAGGAGCACATCATTAACTAGGTACATTTCAATCAGGAGAGACTTCATTAGAGTGAAACAATAATTTATTACACATGAAGAGTCTTTGGCCATTGGACTCCATCGTGAAGTAGTATATTAAAAGGGGGGTAGTGATGTGGTTAGGCCTGGATGTGATGGAGACTGGAGATGAATGGGGTGGAGGAGGGTTGCATCGGTTCATACTGCAATGATAACTGACGGCGGAAGAGGAGCAGAAGAGTAGAAATGAGTTTTAAAATGTTGACCGGGTGCGATTGGCATAAGGAAACATGGCTGCTTATAGTAAAAGTCAACGCCCACAGTCAGCTGATAGGACAGAAGCCACAGAGAGGAGGAGGGATTTGTGAATGAATGAGAGTGTAAAGAGTGTTTTTAGGGTCACAGGTTTAAAAACTCCAAGATAGCATCTCCTTTAAAGTGAGAATATATGGTTTGAAAATGCTCTGCAGCTGAACGGTGTCATGTTAAGAAGAAATAAGTCAGGTCTTATATTTTCTTTACATACTTAATTTATTTATAACAAAAACCAAGTTAGTGTTTCGAGTCTCCACTTCCACACAGATTGCTGGTCACTCGTCTCCATCTTTTGGTTTTTCTGTTTATTAAGTTTTGACTTTCTGGAGGTTAAAAATGTGTAAAAAACAAACAAAACACAGACTAATGCAATCCGAAAGATTCGAAGAGAAGTGGAAAAATTAAACAGAAGACCGAATGAGAGAGGCAGAAAACCATGACTGGACGACAGCGAAGAGAGAGAAAAGGAGCGGTGGGAGGGAAAGTGATTGAGTGAGAAATAGAGAGTGTTATTATTCGAAGAGTTATTCAGCGTTTTCTCTCCCACCGGCTCATGTTGGACGCTTGCCCCTGACCAGACTTGGCCGGCTGCGGCCTCTTTCAGTTCTCGGCCATCGGAGAGAAAACGGGTGTGTGAGAGAATTTAGCAGGATCTCAAATTAGCCTCTCTGTAGATCTTCTGTAATCCAATCTAACGATATCTAGGAACTCACAGCTTCTAGCATGTACCTTTTCACAGTCTGGCTGCACCGATTGCACGAGTAAACCTCTCCTACAGTTACAGTCAAATACAAAACACTGAATGTGTATCATTGAATGGGTTTGCCCATTCATGCATTGACTTAGAATCTCTCTTTTATAACTACTGACTGTTATACCGCTGAGCAGATTAGTATATTGTTACATAAAACTTTGCTGTATCTCAACCAACCAGACCCTTTCTCCTAACTTCTGGCAGCCGAAAAAGAGCAAAGCTCCAAGATTTCTCCAAACAATTCCACTTGGACGGGGAGCCGAGGTGCCGCATGGGGTAAAAATGAGACTTTCAGATTTGATGAGATTAGATTAGTAAAACTTTAATGATCTCCTTGGAGAAATACGGTTCTTGCAGCAGCAAGAAGTAATAGGATACATCAAAGAAAAATAGGATATAAATACGAACAGAATAACCGGGGGGGGGGGGGGGTTGTATAAACACACGTAGCCGACAATAATTCACAACGACTACATCTGCGCAATTTAATTTACGGGAAATATTCGACACCAAATGTGAAGTATTGAATTATGGGCCATATGTGCTCCGTGCATGTTAGCGAGTTTAACATTTCTCTCCGAAGGAAGGAAAGTATAGACTGAGCCGTATGTATTTCTGCATTAAATGTAAAAACGGCAGCAGAAACATGCAACTGGGTGTGTTTGAACACCGTATGAACAAGCTCACGAGTTTGTCTCTCCATATGTTTGAGCACTGCTGTACTCTCTCTGTGTGTGTGTGTGTGTGTGTGTACTGTGTGTGTGTGTGTGTGTGTGTGTGTGTGTGTGTGTGTGTGTGTGTGTGTGCGTGTGTGGTTGGCAGGGCTATTAAACAGGCAGTGTGGGTTGGGAGGTGGAAGGAGTCCACCGCCTCAGATTATTGACACAATCCTGGCAGAACGCAGCGGCGGGCGCTCCAAGAAACCCGGCTGGCGGGTCTCAGCGCTGCAATCGGATCCCCTCCGTCCAACACACAGCGCCGGAGACACACACAGAAACAGGCTGCGAGGGACACAGCTCTATCTATTCCTGTACCTCTCCATGTGCCTTTTTCTTCCCTCTGTGTAACAATCTGATTTATTTTTTTTTAGTCCAATTTGCCTTCCTGTCAGTCTCGCTGTCTCTTACTGTCTGGCACTCAATCACTCACTCTGCCTCCGTCTCAGGACGGCATGTTAAGAAGACGTCAACGCCACGTGTGCAGGCCTCGAGGTCCGAGGTCTGGACTACAGTCTCAGCGCTTTGTTTACGGCGCTGTTTGCCATTGGTGTCACAGGTCAGGCAGAGGTAGTTGCGTTCCTTCCTGACGGTTGCTGGAAGAGCGTGGCCTCCATTGTTGGAATAAACACAGGAACAATTCGTTCTTCGTAAACCTGTCGCTTTCACCCCCCCCTGATCACATTTTAATTTGTTGAACGTGTTGTTCTCAAATGGAAGTCCATTCCTTTCAGATGACAGATCGATGGCGCTGCAGATGCATTGCATTCATGCGCTGCGTTTATTCCAACCCTGTGATTGTGTTTCCATAAACTAAACTTTTTACCCCCTTTTGTTATGTTGTCATCAACAAGTCAAATATCTAATAGTCATGTTTAAACGGTACAATTGGTAACCAAGTGATGAGTTCTCAGTACTTGTGAGGAACAGCAATTAAGAAATTTGGCCTGTTTGCTGCAGCGTTAATATTTTGTAATGGATGTGTGATGGAATACTGCTTTTTAAGGAGAAGAAATAATGGATATTTAGTAATATATGATCAAAGTCAACCACTTTTGGAAAACAGCGGGAATCTCAGCTCCATTGACATAAAGCATCTTATCTGAACTGCAACCTCCATGGCTGAGTCAACCAGTTTGTTAGTGTTCTACTCTGGCTGAAAGATGCTGGGCCACACAGTTTGTCTTGATTTCACCGCTAATTTGGGTTCGTTGGGAAGTTTTGGAAAAAAATGGTTATTGCTTGATGGTTATTTCAATTTTCTTCGCTGTCAAATTAATGCGAAACAACCCAAAGAATCGTCAAAATGTATGAGATCCTGACTTTTAGTCCTCAGTACTGGTCAAGCTCCAAAAACACTGACTCCTTCATTTCCCATAATGCAACTGGACAGCATCTTTCACCAGATCCTTAAATCAACAGTGTTGTTTTCTTTTTGTTCATTTGGATAGCTTTCTCCACCACAGAGAACATTAAACGATTGATTTCAAAGTCAACGTATACGTCTGATGAGTAAACTGAACCTAATGTGTAAAATCGGGGGAGTTCCCCTTTAAGGGACACAACTCACTATATGTGTGGGAGTTGTCTCCTGATGAAAGAAAAGGAATCACAGCCCAGTGAACCAAAGCTTTAAAACGTATAGGTGACATCCCAGATGCAATGTTTACTGGTAGTGTACAGTACAGTAGACCTGATCCCTGCAGACCATACATATATCCTGCAGGTGATTCTTTGTCCAATGTTCGTGAAATTGTCTAATGAAACGTGCAAATTTACAATTATTATGCCTCTGTCTTTAATTGACCATTACTTGCAAATTCCAGCAGCTAAAAAGGCAGTAAATCTTGATTTCTCTTTTGATTTCCGTTTCAGATTGCCGCAAAACCACAAAAAACTCGGCGAATCTCAAGTGCAAGCAGCTTCAATAGCTTTTATAAAGGCTACATCAATCTCCACTCCTGCCGTCATTAGATCACATGCCATTTGCCTCAACTTTGATGGATACATCGCGACGCGTGCTGTTTTTAAATTCAAGATTGTTTTTCATTCATTCAATGATTCTATTAATGCGTATACTGTAAAGCAGGGATCAGGACATTCACAGTGCCATTCAGCAGCAGACTAGAGCATGGTGTGCTTTGCTCAAGAACTTGACACTAGTAGCTTCGAGCTGGCAGCACATTTTCTGATTCGCTTTTCAGATTTTCGCAAATCACATTTTAACCATCTGTTTGGTTAAAGGTCTACTTCTTCAGCCTGTCGACTATTATGCAACAAACTAAGGAAACTTGTGCTTTGACAATAGGGGACAAATGTCTCCGCCATCCACTTTTCTCTGCTGCTATATGTGCAAGCTACGCCATAGCGCAGGGCCCGAGGAAGGGTTAAGAACATAAGCACTGCCATGTGTTTTGCAAGGCAGAGTGGGTCTGTATTGCCAGGGCCAATCATCTACTGTTGGCTGTTTAAAGTATGGAGCTGGGACTTTCTACTGCCAGCCCCAGTTGCCAGTGGACCAGTGGACTTGGCTGAGTACGGCTCTCTCTCTCTCTCCATGGCACTTAGTGCAGCGGTATTCAGCCAATAGACTGTGATCTTTTGCAGAAATGGGCTGGAAACAGGACTGCAGAGGGCTGCAGGCCGGGTTATAATCTTCAGCAGTATGCCCAATACTCTTGGCTTAGCATGAGCCGCTCTCAAATACCCTCTAATTCTACTAATGCAAGGCCTTGGCTCTGTGATGAGTTTGTTACTTTTTTTTATCACAAGTTATTGTTCTTTATCAGTGGGACCAAAGCAGTTGTGACCCTGATAAGCTACCGTTTATTCTGACACCTTGGTTGAGTCTGTTTGGAGCCTTGCACTAGTCAAGGCGCACAGAAAGGCTCTAACACTGGTCAGGGGTTCAATTCCCACTGGGACAATCTCAGCTAAAAACATATGCACTCTGTTTTTTAAGAGTTATTTAAATCATGTGTTCTACCACATGGGCCAAGTCCAATAGGATTAATGCTTCAATATGCATTTAGCAGGAATGTGTTGTCATGTTGAGCAGTCCGACGGGATTCTCCGTTGCACTCTTAATTCTGTGTGTTTTCGAAGCAGGAAATGAACAAGGCATGAGACGTAGTTGCACACACTTTCTTTCAGGAAGTGTTGCCAGTTTACATAAAAGTCATACGTAGCAGTAATTCGCTTCGTCTTGTACATGTATGTTAGGCACAAACATCCTTGATCACAGGACAGCTGTGACCATTAGCCCAAGCGTATGCCTAAAAGAATCTCAGTGGAATTAGAAATGGCTAAGGTATCATGGAACCTAACCATCGGCAAAACATCAAACCCAATCAAAACAACTGCAAATGGAGTTTACAGTATCACAACACAATTTTGATTGTGCGTGTGCGCCAGTTGGCAGACGACTCGAACATTTGCGGACAACAAAGGAAGGGAACAAAGTGTTTTTTTTTTTTTAGCATGCTAGGAAGCGGTGTGGTTTTGGAGCAGCAGCTTACTGGCTCCTTGTTTCCTGGTTTACAGTAGAAGCTAAGTGTATAATGGGAGCCCTGTAAACCTTTGGTGCTGCGGTCGCAGAAAGCTGCATTGCAGCTAACAGAATTAGGACCAATACCACTGTAGTACCACATGTGGGACTTTTTTCACACTGCTGGACCAAGCTGATGCGACCCCTGTTGCGCCTAGTTTACTGAGGGGACAAGGTCACCTTCATGAACCCTGAATCTGATGTTCATGTCATTCAAGGCACCAATTGTGTCTGTAAAAAGATGTGGACTCTTGGACTGCGCCAGGAAAAAAAACAAACATGCTTTCTAAATTATAATCTGAGGAAAGTTGGGATGTGGCAATTTTAGCCCATTGGAGTGTCTAGTTTTGGAAAGAACACATTTTAATAATAGGTCAACACAATACATATTTATAGCCAAAGGCGCCTTTAGACTGTGCTGCAAGTGTTACACTGTGCGAGATGGTTCTAATGAAATCTTGGTCACAATGTGTCAGACTGTAGGTTATCTATTTGAAACATGTCAGTTCTCCTACTAAGTAACTGTTTCTTTGTAGACTTGGGTGGTAGCAGCAGTCCAGCTTCACCTCACAAAAATAGGTGAAAAGACGACGACCTCTTCACAGCATTACGAGTGTTACGCGGTGTTGGCATGTAATGCACGGAAACCATGTGTATGGAAAGTCAATTAGGATCCTTTGTCGTGGTAAACAACAAAAATATGTTTAAATCAATGTGTATAGAGAGGAGCCAGAAACCAAACACCAACCGTGTGAAACCAAAAGTCAATGTTGCCCTTTTAAAATTGCGTGAGCTACGTAAGTAATTTCAAACCTTTCCTAAACCTAACCTCAACCTCAATTGTTTCCTGTGGTGGCAGCACCTAGTTTTAAGCAATGTAGAGTTGCCAAAAACCATTGCATGCAGGTGCTGGACGAAAGAAGACAGCAATGAAAATATAAATAAAGTGTCCACAAGCTCCGTTAAGGGCAATCTATCAGCACATCCACGAGGGATTTATCAAGCTAATGGTCTACTTCAGACGTAGTAATATCAACAGAGACACTATTGTTTTTAAATACATAGGTTCTGGTCACATGATGGTCCATCATGTCAGTTAGTTCTTTCTTTTTTTTTCTCTGCGCTGGGACATTTCGTTCCCCCTGACATTTATTTCCCAGCATTGTGCATCATTTCAATCAATATAGAAAAAAGCTATCTAGGCTGGTTTGCAATATCAATGCAGTCCAAGCTTTTAAAAAGGCCCGACCTGGAGTACATATGTGGTAAAAACGCAGCATCGCTTCAAACAATATCCATGTTTTCTACATTCTTAGGAATGCACAGGAACAGATAAACAATTGGAGCTTTCCAAACAGTGAAAAATAATTGGATAACCTGCCTTACCCGGAGCCAAAGGATATGATTATGGTTTTAACCACAGATTGTCTCACATATCTGACTTTAGAAGCACAAAGGGATAATTGTGTTTTGAGGGTGGAGTTGCAGGCCAAAGCTAGATTAAGGGTCCTTCATTGTGAAGGTGGTGACAAGCTCTTGGTCCGAAAGAGGAAGCCAGATGGCTAGTTTAAAGGGAAATGTCTGAGGAGATGAGATAGATTGAGCCAAAAGACTGTTAAGTGATCGTCTTACGACAGAGTGATGTTGAGGGAGGATTTGTGTGTTTGTATGTGGGATAATTAACTTTGCTGTAAATGTGTCTGTTTGTCTGTGTGATGGTTTGGATTTTTCCTGGCAGCTACCGTACAGGCCACAAATCTTCCCAGTGAGTGACTGATCGAGGCCATTAACTACGCCAGTGACTGATAATACACAAACCCCACCACATTCCCTCTCCCACTTTCTCGTTCTCACACATACACACATACACACACACACATTCCCAGCAGTATTGGCATGTCATCTTCTGGCTGAGTTTAGGATCGCCTGGGGTTCACTTTCATTAGGGATGTTATCTAACTTGCATGGCATGTAACTCTCTTTTACCCCTGGGAGAAGCAAACCGGAGCGTCTATAGGAGCAGTGAGGTCCAAACATGCAGCGTGTTGCAACCCCATTTAGAGTTTGTCTCTGATTTGTTGTGATTGGGGCTTGGCTCGTATGAGGGAGGTGTTGGAGGCCTTTTAACACCGCATACACACACACACACACATGAATATACTTCCTACTCCCAGGGCTATTGGAGGATTGGCTGAGGACAGGAGATGGTGGTTGTGGTCTTTCCTCAGAGACTGCTGGGGGTGCTGGAGACGCCTGGCCACTTAACCACCAGCCACGTGAGCCATTAGCCAAAAAATGCCTAATGTGTCCAGCTGGACCATGTGCGTGTGTGTGTGTGTGTGTGTGTGTGTGTGTGTGTGTGTGTGTGTGTGTGTGTGTGTGTGTGTGTGTGTGTGTGTGTGTGTGTGTGTGTGTGTGTGTGTGTGTGTGTGTGTGTGTGTGTGTGTGTGTGTGTGTGTGTGTGTGTGTGTGTGTGTGCATACACTAATTTGCTTGTGTAAATCATCCTTTATTATTTCATAAATCCTACATATTACATCTTTAATTAGGAATTGTCAAATAAACTGTGTTGTATTATTGTTGCAATTATGGTAAATACATAAAAACCCTGGTCAAAAGTCAACAAAAATTGTATTAATGTTTTTAAAGAAGGCAATATTACTATCTGCATGGCAACAAAAAAGAGGACCAACATAGAAACACATAATGATCCTGTAGCCTGTCTAGATTTTCTAGTGGTAATTGTTTCCGCTTCTGTTCTGAGAATGTGGCATGACCGATGGCTTTATATACAATACCAATATTGCAATGGAGAAAAAAACAGTCAGGGTCATGACTCAGAGCTGTAGCTAATACAAAACACTTTGGAGTGGAACGACGAAACACGGCGCTCATCACAGATCTAGAGAGGTTCTCTCAGTCGAGTACAAATATCCGCCTGGTGTGATTGAATGAATATAAGACTTGTCATAGAAACTTGCCAAAAATGAAGTTAAACCCACCAACTGCTGAGATGCGGCGAGATACAGCAGTGTGTGTCCTGGTAGTTCCATTAGCTGTTAGCCAAACGCTGTGTTTATTCTGTTAGAGTAGCAGATGAGGGGGTAGGAGAGGCATTTAGCTGTGCTGTCGGCCGGGGATCACTTAAGAGTGGTGAGTGAGGAGTCAGCAGGCTGTCAATGGCAGTTTAAAACAGGCAATACAAGATGTCTTTAAAAAAAAAGCGTGATTCATCGTAACCATTAGGGGTCCTTGAGCATGCAGCCATAACGGGGAACCCAAAATATTATGCAGTTTGCTGCAGCAGAATGCAATATTAGCCGTGGACAGACACAGAGGTGCACACATACGACCGATCGCATGTTCCTCCTGGCGGAGATAATGACGGAGAATCCAAAAGTGGATTCATAAGCAGATTGTTGTTAGTTTTCTCAGCAGTGTATTCTATAGCTTCTTCCTGCCTTTACAACTTACATAATAGAATTTGAACCTGCTTGATCGGAGGTATCTTACCCAAATGCATGGTGGGAGTTGTAGTTAATTATGCAGATTGCCCAGAGCAAGTCAGACCTTGTGCAATACATCGTAAAATGCACTGTAGCGGAGACAAGTACCCAACGAGATCTGATCTTCGCCCAGTAAACACTGTCAACAGATGTCAGTGTGGAAACCCATGCATAGAGTTAATGCCACAACAATGCTGACAGAAGTCATAAAAATGTCTAAAAAAGGTTCAAATATCCATCATGTGTTGTGTGTAAGGACATTACTTTAGTCACCAAACTACTCCCACATCATCTTCTGTCATGCCTTGTGGTTTCTTGTGTTTCTAATAATCACTTTCAAATCGTCCTCCATTTTCATATTTTGTAGTATACAGTGTGTAGTTGTTTTTCTGCTAAGCACTTTCAAGTCTGTTTCATATTACCAACCATCATGCCATTTTGATCACTTTAATTCTATCCAGCTGATCTCCAGCAGAATCACTGCAAAGCCACAGCACACCACAGGGAATAAAAGTAGTGGTCTGACCCTGTTTTACCTCATGTTGTTTGTTCGCTCTTGTCTTTCTAAAAGGCCGCAGGATTGGGAAACCTTGCTGGGGATTCCCGAGGACCTTCTTCTCTTTGCACTTGTAGCCCAAGAGCAGCTGTTGTGCTTTTATTTCCATGCACCTGATGGATATTACGAGCTGTAATGTATAATATTGGACCACAAAAATAGTATATCAGTGGTACATGTAAATGACGGTCACCAATTTTGTTAAAGTGACAAATGAGTCGGTTATTGAGGGTAACTTAAGCCAAAGGGGTTTGGATCAGTTGTGAACTAAATTAGTTTAAATCAAGCATTTTCAACAATTCTATTCGGCCACACATTAATACAATTGCTTATTTATTCTGTTAAGAGGAAAGTACCGCTTTTTTACCTCAAAGGGCAAACAGTTAGCAACGATAACTGGTGAACATAGTGGTGCATTTAGCAGCTAAAAAGCCGGATATTTCCCTCAAGAGACGTAGACTGCAGCAGCGGCCATGGCCTGTGTAACTTTTGCAGTCTGATATAATATTCTGATGAATAAAACCCTGAATTATGTTTTTTTTTTCTCAAAACATGTACTTTAAACGAGCCAAACGATATTGTTTAAGCGTGATGTATCTATAGAAAAATTGCAAAAAAAAAAATTACTGGCCAACATACATGCCACTATTGCAATTTTTAACACTCAATATACATTTGTATTTTTATTTTTTATACTTCTTCTGACCACTGTAGATGTTTAAGTTTTTGTTTGATGCTCGGATTTCACAAAATGTGCAAAGCCTATAACAGTGCAGGGCATGCAGAAGAGATATGCTTTCCCCTCAGAATAATGAGAAGCAGAAGCTAAAGCTCTGAAGAGACATTTCCACTGTACACTCCATCGTGCTGCTGTTTTGATATGTGGCCTACAGTATCCAAACTCAACGGTAACAACATTTGCAAATGACTCATCTGTTCTTATTGTATTTGCTGAGTCATACTGAATAACTCATGTTATCCGTACCCTCACCTGTCTAAAATGGTAACGTCTTAAGTAACGTTATCTCCTGTCTAACAGTTCATTGACCGTGAAAACAGAGTCACATTTTGGAGACAGACAGCAAGTGGTTTGCCAAATGGGTACAAGACAGGCCAATGAAGCCAAGAAAGATATACGGGGGATTAGAAATATTAAGTTATAATCTTTTTCAGAGGCTTTAAGGATTGGCCTACTAACTAGATGGTAGAGGAACACAAGAGTTTTGTTTCACAATATCGGCACTAATTAACCGCATGTAAAAAAAAAAGGACCGTTTCCAGCACCAATGAAAGGTAGATGGATTCAGGATAGCAGAATGAAGACTAACACAATTGCTGCCACTGTACGGTCCTGTGCTGTTCTGGCAGTGCCGGCGCAGCAGTATGTGTCAGCCTATAGTTTGATAAAGATCTCTGTTCCCCTCCAGACTGCTCCTTACAGGACAGCTTATAGAGACTTCAGTCTTGGATTCCGCTTCCTAACTCTGACATTTACAGACATGAGGTTTTGGATCATCCACGCTCACACAGGGGCATGGAAACATAACCTCTCCCTCCTATAAAGCTCTCTGGCTGGGCTGCGGTGCTGGCAGGCAGCTTGTATATCTGCTGAGCTCCGCTCGGCTCCGCTTTGCTTGCTCTGGTTCTGGAATCGGGTGCCCACGGTGACCCACATTTGCTCCCCCGGTGCTCATAAAGTGGCAGCCATTGTTCTTCAGTTTCTGTTCTGCAGAATGTCTTAAATCTTCTAAGTTTAAGACATCTGTCACATACAGGCGGCCACCTTCAGGTCTGTAAAGCGAAGCCAATGCAGAAGTGTCTTGAACTTGCATTCTTTCTAATGGCCATCAGGGGGCGACTCCTCTTCTTCCTCTGCAAAAAGAAGTCTGAATGTACAGAAGCCATGAGGAAATTTGCCTCATTTATTACCTCAGTAAAAATTGTAAACATGACTTTATGGTCTCAACCTCTAGTTTCAAGTCTTCCACTTTGTGATTGACGCTACCACAACTAAAAGCGTTGGCCAGCGGTCAAATCTTGTTAAACCGACTATTTTTCATCCACTTAATACATTTTGACTCTTGGAATGAAATTTGACATTAACTTGGAAACATATTGTTTTATTGTGTGCCTTGTACAAAGAATGTTTGAACAACAGGGCGTTCCTTTTTAAAAATCAAAAAAGATCAAAAAAGCATGGATGCATGGAACTGACTTTTTTTTAATACTGATTGTGATTCTCCAAATCAATGTTCACTGTCCGTACTGATAAAGATCATTTCTCGTAAGTTCCTCGTAAGGTGTAGGGCAGGGGTCGCCAATAGGCGGACCGTGGTCCGGATCCGGACCCAGACGCTGTCCTTTCCGGACCCGGACGTATAATTGATGGATAATTGAGAATTGTACATTTTGGCGGAGCGCTTCTGTTTTAACCTGCGCAGCTTTTCTGGCCTTTACGGCACTCATTCAGCAGTTCAGGAAACATACCGACCAATTACATACATTGTAAATAATCTCACGTGACGCTACTCAGCCAATCGAATGTTTATTCCAAAATGCATCGTGAGTCGAGCGAGATTACGCAGACAGGCGGGAGACGGAGCGAGAGCAGTGAGAGAGAAGCAGTGAGAGAAGTGAGTAAGTCGGAGAATGAAGTTAACATGGCGTGCTCTAAAAAGAGAAAAGTGGACCTCGAAAACAGAGCTTTAACAAAGAATGGACGGACTCGTATTTGTTCATGGTCCGTGTACGCTTTAGTCATCTGTTTTACCGTTCATTCGATAAAACGAAAATACGGAAATACCATGGTATTCTCGTTTTTCGTTTCAAACCAAAAAACGGGAAAACGGAAATGGGCGGTCGTATTTCCGTTTTTGGTTCTGAATTCAAAAACGGAAAAACCACAGAACCAAAGTCAAATAACGAGCCGTATTTCGTTTTTGCAAATCCCTTTTTGTTTTTTCCGTTAAAACGAGACGCAGAGCACAACAGGTAACCCGGAAAGATTTTCAAAATAATTTCAAAATAAAAGTGAAGGCAATTTCTTGACTGTATGCAAGAAATTAATAAATAAATAACTCTGGGCCAATGGGAGTGTGTTAGCAACAGTAGTTGACTACATGCAGTTTAATATTCATTTATCTATAACCTCCTGGTCCATATACAGTAGAAAACTAATCATTCTCAATTCATTGGTTAAAGCAGTTTAGTCTTATCTTTTCTGACAGACTTGTTCTTTTAAATGAACACTTTCTTCCCGATGAAGGTTTCTGTCTGGCTTTTATTGAACAGGACAGGACGTCCCTCTAACAATTACTATACTTGCAGTTTCTGCACTTACAACCTGTTTACTATGCCGACTCTGACAATTATCAGTGTAAGTTGAACCCAAAATGAATTAATTAACTTGTCTTTTCCATTCAGTACAACATAGAAGCACATATGACTACATATTGATAAATGATAGAAAAACACATTAAGGCTATCATTAAATTTACACTAAATATATGAGATTACATGTAAAGAATATATCGATATATGAGATCAAAACACTCTTAGCTCAATATAAGGAAAGAAATCATCAAAGAGAATGAAACTTAAATGAGGATAAATCATATTAATAAAAAGTCAATTACGTCTTAAGATAGTTCCACGTGTAACGGGTTCCACGTGTAACGGGTTCCAAGCGTAGCAGGTTCCACGCGTAACGAGTTCCAAGCGTAACGGGTTCCGTGCATAACGGGTTCTGCGCGTAACGGGTTCCATGCGTAACGGATTCCACGCATAACAGGTTCCACGCGTAACGGGTTCCACAGGTTACGTGCGTAACGGGTTCCACGCCTAACGGGTTCCATGCGTAACGGGTTCCACGCGTAACCGATTCCACACGTAACGGGTTCCACGCGTAACGGATTCCACACGTAACGGGTTCCACGCGTAACGGGTTCCATGCATAACGGATTCCACGCGTAACGGGTTCCGTGCGTAACGGGTTCCATGCGTAACGGGTTCCATGCGTAACGGGTTCCATGCGTAGCGGGTTCCATGCGTAACGGATTCCACGCGTAACGGGTTCCACGCGTAACGGGTTCCACAGGGTCCACATGTAACGGGTTCCGTGCGTAACAGGTTCTGTGCGTAACAGGTTCCGTGCGTAACAGATTCCATACGTAACGCGTTCCATACGTAACGCGTTCCACGCGTAACTGGTTCCGCGCGTAACGGGTTCCGTGTGTAACGGGTTCTGTGCGTAACAGATTCCGTACGTAATGCGTTCCACGCGTAACGGATTCCACGCGTAACGGGTTCCACGCGTAACAGGTTTTATGATGATTATTTCATCTGATATTTGATGTTTATGGTTAATTTACATTAGTTGTATACATCATGTATTTACTTGTTATATGTGTGTCATTTAAGAACTAAACATACCTACATGAAAGAGTGAGCATGTGTTGATCACGAGGCAATAAATAATGAAAATTGAAAAAATAAAGACGTTTGGTTTATTCTTGTTGAACATTAAGCCTAATTTAACTACCTCATTGGTTTATTTGTCACACTTAAATCCTGAATTGAATGGGTAAACAGAAGAGGTCAAAGGGCCGAGATGAGAAGATATAATGTTGATTAAATGCTGTGGTCCAAATAAAATGACTTCAGTTGTATTGCCATTGAGTTACAGAGAGTTTGACTCGAGAATATTTTAATTTTTCTTCCCTAATCTCACAAAACAAGAGCAAAAACCAGATGAATTGGTTCTCTTTTCTTCTTTGCTACCATGTTACCTGTCTCGTGACCCCTCAGATTGATCTCTGGAGCTGTGGGTGGATGCAGACCGTCAAGCTGAATTGAGTTGGGAACCAGTGCAACAGACTACCAGCTCTTTAGCATGTTGGACACACCAGCATGGCACTGTCTCGTAAAATTAAGTTCCCATCCAATAACACTGGTCTGCAGAAGACTGCTTTGGGAGGAGGGCTGTTTAAAACTGCGACCGTAATATGAGAGAAAAACATGTCCCTCGAAATGTAATTGAAATTGCAGTTTAATGATATTGGAATGTAATTTTGTAGGAGAAAGGAATGTTTCAAATGGGTTATTTCTAGTGAAATACAATATTAGTTTCCTCTTTCGTTGTAAATTTGATTAATTTGCTCTATCATCACGATGGTCCAGGTATAACCAGGATCCACGGAAACCTGGTTACAGCAATACAAGTCAAATACAGGAATGTAATCACAATGCAATGCCAGCACTAACTGAAGGTTTCTGCTTTTAGGGGAGTATTTGACTTGTGCTTGACATGTTTTTCTTATATATATATATATATATATGGCACTAAGTGGCGCGAGTTAGATATTATTGTAATGTTCCGGACCTTTGCCCGAGGAGATTTTCTCAATCTGGACCTTTTGGAATTTTAATTGAAGACCCCTGGTGTAGGGTAACAAAGTTATTCTTAAAGTTTTGTTAAAGGGGTTCTCCAGCAATTTGGCATCGCACTTTCAAAACTTGGTGCATTTTGGTCCAAATCGAAGCTGCAGATATTCTGTGCGTGGATGCCGTTTCTGCATCGACACACTCCCGAAACTCATTGCTGTGCTTGCTGGTGTTGTCATTTTTGTCCTCCCTGCAAACCAAAGTTGCGTCAAATGGTCCGTGTAAGCCGCCATGATTGTCAGGAGTGATGAAAGAAAGCAGGGATGGAAGGTTAAACCAGTCAGATGGACATTTGAGTCGTGGCTTAGCTTCCCCTGGTCTCGATCAAACCACAGCAACAATGACGCCATGTAGCTATGCATGATCCATGTGCGGAGACAATACCCCCCCCCCCACAAAAAAAAGACAGTAAAAATCAAAATACATGAAGTTCAAAGCAACGCAACACAAGACGAGAGACTAAAAAGTAAATTGTATGGAAAGAAGGGAGAAATCATGAGCGGTCAAGTGGTTGGAAATAGTGCGGCGGTGAGGCGGTGACAGACCTCTGCTGTGCGTCCTCATCCCTCTCTTCACCTCCTCTCTTTCATCTTTTCATTCCTCAGGTCGGCACCACACTCCGCCTGACAGACCAAACGCACTGCCAAGGGAAAAACAGGATGCACCACAGCGGATGACGTCGCGCCGTCTACCGGCAGGTGGTGATGGAGCGATGGCCTGTGAATATGTGCGTTAGGGGTCGTGTGTGATTTTGTAAGCGCAGTGGAAGCTAAGTTACTCAAAGGAGCTGCTGTGACCCTACTTCTGCTTCTTGTCTCCCAATTTATCCGCTAAACATCCACACAAGAGCGCGCAAAGTTACTTATGGGGTGATAGTAAGATGTCAATGGGCTTTCACCCGCACTGCACTGACTCGAAAAACATCCAATGGAACATTGGAAAACCACTAATGGCCTCTAATGGTGAATGACATCAGAGCTGTCGTGTTTCTTGTTATTTTTCTCTTTCATTACGGTCTCTCGCTCCCTGTCGCTCTCTTTCTCTCTCTGAGGCGAAGCGTACAGTCCCGTACGTGGACACCAGGGAAACCCTCGGGCCTCTCTCGGCCTGTGCGCTGGTGGAGTTAGCAGGATGGAGAGGGTGTGACGGACGGGGGGGGGGGGACTGTGTTCTGTACCTGCCTTCTGTCGGCTTCACTCTCTGGGTGGAAAAAGACTGACATCTGACTGAGAGCTGTGTGTCAGAATTCAGATTTCAGAGAAGGGAAAGCACACAGCTTCACAACTTCCACTGATAGTCGATACCAACATGAACCAACAGCACCAACAATCCAAGTAATGCAACAACAACAAAAGGAGTGACATCTGTTTTTGTTTCAGTCACAGTATGAATTTATGTTTGGAAATGAGGCGTCTCCCCAAGTGCCAGCCGTGTCAGCGATTTGGCTTTGTTTTCATCTTTGTGTCTTGTTGTCCTCCACGTAAAAGCTGTTGACACAAGGCGTTGACATTTTTCTCAGAAGGATGACGTAAGATTTACTTGCTGTCACGGAAATGTTGACATATGCTGACGTGAGCGTTAGGGTGCATTAGGGCATGTCACTTCAGTGGCTCAGCATCTGATTCTGTGACATGTAGTTTTCAACATGTGCTGGGAACAACAATTTAAAAACAGCTGTACGCAAGAAATCCAAAACCGACAAATCGGAATCTGCAGTTACCAGGAGTATGTGGAAGATTTGTGGAAATGCTTGACTAGTTAAAAAAAAAAAATGTTGATTATTATTTTCAAATATTATATTATCCACATAAACATTACAAATGTGTGTGATGCTGGACTTTTGTGTGATTGCACAAGACGTCAGGTGTAACACAAATGATTGAGAGAACTAGTTTAAAAAAAGCCCAAAGTAATGGATACATGCTTGAATCCAGTTTCTGTCACTCTCACTAAACATAGTGCCGTGGAATACCATCAAAGAATTCCACAAACAATCTCAATCATTGAAGGGGTACTTGAGTCCACCTCTAAAGGACTTTAGGTACATTAGACTAAACAGGTTAAGAACCACTGGTCCAGGCTGTATGTTTGCCATTCTTAGCTTAGCATCCATCACCTGAAGCTGTACTTCATCTGCCTCAGTGGTCCTTTCTTAGCCTCAGCTGGTCTTTGCAGTTTCACAAGGCTCAAACCCCCCAGCCCCCAACACCATTTTGATGTTAGATTTACGGTGGTCCCAGCCAACAATTATTCATTTTTCACTTTCCAGGACAAACGGCCAGGTGTTTAGAGGTGAGAAAGTATGAAGGGTCTAAACTTCTCAAGTTCCTACGATTCAAGTTGTCATTTTTTTGTATGTAACGAAGTGTAACACCCTCAATATCTTACAGGAGAGACTCTTCAAAAGTATGCGCCCTTTACCCATCGGTACGATTCATATCCCTCTCAATGATACCGGTCTTTTCCTGGCATCAAAGAGATCCTTGTGTGTGGCAATTCAGAACAGCTATACACAGCAACACTTTTGCTTTCATATGTAGTCCGACAACACTTCTTTCGAACTCAGTTCTTTCAAGAATACATCGGTCTTTTAGGAATACTACCTGTAATAACAGGTGTGGATTGCTTCTTTGACCAATGAAGTTGATTTCAAAGTAGCTATTTTATAATACCACATAGTGTTCAGGCTACATCGGAGCCTCCACTGAAACCAACAGAATTGAGGTAGACCGAGAGAGAGAGAGAGAGAGAGGATGACTCAGGCTCTCCTCCCTTCTCATCCATCCGTCTATCCCTCCATCTGGTTTGCGTTTGTGTGGATGTCTCTCATCCTGCAGCTCCTGCACCAATAAACCCCGGTTCCTCCGTCACCCCTTCCCCACCAGCATGCTGCTGGTTCCAGCTCAGGACTGAGACGGCAGAGGTTCCCCGGGTGTGCGGTAGAAACATGTTGTGCTGAAGATCACAGCCTCCCTGAGATACACTGGAGGGGAAGGAGTGTTGGCATGAATCTGGAAGAAACAGAACACATTGTTCTGTCTGGGAGAAATGGTCTGATTACTCGGGTGATAAAGTGGGCTAAATTAGACAGGCCTGGCTTCAGGGTGAAATACACAAGGCTTTGGTTTCCATGCGGCCTGGGGTTGGGATAACGGCTGACAGTTCATGGCTTGAGATGGGATTAGAGCAGGGGAAAATGTACCACCCATCTAACTGGGGCTGGGATCCTCTAGTCCGGGGGAAAAATCTGGCTCGATAACTGATGCATCACATTGTCTTTGGATGTCGGGCGGGCTTGGCGCGAGGCGCACGGTGACTGTTCTGATGGAGCGCGCTATGGGGAATGACGCAGTGGCTCATCGATCATACCCGCTTCCAAACGCTGTCGATAGGCCACTGTGCTGAGGACAGGAGCCCAGACTAAGTTTAGACACATTAAAGTCACCTGGCTAGACACCAGACAAAAAGCGTCACTGAGTTTAATGGAGTGTGCCCCAAATGACAGATGGCGGCGGTCTGAGAAACGTGTGTCATTTGGTTGGTTGAGCAAAGCTACGGTCTGGGATCTGTCTTGCTTTTGCAGCTTAACCCTTCTGTTGCTTGCCACTTGCTTTTTCTGTCAAATAATGAACTTCAAAAGGTGTGTTTAGACAGAAAGCAAAGTCATTTTTTTTTGCGCAAATTTGACCATTGCACCACTTGTGTTCAGCAAGTTTACTTGGATATATGTCTGTAGTGCGAGTGTGTTTGTGACCAGCTAAGCATGTCTTAAGAATTCAACAAACACTGGTTCTTTCTGTTATTTCCCCCCCCCCCAGTCATTAATGAAGCAGATTCATACATTTCATTCATATTCATCAAATATAACTCAACATGTAAGCTATAGCAATACAGTCTTTGAATTCTCTTATGTGAAGTTTGATGTACCCCAGGGATTGTTTCTTGGCTCTATGCTCTGATCGATCTACACGTTCCTCCTTGATGAAATAATTAGAAAATATGGTATTAATTATCACTGCTACGCCGACAATACACAGCTATACATACCTGTAAAGCCAAATAATTTCTCCCAACTACTAAATTAAAAGGCATGTCTATCAGAAATGAGAAAACTAGACTTGAACATGAACTTTTAGCGGTTCAATGAGAGTTATTAGCTGTTGGTCCAGCCAAACATGCAGCATTTGTATCAGAACAGATGTTAACATGGATGGCTGTAATTGTTCTGAAGCTCAACCATCAAAAACGTTGATTCTTTTTGATTCTCGTCTGACATTCCAGTCTCATATCAAGGCTTATTACTCAGACATTTTTTTCATCTCAGTAAAATTGCCAAAATCCGACCTACTCTATCATTGCTGCTAGAAGTTTTTTAGCTTAACCAGAATACAGCGGCTACAATCTTGAAAATGTTAACATATAACACCAATTCAAGCCTCTTTTTACTGGTTACCAGTAAGCTAGAGCTGAGTTAAGGTTCTTCTCTTACCATATAAGGCCTGCATGGTCTTGCACCACTAGACCTATCTGAGGTAACTACACCAAAACACCGTGTTTGCTCTCTTGATGCTGGTCTCCTGGTCATTCCTTCAGATAAAAAGAAATCCCACTGTGCCCCTTATCTCTGGAATGGACTTCCATTACATGTTAAAGAAGCCGGTTTAGTTGAAGACTTTTATTCACTTCATTACAGCCTACACTAGAACTTAGTCGGAACTATCACCTTTTTAACATCCATTTAACATTGATGTTTTTAATGTGGTTGTTTGTGTTCTCTCCTTTGTATTCATTACAGCCTACCCTGAACTAAGTCTTGTCCATCACCCCGTTAACATCCCTTTAATTCTGATGGTTTTCATCCTGGTTGGTTTCCTTTAATGTTTATAATTCCATGTGCTTGTTGTGTGCTTTGTTCAAATTGTTCAGTGTATTGGGACCATTTTGCATGATGATTCTACACTTTTAATGAAATTGATTGATTGATTGATGAGCACACATTTTTCCCAATCCAAACCGTAATCTGATAAACTGATTCACTTCATTAATCCCAGCACACAGCACTTAAAAACAGAGATTTAAATTTGAAAGATAGATTTAAAGATAGATTGTGACAGGTGATTGCAGAACAGGTCGGAATCGGAGCTGGTTGCAAAACAAAGGATGTATCAAAGATTAGACATTAGAGATTGTGCTCCAGGCAGCTTCTTTCTAATGTCATTCATTTGATAGCCCTGTTTGGGACTAGCGCTATCAATTGCACCTACGTGACTAGTTCAGTTGTGTCTTGTATTGGTCATTTTTGCAATGAATAGACTTATAAAACTCTTCAGACTTAGTTTGCAAGGTTTCTGTGTGTAACTGTTAAAACAAATACGGACTTGGTGTGTAAAGGCCTTTACTCCTTAATAATCCTTATAATCCTCCGTAAATTATTTTAGAAGTATATGGCAATGTTCTACTAATAACTACAGATCTGCTTTCATAATGATGTCATTTAGACTTTTGTTTTTTAATTCAAAAGTCATTTGGTTGATATTCCTGTATCGGTTATCTCTCCGTCTTTGGAATGCCACCAGGAACTGCTAGCTACAGTGATGCAACATGACATGGGCTTTGGTCACTGACTCCATGGCAACATTACACTTGTATCCTGTTTGTATTACCAAATATGGCATGGCTGGAGCTGTGGTGTCAAACGTTTTTGTTTTATCCCAAATGGAAATAATACTCTCTTCAGTCGAAGAGATGTAGTGACTATCGCGTAACTATCAGGTTAACAATGGGAGTAAACACTAAGAGGAAGAGCTAATAAAGAGTGCAAGTCATTACACTCGACCAAAGTTTAAATCTGGTGCAGTTGATGGTATATTCGACGTTTAAAGAAGAAAAGTATTCTGGATGATTTGGTGCACCACCAACATTCATCCTTCTCACTCAACACAGGATATTAGAATATGATTACCCGTTTGAAGCGGGCTCGAGTTAAAGTACAAACTTTACCAGAAGTGACGTAACACGTCTGCATTTTGTATTCCCATGCCGTGTCATTTACTGTAATATGCTGGCAATATTTTGGCATTTTTTTTCCCCCCGCAGAAGCTCTTCATCCAAAACCCATTTTGAACAGTATTTATCTTAGTATCCCCTCACAAACATGAATCATAACAAGGTTTTGCTTCTGTTATATCATTATAATTGGCCACTTGCTATGTCTCTGCCTCGGTGAATTCGACATGTTTACAGTTTAGTTGGCCGGGTTGTGTGAAGGTGCCATATGGGAAAGCTTAAATTCCTGTGATAGCAGATTTAAACTAAGTACGTTTGGAGAGCTTTATTCCATCTCTGGAGGATGCTCACGTTCGGCTATTTCTTTTTCTTCACATTGTCTTAACTAGTACTCTGATGGAACTCAATCAGTCGAATAAACAAGCGGAGTCTTTCAAACGAACTGAAGGTGTCGCAAAGAATAGAGCGTGATGTTGCTTTCACGTGGCGTGCGTCAAAGTTATCTCAACCGGGTCGGGACACTTCCTACGTGGTGCGCCAGAGTTTAGGTTTTCATTCAAATCCCCCTTTTTTTATTGCATGGGAACGGCTATTGTGTTGATGATCTGGGCTTGGCCGCGATGTGTGAATGCATGTGTGTGTGTGTGTGTGTGTTTGGGCTGGGTGGGGTTGGCAAGTGTCTGCGAGGAGGGGAGCTAAGCTCGGTTTGATGACATCTTCATTGTGAGTGTGACTGGTATCGCCCTCCCTCCGCACACACACACACACACACACACACACACACACACACACAGACAGGGACTTTGCTAACATGCCACCCATGAACATGTCCTCTGTCTCCCACCCAAGCTGAGAATTAAGCCATCATCAATAAAAGCGCATTATTGTTTGCCGCGGACGCGTTGTCCAACCGGGGTTGCTCTTTCCTGGCATCCCCTCGTTGTCGCTCATCCTGGGAGTCTCGGTTACCCCGGCAACACGTGCATAAGTAGGATTGAGTCATTGGTTTTTCGGGCCCCCTGCAGTTTGACAAGCCTCTGTGTTTTTTTTAATGCTAAGCAAACATCTTGATTTGCATGCAGAGGGGAAGGGACAGGGGGGAAGGGATCTGGCATGAGGTAACATATCGGTGAACGAACATTTTAAGTTTTAATCAGCTGGGTATGACCGTACTCCTGGGTATATGCACAGAGAGCGACCACAGCACGCACACACACACACACACACACACATTATCAGACACCTCTTCCCGGCCCTCTCCTCGGATGAGCCAAAGTTTGCTCTTCCCATGGTGCTTTGTGCTCGGGCGCTATCCCAGCCGCGCCGCTTCCCTCTGAACTCCCACAACTTCATCAAAGAGGAATGAGGGGAGCAAGGAGGGGCTGGAAAGAAAAAAAGAAAAGAAAAGAAAAGAAAGAAGAGGGAGAGAAAGAGCTCTATTTTCCTAATCACATCCCCATGGGATTTGAGCTGCAGAGGTGAGGGCGAAGTAAACAATTTTGTTCGTCGTGTTTTTGTTGTTGTTCTTTCATTCCGTGGCCTCTTTTGTTTCAAGCTGTTTTCTTTCTTTTTTTTTGCTGAGGAATAGAGCGGTGATTAATGCAGAGCCCCTCCCTACTGCTCCCCACTCTCTCTTCTGTTTTGGGAAGATTCCCCCTGGTAATTAATTCACAGCAGAATTAATTAGAGTGAAGGGGGAGGGGGGGGGGTCTAGAGAGGAAGGAGTGCAAATATATTTAGAGAAAGAAAGGGGGGGGGGGACAATAAATAAAAGTGATGATGAGAGAGTCTGAAAAATAAGGAGAGGAGCGTATAATGAGAATGTGGTTTTCATACTCAAGGAGCATCGCCCCCCCCCCCCCCCCCCCCTTCTCCAACCCCCATAACTGTGTCCAACAAGGCTGACAGAAATTACGGGTCCAAATTAGGTTTGCCCTGAGCCCGGTGGCACTCTGCTGAGCCTCACTGCGACGCAAGATGAGGACGGAGATAAGAGACTTTAGATATTTTGATAGACGCAAAGAGCGGCTGACTAATGGAAAACGATGCACGGGGGTGCGGATGATGCCTGTAAGATGAGGGAATATAAAAGGCTGAGGAAATTGTCAGAGAAAAGAGCGAGGGATGTGTTTAGCTTGAATTTGATTGGTCCCCCCTCGATCGCTGCGTAATGCAGATTGGTCTCCAAGAGTGAAAAGGGGGTCTAACGTCCAAGTGCTGTACCGCTACCAACACAAAGACAGAAGTATTCCTATTCCCAATTCTTTAAGAACTACTCTAAACTCAATCAAGCACTTTTCCATTTTGATTCCGCACCGAATGCCAGTTTGTATGAACGCGTATGACTTGATTGAGGCCGTAACGAATCTTTGGAGCTGGCACGGCACGCCTCTTAGCTAATTGGCTAACCGTATTAGGGAATTGCAATGTGCTTATTCTTTCTCTCAGGTACAGTCTCCGTCTCATTTTCACCAACTGGCCGCTGTCTCTTTTCCTGCCTCCGTCCCTCCCGTCTTCCCCTCTCGCCCCCTTCGCCACAATCTCACCTCTGTTTCCTACTCTTTGCTCTCGCTTTGACGTTCACAAACATCCCGTTTTCCACTCTCACTTGCGCTCTCTCATTCAACCCTGGTTCTTCCATCGGGCTCATTATTCAAGCTCTCCTGCAGATACAGCCAAGGTAGAGGGCACATTGGCGCCCTTTTTTGTTTTTGTTTTGCTGAGCTCCTGCAGCACTGTAACTCCGTCCTCATGACGGATGTTTCTCTAAACGACCTCCTTGGTGGTGTAGCTCTGGGATTTAGTTGGCTGAGAGGCACTTGAGTTTGACTCGCGATACACCAACGTCATCAGCCTTTAAAACTTTTAATGAGAGAGTTTCTGCCTCAGTGGTAGAGGAAGAAGTCAGATCCTTTGCTGAAGCAAAAGTAACGCACCACGCTGTATAAGTCCTTCATTTAAAAATATTACTTAAAGCTAGGGTACTTTAGAAACCTTTTTAGATATATATTCCCTTTACATCCCGACAGATCAATAAAGCAATTTATGTTCTGACAAAAAATAAAATCTGGTATCTGTGGCTGTCACAGGACTGTAATAAGCCCGTCCAATCATTTCATTGAATCCGAATTAAATGATTGGACGGGCTACCTGAGCACCACTCTGGGTTTACGTAGCGTACTCTTGCTGGTTTTCTCCAATGTTGAAGGAACCCGGCTTTGAACTTCACCGTGGGTGTTGTTTGAACACACTTTTAAGT
Source organism: Leptoclinus maculatus (assembly GCA_032191485.1). NCBI lineage: Eukaryota > Metazoa > Chordata > Actinopteri > Perciformes > Stichaeidae > Leptoclinus > Leptoclinus maculatus. The sequence continues at coordinate 13,222,624 of JAVDOI010000015.1, forward strand.
GAAATAAGCTTTGCCAGAAGGCTGTGCCTCCCTGTTGAACCCCATTCACCACACGTCCTCTCTCACGACATCTTAATGGAAGAAACTGATTGAGAAAAAAATGGTTTTCAGGTGGTATGGTCGAGCTCATTGTAGGAATTGTATATGCTCCTTGGAAGATTGATCCATGCATTTCATAAGCTCCTGTTCTATATATCTATATATAGATATATAGATATAGATATATAGTTGTTCTTTAGTACAAATCCAGGTTAATTAAAGAATAGTATCTCTACAATGGGTATGTTTGTGAAACGCACACTACCTGTTCCTCCTGATAGCCTCCAGATGTGCGCCAAATCTCTCACTTTAAAACACACGACTGGCCTGGTCTTTGTCAGCAGGTTTCAAGTGCTGATCCAGATTCATTCTCCCATCCAGGGAGAGGTGCATCCTGGTCAGAAACTGCAAATCGCCGCTACACATTTAAGAATACTTCACCCTCAAAATGATCTTTTGTATATCAGTCAATTGTGAAGAAAATATCGTTTTCCTCGCATGCCTCCACGGTGAACAAAGAATTACCACAAATAAAAGCAGAAAATGTTTGATGAATTGAAGTCTTCGATTAAACTGCACAAGTTGTTGAGTTTGCAAACCATTTACTTCAATTCATCATGCATTTTTCAAGTATTCCTTTAATACTCTTCCAATCCCTATTGCTCAGTATGTCACTCTTCCCTTCTTTCCATTTAACAGCACGAGTAGATGTAGTTTTGGTAATAACCAACATGGGACCAAGTGAAAGAATAAAGGAGCACAAGACTGTGGTATGTAGAAGCTTAACTTATTAAAACTGGATACTAATTCGACTTCCAGCCAGCCCCTCTCCCCATTTCTGTCTGCACAGCCCTGAGAAACTTTAGCTTAATGGAACCACAGCATGTTCCGCGCTCACCGTCGACTGTCTGGTAAGGTCTGATGGAGCGATCTGCCTCGTTAGTTTATATTAGATTCGAGAGAGGTTTGCTGGAGCAATTACACCATGAGCGATGGTGGGAATATGACCCTGTTTCTGCGCGCTGGTGTCTCCTTATTCTGTAAGGAGGAAACATTTGGAAAGCCTTTACGGAGGTCTCTGTCCACCTCCTTTGATCTCCTTCATCACGTTTCCAAACCTTGTCCGCGATCTCTGTGTTTCCCACCTCTTAGCTTTACCTTGTGTCCACAACGCGGCCATGTAAACACGCCTCTAGTCATGTATCAGTGTGTTTGCAGGGCCCGTGTGTGTGTGTGTGTGTGTGTGTGTGTGTGTGTGTGAGCTCCCAGATAGCATTGGTGTAAAGTGATAAGGCTAAGTGAATGATTCCCTCCAGTAAACAGAAGGGAGCGGGGAGACGGAGCAGAGGGCAGGCAACCTGCCATGGGAATCTGGATAATCCATTCTGCTCACTTTATTAACGTCATTATGGAGGAAACAGAGAGAGAGAGAGAGAGAGAGAGAGAGAGGTGCAAGGGAGGAATGGAAGGAAGGAAGGCTAGAGAGACAGATGGAGTGGGTGGAGAGAGAGTGCAGAAGTTGATTTTGGTGAACACTAATAAAGGTCAGGGAAAAACAGAAGCATGCAATTTAAGCTTCAAACATAACATTGAACCTCTTTCACATTCATCCTGCACATTCACTGCGTGCAACAACTGGCTGAAACTTACAGTTTGATATTTTTGTGGGATTTTTCTATGTTATTTGATGCATTGTTATGATGGATGAAGCAACTTATTACCTTGTTATATTTAATGTCTAATGATTTGGTGGCCTCATAATGATGTTTCCGATCCACGTCTGTCTTATCCAATGAGCTAAGAGAAACTTAAACAAAATAGAGATTTTTAGTGTTTATTTGACAGATGACAAATGCACCATTGTCCAGCACAAATTTGCAACGTCAGCCTGCAATGCACTCAGGGTAGGACATTTACATATTTTTTAGGGGGCCATTTTTGCCCCCACTGACTGAAATCCAGGTGCATTTAAAAAAGAAAAATTGGGGGCACTTTTTGAAACTTGTGAAATAACATTTAACCTTTGTTCAAAATAATAAATATACTTAATTAGGCTTACAGTATATGAGCAATTGTCATCAAATGGCAATAATAAGACTATTAGGCAGTAGTCTACAGATTCAAAAAACATTCTATGGCAACTGGACCGGGTCATATAGGCTACGATGTTTTTGACAAGGTCATTAAATTATCATTATTATTAGAGGAAATTATGGGGGTATTTTTTGCCCCTCTCCTAGTGATATCAGGGGCAAAATTATATTTCTTAGGGGCAGTTTTGCCCTTTGCCCTCGTGTATTTCCGACGCTGAATGCACTGTATTAGCCAATCATATCAGGGCAAGGGTAAACTCCTGGCAGCATACTTCTCACACTACTGAGTCGAGAAAGAAGTATTACATTGAAAACACAGCAATATCACCAAGTACAAATAATCTGACAAGTTAAAGGCCTGCAGAATGTTGCTGAAGTCAAAGTATAAATATTAGTATCTAAACAATTCTAAATACTTTGACCACGTTTTTTGTTTGATAATGCATGATGTTTCATAAAGTATTCACGTTCTTGTTATGCATGTACATCTGAAATCCCACTGCACGCTCATAGTCCATTTACTGTGTGCTGGGATTATGGCGGCAACATGGCGGTTACAGTCAGTGTTACACCTGTGATTTGGCTACTGACTAGCCTTTAAACTTGGATTTAATCTGTTCACCCCCGCACCACGAACACTGAAAGACTTTTATTATTAGACGCTGCCAATTGAGGAGTGATTGTAGCCTAGAGTAAGGCCTGTGATCAGAGGATCGGTTGTCCGTTTCCCACACCGGCTGAGAATGTTTGTGCAGCACGAAACAAAAAAAACCTAACTTCCATCAACTCATTCTACCAGTTTCTCCAAAAGAGCTGTTCGGTGGCCGTTAGTGGTAGACTGCGGTCGAACTGGTTGCTCCCAAGTGTGACTGTAACTGCCCGAACGTGAAGCCGAGCGTCTCTGAAAATGATCCTACATGCCGAGTCTTCTACAATTTTAGAAATGCAAATGCTCGAGGCAAGAAAGAAGAAAAAAAAAAGAACTGATGCTTTTAAGTTAAGTTAATTTGTTTGTTTCCCAAAGCGGCTGTAAAGCCAGGACCATGCAGATCATTGTTTTGGAATACAGTTCTTCATGATGTTATCAAGTCTGTCCTCTAACTAGTTTTTTTCTATGTCGCTGGCACACAGGAGTAGTGTAATGTCCTCGCTCTCTCTCTCTGCCCACATCCAAAAGAAAGCTCATTTCGCAATGTTTGTCTTGAGCCGATTCAATTAATCTGCTTATCCTCTGTTTTGTTGTCAGTTATGTCGAACTTGTTGCCTTTTTTCTGGAAAAAGCAGCTCGGAAAAAAAAAAAAGCCGGCGTGTTGAGAGGAATAAAAGAGGACAGCCAGGGAAATTTCCAAATAAAAGCGGGCCCTGCGCAAGTTTTAGAATTAGGAGTGTCACACAAACAACTTTCTCATTGTGGAAAAAGTAATGAGCTCAATCACGATTCCTCTCACATCAAGACCCGCTTTTTGTTTGCGAGGGGATTTGCGCGGGTCTTTGGGGTTAGCGTCCGTTGCGATGGCTTTTATGAGCGTGGTGACATTACGCTCCCGTGAATGTGTCATTGCATCTGTACGCCCCCACATACACAAACATTTTACATTCATACTAAAAAAACACACTCTCTCACACACACATAATACATACACACACACACCTCCAGCCAGACTGTTGGATAAGCCTCATTTAGCCGGCTGTGTAACTGTCTCTGTGTAACGAATGGCTTGTGTCCTGCAGTCACGAGTCCAGCCAGACCAACAGCATTACAGGTCCCTCTACACTGACCAGGCGCACGCACACACACACACGCACGCACGCACCCCTCAACGCTAACCAGATATCCTGCTTCCAGCTCCATCTATCACCTCCGCGTCCACGCTACGCTTCATATCAGGGGGCCACCTCAGTCCCAGACCCGGGTGCTGTTTTTAGGCCGCGCCGGTGCCGCGCCTCCCCTCCTTCGCTTGGGTGGAACTCCCCTGTTTAAGATGCGCCATCACGTCCTCGGGCCACCGCCACCACTTTCTCATTCTGTCCACAGCTACCGGCAGCGGGAAATTATGACAAATGGCCTGGCTTTTTTTTTTTTATGGTTTGTTATTTCTTCCCCATTTCTCAGTTTGTTCTTCACGTTGAAAAAAGAAAATACATAAAAAAGGTCTGAAAAGATTAAAACTTTCCATTTTTGGTGATGACTCAGCACAGTGCAGTGTTTCACGGTTTGACCTTTTATGAGGTGTGTGTGTATAAATGTGTACAGTATGGGTGTTTCTAGCTGATGTGTATGAATGGGAATATGTGTCCTTGCATGCGTACGGCCTTCACACACACACACACACACACACACACGAATATGAATGCGTGCAGAGGATGAACGGGAGGATGGGAGTCTCAGAGGAAGTCTAGCAGGGTTGTAAATGTTTCTGTCTCCTGGTTACTGCGACTGGAGTTGCCGTTAACTATTCAGTGGAAGGTAACGACCAAAATGGCAGTTGGAGGAAACTGTTCGACTGTTGTGCCCACAAGTCCTGGAAGGTGACATCAGTAGAGGTTGGCACAGAGACTCAGTGGTTAGCGCTGTCGCCTCACAGCAACAAGGTCCTGGGTTTTGCTCTGGATGTATACCACTTTGTGTGGAGTCCCTTCTCCCCGTGTCGGTTTTCTTCAGGTGCTCTTGTTTCCTCCCATAGAGACATGCAGGCTAGATCTGACGTGTGGGTCTAGAACTACGATTCCCATAATGGTTTGCGAGATGTGAACAGGAAATATACTGTTATTATCATAGATCGTATAACAAGTGGACGATGTCATCCATTGGTTTGTGGACTGCCGTTTTGAAGCCTTGAGTTTGATGATTTTGCTGTCGCCATCTTGTATTACGCCATCGCCATGTTGTATTTTTGCAGCCAATGATTGGAAGTTACCATATTTAGAATGTGGAGGATTGATGTAGAGCTGCGTGTATGACTCTTGTAGCGGCAGCGGCCTGTCAATCACAGTAAGCCCGCCCTAAAGCATACCCTGCTTTATGGTCTATTTGACTCTAAATGGACCATAATTTACTAAATGAACATCACGCTGTGTTGAAGAAGACTTGGAACTAGAGATTGAGACCATAAACTCATGTCACTCAAGTGAGAAGTAGGGTCATTTTCTCATAGACTTCCATACAACCGGACTTCGGAGGAGGAGTCTCCCCCTGTTGGCCAGGAGGGAGAACTGGAGGTTGCTGCCTGGTTATGATATATTCAGAGAGTTCTGCTTTGGGCTACAGCTGGAGCCCTTTTCAAAAATCTATAGTTATTCACATTTTTGCAAAGTGGCACCCGATGCATTCGAAGGTAGATTCTGGATTTCCACAGGCCTGAATACGGACAGTTGATTAATACAATCATGGCTGGATTCTGGGGCATTTCTTTACACAAACTACCCACATAGTTTGTTGCCTCCAACTTCCCACTCATGGCATGCTGTTATTTAGCCCAGAGACCCAGAATCACAGCAGAACTTCCTATGCTGGAATGAGAAAACTTGGTCCCTGATGGCAATCTGATGAAACACAAATTTGCATACAGCATGTAAACACAATTTCAACTAAAACAAGTTTTTATGACAACAGGGGGTCCTCTAGAAAAGTGATTCACAACTTTTTAAAACCACATCAGACGTCTATGTTTTTCATGTTTGGTTCGCTCATCTCAGAATGTGTTGAAGACTGATATGTAACATTTCTTGCAATGGCAAGAAATACAGAGCAACAGAGCAACAACAAAAGGTATTGCACAGCAGGTCTTAGTTGTTGTGCACCAGTGAACCCGAGGCTTTTGGGCTGCCCATGTTGCCTGGTTGATAATCCAGATTTGGAGCAGATTGATGAGTTACGATGTCATGAAATAAGTCAGCACAAGTCTGCACTTCCCGACTCAACAAGTCAATGATTTATTCAAGAATAGCCGGTCAATCACTGCTGTTGTTGTATTCAGGACCTCCCAACTGTGCACACTGATTTAAAACTGCGAAGACAAGGTGCATTTCTTATCAAGAGTGAAATCAACAATTTCCAGCGCCAAACTGTTTGATTCAACATTTCATTTATTATTTCTTCCAACTCTCAGATCTAGCCGAGCTTCTTATCACCTGTGTGAAAACAGCCGTCCGTATTGATCACTACCTACCAGACCGACAAATATTGACTCACTGTGACTTCCCACCTGATCCACAGATTAGAGGCAGGCCACAGTGCCAGTCCAGTGGGAACAGCTTGTGTGTTTTTGCGAAGGCAGACCACAAATGACAACAGTCCCAATGAAGAGAGCCACTGTATGTAACCGAGCAGAGAGACCTTGAGTTATTAGGTTTCACACCTCTGCATATTTTGGCGTGGACCCTTCCCTGGTCATGTTATATGTTGCAGAGCTGTTCAAAACATCCACACTGGTTCTTTTATATGTCTGGATCGTTGGTTTGATGTTGCCCTTTTCTGTTTAGGGTTATTATATAATCATATATTTGCCTCGTGCTTACAACCCAGTTCTTCATATTACAAACTATTTAACTGCTGTTACCACAAATAGAAGAAAAAAAGGCTCGGTTGGTTTCAAATTTTATGACTTGCATGGTGTAGTAAACTTTATATTGAATTATTTAGTCTATGTACCAATGTACTATTTCAAAGTATTTCTAGTTAACCTGATACTTATTCTGCTCTTACCTTGCGTCTTCATCCAACCTTGTCTTTTCCCCCACTGACCATATTTACAGTACTGTGTAACAAAGTGACACTGATACTGAGCCCAAAACAAACTCAGCAGACACACACGGTATGAAACATTCCTCATTAAGTCAATAATCACACTTACAGTTGGCAACCTGGCGTCTGATAAGGCAAATAAATGGAGCGAGCTGAGGGGTACAGGCAGGGGAGATGTCTTAAAAGAAAAGGAAGGAAGGAAAGAAGGAAGGAAGGAAGTAAGCCATTCCAATACTTCAGACAGGCCAAACTGCACTTTGCGAAAAATGTAACATTGTGAAGCAACTCTATCTTTGTTCTGTTTAGGAGAAGATCGTGGTTAATATCAATGGCCAACGTTTGTTACTTAACTTATGTAACTCAAGCAACTTACATTACTTGTTGTGAGTGAAGTAAGCTACTTCACAAAAGCACGGTTTAAAAGGTTCCTTCTAATGTGTTGACGTTCATTGTGAGCTCAGGAAAAGTCTGCGTCAAGCTCCCTGCAGACTTCAGTCCCAAAGCGCCACATGAGCAGATCCACACCGACCAAACTAAAATCATTAATGTTGCAATAAATAGTTCAAACTTTGAGGCCTGTAAGCTGAAACTCGACATATTCTAACGATAAACCAACGGGGACATTTAATGAAAATGTGTAAGTTGCAGCTTCTTTCAAGGCTATTCTGAAATTAGTACTGAAAACTCTTTATGTCCACTAAGTGATGGCCCACTGTGTTTTATGGGAATCCAGAAGTTAACGTTTATTCCCCAGAGGCATTGTGGGTCCAATTCAAAATTTGGGATGGGAGGTGCCATCACCCACAACCCCTTCCTCCAGCTTTCTAGGCGCTCAGCCCAAACAGCAGAGGGAAGACAGGGATAGCTAGTCTCAGTGACTCCGCACACATTTCTTTTTTCAGAAAGCCTCTAATTAAAATATTTAATAGACGATTAAACCGCATCATCCAGTGAGTGTTTCTTGTTACAGATTCATTCCTGCATAGCAATCAGAGCAGTAGGTCCCAGGCATGCGGTTTTACACACACAACCACACGTACATCAAAAATGACTTTTTTCTCTGAAGTTATTATTTCTTTTGGTTTTTCCTTTATTCCACCTTTTTTTGAAAATTCCACATGACTTTCCTTCATTTCTTTTCTGCCTCCCTCACCCCGTCCTGGGTCTAATGACGTCTCTGGTAGGCAGCACATGTGTAGGATTATCAGACGCTTGTAAGAGAAGAGATAGTGTTTCTCCTGCTAACTTTCCAGTTTCGCATCGCGCAATGATCTGCCTCTGCCCGAGGTCAGGCTCAGGTGTCGGGTTACTCGTTTCTGAGGGATTGTGGGCGGAGGAACCCCTGGGTTAAACCTCTCTCAAATCAATGTGGAGGCTCTTGAGTGACCATCTGCAGCATTTACAATTATATGACGGGAGTCAAAATTGTTAGATACTCTGATGTCTCAGCTTATTTGATCATTTTAACGAGACCAGCATTAGAGTTTTTTAAGTGGACTTTACTGACCATGTGTTTGTGATGTCCCTGGATCTTTCTTTCTTCACACGATCTGCATTGTATCTGCTTCATTTATTTGTGTCCACCAGCTGTCTGCTGTTAGCTGGTTAGCTGTCTCAAGGCTGAGAGCATTATCTCTCCGAGCTGAGGGCTTAAGGAACCCACCCGGTCGTGGTTTGACCACTTGAGGGACCGGGTGGACAATGGAGTCCGCTGCAGAGATCTCGGGGTGTTAAGTCCGAACACAGCGACTACCTCCGGTGCTGAGGAATGTAGCCAACGTGAAAGTGCCAAAAAACTGCAGTTTTTCGAATGGCCACTTGAGGCTGGCTCCAAAATCGAGTCAAATGCCCAGCTTTACAGCAGAAATAAACACGTTTCTGCCTTGTACAAAACAAACGTTTTGGTCTCTAAAGCTAGATCTCCCTTTATGACAACTGTGCAGGGGGTGCATTTTTATATCATCTCAGCGTTTTAAATTATATTGAGGCTTAAAGTTAGGCATACTTGAAGGTGTTGGTGTTGAGTGACAGCTGGAAGCTGTCAGGTCTCTCACCACTAGCTATCTCCTCTGCTGTGTCACCTTCACCGACGATCCACCTCTTTGTCCATTTCTCTAATAGCCAAGAGCGGCTTCGTCACTGCCAAGATGGCGGCGGCTGGAGACACCCACTTTAAGCTTCACAACGGCTCTTCAGAAATCCTCGGGTGACGTCATGGAGTCCATATTTTATACGGACCACGGTCTGAACTTTCATCCACGAAAAGCCTCATCAATGAGCTTCTCCAGGGACAGACGAAGCTTCACGAACGGCTACCATGCTTTGGTGTTCACCAGGCAGTGAAACACAAGAGGAAAGGGGTTTTTCTCTCTCTTCAACCCAGATATGGGTGAGGATGCTGTGCCACTTTCCAACTTTTTTGGGGAAGTTAACCCTAGCGTACAACGCGTTTCCGGCCTGCACAAGAATTTGGGCCGAAATTTGGGTCAGGAAGCGTCCCAGCTGCAAGCCGCTGGAGGGCCGGCATCCATGGTTGTGGTCAAGTAGCACTCCAGGAAAATGATTAAAAAGAAACTGTATTACATTAAGAAGGAACTGTGCAATATAAACCAAATAACAGCAACACGAGACAAGATGTAACGGCTCGGAGTCGGTTGCTCAAAGTTGACAGACAGAAGACGGATCAAATTTCTCTGTATATGGATTTTGTATAAACACACACACACACACCTTGTCCCACGGCAGCCCTCACACACGCATACCTCATCCCAGGGCACTGACCCTGTTTGTAATAAAGAAGAAACGGGGATTTCTCTTTAATTACCTTCAAAGTAAAGGAGCTTAGGCCGACCAGCTGAACCAGGCTGAAAGAAAGCCAACATGTCCCGTCGCTGGCACAGTCCTTAAACTGTCTATTTGGTGCTGTAACCCGACCCGGGAGGAGCTCATTAGAAACGGGAGATAAAGATCCACAGGATTATTAAAACGAAAAACATTTTTACATCCTCCTCTGACCGGTTTTCAGTTGTTTCCACTCCTCGTCTCGAGCCTGATCAAGCTATTATAATGTCTCGGGCCAGATGAAATCAGTGATGCATTTTTGTTAACTCAGTCAGGAAAAATAAACAGCTAACAGCAGCGATATATTGCAACAGTGGGCTTGTAGTCTCATTTATCTCTGTCTTGATTTTGAAGTCTTCCCACCTCTGGTCTGATTCCCAAACCTCACTGTTTTTGAAGTTTTAAATCCAGTCCACCGCAGACGTTTGGCCTGTTCCTCTCTCTTGCTGAATAACCAAATATACAGTACGGGAGCTGGCATCGAGGTTTGAGAAAATGAACTCCCCTGCACCACAGTCAAGCCATCATGAGCATGGCGATACACAGTGGGGATGAATACAATGCCATAAGTCATATTACTGAAGGAGCTGCACAAGCTTCAATCATACTAAAGACGGTTTTGCATGATTGAAACTTATTTTTGAAGCCTTGCATAATGTTTCGATAGGCTGGAAAAAAGTTTCAAATCTCCGCAACCCCCCCCCCCCACAGTTTCAAATGATGGCATTATATTCATCCCATAGTTATTCAAATGCTAAATAAGTGTGATTTCCAAATCTCTGTCAACACCAGAAAGTCAGCTCAGCTTTTACTTCGCAGTGCCTTTTAGTAGGTTGTCTCTTTAAAAAACAACAACAACAATATGTTTATGAGTAAAAGTTGCTGTGCTTTTACTGTTGTGTGGTTTGATACACAGAAACACGGTACCTGGTATCTGTAAAGTGCAGTGTTTATGTTACTGTTTGGGGTTAAAGCACATTGTTTATGGTGAAAATTAAATTGTGCGGGGGGGTCGCAAAATGACATAAATGGAAAAAAGACATTAACAAACACGCAACCTTTTAAAAGAGTATCGTGTTTCACATGGTGAGACATCAGGAACACGATGTTTTAAAAAAAAAAAAAGAACAAAAACAAAGACGTGTGTGGTAGACGCCTCAAGGGAGTGAACAGGGTTCAGTGTTTGGGGATCACAGTTCACCTGGACCCTCCAGAGCGTGTGTGTACTTGGGTCTGCGCCTGCATCTGAAGGGAGTGTTTCTGCGCATGGAAGTGTGCGTAAAGAGGAATATTAATGTAGGACGTGACCCCGGGAGGTTGACCTTTTCACCTTGGGGGTCATCCAGAGGTTGTACAGCTGTGGGCAAGAGTGACGGGAGCTGCCTTGGGTTCGGGTTGAAATGTTCCTAAAGTTTGTTTTACTGCAGACTTGGTGAAGCACTGCCGCATGTTGGCTCGTATGAGGAAATGTTTGGAAGATGCACGTTTTTCTCTTGTGTTTTGCCAGGAGACCTGCTTACCTGTTGCTCGTGAGACAGTTGAAGCGGATCTACAAGTAGTATTTCTGTCACAACATTAATGATGGCTCCATTCCATGCAAGTCTCCCGGTGAGCAAGAGAGCATAATGGCACAACCTGTAACCTGAATCTGTTACACCTAAATGGAATGCAGCCATTACTCACGTTATCACGACACCTCTGTACTTTTTCCTGCTATGACGAGTCAAAATCTGTTGTGTGGGAAAGGTCAGCTGCCAGTGTCATGCAGGCTAATCAGCGTACTCTATTTTGATCATGAAGGGAGACAGAAGGAAAAACTAAAAACAAACGGTAAATGACATCATTAGTTAATGTTTGCACTACATGGCTGAACGGGAAATACCACAATATGCTAGCCTGCCTCAAACAGGTTTCTGCTGCAGGGTTAATGGCCTGACTGCTCTGCTTGACTGACTAACTTAGGCAGCGACACAGGAGAGCTGGGCTGTTAGCTTACTCGCGGTTTTTAAGCGTTTGTCATACAGTTTTTTTAAGTCTTTGTCATTCCCTCTGCTGCTATGAGACCGTTTTGGGAAATGAGCGCAACCTTAGAAATGCAGATGTCACGTTGCCGGCATGACTCAGGAACATTGATTTCCTGCATTGTGAATTGGGTTGCATGTGGAAGTGGAAGTGCGAGGCCTTTTTTTTCTCCTTTTCATCATGATGCACGGATTTGAGATGTCTTGGTTTTTGGGTTAACACTGAGATGAGTTTGGGTGAATGTGTAGTGCAATTCCAGTATATAATGTAGTATATAAACATACAATTTAATTGAATAGATCATCCCCATTGTCCCCGATCCAGCTATTCAAGTCAGTAAACGTAATATCAACAAATCAGTAGAAAATCTTTCCTTCCTTTTAAATGGTGTGCCTATGTGCCTGAATAATGTTCTTGGCCCATTCCTTTTTCTTACAATTAGTTAATGAGAAATGACTCACGCCTCTCGGTATCTGGGCATATTTACATGGATCTTTATCGGCTGAAATAAAGCCAATTATTTTCTGTTCTCCTCCAGCCTGCTCTTGCTGCAGCTCTCCTTAAAGACAGTCGGGCTCTACAGTGTGAGCATTTCATATTATATGCCAGTAAACTCACTGTTCACTGTGCAGCCCAGCCTGCAGCGTGAACTTACTTACTACCCAGTGTAAGCTTGTGAAACACAAGGCCTGTCAGATTTAGTGGTCTACTCTGTTATTTCAATGCGTCAGATACATATTTCATCATCATTACATTTGATAGAAGCATCAGATCGGACTCTGAAATCAGCAGATAACTAATGTTAAAAGTCCCTGATCGGTATCGGGGCCAAAAAGAAACTTGATCGAAGGCATTGGTAAAATAAGTTCTGGGTTCAAGCTTGTTGTGTTTGAGGATACGAGAAAATAGATGCCGCTCATATATCATTCAATTGTCCCACCTGTTTGCCCGACAGTCCTGAGCTCACCCACAGGTACATAATGAGCCATCTAAATCCATTAGACCTCGAGCAGCTGATCTGTTGTCGTGGAGCCTATTTCCGTGCCATCAAATGTCACACAGCTATGCAGGACAAGGAAGTAGGACGGCTGTAAACACATTCTTTATCAGCGCGTGTCACTTTTGATCCATTAACAGCTGTACCCTTTGAGGTGTCCTGCTTTAAATCATTAGCCTGTCAACACTCACCTCCTACACCACAGCATGTTCGTGGTTAGATAAAGTGTGTAATTAGAATCATTTATTTTCAGAAGATAAAACCAAACAATGAAGTGAGTTCACAGCTGTGAAAAAGTAAAAAACGAACAGAACGACAAGATTTTAAGTGTGAGGTAACGAAACCACCCAAGCAAACAGCCCATCTAATTAGGCCTCTTTCACACCTGAATGCAATTAACTAATTAAGGAGCTGGTAGAACAGAGGCAGTACCCTGAGAGGCTACTACAGTTCAACTTGTAGACTATAGCCTCGCTCTCATTTGAAGATAACAATATTAAATAAAGCATTTTATATTTGTTTTCAAGAATTTGAATTTGTCTAATTTCTAAACTGTGACCGGCTGAAATTACACCTGTCTCCATCAGATTCAACCAGCTACAGCTAGCAGCGAGCTAATTCAGATAACATCTGTTCTATGAGTTGGTTAAAAGCTGGCTTTAGTTGCAACTGAAGATCAAGATAATCTTATTAGTATTTTATTATTTGTAGAATTAGATTATAGGATGACTTGTGTGATCCAAACATTTCCAATGATTCCAGAGTGTTGTAGATTCTAAAAGATATTGAAAAATAAGATAGATGTATTCATTTCCATATTTCAAAAGATTTTTTTTATCCAGCTTCAACATTTGTTGGCATTAAGCCTTTCAAAAACGTAGCTTTAACTGCATCAATAAACTGTTTGCTCTCCTGCTTGCTAAACACAAAAGGTGGCATGCAATATAGTTATATTCCTTAAAGAAAGTTAATTTAATTTAAAAAAGACTAACTCATTTAATCCAATGAATCACGTTATTCAATTGACAATTTTGTTGTTTTTTTGACGACGCACATTAAAAGCTTCTTTCAAAAAACCTCAATAGAAGTTTTGAATGTAAATAATCACATTCGGTACAGCCCTACACTCTACAGTAGCATCTAGAAATATGACAGCACTGTAGATGTATTATAGTGGATGGGACTAGGTAAAGCTAGTTAGCTGGACATGCTAACGTTAGCAGCTTACGTCAGAGAAGAAGACGCCTTTAAATCATTCCTTACACTTCTGTTCTTGTAGTTTTGGTCTTGCAGAAGATGGAAAAGACGTCACCGTCCAAACGTTTTACATACAGAGCATACATCTCACTAAAGCGCCAGTCACACCACTTCAGCGTGTGGAGCGATCCACTTCTGGACGGGCCTGCTGTGCCTGGTGAAGGTTGCTAAGATATGAATAGCCGATTACTATCTGCTACAACCACCCATGCTGGAAATACACATTTGTTAAAGCCAATGTTTTTCCAGGTTATGCTTAGATTTAAATGCTACTGTTGAATACATTTTGTTCTCAATAAAAGTAGTAGTAGTATGCATATTCAGGAGGAAAACACAGGAAAAGCAAGGAAAGAAGGCCAAATCGTTGCTAACCATGAGAGTTGGCACTGAGGCTTAATCTGGGTAAATCACTGTTCGCTACATAAGATTTATAGAGTGATTAGAACGTGTTTTTGGCTGAGAGTAGCTGTCTCAATTATTACGTTTTATTTCAGACCAGATTCGTCATTCTTCCACTGGACTGCCACAAGACGATGCACTTACCCTTTATCCTTGTAGATTTATCGCTCCCACCTTTTTTAAGTACTGATTCAAACATTTATGAGTGCGTGTGGTCCATTAACCTTATTTTCTTAGCTATGTTCCCGTCCAAATGCTTCTGAACATTTTGTCTTTGTTCACGACCGGCATCTTTCCACCCCAGTTCATGCTGCCTGCTTAACGTCACACAAAAACATCTCGGCGTTAACCTTTCATTCTCATGCCAGCATCACTCTTCCCCCAACCCACACATGAAGGCACATCTTACTCCTTACCCCAAAATGCTTATCGGCCTCTAAACTCTCAGACTATGATATCATCAGTGAGCATCCACACAGGAAACAGTTGAGGGTTCATCGGAACAGACGCAATAAAAAGGCGGCATGGTAACAAAGCCTGGTAAATAATCACAGTCATCTATGACAGTCATATTTTAAAATGTACGGTGGATGACATCATTTAACCCGGTCAGTCAACCCTCACGAGATAGTTGTAGTTCCTGGTGATGAGGATGAGCTACAGAAGACGACAGGGGACATATGACTCACTGTGCTTTTATGGACAGATTTAGGAAAGAGATAAATGTGTCAACAGTGGACGTGGTTTGTTCTGCAGATGAAATCAGAATGATAAAAAAGTAAAACTATCATCATTTGGCACGCTTTGTTTGAATCCTGACAGAGCCGTCCCGAGACAAAGGCGAGTGCTAAGGGTGCCATTTATCATCAGGGGCGTATAAAACAATATTCAAAATGTACAACTTCTACTATTTTATTACTTCTACTATTTTTATATTACCACTTAATACTACACCAACATGTAGGCTATTAAAATGACCTATTTTCTGGGTTGCCCCCAGCATCACCCCATTGGCTAATAAATAGCTAGAATTAACATCAGTTACTCCCATCTTAAAATGGATTAGAGAAAGTTGGAAAGACTATCCAGGTGTTGGCCATCCTCTACTTTGTATTGTAGCTGAATGTATGTATGAGTGCATACATGCGACAATGAAAAACCAAGAAAGACAGATGTGTAACATTAAAGACTCTTTATAAAAAAGCAAGGCTAAGGGCCTACAGCCGTGCCAGCGGCTCACAGCGACGCTTTGAGCTAAATGCTAACATCAGCATGCTAACAGGCTAACAATGACGATGCTAAAACGGTGATGGGATCAGCTGGTATAATGTTCATCATGTTCACATATACTTATTAGCACTAAACGCAAAGTCAAATCTGAAGCTGATGGGAATGTCATTAGTTCTGCAGCTATTTGGTCATAAACGACAGTATTGGATGAATTAATAATTGCACCAAATGTCGTGAAACTCATCCAATAGTCTGGCCCAAAGTGATTCTCAAGACGTGCAGCATTTGGAACGATTACCAGTGTGTGTGTGTGTGTGTGTGTGTGTGTGTGTGTCTGTATATGTGTGCATAAGACACACACATGCCAATACATTTCCCAAAGCACATTTTATTTATTATTTATATACAGCCCACATGCCTGACTGCACCGTCACAATAGTTGTGTAGGGATAAGCAGTTTGACAGAACCTTACTAGAATAACCTTGTTTTCTGTTTTTCTGTGACTCACACTCTGTGACGACCTCTGTAGAGGAGACGAGGAGTAAAGCCACTTCAATTAATTGTGTCCAGCCTAACGTGAGCTGAAGTTAATGCTCATCCAACCTCAACCCTACTGTTTTTCTGTCTCGCTGACAACAAAATGCTGTGAATTTTATTGGTTTTAGCCAGTAAAAGTTTAGCTGAGGAAGCTGGGAAAAATCAAACCCAACCCCACTTGCTTTTCCCGTCACATTCCTGCACTTGTATAACAAGCCTCGGTCAATGTGTGCCACCGTTCCCCAGTCGTAACTGAACTGTGTGGAGCGCGTTGGGTGCCGTGCCAAGGCTGCGTTTTCCCATGCATCGTAAACTGCCCTCAGTGCATGACGGAGGCCGTAGGGTGCCCTGTAAAGAGACCGGGGGAAGTGAGTTGTGTGCCAAAGCATTATTGTATGTGGCACACAGAATGTTGTTATTAACCACGTATTGCTCTGTATACTTCATGTTGTTTGGTACAGGATTCCAGAAGGCCGACTGTGTGTGGCAGTGAACACTGGCTACTAGCAGGCGCTCCTCGGTTCATTGTGCCGTGGTTGCACAGAGGTGGCTGTCTCGATATGAGATGAGAGGCCCAGCACTACTGGATCTTTTCTTTTCACTAAGCAGCTTAGCCCTTTATAATTCTACTTCTTTGGGTCTGTGTGTGTAAATGGAGAGATGAAAGAAACTAATCTTAGAAGGATGCAATCAGACACAAACATGCACACCCCCCTTTCCCCCAGAGAGGACGCATGAAATACCAGGCTGCTTCCAGTGAAGAGAGATAACAGGCAGCGGTGCTACTCGGTACCCTTATGTAAATCAAATGCACATGCATGCACGCATACTCGCACACAGGTGGGCCAGTCAGGTCATCTGGAATCAGTTAATGCTCTCCAGGATCATTTCTCCACGGCTGCTGTTTAACTCTTTGCCAGCTGGCCTCAGACCAGCGCGGAGAAGAGGCAATCGGCCCCCTCGGCGAGACGGACGGACACACAGGAAGGAATCATTGACACCTGAGTCACGAGAGAGAACATCTGATCAAATATTAAGGCTTGAGATAATGGCTCACGTAAGGATTTAATCAGACAAGGAGGCCCGTTTATACAGTTTATCCAGGCAGCCACTGGAGTAAGTTGAGATAAAGATGGCAAACACTGTGAAACCATACAGAACCGTGTTTACGTTGGAACAATGCAGCCGTATTGACATAAACTGAGGAAAATACGTAATGATAAACTCGTCTCACGCAAAGCAGGTAAAATAACAGCTTGTTTGCAATCAATGGACATCTAGAATGGCATCATGCAGTGGAAAACATACATTTTAACATATGGAACTTCATGGATGCTTCAATCCAAAGCAACTCTTAGTAGATCGTTGTCTAAACTTTTAGGATAAGTATTACACTCTTAGCTATGGTAGACTGAATCATTTTTGTTATTTATGCTCATGCATTTTTCAGATATGCCTTGGAAGTGCCGCAGTAATCGATCCATCTGTCTTCTGGACATACCTGTCTGTCTTTCTGTCTGTCTCCCCTTCCTCTGCCGTTTCTCCTTTTGGGAGAGAAGAAGTGAAATGCAACTACCTGCTCTGACTAAAGCCTCGGTTATACTCCCAAACAGACGCATATATACACGGACACCTGTGGACACCATGGCTCTTTAGTAGCTCTGTTCATACTGTCCACTTAGAAGACGCGTTTGTAGTGTAGTGGCCATGCGGACAAGTCCGGACAAGCCCGACAGGTCACAACAAATTGGTGAATGCGAACGTCTGCACAGAGACCTTGTGTGCACCCTCTGATTCAGAGATTCAAAGGGAACCCTAGCAGGCCCTCACATACTAGTAGACACGGACAGTTTAACTTTAGCTTTAGCCTGGATCCAGTCCTCTGAATTGAAGGCCTCAACTCCGTAACTCCAGCAGCTCTGGTGTTGTGCTCACTGATGACGATTCACGTAGTTGGAAAAGCAATCAAGTCAATCCGGGTGTTTAGGTTAGGAACTAAGAATTGGGACATCGTCTTCCTATGGCAGAGTGAAAATATTTGAGGAAAATGGGCACGTGGAAATGAAGTCCCATCCATATCGGAGGATACTGCACCTCAGGATTTATATCCACTGCCAACGTTTGGTGCCAATGCAGGAAGTAGTGTTTGCTCTTTGCTAACTTTCCTGCAGCAGGTCTGAGTTTGCTGACCTGCAATGGACCTTTGCATTTTTATTAACTATAACCACAATCTTTCCTAAGCTTTAACCAAGTGTTTTTTTTAACTATACCTCAAGCAATTGTTGATGTGCCCTAACCAATCCATCTCTGACCTTAACCATGCTAAACAGTAGATGCTATGCACCGATATTGGAGACATATAATATTTTAGAAATGTTGGATATAATCATCAAGGACTGCTGCATATCTAAATGCCTCTGCCTGCTTGTATCATAAAATAAACGATATGCTTTTATGTTATGTTACATTGTGATTTTCCAGATTGTAAGTATTGGCTACTGTATCCTACAATTGATTCACTGGCTAGTGTGAAGGCCATCTTCCAAATATCTATCAGAGAGAACTTTCAAGGCGTGTAATCATCCAAATCTCCCATGTATAAATCTGTCCCCATGCTCCGCCTGAGCCAGACTTTCTTCTTTACTTTTGGCTAGATACTGTTCTGGATCCTGTCTGTACAGATAACACTCACATCTGTAGACGCATGCAGGCATGCAGAACAAAGAAAAAATATTCCAGATCTACCAGATGAAGGTTTATACCATGTAACACTATCGATACACCAAACCTACTGTACATAGCTGTGAAACTTGTTCTAGTAGTTTTGTTGTTTGTTTTGATATTCATGGTTTTCAGCTGCTGAAAACACGTTTTCTGTACCAAAGACATTCATGCTCGCAACAGGGTGAACCCTTTTTATTTTGGACACTCAGTCAGTAAACATGTTGACTGTAACTCCATTAGCTGTTTGTCTATGTCGAACGGCCGACTGGTTCCTTTTTTCGTCAGTAGGTAACAAGCATAGACGATAGAAGGGAGAGAGTGAGTTATGCGTCTCTAATGACCACAGAACAACCAGCTGGCACACAACCTGTATGCCGTAATATCTGCAGCCAGTAACCCACTGGCACTGCTAAGCAACTGTCGTCATTCTCTTTATGAAATACGGACGCCGTTGCGTCGCAGCAGACCAAAAGGCCGAGCTCGTCGAGCTGTCAGTCACGTTAACAAGCCAGTAAAAATCCCACCCTCGCTGCTGCAGGGGCGGGACCCTGTGTAGGGGGCTTGTTGCCCTGTTAAAGTTAATGAGAGCTCATATCTTTTACTGGCAAATTTTCACCTGCATGGCATGGGGGCTCCAACACCCGACCGTGTCTGCGTTCCAAATGCTGCTGCTACTGCATTTGGTTAATGAATGTATGACGCAAGTGTGCTGTGTATGGTGTATGTAGGTGTGAACAGCCGGTTGTTTTCACAAGTCCTCTGTTCCCATGGAGTCACTACTTCTGTGCTATGATGCAAGCTGCCCCTTTTATATCTGAGGTGGGGGGGGGGGGAAATGCCATTTTACTCCGCGTTAAGATGAAAAACAGTGTGAAGCCCAAATGATTAACACATGTCAGAGTGTGAATGTCTAGTGTCAGCTTCACTCTGCTGATGTTGACTGATTTATGTGCGCAGCTTCTGGTGCTGAAGTGTTGCACTCTTGATTCAGAAGATAATAAACATCTGACCACCTTTTTATATTTATTAAGTTTGTTAAAACAGTACTTGGGTACATTTTTAAATACTAGTGCCAATATAGTAATTTGTATAATATTTTCCCTTTTACGTCTGTATTTTTACAGTTTATTTTTTTTGGCAGAACACAATTAAACGGCGGGTGTTGAAATTGGGTTTGATGCAAAACTGGGGGCAGAAGGAATCTCATTGGTTGAGTTAAGGTTCAGTGGGCGGAGTTTTTATTGTCCTTGACGAGTAAGCATGCCCTCGAATTTGCCTTAAATTGTTCAAAAATGTTATGGGTTCCTTCTCTGCTATTCATGTTCACCATTTAGCGAACTTGCTAGGTGCTGTGGGTCTTTGGCTCCACCGCGATCTGTATCACGTCAAAATGCATCTGCCTCTGCAACCAAGAAACTAAATGCTGCATCCACTTCACCGTTCACTTCCTGCCTCTATTGCTATACCTTGGCCCTTGCACTCAAGAAGAAGTTGTCTTTCGAGTGGCAGAATGTATGCTGATTGAGAGCACTTCACCGCCACCTGTGTATTAGGCTAATCCTATGCTCTGTGATTATTCGTGGAAAAGTATTTAATGGGTCGTCAAAAAATAGATTTCCCCTCTCTGACACCAGATTACATGCTTCACAGCAGTTCAGCTGAGGTTTCTGAGCCTTTTATGTTCCCGTGGGGACCAGAGTTGATACCATATCATTTCGCTGTTGAACATGGGACAAGACAAATAGTTGTCATCTTTACGGGATATAGCTGAGATCTGCGGTTTGAATTTCCTTGGCTCACGACGACAGTTACCATGACAGCCAGGAAATGTTTTCACCAAAGGCAACACTGTGGTTTTTCATCTCCTTCTTTGTTGCTACGGAGCGTGTGTACTTTGAGTGTCCGCCGCAGTGTGAGGGGTGTGATGTGTCCGTGTGTGTGTGTGTGTGTGTGTGTGTGTGTACGTGCGCGTGGGCGCCACACTGACCAAACAAACCTGTCGAGGGAGACACGTGACGGAACGTCCACATGTGAACCCGATCCTTTTGTTTGCAGGAGAAGCCAAACAGGCTGCGTTAACCAACCGCTCCGCTGTTATCTGAGAGAATCTGATCTCAGTCGGTGGTGAGGGGGGGGGAATGCTGCTCAGCCTGACTGAGGTATCCCAGCCACACACAGTGAGGACTCCATGTGTAACACCCCCAGCAACAGAATATTATTCTCTTTAATCTGTCGTCTGTGTGCAGTGAAGGCTGACATAAGGGATTGAGGACAGCAGTGTGGAAATGAGGTTCAGTGCTTGAGATCTGGCGGAAATTGAGGGGAAACGAAATTTGGAACTGACTAAGATGTCAAGCTCACAAGGATCAGTGACTTCTTAGGGAGAGAAGTCAACTACCAAAAGGAAGCCTTTATCAATATCTCAGCTTATGATGATATTACCATTGTTTTTTATTGTAAAATCAATAAATATATTGAATAGACTAATCAGCTGATCAGAGTCAAACTGAAAGCCTTTACACTGACAGAGGTCAGGTTTCCGTTCAAATATACGTCCCCTGAATTTCCAGAAAATCAACAAAAGAGTTTAGACTTGAACTTCCACTTCCCTCGTCTCAAAGTCAATGTTTTTATATTAATGGGTTTTTGGTTAGATGCCTAATATAAGGTGCGTGGTTAACACAAGCTTAAAAGATTTTAAGTTTAAGTTTTGTTCTATGACAAAAAATCCGCCTGTTAATACTCCACTGGTTTGCAGCGTATACCTGTCTTAAAAAAGGCGGTTGCTAACAAGTGGCTCAGTCCATCAGCTTTTTGTAGAGCGAACCAGTGTGATGCTAACTTGTGGGCTGACCTCCAAGAATATGTCAGCACTCTGGCCTGAGAACAACAAGTACTAGCCAATCAGAGGCAGAGTAGGGCGGGTCTTCATGGAATGCGACTGGGGGGGGGGGGGTCAATTAAACTACGGTCAATAACAGCCAATGGCTGTCTTGCACACTTAATGCTAGCATGCCATTGCCACTATTGGCACGCGTGCCCAAGGTTGCCCTGGTCAAAAGGAAACAATCCAAAAGTCTGATGTTTTGTGAATGTTGTATTCGCACATTTGTGATGACTGATGTATATGTCAGATGGGTCACTTGTGATAAGGAAAAGTTATTGGTCCTTTGGTAACAAAAAAAAGACATTAATCACCTGGTAGTGGGTGCTCGTGCATTAAACAGGTAAAAGGTAAAAGAAGAGGAAGTTGCCAAAAGCTCTCACCACACACACAGCAGGCTGCGAGGAGCAGGGCGGCACACTGCAGACTCAGGTAGCATTGGTTTACAGAAGGAGCAGGATGTTTGTTTAAAGGCTGTCGGTCATGGAGCGTGACCAAACAGACTCTTAACCACATTCCTTTCTCTTACTCTCTCTCTCTGTTTGTCCCCGTCTCTCCGGCAAGTGGCTTCATCCATCCAGCAGGACTTCATGCTTAATTCTGCACATACCTGTTTGTTGTCGATGACTGTTCATCAGAGGTTTGTATCCAATATGTGAAACAGTGAGTTCAAACAGACAAGCACAAATCACCATGAACAAACCATCATTTGTTCACAAATACTTGATATGAAATTGCAGTTACCGGTGATTACAATTCAACGAGTTGCATGTTTGGTCAATGGTGTTTTGCGGGTAACATTTGTTGACTTCTTGCTTGTTCACTGAATATTTTCTTTCTTTTCCCAGGCGTTTTGGAGAATACTGCAAAGGGGGACCACATTTTGAAGACATTTACATAATTTAAGGTTGAAATTAAAGTTATTATAATATTATAACAAAAGTGATTTGCACAAGAGTCTACAGGCAAAGCTCTTTAAGTTTGTACAAAATGCTAACATGAGCATGCTAACATTTTCACAATGTTTCTTTTTTGAATGGTCAATATGTCCGAACATGGTCACCAAAGTTTTTACTATCCATCCTCTGGGGAACATGAATGTGTGTACCAAATTGAAAAAAATCCATCCAATAGTTAAGTCAAGACATAAGGTAAAATGTAAACGGTGGAAACAAGTCAGACATTAACAAGGTCACTAGGGTTTATCCTCCGGGAACCATGCAGGTCTGCGCCTGCAATCCATCCAAGAGTTGTTGAGATGATTCAGTGTGGACCAAAGTGGTTGACCCATTGACCATTGACCACCATTTTTAGAGTCCCACTAGTGTGGCTAAAAAAAAGGTGAGATTGAGGTGACTTTACTGCCCCCTCTCCCTGACTGTGTGCTTCCACAGATAGGTCTTACTCCCGTCTTACTCCCGTGTGAAAAAAAAACAGCCATCATGTTGAGATTCGCCACTGTTTTGTGAAGCTGTTGCTACAGCTGATTCCTTGTTGCCGAACCAACGTAATACCAATGTAATATTATGTCTTCGTACGCTCGCTGCAGCCCCGCGGTTGCATTTGATTCACTTGTTTTCCACATTGCGCCATGCCAAGACTACGGTTAGCAGCAGAGCGCTCTCGAGGGGCATGACTCTCTTTGGTTTTGGACCAGAGCAGCCTTACTTCAATTTAATGAGGCTCGTCTTTGAAAATGAGAGACAGAGGGAGAGAGAGTGAGAGAAACTTATGCTTCGCTCTGTTCTGTCTGAACAGCTGCATCCGTGGTTTTCTCCTCTGATGGCGCTGTGGTTTTGGGCGCCGTGCCCTTAAGACACTCTACCTCTGCTCCGATGTTTGATGGCAGATCTGAGACACAGAGACCGAGAGACAGAGAGAGTGAGAGAATGAGATACACACCATTGGCAATAAGCAACATGTACTCTTACAGAATAATTGATGGCACATAAAAACACAAAATGGCACATATTAGGTAACTTACTGAAAGTCCTTGGTGAATTTTATGTTACGATTCAATCCCCTGAATGGACATTTTGCGATATAACAGCTTGAGCGATGAATGGCAGCGGGCTTCGCCACAGTAACCAAAACACCACGCAACATTCATCCTCCGCCTCTGCCAGAAAAGTCTCAGCACAGGCTTGATACCCAAGACCCGACACATGCAAGAGAGACGCATGGAGAAATAATCATCAGAGGAAAAGGAGACGGAGTTGGAGGAGACGAGAGAAGCAATAAAACCGGAGCGTGGTGTCGCAGCCGGGGCTGTGGTCAGGCCGAGATAAAGGCATTGAAAACAAATTCAGTGAGCACATTTCGTGAGCGAGAGGTTCGACATAGCATCGCCGTGTCGGATCCTGGCGATAAGACATTATAGGATCCGACCTTTCCCTTCATGATTTATCTCTCCATTGCACGGTTCAACTGAACATAAACTTCACCAAAGAACCAAGAAAGTAACAAAGTACTACAACAGGTGGTGCTGCTACTTTGTGTTATTTGGTGGTAATTACTTTATGGCTCTTTGGTGGTACACTTTGTGGGTTACTTGTGGGATCCCCTCTTTTGCTTTGTGTCTTTCATCACAAGGCTGCTTCGCCACTGGTCAGGTGTATCAAACAACAACACAGCCGGAGAGAAACAACAGATAAAGGAGAGAAAGACGCTCACTCAGAAAAGAGGAGTGCAGGAAGGGAGGGAGGTGCAAATGGTCAAGGCCAGACGGACAGAGGGAGGAGAGGAAGCACTTCTAGCTGTTTCTCCAGAGCAGGGAGTAGTACAACCTTGACTTGCCAGCTTATCCAGGGCAGGAGTCAACCTTCCTTACCTTTCAGTTCTTCATTACCCTCTCTTCTTTATTTTTTCTCGTTCTGTTGCTCCTGTGTTGAGACCCGGTCACACCAGCATTTAAAATACAAGGTGAGATCAATGCATTTAGTGGAATTGGCTACAGTCAGTGGATTTTCTCTGAAGGGTGCAAATCTTTCACGTGAAGTTCAAATTTGTTGAATGATGACGTGCAAATATGCACTGTCGACTAATAGCAATCTGTCAATGCTCACCTTTGAGGCCATAGAGGTAGCTATTAGCTTATTAGCTTTGTCTCTCCGTGCACTTTTATTTGATACTGCTCTGTTGGAGTATAAACTGCTCTACAAGCGAGGTATTGTCAGCAATTATGGGACAAGAGTCGAGAGTACAAATATATCTTTTAAATTTATTGTGTGAATTTATTCTCCCATTGGTGAGATAGCAAACTATCTAGCTCAGAGAGCAGCGAGTCGCTGGCTAACCAACTAGCCTTGCAAAAAGTAACTAGCACCATTTACTTTGTGAGGACGCATGGAGGAACTCTGAGGAGATGTGCTACTTTCTTGTGTGACCAAGGCTGTAGTATTTCCCTCTTGCAAATCTTTCTAGGAATACAGGAATATCTGCACATGCACAGTATTTTTGGAAGGCCTATTTTCGAACCTCAGAGGTTCTTCTGGGCTCCAAAATCCAAAGTGGTTCCCTGTGAGACAATGGTTATGTAGAGGGATATGTATCAATAGCCTACAGGACCAATGAAGGATTTCTTCATGCGTGGGAAATTTCTGTGCTACGAGAAGATCTTTTTTTTCTCTCCTGGTAATATCAAAACATGGAAATGATGGTTATTTCTCACCATTAAACATAGCCTATATGCCATCCTACATTTGTGAATGATCACTCCTACGTCATTAACACCGGAAACTTTATGCAATTGACTGAGAGGTTGGCAGGATGACGAGTGAGCAGCGAGCCCCGTGGGGAGCCCTGGGTTAACCACTAACAACCAGAGGCTTTCCAAGCGCAGACCACGCTGCGCTTTAAACAGCCCCTTCGCCAGCACAGTGATGGATGAATGGTGCCAGCCGGGAGGGCCGCGCTAGCTGGGCAGCCACCAATATTCATTGTTCTTACAAATGAAAGGCGAAGGGGAATGGACAACTCCAAGAAAATCTATTACAGAACCTTTTAAAGAAAACTGTTGGAAAACACTCAAGGAAGAGCAAAAAAAAAGCGCCCTTTTTTCCATCCACTTTCGGTCTCTGTCAGCCTCCTTTTCTTTTATCCCTCCACCAAACAACGCTGGGAACACGGTGGAGTGGCAGAAAAAACGCCACCGCTGAAGTTCATAATCAGCCAAATCAACTTGATGCTTACTGACGGGCTGCGCTCCTGCCAGGGGTGCGTTGGCGAGTTGCAGCCAGCGTGACAATAAAAACCATTGTTGCGTTTGTTTAGACAGCCCGTCGGAGTTCAACCCTCCCCGTTGGAGCAGGTTTGTCGGCCCAATAATGGCACCTAATTTGTACCGAAGTCGAGATAAATCAGCGTGAAGCCAAATTAGAAAAACAAGCGCTTTCTCAAGCCACCTTATTTCCCAACGCTTGCATCCTGTTGTTGTATGTTGCAGCTTTTATTTGTCCTTGGACTCTTGTGGTGATTTAAGTGTTGCTGAAACTGAGTGACATTCAGAGTTGTTGTTTGCCAGGGAAGTGTCTGAGCTGCTTAAACAGGGTTGCTCTTTCTGTTTAGTAAACTTCGAAGGGGAAACGGTTGCAATTAGAAGAGGTGAGAAAGGTGGGAGAAGACTATGTCCAATCACAGAGAAACCCTAGACTACACCTTGTCCACTCCTTCGCCCACATCCTTCCCACTCTCTTTGTCTTTGTGGATCCCATTTTCCCTCACTCTGTAATCCATCCATATGCCCGTGCCAGCTGTAAGGAACTGACAGGGCACCTAGCGGAGTGGGATTTTCCCAGTAACATTAGCCTCTCAGAGGACAAGGTGAGATTGGCGGGCAGGATGACTATCTGTCTAGCTGTCCGCGTGGGTCAGTCTCGCTGTCAGTCCTGCACCACTTGGCTTCAAACCTCCATGTAGCTCCACTACAAATTCATATTCATCATCAAGATATATGAGATGCCGCTCCACAGCAGTCTGAGAGAAGAAGACGAATAGGATGAGGATAAAGAAATGACTCTGAGACTTTCCGTTTGTTTTCCACTCCGTCTCTCACTCTTTCCCACCCTATGAACAATGGCATTGAGTCACTGCCGGCCGTGACCCATCTCTGCCAGTCCAAGTGCTTAAGACGGCAGGATCAACAAGGTGTGGGAAAAAGGCCTCCTGAGACAATTTCCTCTTTCAGTCAAATCACAGATCACTGAATTTTCCTCCAATTATCCACCTTTATGTGACAGGTTTAAAGTCATTTTTGTATTAAAGTAACTGTTTTGGATATGTTTCTATGAGAGGTGCCAAGCAGAGACACAACAGCAAAGGCCACAGTGCCATTCCCCAAAACCATAGATATCCAATTATGGTCTGTAGTTTGAGTAAAATTACGGCACCATTGCTGCCAGTAGTGGCTTGCTTTCTCTCAGCACAGTGGAAAACAGAAAAAGGGGCACCTTTTCCACATAAAGGGCATCCATTATTGACACACTAGAATGGTGTATAGGCCCACTCTCCTATCAGGGCACAGACGTATCCTGGAAAGGACACTGCTAATCCTATGAAAACATCTTACTACTGTCTGCGTCAGGCTATGCTCGAACAAAACTACTTTGTACGAAATCAAAAGTGTTTCTACTTACACACAGCCAACACGGCCGATGGAAAAGCAAAGAGAGAGGGGAGACGTGATGTTGTTCAAATATGATCAAAATGGTGCACATTTACCTGCAGTCTCAGTCCAACTGGTCCCGAGCTCAAGCAAGGCTCAAACAAAAACATTGATCTCACAAACTTGCCTTGCCTCTCACCTTTAGGATCCATTTTTAAATGTACTTGTTGGGTATGGACTTTCATTAAAGGGGTTAAATTAACCTCTATTAAAAGGGGGTGGTTTAGAACTCCAAACTAAATGGGAAGAGGCATTCGCTGTTCTTTCTTCGCCCAATGCACCACCCTGCCGCTCTCTCTGCTGCTACCTTTGCTTTACCTGCATGCACTTTGGATGGGATTTGTTGATCACTTCTTTATTCTATTATCCTGACCAGTTTCAATATTTAGTTTGGTTAACCTTCACTTTAACACACACAACATCAGCATGGCTGTCTGTTATTTGAACCATAGACTGTATATAAGAAGTGGGTTAGTCACTGTGACGTCACCGATTGGTTTATGGAGTGCTGTTTTAAAGCTGGAGTTCAGCATTTTGGCTGTTGCTCTCTTAGTTTTTGGCCCGTCATCATTTTGGGTTGTGACAGGATAGGGTGGAGCCTAATACATCCAAATACTGAATAACACATTGCATCACCTTAACTTTAAATGGGACCATAATTCACTAAAAGAACAAAATGTTGTATTAAAGAAGACTTCAAACTAGAGATTGAGACCATAACTCATGTTCACAATGTTTACTGAGGTAATAAATCAAGTAAGAAGTAGGGTCATTTTCTCATAGACGTCTATACAGTCGGACTTCTTCCAAACAGAGGATTCGCCCCCCTGCTGGACAATAGAAAGAACGCAGGTTTTCAGGCACTTCTGCATTGGCTCCACATTTCCGAACTGCAGGTTGCCACCTACTTCTGACGTACCCTAAAAACTAAATAAACTTAGACGTGTGTGAATAGTTGTTGTAGAATATACTCATACAAGATGATAGTACAACTTTCAGTAAAGGACTACTTACAGTTCTAACCATGAGTTTGACCTCCATTGTACTTGCCTTTACGATGTAAACTGATAAGTTGGCTCCGTAATGTGCTGTCATGTCTGCAATTTGTTTCCTCCCACGCCGGTCATAGCCCATCACACTGGAGACAATATAAGAGCATATGAATGACCTCATTGAAGCACAATCGCTCCACAGATTTAACACGTCCCAGCATACAAACGCTGCTCTTGAGTCACCTTTGCCTGTCATGTCATCTCTACTGATCCCACTGCTGAAGTCCCTGAGCTCAGCAACCCGATAGAGCAGACTGTTACAACAAATATCCCCCAATTTCTGTCCAATCATGTATGAAGGGAAATCTCCCTTCACCATTCCGGTTTGAAATAGCACAATCAACATCAGTTAAGTCTCAAGAATGTCCAAAGCAGGCAAAATCTTTGGGGCCTTTTAAAGGCTCTGGATTTGTATTATACTGTAAATCTCCCAGCATGCTTTTAACAGTTTCCAAAAGTTGCGTTACTGTAACACAAGGACATTGGCTGTGACTCAAAAACCTTAAGTGGCTTTCTGCCGTGTTTGAATGGATGAAACAGATTTGTATTGATATATTTGCAGCACTACTGACCTGATTAATTGCTGCAACCCTAGTTAAAGTATGGTATTGGCATTGGAAGTAATGAACTAAGAGATAATGGGCTGCTTGAAAAGTAGTCTCCAAATTAGCTAAGGTGTATTTAGACAAGGCACCATCTGTTACTCAGTCGCTGTGAGGTCTCACTTTGAAAATGGCTGCAGTTACACATATATCTAGAGCGCTTTACAATTTTCCTCACATTGACCCATTGTCACACACACACACACACACACACACACACACACACACCGATGGCAGCGAGCGTTCATTGTTTAAACCAAGGGCATTTCAACAGGGGGATTTAAGGGATCGTGGCAGCTGTAGGTCATACTACATGCATCATTTCAAAACACAAAAGAAACCCATACTTTATCCTTTGAAATAAATCAACTTTACTACCCAAACTATAAAGGGAACAGTTCCAGTGACCTAATGAATTTATTTTATTAAACTTACATTTAATGATGTATGTAAAAACTCAGTGTGTCATTAAGCTTTTTCTAAGCAAACAGTGTGCATTTATTTGCTACTTGACTTCATTGACTCGAAGGCTGCGGTCGAAAATGTTCAATAGGTTCTCGTTTTGTTCTGGTGCCGGTTGGTCAAATGCGAGAGCTGACAGTCCCCGGAGAGCTCATTTTAAACAGCCGAGCTGACCTCAGAGTTATGGCTATGGGATGTGGGTATGGGCTAATACCCGCTACGCTAACTACACCCCTGATGGAAAAGTGGCCCGAGAGAGAGAGAGGGAGACGGGGTGACTGTGACATCTGATTTGTTCTGCCATGCTGATAACCCAGCAATCTCATGGTTTACTAAATTACAGCTTTGTGCTCTTGCTCTGCTTCATTATCCCTGTCCCGCAAAACACACACACACGCACATTTCATTTTCGATTCTCACCCACTGATGAGTGAAGTAAGAGTTTAGAAGAGGAGGAAGAAAATATACTGTGGATCTAGGGAGAATCTGTGGCAATTGCATTCATTTCAACACCCAAGGAGGACTTATTTTATGACATGTCTTCTTTAATTGGCGGTTGATTAAATGTTTGATGAAACTACTCAATCAGTAAAAACTAAATATTTCAAAGCTTCTGCATATTCTAGTACACTTTTGGTCATGTCTGTGTGTCACCGAGCTTTGGTAATAACATGGCTCACCAGCCAAGCTGCACAAATGACGGCACAAATGACGGCACAAATGACGGCCAGCCACCAAGTCGGCACCGGCACACACACCCACCCTCACACACACACACACACACACACACACACACACACACAGACACGTGGGGACTCTGCACACGTAACAGGCTCCTGTAGCGAAGGTACATTCTGCTCCTGTGGCGACTTCACAAATAGACTTGTTTTCTTCTCGCTGGAAAAACATGACATCGAGCCAAGCAGCACTCACCACCCACCGGCCCTTTCAACCACCCCCCGAAATGAGACATTTATGGCAGAAGATAAAGACAATTCTGTCGGGACGGGGCTGAAGCGTACACTCCTTAAAGGTTCCAATTCAGAGCATTAATATAGCAGCACACAACTATGTGCTGTGTAAAGATACAGTGGTGTAATGTCTACCTGAGCAGATAATGAAGTCACTCTCCCTCTCTGTGTGTGTTGTTAACTGAGCTTCTCTGCAATTTGTCGAGATAGCCGGGCCGGCTACGCATGCCTTTTAGTGCATGTGAGCGTGCCCCCCTGGCTCATGAATTTCCACCACTCATACGGCACTTACAGCTGATATTGACTTTCCAACCAACGGCGTCGCCACAGCAGCGTAACGCCCACCCTTCGGCTCCCCCTCAGGTACAGCTAGCTCTGTCAGCGGTGTTGCTGTTGCGCTTTTAGCACCGTTAGCTGCTAGCCACCAGCTCAGCTCCTCATCTCTATGTCGCGAGCCATCTGATTTTTATGTTTAGTACCTTTTAAAATGGGCTCTGTTTCAGGGGTCGTTAAGGCAGGAAGCCAACTAACACTTTACAGTTTCTCGCCACAGCAAGGATTCAATGAATGCCACAGGTTTCAAAGCACCCTGTGATTACACATGTCCATTTGTGATGTAGGTCTTCCAAGACCGAATGTGGCATCTCCTTGCGAGGCACCTTTAAAGGTTCCTCAAAGTGCTCTCCCTTCTCAGAGTGGGCAGGACATTGCGTTCTGTTCCAGGACTATTAGGAGAACAGAGAGTTTCCATCGGCAGCTACACTGCAAGATGCTTTTAATGAGAGCATTTGCTGTGGATTGGTCATCGTTGTTTTTGTAAGGATACTGGGTGCTGCTGTGAGGCATTGGAAAGCTGCATTAGTGTGGGTTTTGTGTGTGTATGTGTGTGTGGCTACCCTGGCTAATTAAATCATCCTGCAAGAAAGAAGCCCTCCCTAGTACCATGTTTTTAAAGCGGTTATCTGCTAATAACTGGTCTTTAACAGATGGAGGGAATTGCAGGATTTTAAAGGATTTTGAAACAATCCTAAAGTTGCCCTCTTCCTACTTTATTGCATCCTGCAACCAACTGTGTTTAAAGAAGAAAAATGATATGAACAACACAAGGCGGTGGCGGCTCATGGAAACACAACCGTTTTTATCCACAGGGGCCGTCAAAATCAACAAAGAATGAAAGCTCTTTGTCGTTGCTTTAAGATAAGATTATTAAACCAAGTTCAATGTGCAATTAATTGCCAGTTTACTGTACAGTTTAGCACTGTAGCACGTGTAGCATTTTGGTTGCACTGATTATGCTAATGATCAAATCTCGTGCACCAACTTGTGTACGGGTGGCAAGTTGAAACAAGCAACTAATGACACCTTTGTGCCATCATGGGGGTCTGCTGAATCCGAACTGGAACACTCCCAAGCAAGTCTGACAGGAAAAAAGTGAAGAGTGCAGATTATGAACATAAAAACCTTCTTGCATGAGGCCCAGGACTATAAATTGTGCAACATACCAGTATATAGCTACATAACATATGAAAGCCTGTGCACATGGTTGACATTCACACTCGTATATATCATCCCAATTAGTCTCTGTGGCAATGGAACTCGGTTCTTCATCTAACCTGATTTAAGAGGCCAATTGCTTTCAAGTGAATCCATGCTAAACTGGGCTGAGCCTAAAGCCTGTTCCAAAACCACCGGGGTCATGGAGGTAAAATGAGATCAACTTGTAAGAGCAGGGACTGGGTTAATAGGCTGTTTCTGCAAGTGGTATCAAGCTCACGTCTATTAATGTGCAGATATGATGTACGAATGTATGCAGCCATTTCACCACAAACTAGCTTGCTGCACTTTTGTCAGACAACATTTTGTTCCCCTTCCAAATGAACGAAACCAGCCTTCCACAATTAAAAGAACTGTACATAAATATAACAACGTGGACACACACACATGGCCTACATGCAGTTTTAACACAATTTATTTGACTTGTCGACAATTAAGTTTGCACTCCAGCTGCTCCCCTCCGGTTACTTGAGCAAACAGCGAGGCACGGACCAATGCAACCCAGCAAGACGGGAGCTGGTAGAATGGTTGTCCAGGACGAGGAGGAGGAGAAAACAAACAAACTGCAGGAGAGGGAGAAGGGCTATGACTCTTGACAAAACAGATGTTGTAGGTCCTCTTCCAACTCCATGTCTGATGGCTTCATGTGTTACACTTCCAATGGGGCGAAAAGGTTAAGCGTGAAGGCCAATATGTTTTAATAAAATGAGTTTGATTTGTTTAGGCAGGTTAGGAGTTGCCCAAGACATGAGGCATACAACAATAAACATTGCTGAATGCTCATTACATTGTTGGAATTGGAATAGTTTATTTTCGTTTCTCTTGTTTCCAAAATTTCTCTATCTAGCATCTCTGAGGCTGTTATGAGGCCCAGCTGGGCCTTGAGCTAAATGCTAATGCTAGCATGCCAAAATGCTCACAATGACAACATGCTGATGTTTAGCAGGTATACTATTTACTCTGTTCTCCGTCGTAGTTAACATGTTAGCATGCTTACATTTAGCTAATTAGCACTAAACAGAAACTACCTTAAGCTGATGGGAATATTATTAGCTCTGCAAGTAAGCTGTCAAAAAACTAAATATCGAAAGTTTGACCTGATGATGATGATGAAAAGATACGGGAATACCAAAAATGTCCCATTTCATTCTGAGGGGTATTTGTAGGCCTACCAAATTTCATAGCGATCAATCCAATAGTTGTCGAGTCATTGCACTCAAAACCAAATATCTTAACGTCAGGGGATCACCAAAGTCCAGGGGATTCGTCCTCTGGGGACAATGAATGTCTATTTTGTTATATTTATGTATATTTCAATCTGGACCAAAGTAGTGGTCCAGATGCAAAGTAGTGTAGCCACGCTGCTAGCATGGCTAAAAATAAACTCCACTAACAACAAACTGTAGACTTCATCACAGTATCCACACATGCATTAAATACTACACAGACTCAGTTGAGTTCATGTCATTAGAGACTGTGTTAACTCAATGCAAGCAGCATGTTTGTGAGTAACCAAAGAAGACTATAATATTTAGTTATAAGGCACCAGCATCTGTCAATAAAGGGACTCACTCTGTTCCAAAGTATGAAGGCTTAGCACACTCCAAGTTGGACGAACTTGAGGGTGGGCAAGTATGTTTGTGCGTCTGATTACATGTGTGTGTTTGCGTGTCGGGGACCGTAAGCGAACAGGGGGATCAGACCTCAATCATGTGAGCTGGCTTTCCGAGCTCAGCTCGTGGTATCAGCCATCTCGGGATAAATATGAGGGATTTCATTTAACGGTAACACAAAAGCAACCACGAAGAGTGGAAGTTCTACGGATGTGTCACATGTACACTTTCACTTTATGAAGCCTTCCATTTGAAACTGCAGCACATTGCGTCAGGGTGTGGCCATGGCAGAGGGTGGACATCATAAAACTCTCCGTGAGGATTCATAAGGTGACAGAGCTCACAGGGCGACCCAAAGTGACGGGAGGGTTTAAGGAGAGCTCTCCGGTTTGAATCTGACTTTGATCCTGTCGTCTTATCCAGCCTTTCCTCTCCCTCTTTCCTTCTCCACTTCTACCTCATAGGCACCTCATCATCTTGTTAGAGGCTTCAGCAGGCTTTTGGTTGCCGGACATGTGTAAGACGCTGCAGCTGCAGGTCGAGAACCTACTTTTTAACTCTCTTGACTTCTCATCCTGTGTGCCCTTATGCAAGAGAAGATGATATTTCAGGGAGAGCTTTCTGCAAATCGTATCTACATTTCTTTTCATGACTTTCCAGAGGACACTGCTTTTCTCTGCGGTTTTCCCACCTTTCAACCCTCTGGTATTTTCTTCCTTCAGACTCACCATCCATGATCTATTTTCCTGTCTCCTCATCCCCCAGACTCCTCTTCTTTCCCCCTCTCCCATGGGGTCTCATCTTCTCTACTGTATCAGCCATTCCTTATTCCTCCACACTCCTCGGATAATGCTGCCTTCGCTGTATCTGCTTAACGATCATAAGATGCATTTTTTGTGCTCAGCATCTTAGATGTAGCCACCGCAAAAGGAGCCCTTGCTGCTTTTCTCCATCCCCAGGGATTTCTAATTCTCTTTATCACAGAAAGTGTGTTCATGCAGGACACATAAAGGATAAACTCCCAAACATCTATCACCGCTGCCTCCAAAAATAAAAAAACTCTTAGTGTTGCTCAACGCGGAGACAACATAGTATCGAAACAGGGCCAATTAGAAGTGATAAAGCTGTTGGCGAACCAAGAGGTTTCCCGTGATTAAAATTAGGCGTTGGCACTCAACGGGGCAAGTATTAAGAGTAATGTGAAGGCTGTTATTGGCAGCACATTGTTCACCACAGATTGGAGTTCGGAAACTCGATCGTCCGTTGGACTGTGAAACAACATTTTAGCAGAGAAAGAAGCGGTCAGTGAAGCGCATAATATCCATCCGTCTCTGGTGGACACGAGTGCATGTGCATGCAAATACACCAACGCACGCTATTTGAAACTATTGTATTCTTTTGTGTTTGATTCTATGGAATTAAGGTGATGTCCACACAATTTTCCTCTTATATTATCAGGAAGACAATGTTAATTTTTTCCGAGGTTGCCTTGACATCTCTTGCTCTGCTCTCTTGCGCCTTGAGGGGATAACCACAGAGTCTTGTTTCATTGTATTGCGCAAAGTTCAAAAAGCGAAAAGGCTTCAAATGGGGACCATAACATGTATGCAGGGATTGATTATGTGTGGCAGTGATTATCAAGCTTTTGCCAAATGTTCTGACAGTGAGTAGGTTTTCATTTCAACCGAGCGGCTTATTTTTCAGATTACAATTTACTGTGTGTAGTAAGAAAGGACTTGTATCCAGTGGCAAAGCCACAGAGAATTATCACCCAACTCAGCAGTTTCCCTCAATTCTATGAAGCGTTTTAGTGCCTTTCAGCTCATTGTTTTGGTTTTATGACATGCAACTTTAATATTTGGGTATATCCTCTTTTTCAGCAGAACCTTTGAGAACCCAATGTACACTGCCTGCACACAACCAAATGACACAAAGTAAGCAACTATCTGATGAACATAGTAGAGCCAGGAATTTCATTCAGGAGTTGGTGGAGACCAAAACAGAGCTAAAAGAGATTGATTATTGTATTGTGTGGCCAGAAATACGACCGAAAATGAATGCTAAAGTCTGTTGGATGTTTGAATAGACAAGATGCTTTCATTTAATCAAACCCCAT
This sequence comes from Leptoclinus maculatus, assembly GCA_032191485.1. Classification (NCBI taxonomy): domain Eukaryota; kingdom Metazoa; phylum Chordata; class Actinopteri; order Perciformes; family Stichaeidae; genus Leptoclinus; species Leptoclinus maculatus. The sequence goes on from JAVDOI010000015.1 coordinate 13,258,424, forward strand.
TACAAATTGTGTACCAACACGCAAGAGTTTGACAGAGTCTATAAGGGCTTCTAAATGAAATTGTCAAGTTTGAATAGGCCACAAATAAAACTGCAGCCTACTGGTAGAAAACAAAACTAGTTTACATTTCAATAAGACTCTGCCTGCCTCATTGACTGTTATTATCTTAACATTTGAATAATTCTCCTCCTCAGTTCTTGGTTTACTTGGCCTACTATTAATTAACCCCTGGGATTAAACATTGCTGCTCTTTTGGAGACCGTTGCGGTCTCTCTCTCGTTAAGATAACCAGTGGTATCATACGAATCTTGAGATCAAAAATGAATATGTTGATACTAAACATGTCATGCTAGCTAACAGTCCCTAAGACAAAAGCAGGTGCGTGCTATCTTGTCTTATCATCTAAGTTCTTGTTTATTGCCCGGTTGTATTTATCTGTAGCGATGTAGATGTGTTCCCAGATCTCAGCAGTTTACTCTCTTGAGTACAATGTTATCGCAACTAATAGGAACGATCAACACAACTGTAAAAATAGGACGCAAGTAATCGGCCAGTAATAGCCCTCTGTGTCTCTGGACAGGCGCTGTAAATTAAAAGCTACGTCAGGGGAGAACATTATTATAGGCTTTAAAAAACTCAATGTTCAGTAAGACCAGTTGTTCTCTTCACCCAGAGCAGTTAGCTTCTCCTCTCCGTCTCTCTCTCTCCGCTAACTGGGTGTTTCTGGCCTACAGCAGCTTGGCTCACGGCACACTAGGTGAAAAGTCACACAGGAGAGTCGGGGTGGGGTGGACAGAGGTGTTAAACACAGCCGCGTCGCCACGAAGTGTGCGCTCTGATTGCAAATAGCAAGCAGGGGAGGGACAGAACCAAAGAGGATTGTGGGGGATTTGTATTCATTTCCACTCATTTTTCACTTGAGGGAGGATTTGGAAGAAAAGGTTGAGAGAGTTTTGCGGGATGAAGGGTCAGATTAAAGTATCTTTTATTGGCTTTGCGGTTAGCACAGTTCCACCGATGGTGCAACCAGGGCTTGAGTTACCCGCGACTGTGGTTGAAAAAGCATGTTGGTTCCATTGTGATGAATGGAAAGAAATAATAGCCAAACTAATATTTTCTGGAAACCAAGACTACAGGGGGTTATTTAATACCCCCCAACACAACAAACGCTATAATTAAATGCAACTGTGGTGAGCACTGAGTGTCTGCATGGTCAGATATCACTACCCAAGCAAGGTCCAACCACACGACAACATTTGAGCTGCCATGATCTCGAGGGGTTGCAACTCAGGCTTTGAAATATTTTTGTGAGGGTGATATGGTGATAAGTATAACCCCGGTTTATTTGACTAAACAGCAACTAAGAAGGAAAAAAAGAGGGGGGGAAAGAAAGTAAGAGAGTGATGTCACGACGAAGAAAGAGAGAGATGGGGGAGAAGGGAAAGGAAGAGGAAGAAGCTGCGCAGTTGTCAGGGTTCATGGTTAGGGTCAGCAGGTTGAACAGTAATCAAGTTTCAATGTGAACACATCTCTGCAGCTGACTGACTGGAGCATCACTTACCATTGCACACACACACACACACACACACACATACACACACACACACAAGTACACAATTGCAGGAGTGCTTACCATAATCAGCATCTCCCCACAATCACCAATCACTATCAGTGGCCTCGCAATCACTGCAGCGGCGCTCCAGCCAGTCAAATGATGGATGAGCGGTGATGTCATCAGGATGTTATCATCTGGTTGGCTAATAACAGGAAGTTTGGAGAGCAGAGGTCGTGGCCTTCGAGAGGTTTGTCTGCGCCTTCAGACCGAACGGCCCGGTGGTGTTTTAGCGGTGAAAGTGACAGAACAGAAAATGATTTGAGTCCATGTGTACTTAATAAAGGACACTTTCACTATTGTCAGTTTGTGCCCCAAAACGACACGTTTGAGCTCACGTGGCGAAGCTCTTTAGCGGGCGTACTAATTATGCTGGGAGCAAAGGGGATGTTATTGTGATAGTGATGGAGCGACAAAGGCCGCATAAGGAGGAGGTCGGGGTGAATGGAAGGGTCAAGAAAACATCAGACAGGAGGCCGCTGTTCGTTTCTCAGGTTTATTATTATAACAGTGACAAAGTGGGTCACTGAACCTTAACGAAGTATCCTTTTAACATAAACCTTGACGTCTCCCTGAATTTAGCCAAAACACACTACATTTCACGAAACACAACAGCAAAAGAGAAAACACAACAGCATTAAGGTGAGACTCAAACCGGAAAAGGTAAGTACATGATTCAGTCTGCCACAAACCAAAGTACTTCTTCTTCTTTTAGATTTCCGGCACACTGGATGCTCCGCAGCACATGTTGGGATGATAAGTTAAATAAAAGTTTATTCATCCAGAGGAATATGTTTTTGTGAAACATGGATGAAATATAAATCTGGCATGTGAAAAAACGTTATCTTTAATCGTATCATTGCAGCCTATATTCATATTATGATTCCACTGAGAAATACTAATAAAGACCCCAACAAGCCTGTCATACGTGGCAACAACACAGGGACCCTTCCTCACATCGCACACTGAGAGGGTCATTAATCAAAGTCAGGCCTCCCTCTCCTCCTCCCTTCATCTGTCCATCCTGCACTGTCCTCATCCATCTTTTCCTGCCACTCTTCTGTCTATTACTTTCACGCTCTGTCCTTCAGTCTGCATTATTGTCACCTGTCAAACTTGAATAAAGGACACGCTGCAGATCCCACAGTAAACTCAGATCTGTCATTTTCTAACTTCAAAGTTCCATTTGGTATCAGCAAAAATATATCTAATGAGGGGAAGTTTATGGAAATAGTAAAGGGAACCACCCTCACTTTGTACCTTTTTGTGTTCAAGTTCTGTGCTCAATGTAAATACAGTTTTTGAAAGGCACCGTTCTGAAGACAGATTTGAGTCGGTTCCTGCCTTTTCATTTGCCTCCCTGTCTAACTTTAAACGGGTTGTTTACCCAACAGCAGCTGTGCTGTCACTCCATGTTGTTAGGCTGCGGGACAAATGCGTGGAGAGTGACAGCTACATTCGCTACCAGTGTGTAGCGCCACATAATGAGAGGCCTTAGTCTCACTGAGAAAGAGACACCAGGCAGGCACTTTTGATTAATGACTGCTGTTTGATCTGACATGTTTTATAGCCACCTGTCTGTACCGTTGTAATATTTATATTCAGGAGAAAATCAGGAGTGAGGCGAGACGTCGTTGTGTCTGACAGGTTCCCCCAACGGAGGTCACTCCAACCAGCACGCTGCACTCGCCATCTGTCTGCCCTGCCTCTATGATTCACAGGGTGGACTTCACTCCTGTTTGTGCTGTAGCGGACCGTAATTCACATAGTGACATTACATAATTAAACAAATTAAAGGATAAGTCCTGAGATATTCTATATTTATTATTGTCAGCAAATCCCATGAAAGGAGCGAAACCAACACTGAGCTGCTCCTGTATTTGTGCATCTTAAGTCTGATATATTGTATTCTTCTGTGCCACTCGGCCTCCATTGTTGTGTTTAAAACACACCAATGAGCCACGCTAGTGCACTGGTGACACGCCATTCATTACCATGAACATGAGCACTGTGGTTTATTTTGACACATTCACAACAGTCTTTCCTCCAGTTTAGAGCAACGTGCCAATAACCAAAAATCTCCTGCTAAACTTATTCATCTTTTATTTTTTTTAAATGAAAGCATGTATTCAGCCTTGGGCCGTGCGTGCCTTTTAGTGCATGTTAGTGCCCCACTGGCTCGCTCACGGCGGCCGCTCTGCACTGCGTTCAAAGGGAGGTTAGAGCCGATGATGTCGTTCCGACCGACGGCGTCGTTGCGGGAGCTTTGCGACATGTTAGCACCGTCAGCACTGTTGCCATTGTCTGCGCTGTTGGCATCGCTAGCCTCGAGCTGCCGGCTCAGCTGTCGCCAGGTTGAGCGCCATGTGGAGGAACTAGATAAGCTCTGAATTTCATAAGCAAAGTACAAAGCAGCATTTTAGATACATTTTTTTTGTGGACAAATGGATTAATCGACTCGATTCAGAGAAACTGATGCAACATGCGTCAATACTTTGAGTCTATTTTCTCCGTCGGATGCCTATACGCGATACCCCATACGGAGCCATTCCAAATGCTCAAATCTTCTTCTTCACATACAGTATAGTGGTGGGGAAAGGCCCCTAGTTTATCTATGAACTGTACGGTTTCATTATGAACATACAGAGCTATTGTTGGTAGGGAAAACAAATGAAGTTGAAATAAGCAACTGTACTCCATGATGCCATTGAATTTCTAACAGTAGTCAGCCTGGTGACCAGAATAGAAAATGCGGCGGCTCCATATCACCTCAGGATCTGTGCTGCTTACAGAACAGTTTGGCAGTTGATTTGACATTGCTATCATATGCATATCATTTTTTATTTTTTTTTCAACTTGTGCATAAACCATACAAGCCATGTCTGAGTCCGTGACAGCTCTCTGCAGGCTAGCTTTGGCCTTGGACCTTCCAGCATCTCATACACAACCGCAAGCCTATGTATGCATCTGTTTCTCTCGCTTACAAAACCCATTCTCCCCTCTCTCACTCTGTCTTGAAATTAAATCAACCAGCAGTGACGGGCTGACCCACCAACGTGCCCACCCCCCCCACACACACACACACACAATGCCAGCCGTCAATCACAATGACTAATGAGCAGTTGATTATATCATTGGCCCTCTAATGGTCAACTGGGGACCTCGAGGAAGAAAGTGCGGGGGGTTGAGAGGCAGACATGGTGACAGAGGGATGAAAAAACAGAGAAAGTGAGTGAGAGATGGAAGGAGAAGAGAAGAAGGGAGAGAGACAGACAACGACATGGGGGAGATAGTATTTATGTTAGGGAATAAAAGGGGAGTATAATGAGCAGGATAATGAGCCCGGGACATCCCAGCACAACATGCAGACGAGAGATGAGAGATCTGGTTTCCACTCAAAACCGCTGGGGGTTTCCTGACTGAGGAAGGGAGAGAAGGGGGAGGGGGGGGGGGGGCGCCTTGCATCTCAGAATTCCTTTGCCCTCCTCCTCCGCCTCTTCCTCCTCACATCTCCACTCCCTTCCTCCAACCTCCCTCCGCATGTCCTAAACTCTCTCTGGCTGAGTGGGTGTTGTTTTGACAGCTGACCTGTTTCCAGTTAATGCTAGCAGCTACTAGCGACTTATCATTCGTACACTTCACACATTTGCCACATTTTTCCAAAAAACGCTTGTCATGAAGTTGACTTCTCCGGTTTGTCTTTAGAGAGAGAGTAATCATGTTTGAATAGACCTTTTCGTCAGCCTCTCTCTCCTTTCACCGCAAACGTTCTTGGAACTCGGTTTGAAGAACTGCGGCAAATTTCCCTTTAAATCCAGCCTTTAATGTTCATTATTACCTCGTGTTAAGCTTTCACACGTAGTTTAAGAACGAAAAACAAGATGGGGATAAAGTTCTGCATGGGGTTGTATTAGGTTGCATGTCAGTGCAAATGTGTCTGGGTTTCACATCAATGTTCAACACAGTTTCCTCTTTCACATGGGAGCTGATGCACCTGCAGATTGGGCGCAAATGATTTAGCCTCCTCTCGTCTTCTCTCTGTGAGGCAGGAGTTAAACCAAGTAGACGAAAGTGCATTCATGTTTGTTTTCGAAGAACTGAAAAGTGATGCTTTGATGTGCATTTTTGTTGTTGTGCCTGTCTGTGTGAAGGTCGCTTGTTCTCCCTGTTCCTGTTGGTGCTGCACTTTTTCCTCCCACTGTCCAACGATGTTCAGGCTAGCTTAGGTTGATTGGCTGTATATTGCTAGTAGGCGTGAGTGGGGTGCCTGTCTATAGAGTCAGACCTGTGATAAATAGGATAGATTGGCGATCTGTAAAGGGTCAAGTCTGCACCTGGCCACAGGAGCTCAGAGCCATCTGAAGTACTTTGCAGGTTATTGGATGAACCATCTGTCTATCACCGTCTACCACGGGCTAATGGGAGAATAGTCGCGAGAAGAGCGAAAACATCTTTTCCACCGAGAACAGCCTTCAGTGCCGTTCTTTGCTCCTCTTTTAATGAACAAGCACTCTCCCATTCTAATATAACTGATGCAGCATCTACGCTAACCTCTTTAGGCGCAGCCTTCGGCCTGTAGCTGCCAGTAGCTCCCCACAGGATGCTGATTGGTCCGAAGGGTTCGGACAGCATCGCATTTGGCTGCATTCAAACCGAATCCGGCGTTTGGGGCGATGAGCACCAAGAGTTGTGCAAAGGTGTGGGAGCGTCACTTAACGGCCTATTAACACCAAGCATGGCGGTAAACGTCTTTTGTTCCCTCACGGCTGGGTTGTGCAGCTCTGGATTCCTGGTTACGTGCTCAGCGCTTTAGTCACCTGAGCATGGAAATTACGCCTACAGTGGATCAGTATGGATAAACGCTGGACATGTAGAGGTGAACAGGTGAATTGAAAATAATTTGCTGCTTGTTCTTTGGGAACAGGGAACTTTACAGTATTTATAATTCTTTCTGTAGATACTTTTGACATTAATACCCTTTCTTACGTGTACCCTTTTTTTTGTCCACCCTTGAAAGGATATCTGTACCGGAATGCAAAAGAAAAAGAATGAAAGCAGTGTTGCTCCAGTGCAGCAGAGGACATGAACAGCAGGATGCTATTTAATGACAGTGAGATAAGATTATTGCTCCTGTATGAGCAATGAGCCTCCTCCACCCAACTCCCACGCAAGGGGTTGGTGCTCCTCTTGGGTAACAACATCTCCTCAGTCCTGCTTTAACTAATACGCAGTTTATCCTGCCAACAGTAATGAGGGACAGACAGAACATGGGGGGGGGGGGGGGGGTGAGAGGAAAGTCTGGTGACCGAATATTCCTCTTATTCCTAGAAAAAAGATCACAAGATAGCAACAGCTATGCTCTTCATGCAAGTATCCCACAACTGTCCACCAGAGCTTAAACCATCTGAGCTATCAAAAAATAATTCCAAACGTATGCAGGAAAAAGGCGAGTTTCAGTAGCGAGAAGGGATGAAATGAAAACAGAGGAAGGGAAGAGTTAACTTTGAGGTTAGTGTTGTATTTTCTTATGCAATACTGAGCTCCTGCCAAGTGATCTGTTTGGACACACTAGTCTTCCTACTGAGCTTTATTTGACTTTTATTAAATGCTATTTATCCAGCAAAGATTCACTCAGCAGGTATGTTCTTTTTCACCAAGCGTCCCACTTCACACTCACACAATTTTCACACATTGACACCTGGGAGCATCCCAGTGTAAGCACAGGCCTCCGCCGTCGGTCGCACTGGGCCGCTCCACTCCAACAGTTGGAGGGTGAATGGTGAATGCAGTGCACAGATTTACACTTGCTATTGGTGTCTGCGTGCTTCTGAGCTGGATGAGTGAATAAGCAACTGCTTGCTAGCAAGTTCACCCTATCGACGTTAAAGGTGATACAGTAATATGTCAATGTTGTGTTCAAAGCTAACTTCTGCTGCCACCGAGTGGCCAAAGAAAACGAGCTATTGCGAGTTTAAGTTACCAGGTTTTAGAAAGCTGATTTCATAAACGTAAGAAACCTCTTTTCCTAATCAGTGGAAGGGAGTTAAACTCTACCCGACGCTTCTTTTTTAAATGAATTCAATCCGAAGTTCAACTAGAAATGCGAACTAAAACAAAGTAGCCTCTAGAAGTCTGAATAAGTGTGTCCACACCTCTGAACATTTGTCTGTTTGCGAAACTCACGATACAGTCGCGCCGTGAGGAGAAGCTGCTTTTTCCCAGACACACACTCACACACACCAAGCAAAGAAAAAGGTTAGGGCAACATCTTCTTTCAGAGTGGAGCTTTCTGGCACAACTTCACCTACTTCCAAGATGAATGGCGGAGGGGCAAAGTCTGAAGTCTGATTAATCCATTTCAGCTTTTGGCCTTCATCGGGGTCATCATGAAACCAATCCCTCTCACTCCCAATGCGTGAAATACAGATGCTTGGTCAGTGCACGGAGGCACCCTTTAGCGCGTGAATGCGATGCACCGGGCTTGCAACTAAGTCCAATGTAAACACACACGCGTCCTTATAATGCGCTCAGAGCAACTGATGTAGTAGAAAATACACACAGGAGGGCGGAGGGGTCAAACAAACATAGGACTTTCAACTAGGAGACCGACGCCAAACTAAAAGTAAAAGTTGACTTTCTGTCACCTCAGTCTTTAGTCAAGCGAGTCATTAGAGTCATTAGTCATGTGAGTTGTTAGAGTCGTTAGGCTTGACTCACGTGAGTCGCTACTCAGTCGCTAGTCACATGAGCTGTTAGTCGAGTTGACATCAACACCACTCTTTTCCTAAACCTATGTAGTTTTGTTGCCCAAACCCAACTATCTGTGAAGACCGAAGTTTATTTTAAAAAGACACTATGCATGTAATGAGCCTATATTGACACGCCAAAACTGATGCTAGAGGCGCACATAGAGCGGGACATTTTTTTTTTGTCAAAGAGCTAAATGTCTAATTTGACTTGGTGTTTATCTAAACCATGGGTATGATGTGCCAGTAGCCGCTGGGGAAATTATGCAAAGAGACCAGCTTTTGGCTCAAGTTTCCAGTAGTCATCATGAGCTGTGTTCGTAAAGCCGCATTAGCTCCAGAAAATGTCTTTATTTACATAGAAAACATTAAGTTCACATACCTATTGTTGCTTACAAATACACATTCGGTCTAAGAAGATTATTTTTCCTAAACCTACCTTACTCAGCACGCACGCCGCCTTTTTGTGTTTTCATTTGTGCCAATAATCATGGTAAAGAACTCCCTCTTTAAAGGCTTACACTCATAGACGTTAATGCTTCATAGTCTCTTTGGCAGCGAAACCAAAACACAATACATAATAACTACGAACAAAATACAGGAAGATGGGAGGCAAACTGCAATCAACAATGGAAAGAGCGGTATAGAGGCTGATTGAGCAAGGAAGTGGGAGCATCAGCTGGAGAGCTCGTTGTGGAGTAATTGTCCAGAATGTATACCTGCAGTCACGTGCTGTCGGATACGGTACGCTGGAACAATTAAGGAAGTTTCACATGAATGCCATGCAACATTGGAATGGAGCTGGACGAAGTCAGAAAGTAAGGGAACGTTTAGCTGTTAATCAGTGATAACCTTTAACCCTTCCTACACGAGGATAATTCATGTACAGGTGAGACCAGCTAAAGTGCTAATACGTAGTGATTCAGTGTCGGCACTCTCACGTGCCTGGATCACATGCATCACACCGTCATCAGGATCGGCTGTACATGAAATCCAGTTCGTTAACTCAAGAATAGTTAACCAAGAGAAAGAGGTCGCATACGGGTTGATCTAATTACATTTGGGTAGGCCTATTCTAGGAAGTGAGAATGAATTAAAAAAAAGGAAATAATGTGTCTGCAATAAAAAAAGAGAGTGGGAACAGGAAGACATCAACGCTCAATTCAAAGTAGAGCCGGTATCAGAAAAAGTAAGAGAACTATTGGGAAAAATATACAAATACAAATATTTTTACGGTGAATATGAATCTTTAGCCAGCTGGGGGTTAGCTTAGCTTAGCACAAAAGCCTGGAAACAGGGGAAACAGCATGGCTCTTTTTTGAAGGTAACCAAATACACCTAACTGTACCTCTAAAGAAACAGAGATTGAAGTAGTTAATTCGCTAGCTTCAATTTGTGTAAAAACTAAGGGCACTTTGTTTGGTTATGTCAAGAAGTCACATCCTTTAGTAACTCCGCTTAGCTTAGCTTAGCATAAAGGCTGGGAACAGGGGGGGAACATCTTGTCTTGGCCTGGCTGTTACACAACGTCGACCTTCCACCACTTCTGAAGCAAAACAACAAGTTGTGGTTTTACTGAGGTTCTGCTGAGCTAAACTAATGGCCCTGCAGCTAAAGCTACACATTTACAATACAGAAATAAGACTGATTTTGACTATAGTCATCTCACTTTCAGCAAGAAAGCTAATTGTGTACTCCTTCAGCAGCGGACTACACTTTAATAGGAAAACACCTGAAGGGTCATTGTGATCATGACACGTGGTTTAATTTTGTTATGTTTATTGTGATCAGTGCCACGGGACAACAGACAGTATCTTTATTACATGCAGGAAACTTTGCAGTACAAAGACGGGATTACAGTATTTTAAAAGACTATAAGAGACGAGTGTAAAAAGTATGTTTGTGTGGAAGCAACGGGGTGGGGAGGTCAGGCAGAAGATGACTGTTTGATTCTCTGATCAGACGTGTGTGGTTTGCCTCCAGAAGGAGGCGGTTATGCAAAACCAAGAGTGCCGGCTTTGACAGAGCCTCAAAGGAGAAGAAGAGGGAGAGAACCACATGGGGTACATCCCAAGTCTCTTCATTTCATCCCCGTTTCCCTCACTCGCGTCTTTTCCTTGCGTCTCAGTCCCGCCCATCAGGGATGCATGGAGAGACGCAAGGAAACCATGCGAGGAGAGAGGAAACGAGGAAATATGTTTTAAGAGATATGAGACGGCCGTTTCTCTGAAGCGTCAAGTGAAGCGACGTCTGTTTCTGATGAAGGCGGATCAGCTGATCAGCTGTCAGTCGGCTTTAACAGCTGGAGAGACTTTTGACAGAGTTTGTGTCTGTTCACATGATCACTGTACTTAATAATAGTAAATAATAATACTAATAACTAATGAAGACACACAGTTATCATCACTGCCAGAGTAGAGGTGTAGCCTGCTACCTCTTTAACAAACGGTGTCCTGTTTATAAGCGCAGGATCGATTTCTACCGGCGGAATGCGTTCGTCTTTGAATCTATTTGAATCTGTACGTTTTGAAATTCAGATTGTGACGTCATTATTATTTAATAATGACGTCACAACCCAGAATATGATTATGGTTTCTCTTTAATACTGGAATCAATTCATTAGGCTCCATGTTACGGGGGAAATTAAAATGATATAACTCATCAAACCCGACACGTCACTGAATGAAATGATGATGAATGATGTAAAACATGTTTCGTCTCTCCAGCTCTGTCTGACTTTAATTGTATCCATTATAGAAGTTATTGAGGGAAATATCAGATCAAGAAAAGACAATTCTTTCTAATAAACGAAGAAAGTTGTTCGTGGTCCTTTTGTTGTTCAGACTTAATTAACAATTATTTAAACCAGATGGTGAATCAGAAAACTAATCAAGTATAAAACGTGAGTTTAGTCTCTGATCTGTCTTCACTCTGGTGTTAAACTCCAGTGATGTTTTGATAAAAGTCTGACCAGTCCGATCAGCTGCAGCATCCGATCACATAACGTATTAACAATGAGGGGGCGTGCATTGATGTTTTTGTCTTCACATTGTCATTTAACCAATGTTTTTTCCCCCCCCCGCTCTGTTTGCGTTGGCTGGCTGTGATGTGTTTTGGTGGTTGGAGCAGCAGCGGAGTACATCTTGTATGGGACGATTGCAACATGTTCCAAGCGTTTGAGAGAGTTGATCACACTCATGAATGACGTCCACTCCAAGTCCTATTCTGCTTCTACAGAAAACATAACTAAATCCCTCAGGCTAGGCTGCTATTACTATTATAAGAGCAGAGCTTCACATTACCGGGCTTTGTAATATTATGAGATGATGCAATATGATGAAAGACCACTGCACAATGGTCTTTCCATCAGCTATGTCTGCAGCATCTGCTTGCATAAACACTGGTGAATGTGTGTGTGTGTGTGTGTGTGTGTGTTCGTCCCACGTCTCCCACTCCATGACTTGAATTTCACATCTCTAGGACCTCATCCCTCGGCGTAAAAAACAGAAAAACAGAGACTACTACTTTGGCGAATCTTCCATCTCTTGATCTTGTTATTCTCATTCCCTTTCTTCCTCTTCACTTTCACCCTCCATCCCTCTCTCTCTCTCTGCTCTCTCTTTGAGTTGTTGTGTCTGCGTTACGGGCTCCTTGTTTCCTCCGAGCCAGAATCTCCCCAGTGCAATGTCCTGTTAGTGAAAATGAGACGCGGGAGTCAGGCTACAGGAATGCTCCTTTTCCCCCAGACGGCCTATTGGTTACCATGATGGAGAGTTATGATGATATGTTTTACTGCATCTGTAGACTCTCTGAACTAACTTTAGAAATCACACACTGTATTTGTCCCGGTCCTCACTCCAGATACAAATATGATCGGTCTTCTGGATTGTGAATATAATATTTTATAGTATCGTAACACAAGAAGTAAAAAACATACCGTCATTTTGTGTCGGAAAGGTTAGCTAAGGTTGTCTACACACGCTAGTTCTTTGTAATTCACTTCATATTTTTGAGTTTAAAGGGGCACTCTAAAGTCGGAAGTTTTCTAAAGTCTTAAAAATAACCCTGGTGATGTCATCAGGGTTACATTTTCTAATTGAAAGCCATTTCAACAAACTGTGGACATGGAGTTTTAAAAAGACAGGTACCAGGTGGGGAGGGTTAATCAAAAGACGCTATCCAGTTGCATGATGGGAAGTGTAGGATCAAGGGGTTATAGAGCATGATGCCCGTTTTAAAGAAATACCGATTGTCTTGTGGTGCACCTTTGCAAAGGTAGTTTTCAAGCCGTGGGTGGAGATACTCATTTAAGGGAGCAGTATATTCTAATTAGGCGGCATGTGACATACGAAGGGGAGTCAAATCTGAATGGCTTGCTGCATCACATGTTTTATGATCCAGATAGCCAACAAAAGACTGGGTTGTCTTAATTCCCAGTTTGTGGGTTAGTAGGCACTCTAGTTACCTAAATGTGTGTTCAATGTTTGTTCATAAGCTCTTTCAAGTTCAAGAAATGTCCCCTTTAAATGTGAAGTTAAAACAGTGATTTTAAGAAAAGGTGCAGTCCTTTTGAACATGAGAAACATTGAACTGATTTCCTCTGGTTTTTTGACTTTCTACAAACCTAACTAAGACAAACCATCTACACAATCAATTGTCTCCAGTACTCAGCCTTTATGTCAACTCTGCAACAAGTTTCATGTCATCTGCATCCAGGAATATTGTCTGCAGATGACCCGGCTTTGTTCCCAGTATTACAAGTCTTTCTGACATGTGTTTAGTTAATCAGTGTGTGTGTGTGTGTGTGTGTGTTGGTGTGTGTGTGTGTGTGTGTGTGTGAGAGAGAGCGCTGCAGGGTGTTCCACTGCTGTAAATCATGACTTTGCGATTAGCGATAAGCCCCTTTTTGAAGGGCCCGGGGTGCGATAAAGCTGTGGGGTTTGGTGTGTGTGTGTGTGTGTGTGTGAGAGACAGAAAACCCCTGACTGCTGCCAGATACTGCTAATGACATCATAAACGTTATCTCCCCGTTCAACAGACGTGCACGTGTCCCGAATGCATGAAGACATTTATACATGGAATATGACACACATCCTCCCTCCTCCTAACCGGCCCTCTTTCATCCCATCTCCGATTCTTTTAATCTGCTCTAATCAATACTTTTATGTTAACGTGCAGTAGGGAGAGATGCATAGATGTATTGAGCAGATAAATTGTTGTGTGGCAACACATATTTCAAACGTTTAACTCTCACTATAACCATGTTTTTTTTAAAATATTTTTTCTGAGTAAAACCAATGAGATGCATTAACAGTCAGTGAATTACCTAGATAACTCCAAGCAATGTACTGCTGTGGAGCAGCAGCGAAACTATTAGACTAATAGAAAGGCCCACCTTAAAACATCAATATCAGTTTTAGTGTACGCTGAATTTAAAATATTTGTTGCCGGTTTCTCTGGTCGTAAGACGGCTTTAAAGTCTATGTATCCGAGGGCCACCTGAGAAAAAACGCCATCGAGACTCTGGTCTACCACTGCTTTGAGTGGTTAGTTAGGCTTTTTTTATTGTGTGACTTTAGTTGTCCTAAAAGGTTAAAACTGTTGTTTTTTTTCAGTGAAGTCGGATGGCTTTGGAGAGAGCATAGATGGAAAGGTTTCGGGTTTGCTGTCAGAAATGGCCGTCTGGAAAGGTAAAGGTGGAAATATTCTAAATATAGCGTTAAACTGATACTGGTTATTTTAAGGTGGCTTCAATACGCTTTGCTGCTGTCCCCGTCTGCAGCAGTTTATTGCTTTGCATTAACTTCTGTCTGCTTTTCCAGAGTGGGAGTAAGTAATACCCTGACTATGGACCTCGTACAACCCCACTTCAAAGAATCTGAACTATCCCTTTAAGAACGCTTTCGAGGTGTATTTTTGAACTGTGGACAGAGCCAACTACCCCCCAGTCTTCATGCTAAGCTATAGGCTAAACACATGCTGCCTCCAGCTGTGTGCCGAACTCACAAATCAATCACCTCATCTCACTCTCAGAAGAAAGAAAATAAGCATATTTCCCAAAAATGTTGAACCAGCGGCCAGATGCTTCCTCTTCCTTGATTAAACCTGTTCATTTTGCAGCACTTTGTTTCCCCTGCAAACATGTTTATTTGCTAGTGCGGAACAGCTGGCGCTCTCCTTTTACTCACTCCCCCACCCCACGCGGTGCAGTGCACCAGGCTGTTTGCAGAGCGGCGGAGACGGGGCGATCTCCCTCCTCTCACCGCCGCCTCTACATCTGGCTGCGTTGTGTTGAACCCCCCCCCCCCCCCCACCACCACCACCCCAACTCGGCCGACAGATAAGCCCCAGTGATGGATACGCGGTGTCACCATCCAAAGCTCTGCCTATCTATTACAGCACAGGGGCCGTTTCATGTGGTGGCTCTGTATATACGGGTGAGCTGGTTTTGTGCGTGTGTGTGTGTGTGTGTGTGTGTGTGTGTGTGTGTGTGTGTGTTCCTTGGCTGGGAGGATGGTTCACATATTGGGTCGGTGGGTGTGTGAGGTGAGTGGGTGTTTGGAGGAGCTGTGACTGGAAAGGGAAATTATTGGTGGGAGTAGAAAAGCGAACAGTGGAGGAAGATATAGAGGGACAAAGTTGAGAGAGACAGATGGAGGGAGGTAGAGCCCAGAGATAAAAAACTATTTTCTTTTAAAAGACTGTTGGAAGTTATAATCTCCTGTTTTGTCATACAAAAATGTCATGTTTGCTACTCCATTAACAGTTTATTTTCATAATATAAGGAAAGATAATGCTACATATTTTGAAATGCCATCAATGGGAAATACAGGAACAAGCTGTCATAGTTTGCTCACCTTGTTTGATAACCTTTGACCTCTTGGACGTGTGAATTTAACATGTAAAGACTAAAATAGGTCACACGTTCCTTCACCAGCAGCATCTATAGTGTGAAAAAAAGAATCTGAAATAAATCTTTGCACTGTAACTAAATATTGAAGTGGCGTCTGTGGGCTGAATATCTGTCAGTTATGAACTCTGTTACACTCCCGGGCCGTGCAGCACCAAGTGATTTTAAAGCGGCACTATGCAAGTTTTGAAAGAAGAAATAACACATTATTCCTCTTACAAATGCAAAGCTGAACTCAAATAAGTTCGTGCATGCACAAGAGAAACAAGACTGGGACCCACTCGTAGTAAAACGGCTCCATAGCGCTGCTTTAGGTCTTAAACTCCACAGGGAACCTTTAATGTAGGGTCTATTTATGAGCTTTGACAGAGTATTCAAAGAGCTTGTTTTGTCTTACCGACGGCTCAAACTCCAAAGATAATCAATTTAATATCACAGCAGACAAAAGAAAAGCAGCAGATCAGCCCAAATGCTTAAATCGGAGAGACGTGTTTGCTTAAGAAATTGCCCAATCTATTAATGGATCATAAAATAGTTCCCAATTAATTTTCTGCCAATGATTTAATCGGTTCATCGTTTCAGCTCAAATTTTCACATCTTTTCAAAATTATTGAAATGCACCGGCCAGTTGTGAAGGCCCCCAGCACCCTCATAAACCGTAGTGAGCTCTTCCTCCCCTGACACATCAGTCACTCGGAAGATTCAAGACTCCCATAAAGCTGCTGACCAGGCGGGATGTGAGAGTTGCAGGCCTGGGATCAAGGGGAAGGTTTGCTGGTTTTTGAAGATCCAGCAAAGTGAATGAAAAGTGTCCCACCTGTGCACTCGGCGTGTGCCATCATGCAGCCAGTGAGCAAGGCATTTATTTACCAAAAGAGTGTTCAGTTAAGTGCAGGAAAAGGAATACTGTTTTCTTTCCGATTGGTGCAACAGTCCAACAGATTGGTCTAATCAGGTCCGGTAGGGGTCCCGTTCTGCGGTGGATCAGAGCTATCAGCTGTCATAATCATCACAGGAGAAAGAATGTGAACTTCAAGAATAATCACGTATCGCCTTTTGTTTTGACAAGCGGCTGCTTGTAAATTGACAGCGCCTCATGTTTGTTCTGGTTAACCACATTTCAGATCAGATGAAGTTTCCAGTCTATTAAATTGAGTCTGACTGTTATTTTGAATATACATTTATGCTGAAGTAGTTTGTCGACGGGTCCTTTTTGGATCAGGTCCAACATCTTGGGCATTTCTCTCAGAGAAATGTGGCGTCTTCCTCTTTTAGATTCCTCTTTAATCCAGGCTTTTCCCCGCTAACCTTACCTTTCTAGCGTTACTAATAAACTGTTCATTACTGTCTAAAGTACCTCAAATTGGCCGTCCATTGACGAATCACTACATTCAGTAATGGCATCCAATAATACAATCTGTTATTAACACTATAACACTCTGAAAGGAGTGTTTCTGCAAAATTAATATGTTGACTTTGACACTTGTCGCTGATGCTACTTTTGTAAGTATATTGTGTACCTTTTTTTTAAGTAAAGTATCCGAATACATCGTCCAACACTGCATCGAACCAAAGCTGGAGAGTTGTCAGAAATGGACATGTAAATAAATACCTGAAACCCTGACCACAGTAACTGATCCCATTGCACCAAATGCAGCGTTCCACTTGTAGTTGCTCAGCTCACAGATGCTCGTTTCCCTGCACTTTGACCCCCCCCCTCAACTATGTAAAAGTGTAGTAAAAACTTCCAGACTGGCTTTTCCACATTGATGCACTGTTTCCGCTGTGATCAGAAGTGTCTTTTTGGGAGGGCCAGGAGGTTTGTAAAGGGAGGTCATCCACCACACACACACACACACACACACACACACACAGAGGACAGGACCGGCTCCAGAAAAGGAAGGAAATGAGCACACAGGGGCCCGTCACACACATACATGAAGTTAAATGTCCTAAAGACATGGAGGTGTTTATCTTTATTTATATGTGTACCCGTGTGGTTATGTACTGGCGTGTGTTTGGACTACAGTATGTCAGAGTCAGGATGGTGCAGTAAAAGCAGCCCTGGAGCACCATAAAGACAACTTTTACAGTTCATATTGTTGCCCCTCGGCTAAAGAAGTCAAACAAAACAACGCAGCTCTCCATTGTTTTTAATAATGAGTGGATTTTTCAGACCGAGGCTCACGTTGTGTTTTTCATTTTCCCGTGTTGCTGGATGGCAGGAGAAATGCAATTAAAGCCATTGTTTCACTCGGGCTTCTTGCCTGTGAGCAGGAATTAAAAACACCACAACACAGCTACAGGACCTTGTGGAGTACACACAGCTTTTTGCAATCAACTTTTTTTTATGTTGCACACACACATACATAATTAGAACTTAAAGCCCCAGCAATTAGAGCCCAATCAGATTTTCCTCAGTGCTTGTCAACAGTCTCCCCACATTGTTTTTTTTCTCGCTCGTTTATCTCTTTATGCCCACATGCCTCGGTCGTCCTTCATTTTCCAGAGTTGTTCGACATATTCTCCCTCTCTCGCTCTTTGTCTTTCTCCATCTGTCTGTTTTCCTTGGTGTCTTCTAACCCTCGTTCTGTCTTTGTGCGGTATTTTTGCATTTGAAAAGACCACCCAATGGGTTCAGGAGGGGGCAGATTCTCAAAGAGGAGTTGGTTTAGAATATTAATTGTTGTTTTTTTTTTTCTCCTGGGAAAACTGCCCACATCCACACCGCCTGCCACTTTCATTAAAGTCCCTGCTCGACAAACTGCAAATCGGTCAATGCAAGCGAGGCCGATGTTCGGTTCAAATCAAGCTAGCTAGCATGGCTACTGTTCAACGAGCGTCTGCCATGCACTCGTTTAGCATTTCCTTCATCTGTCTTACTGACTGTCCTGGAGTTTTCTTAACATATTCTAACATGAATGAGTACCAAGTACATTACTTTGCATTAGGATTTTTGAACATCTGTGATTTTAACAAAGATTAGCAGCAATAAGCTTGTTAGCTGTTAGCGTGTTTGCAGTTCCTGTGACATTTTCCCAGGATAGCAGTGTGCGTATGTGTGTCTTTCCAAATGTATGATATTTTGGGAATGAACCACATCTAAATGACCCTCCCTGTTATTTTCAGGACTATATTCTTGTAGCCGCCACGTCCCCCCGCACCACACCACATTATTGCGTCTTTAGTGACCTCAGAGATTGATGAGATAAACATTTCTTCCCGGCGCTCCCTGCCCTATCAAATCCAGAGTTTCCCCAGCGTCCGTCATGCTCCGTCTCTCCAAAACCTCACACTACTCCAACAATGGTGTGGTCCCTTAATTGTCACCCGTATCAAGCCTATAACCGGACTACCCTTCAGGGAGGGTATCGGATGATAATCAGCATGGCAGCCTAAAGTTTGTGCTGTCGCTCAGAGCCTCTGACGTCACACCGACATGCCTGTATGATTAGTTCTGGTTCAAATCCAGCTGACCTGCATTGTCACCCGTGATCAGCGTCCTGCAAATGCCTGTAACGGGACAAACATTGTTCATTAAGAGTTTGCAAATTAGAACTATGTGATGTGACACAGGGGGAGGCGGTTCGAGGCTGGGGCTGCCATCCTGTCTGGAGCCACAAATTTAGGATTGTTTTATCATGATTATATAGCGCTATACATTATGAAATATATACCTCTATGTTTTCTTTTTCTTCTTTTTTTAAAATCATGATTATTTTTTGTTTCATGTATTGTCCATTGTAGTGTGTTTATTTAGCTCGACGTGCCAACCCTGCCTCCTGAAAAAAAAAAAATATATATATAGATATATATACAGTATATATATTTTGTATTTATTTGCATATCTTTTTGGAGAAAAAGTAATGATTCATAAAGCCTTGATTTGGTTCAATATTTTAGAAGCAAAGCATTTCCTGTATCATTGTTGACTTTTTAAACATATCGTACAGTCTCTCCATAACCTTCACAAGAGTTTCCAATTTTTTAAGCATAACGACATATCTACCAGTAGCCAATATTGTAGGGGAAACAAATAACATAAACATTTTATGAATATTTTCATGTGTTCATCAAAGTCAAGCTCACTCTTGGCAGATGTCCTTAATAAAAAAACATAATCCAGTCGGCGATACTGTTCTCTCTCTCTCTATGTATTTTCTGTTCCAAAACATATAAAAGTTATTTAAAGCCGACAGGGTTCGGCAAGAGGACACTTTTAGATGGATTTGTCCCGGTTTTGAGGTTTCTCTCTGAGATCTTTGTCTCCACTTTAACACAATGGAGGTGGGGAACCTTCGGTTTGTTGCGCTCACAATATTGTGTATTAAAAAATCCCCAGATTTGTTTTTGTTGGTACTTGGGTGGACTGACCATTTAAAGGCCTACACGCCCATGGCCCAGAGTATAACAAAGATGTTTTCACTTATTTAGTACGATTACATGTTGTTTATGTACTGTTTAGGCATGTGCAGACTTGTTCTTGATTCAAATCTGTCTGACTCTCCCATTACCTTTGTTGCTGTCATTCTTTTTTCCTCCGTCAAGGAAGTTATTGTATCGGTTTGTTTCTACTGCTGGCCTGATTTGGCTGTAACATCGGCCAAAGAACAACTCATTAGATCTTGGAGCGGATTGGTCTTGTTGAGGTCTGGGCTCCACGAGTGCCCTTCTGGTTAGTTCATAGAGTCTGATGCAGAACCTTTACGATCCGATTTGTATTGTCAGGGCCTAAAATGAGGCCTTTTTGCTTGTTGCTCTTTTGGTCTCGTGTAGAACTCGTTGGGATCGCAGCTTCTTTGGCCGAGGCGGTGCTCATGCCTCTGATGTGACGTGACTCGTCTGCTTGGCTGTCCGCTGTGGAACGCATCCATATGAAACATGTCCTCCGTCCCGTGCTTGTTACTACCATTTCCCCTGTCATGCGAGCACTGCAGAGACTGATGGCTTTTTCAGATGCGACCATGTGCTACTAGCTCCCGACCGCAGTCAGCCAAACTACTCGTCACCTTTTTGATATCCTGCCATGTGTTTTTCCCTCTCTTGTTTATCTCATCTCTCCTCTTACTTCATCTCTCTCTCTCTCTCTCTCTCTCTCTTTCATTTGCTCGGTATCAGAGGACATAGTAATCGTAAACTGGAAGGAGGAACTGAAAACCATTCCAAAACCAGATTGATGCTGATACTTAAGTTAGAGTTTGAATGCAGGACTTTAACTTTCAACAGACTATTTCTTCACTGTAGTGTTGCTACTTTTACTGAAGTACAAGATCTGAATACCCATCTGGGACCTGAAATACCTTTGACTGACGACCTCTTAACATGCAGATTCCTTTGGTTTGCCCTTTTTGTAGTTTAAAGGTCGTAATAGTCATTGTATTATTCTCCACAGTATCACATAGATTCTGTGTCAACCTTTTTCTTATCTCGCTACTCAAGCTATTTGATGTTTACACTTTCCTTTTTTATGTAATGTTTGATTTTAGACGACACATTTGTTATTTATCCAGGTTTGAACAGCGTTCTGCTGCTCAGCATTGAGTCGAGTCTCTATCGACTGTCACACCAGCGAAGATTTACTCCAAACTCCTCACTTGCGTTTGTTGAAATGTTGACATAATTGTTCTGATTAAGCTCAACAACCAAAGCTTTTTGGAACAACCGACATGCAAAAAAACCAGCTGATGCTGCATAATGAGCTGAATAAGTACAATCCTACATATTTAGATCAGAGACAAAACACAACTCTTACTGTTGCACCTAAAGGTCACCAACAGCATGCAGTCATGACACCTTTCTGACTGACACATGTTCTTCTTCCCAGAGACAGATTGGTACTCCTTCCGTGTTCTTGCAGTCAGCGTACCGTATCTTGTTTCTGCTACATTTTTCTTCGCGGGTCAAAAGACAAATCCATCAATCACGACTGTCTTTCTGTTGGCAAGCAACTCGAAACGTAATGAGATATCAGGACGCTCTGGACTGACTGCTCTGCTTTTATCATCCGAGCGCTTGCGATAACCCCGGAACGCTTTTTTTTTTATTCCAAATGAGTCGTCATGGGGACGTAGCCGTCGGGGCCATCAGCAGTCAGGCGGTACAAAGTGAGTCTTGGCTACGTCTCCGTCTCACTCGTTGGACTCCTCGACCCTCCATGAATGGGAGCGTTCAAAAGCCGCCTCCAATGAGTATGAAAACATTGTGCCGCCTCACACATAATCCACATCGTAGGAAAAAAAGGTGTCTGGTCCCGTGGCAGCGTGACACCGCTCAGTGTTTTCCCTCACTTGACCTTTGTCAGATGGCAGCGCCGACAGGACCCACGAGGGGCGGGGCTCTGCTGTGGAGCAGCTTGCGCCCACTCAGATGTTCAATATCTAATATTTCATGAAGCTAAGAAAGGAGCGTGGGGAGTTGTGTATGTCGGGGTTGCTTTCTTACTTGTTAATTCGCTGCGATGACTGCAGTCGGGCAACGGATGCCTCGACGCTTGAATGGACACCAAGAACAAATCCGCTGTTCCGTAACGTGTGAGTCGTACAACGCTCAGACGTCTCCAACTCATTCGGCTCAGCGGACCATGAGACCTGATGAGGGGAAGTCCTGGTAGCCGAGGGTTTTAAGACCTATACCATGTGTCACCATATACTCTGAGTTCTGGGGGTAATGTTGACAAAGATGTCCGACCTTAGGAGGGTTTAGGAAAGAACGTCTGACGGTTCCCCCACAGATGGACCCTGAGTTATTGAGCCGGAGGATTCACTGCATCACTGAGCACCTTAGGGTCCTTGTTAGTATGTATTTCTACGCTAATCATCATCTAAGTTTACGACTGAAACTATTAGTTTCATCTATCAATTACTTTAGCGATTAATCATTTACTATATCAAACCGTAATTTCCCACGTCTTGCTTTGTCCGACCAACTTTATTCATTTTCTTTCATTGATAATTGACTTAAGCTATTTATCTATATTTTCAACATGATTGCCAATTATTTTTCTGTTGATTGATTTATTGATTTATCAACTAAATGTTGGATCTCGAGCAAATTTCACATGATTGCAAAACCATATCTTAACATATTTAGTTTGAGAACACTGGAACTTGTTTGATAAAAGAAAAGGGGGAAACAAGGTAAAAAGTAAAAGCTTTTTGAGGTTGTGTGTTTATGTGAATGCGTCTATATCCACCCATGCTGTGTTGCAACTTTTGGAAACAAATTAAAACAGGCTAACCTGACTTTTCTGCAACTATTATGGGTTTCAACAGCCGTTTTGAAGCTAAAACATGACGGTAACCTGAGTTGGGAGTTACGAGGTTTTTGTCCTGGACATCGTTCAAATGCATGGGGTGCAACGTCTTCAGCTAATAGTCTGTGTTACTGTTTATTTGAATCTTTTCCTCCCACACTAAGATTTTTTTTATCTATGCACGCTACTTTCTGTCTCCCTCAAGTTTCCTCTATTGAAATAAATTCAGATTTATTTCAGCAGTTTTACAGCACTTGCTATATCACTGCCTCCCCCCCCCCAGCCCCCCCCCCCAGAGCCTCACAAACCCCCTGCTGCTTCCAGCTGACGGGGAGAGAGGGAGGAAGAAAATAAAAGCAGGGGGAAGAATAACAAGGCTTCTGGGAAAACAAAACTCATCCTGTTTCTTGGCACTCTTCTCTTAACCCTTGTGTAGTCCCAACATTCTGTACTCCTCTTGATAAGGGTCAGAAATGACCCACCTTCGCTTAACCCCGAAAATAACAAACACCTTGATGGAATGTTTGAACCCCAAATCTACTTGACATGCACAACTTGCCGTATATATCGCAAACTTTGTGAATAGTCTTTGTGAAACAATGACTTAGGCAACATAGTTGTATATTCTCATATACTGTACAATGATGAACTAAACTACAAAATACTAGCCTTCTTTCATTTTTAAACCAGTGGCCCCGCCCACAAGGTGTATAAACAACATCAATACATTAGAATAAAGTAAGATAATAGATACAAAACAAAAATATGAAGAACACAAATGGAAGCACTTTCTGTGCCTATAATCTGTAATAATGTGCTTATAGCGCTGTATGATTTTAGTTATAAGCACTCATAATAGCCATAGTGCTTTATAACAATATATAACCAACAATCATTAATTACTATATCATAATACTTCATCATTGCTGGTCACTCACTGGCATTTATTTTTGCAAGTGTGTTATAATTCTCATAGTTTTAATGCACTATAATGTTCTTATTATGCATTATAATCATCTACTATATGCAGTATAATCATAAAACACATTATAAGGAAAGTTTATAATGCATTATACACATAGTAAAAACCTTATTATTCATTATAAATTGTTTTATAATGTGTTATGATTGTTGTTTTGAAGCATTATGAATATGTATGAGAGCTTATAACTATAATCATACAGGGCTATGAGGCAGATCATAGCACATAATAAGTCTGTTCATCATTCATTATAGACATTGGTGTCATAGTTGGACAGTACTCTATTTACAGACGCATTTCTCACATGTGCAGCACACAGTATTTGTTCTGCAGTCCTCGACAACCATCTGATAAAAATTCCCTCACAACGTGTTGGGCTCTGAAACGTTGACTCGTGGCCTCAGCAAAGAGACAACTGGGGGTTCTTGTCATCAGCAGCACTTTTATAGCAGATGATGTTGCCTCTGACTGCATTCTCCATTAGTACACAATGCTTTGAAGAATTCTTTTTTTTTTTAAGTTTTGTCTGTGAGCTGGAGTCGCGTGTGGATTCGTGGAGTGGACAAGCACAAGAAAGTGTTCGCTTTGTTCAATCAGTATCAGATCCAAACTCAGCCTAAGACAATCTTTGTACCCTGTAGGTGTACAGCTGTCATGGATATATAGACCAAGGCAGGCTTTCACTTTTTCTACTGTGAGGGTCACTTTAGGAAAAGTCATCAAATGTAAAGTCGTCTTAGTGGCAGGTCATGTTTCAGCCTGAAGTTAATAACCCTTTCACTAACTGTGGCACGTGGGAAACACAAGTAGTACTGATCTACATCTGTTGGTGGTGGTTCAGTGTCTGATGTGATGTTTCTTGACTTTTATCCTGAAGATAAACTTTGACAAAACTTTCATTTGTTTTTGATAGCGTTTTCTTTTTTTTATTGCAAATACATATACAAAAGATTCTTTAAAGACAGTACAAATACATGGCAAGATCACAGAAGAAAAAATAAAGAGTATTGTGAACGTCAGTTCTTTGTTATTGAGAGAAAAGGAAATGGAGCTTGTAGAGCAAAGACGGTCCCTCTGGTGATCGCACAAACAACAGAAGAAGAAGAAAGTGTAAAAACCTTGTAACTGAGATAACGTTTTTCCAGTTCTTTCAGCCATAGTTAAAGTCCAACTCAAAGGAAATTCACAAATAACAAATAATCCGTACACAAATTGTTAGATAATCCGACCCTCAGAAAAAAGGCAAATACATTCTTAAAATAGACATTTAGATAACATAAATAAACAAAAAAAAGACGATTACAGCGTGTACCATTTTTGTGTAAGTACCTCCTGGGTGGAAATTCAAAATTAAAAAAAAAAAAAGGGGGAAATTATATGCCGTCTACATTTACAAAGAGGACAATTCATTAGTTATAAGAATAGTATGCAAAATAATTACTTTGAAATAAAATTAAAGCTAATAAATAAATAAAGTTTGAGGGTGAAGGGAGTGTTTTGGACACCAGCGTGGTGGGAGACTGCAGGGTGGGTTGGGGTAGGGGGGTGGGGGGGGGTCAAAGGTGACTTCCTGTAGCTGTCAAACACACGCTGTTGGACGGTAAGTGTAATCTCAGCTGTGGCCGTTGCGCACACACACACACGCACACACACAAACATACAAAAACAGTTTGAGTGTAAAAATCCAAGGCACGGATGGTGGACAGGGCTGCAGTCTCCCCCCCCGTCAAGACAGCATTGTGAAAGCAGAGCCTCTCTCTCTTCCTCTGTATTGCCTCATAGCTTCTTCTTTTTTTTTTCCCCTCTCGATGATCACGACGCGTAAGGTGGGAAAACAAATAGACAGCATAACAGCTCATGAACGTACTTGAAAAGAGAAGCAACACATGGAAATCGAACAGAAAACCAGAATCGGCGCTACCATGAGTGGGGTTAGCTGCTAAACTGTGTGAAGTATAAAGCTTTTTTGTTTTGTTTTATATCTACAGGTAGAAATAATTACCCAGACCCCCTTCCTCTCCCCCCATGGGTTACAAACTGCCAGCGTGTGAAGAAATAAAACCAAAGAGAAACATACACAGTACCTACTGAAAAATCAACAATCAATAAGTCCTCACAGAGGATTTTCCTAAGTCTCTCCATCTCTCTAAAAATATATATATATATAAAGTTTCTATCAAGATATAATAGCAAGGCACGACGTGAGCCAATCACAAGTCCAGCTCTCCTCTTCTTCCTCTTCTTCATTCAAGTGTCTGATTCAGGGAGCAGATCAGGAGGAGGAGCTCTCCCTGCAGTAAAGTGTTCTGTATGTCAGATCTGCGTGGCTGTACATGTCTGTCAGCGTCTCTGTGTGTGTGTGTGTGTGTGTGTGTCTGTGTTGCCTCTCAGGGTCTGGTGAGCTGGGTGTAGACCGGGGCCTGCTCCCAGTGCTGCGGGCTGCTCTGAGGGATGGAGGGCACCCCCGTGTTGTCGGCTATGGGCGTGTACATGGGCCTCTGGCTGGTTGGGCTGCTCATGTAGCAGATAGTCGAGTACAGCCCCGAGCCCTGCCCCGCCCCCGCGTGGCTGTAGTAGGAGGATGCGGCGGCGCCGCCCCCCTGGTGGTCGGAGTAGTCGTACTGCTGCGCCCTGGAGATGGTGGCCGGGTAGGAGGAGGAGGAGGGGGGGCTGTAGTGCTGCAGGTTGAAGGGGCTGTTGTAGGCGACGTGCTGCGGGGAGCCCTGCTGCTCGGTGTAGTGACTCGGGCTCAGCTGCTCCGTCTTGATCTGGGTCCTGTGCTGCGCCTGAGCCGCCTCTGAGCCTCCGCTCCCCAGAGGGGTCAGAGTGTGCTGCTGCTGTCCCTGCTGGTTTTGGCTTTTCGCCAGCCAGGCCGCAGCGACTCCCGCCTGCGGGCTCACCGGCGCGCCGCCGCCGCCGCCGCCGCCGCTGCTGATGCTGTAGCTGCCGTTGTAGGTGACTGGCGCGGCGTTGCCGGGGCCGGAGCCGGGGTGCCCGTTGGGCGGGAGGTACTGGTCGAACTCGTTGACGTCGAAGGTCTCGATGTGGGAGATGACGTCGCTGCTCAGCTCGCCGATGTCCACGTCGCGGAAGTCGATGTTGAGCTGGCGCCCGCCGGGGCCGTCGGGCAGAGAGCGGAGGCCACCTTCACGCTTCATGTCCATCTTGCCTGAGCTGACATCAGTCTTTGGGGTGGTGGGAGGAGTAGGGGGCCCCTGGGAGCCTGGAAGTTAAGAAAACATGACACAGATAAGATTTTGCTCTCTATGTTCATTTAGTTCAGTACTTTTTAAGCAAACGAACTAATTAATTAATTTAAGAGTTTTGAGTCTTCAGAGAAAAAGCGGCGCACATGAGGCATTCAAACGTTCACTGAGGTGACTGTGTGACTACTTAGAGTACTGGAAAAAAAACACTCTCTTCCTTGCTCACCTGAGTGCTCACTCGGTGAGTGCACCTCTCCCATGCTGGAGGCCGGGGAGTCCGCCTGCTGGAGAGCTTTGAAGATGGCATTGGGGGAAATGTGCGTCTGCTCGCTGCCGTCCTCCGACTCGCTCTGGCCGTTCTTTACGGACTTCCTCCGCCGGGGTTGGTATTTGTAGTCGGGGTGATCCTTCTTGTGCTGCACCCGGAGCCGCTCGGCCTCCTCCACAAACGGCCGCTTCTCCCCTTCGTTGAGAAGTCTGCGCGTAAAAAGAAACCATTTATTAACCAAAAACTTAAAACGGCTCTCTACTTTAAATTCTCCATTCCAAGACTATTTCAATAATTCCAATCATACAGCCGCTTCGGTTTGCAGAGGAGATAAAGAGTAAACGTACTAAACTGAAACTAGGTCAAATAATAAAAACAACAACTGTCCTTACATCCTAATCTGTGCGTAAAAGTGGAGCATCCACACTTACCTCCAGAGTTTCCCCAGAGTTTTGCTGAGCTCCGCGTTGTGCAGGTGAGGGTACTGATCCGCCAGCTTCCTCCGCGCAGCCTGAGCCCACACCATGAAGGCATTCATCGGTCTCTTCACGTGAGGCTTGTTCTTAGAAGATCCGTTAACGCGCACTGGCATGGGCACGAGAGTCCAGTCGTAGCCCTTGAGCACCTGGGATACCGCATCGCGGATGCAAGCGGGGAACTTATCGTCCTCCTCCTTCTTGATCTCTCCTTCCACACCGAGCAGCCCGTTCTCCGACGGCCGGGTGTTCTCGGTGTCGGAGCCCGAGCCGGACGGGCACGGAGAGCCCGCGGAGTCCTCGGACATGCTCGGGCTCGGGACGTCAGAGAGACACTTGTCTTGTTCCTCCGTCATCTTCAGGTAAGGGTCGAGGAGATTCATACGAAAAGCTGTTTGGTGCCAAATTACGCGTGAAACGGAGGAGTTGCTTCTGCTTTCTTGCAAGAGGGAAAACGTCTCTAAATGGACTTCACCTTGCAAGGATGAGTTCGATCTTTCAACTGAGATAACTGCTCTGAAAAACTAGAGACTGATTCTCTTTCGCTCCGGTGCGTAAAACCGATTTGGAGCGAGAGTGTCTTTACGCACGGCTGTCTGACGGACTCCGAGGACGAGTGCGTTCTCCGCGAGCAGGTCCGCACTTAAAAAAAAGGCAAAACAAAAAAGAACAAGCCAGCTGGTTAGAGTTCACTCTCAACTCGGTAGGATGAAACGGTAAAGTGCTCCTCTCTGGTCTCCCAAGTACAATCCTCAGAACGCGTGAGTGCTTTGAACTGCAAACGCTGCGCATGCGGGCTTTATAAGAGCGCTGCCATGCCGCACAGGAAAGCTTGGACCTGATTGGGCGACAGCACGTGACGCCAAAGTGAAGGAATTTGATACCGTCCCCCCCCCCCCCTCCACTAACCAGCACACAAAACACACACAGACACTTTCCCTCAAACATACACACACTGCCCACGAGCCAGTATATATGCAGCTTAATCCGGCTTGATTTTCCTATAGATTTTAACAAGGCTAGATGGGGAAAGAAGCATTTAATCAGACAAATGGAATATATTTATTTATGCGCTATAATTGAGGAAAAAGTGATTTTTATTATGAGGGAAAGTGTTGAAAGACAAATACATTCACTGCAAACGCATGGCAAGTACAATTAAGCAGATAAATAGACATTATTAGTAAAACTATGTAATTTCTGACATTCATCATCCCAAACAGCTAAACACACTTTCTATTCTTACTTTCAAAAACTGTTTCTTGTGTTTTTAAGTGACTTTCTCCACGCTGGGTCCATGCCTACAGTTACACCTTGTGGTCAATAGGGGGAGACAGCAGTCTAGGAACCCGGAAAGTTTCATCCCTTCCCTTTCTGAGAGCAGGAGGAGGAGGAGGAGGAGGGAGAGGAGGGAGAGGAGGAGGGAGAGGAGGGAGAGGAGGAGGGAGAGGAGGGAGAGGGGGAGGGAGAGGGAGCTCCAGCTCCAGCAGACTGCTGCAGTGCAACAGTTGCTGTCAAACTCCAGCTCCTGATTCGTATCGCTCATCTCATTTCCAAAAACAGAGCATCTATCCAGTAAAATGGTGAATTCTGTTCAAATTTGCTGACTTGTCAACTTCCAAACTGGCCTTCATCAAGTTGGGAACATTTTAAGAGCTGCGCTACACAGCATCATAACTATTATTTGAAACGGAACTTACATGGCATCCTTCAGAGGCAAACATTAACTCAAATGTTTTTACTCGTCTCACATCATTTTTTTTTGGTAAACTTTGTAAAAGAACACAAACACATTTTTAGCGTGTCAGAGGAAGGGTCGAGACTCTTCGCTTAAGTTCAAGTCGCAGTAAAACATGACAAGGAAAAGTACGACATTCAAAAACTTAAAAGGGAACTATGCCCATTTTCAAAATCCCTACATGTTATTCCCATGGTCTAAGACGGTCCTAAAATATTACTAGAAGCTCTCTCCCAAACCCCCCCCCCCCCCCCAAAAAACAAACAAAAACAAAGCGCTATAGCTCAAATGTGTGATGCCATCGACAATGAGTTGTTATAGATGACATAATGTCCTGATTATGGGCACATTTTCTGTTTCTGAACACGGCAATAGAAACAAAGTCAGTGTCTCATTCATTGTCTATAGAGCAGCTCCACTCTCCGTTCTCCGAGGCCATGGGAATAACATATTAGCATTCTTAATTTAGGTGGCGTTCCCCTTTAATTCAAAGCACAAGAGTAGTCTTGGCAAGCAAACAAACAAGATAAAAGTACTCACTATGCACCAGAATGTCCCCCTTTTGTAGTTGTAATTCCACATAAAACAACATTGCATTAATATTGCTGATATGACTATGTAAGAGGCTTTTTTTCTAATGTTGCAGCTCATTTGAATTACTTTACATACTGTTGGTAGTTTAATCGGTAACACATCATATTTACATCATATTTCTGTTTGGAGTGGAACATCTTGACCTGCAAAGTAACCAGTAGAGCTGACGTTAGCTGTTAACAAACGTTTAATGGAGTCATTTCTGCAATAGTTCCCTCAAAAATGTACTAAAGTAGAAGCAAAAAAGTCGCAAAAAATAGAAGTAATCAAGTACAAGTACCTCAAAATTGGAGTTGAGCACAGTTCTTCAGTTCAATTAGCTGTCTAGTACTGACAACTGCATTCATTTGCATCATCTATGAGTGTATTTTCACCTCACCGAACACACACACACACACACTCAGTTTGTCCTCCCTCTCCAATCATGGTGACGTGAAGAGCTCTGCTCTGCTCCCTGATGCTAACCTGCCTGCCCACGCCCCCCTTTTGATTGTTTATTATGCTTTGTGGAGATGTGGAAATGTAAATCTCAGTTCAGCCTAATGTGGACAACATGTGCTACCTGAAGTCGCCTTTAATAGCTCACAGATGTCAGGTGGAGCTATTTTCACCGCTCCGCCTGCTCGGCCGCTCTGGAGCTGCACACGCGGACACCCGCAGCCCCTTTTTTTCTCTCCTTCTTTTCCTCCCCTCAACAGATACAAACCTTTTTCTTTCTCCCTGTTATGTTGCTTGTTTGCATTCACTGCTTGAACTCTAAATCGCTCTGTGATGCTTTCTCTCCCCCCGAACCAATTAGGCCCGCGGTTCCGAAACACTAAAGCCTTAACATGAGCGGCCTCCTTCGTTTTTTTCCCCCCCGAAAAGTTTATTTACACGAGACATGCTTATTTAAGATACTCGCTCCGAACACAAATAGGAGGGAGCAGCTCGGCTCCGCGTTAATAGCTCGTGGGACGACGCTGCGGTCGAGCGCGCGCCGTTGCACAGGGCCACCGAAAAAACGGCAACCGCGCTCGTTTTGTAGAGCGCCGGGGGCGTGGAGCGACTCGCAGAGCTTGTGGCACAGGGGTGGAGAACACGGTGCTGCTGTTGACGGAGTCAATAGAGTTTTGTAAAAGAAGGGGAGCTGGGAAAAGAGGGTGAGGTGGAAGGGACAAGGGAGGGGGGGGGCATCAGAAGTGTAAACGGTAGGGGGAGAAGAAGAAGAAGAAGAAGAGAGTGTTGGCGATGACAAGAAAAACAAGAGAATTAGTAGGAGGGACGACTATACGTGAATGAACCCTTCCTTGGACGTCGGCAGTGACGAGCAGCTGCAGATCTGCACGCCTCAAACAACCACACGTTGTGACGGCATGCGTGACCTCCACTCCCACGTGCCATCTTGTCTAAACTGTAAAAAAGTATCCGAGATCCATATGGTTGAACGCACTCCTCCTCCTCCCCCTCCTCCTCCCCCACCACAAGTTGGACTCCAAAAATGATTCATATGACAACTGTTGGATAATAAATTCAGTGCGTCCAACTCTCCGAAGTGAATGTTTAATGTCAGATCTTGAACCTTTTTGTTTGTTTTGTTCCTGCCTTCAACCAATTCCACTCACAGAAGTTTGTCAAACAGTTTGCGAGAGATCTGTCTGTGGTTTCAAATCTGCAGCAGGGTGACCGTGAAGTCCATTCTGTTGTGTTTTTTTTTTTAAAGTGGCACCGGGATGACGACCAGAGGCCGGTTTGGTGCGGCGGGCAGAGCGAGGTCTTGGGAAACTTCTCATCTTGACTTCGAGCTACAGCGTAAAAAATCTGAGCAAACAGTGGGAGTCAACTGCTAAACCCGGTGTGCTTTTCTTTGGGAATCCTGTCGGGCCTGCTTTGCATTTCTCAGCTTGGCAGCTATGGGGAGTGACAGATGTGTGTCCAGGTATCGGATTCTATTTTAAAGGTGCAACGTTCAAACAAATTAAACATTAGTACATTCGTTTAAATTGACTTGAATTACTCTGGTATGATGACCATAACCCAAATCATCTTTTGGGAGGGCTGGAAGCAATCTGTCTGAAGACATCTCCCACTTTTTCTGTCGTTTCCCTCTCAGAAAGAGGATATATACGCAGCATTCACGCAGTGTCGGCACAATATGGGAACAACAGGAAAAACCTCCCGCTGTTCTCCAACCACTCCTGCAGCATGATTAGCCCTTTGCTTCCATGTATTCCTGATACATATATTCAGCATTAACTAAATACAGAACTTCAACATTGTGTTTATACCCCTAGCTCCAAAGCTCAGCAGGAGGTGATGTATGAAAATAATTTGAAACATACGGAACACATGAATGACACAAAATATATTTATATTTGGGCAACACAACTACTTGGTTATTTTCAGGAAAAGATCATGGTTTGGATTCAAATAAGAACCTTTGTTCACGTAAGTGAAATACATCAACATTGACTTTTGGTTTCACACATAACACGAACAGCGGCCTCCTGGGTGAAAGTCCTGTCTTTGTTTGACCCATCGGTTGCATTAGTATTTCTTTGACAATTTTGATCCATTTGCTCTGGAAGAAGTGCATCCTCGCTGTTTTTATTGTAGCCTTATTGTTCCAGACCTGTGAATCGCTCTCTCTCTCTTTTTATTTCCTGCAATTCAAATAGATCTGGTGTTGCGCTCATTGACACAACCGAGTAAATCAGAGGTTTGTAGGTGGTGGGAGGTCATCTTCCTGTGTCCGAGCAAGAAAAACAGCAACATCCATGAAACACGGTTACATAAAAAAATGGCGACGAGATTGACACAGATGTACAGGTTGTTGTACGGGTATATTCCTATCATCATTGTTTGATCTTGAGTTCCTCAAATGATCTTATAATGTGACAAATTGCACCTTAATAAAATGAGGACTATTTAACTTCTGCTGCAGTTGTGTAAAGACAGCGGGGAGAACGGGGAGGATGGGAGCTATAAATACACGATTAAGAATCTGAAAGGAAGCGCCTCATCTCTCGGTGCCTGTAGCTTTCAGATAGGTGCGATGTGCCGTTCTGAGGATCGGGAGTGATTAATAGCCATCGCGAGGCTGTGTGTGTCTGTCCCCGCTCTGATCCGAGCGTCTGGGCAGCGGGTGTCTGTTGACTGAGCGTCATTCTGCTCCTCGTGCTGTTTGAACAACACTTAGGAAAGACCCAGGCCACTCCCCGAGGAGGATTGCTCAGTCTGCCATCCATCACCGACCCAAATCCTTCTGCCAGAACTCTCCTGTTTCTGTCTCACAATTTCAGTTTCCTCGTTTTTGTTTTTTTTGGGGGCATTCAAATGATTAGCTAAGCAAAAACCTGGGCTGAAAGTCGTCCCCCAGATAATCGCATCCAAAAGTTAGCGAGTCAACGCCGCTTCTCGGGACTAAATCCTGCAGAAAACGGACCCGATCGCTTCGTGCCCAATGCATTTCCCGGCAACCCGAGTTATCGCTGATGAATAAAATGTGCATTAGCTGAGGGCAGCGCGCTGTGCGAGAGAGGCTGGAGAAAGCGAGAGGAAACCCAATCCACTCGGGCTGAGTCGGGAAAAGCCGCAGAGGAGTACCGTTTCCCTCCAAAGATATGGCTTGTGCAAACAGCCCTCGCTTTAACAATAACAATGGTCTCACCCAGCCAGGCCAAGCTAACTAATGACAGATCCACACCTTAATGCTGAGCAGTTGTTTGGGTTTAGGCGAGGGAGGATGTGTGTGTGTGTGATGGGTGGTTTTTGGGGGAAAGAATGGCAGTTGTCAGCGGGTGGCTCGTGCCACTGGAAAACTCCCCCACCTCCCCTCCTTCCTTCCCCGGGACAGAGAGCAGCACCCGATGATTCGGGCGGAGATGGAGGGAGAAAATACTCTGACGCAGCGAAACGCTACTCTCTGAGCGGCGGAGGACGTTCAGCCGTAACGCAGCACATTTTTGCCTCTTATTGAATTGCGCAGGGGGGGCGGTGAGGGGGGTTAGGGAGGGAGCGCAGACGTTTGTGGTCCTCTCTCTCTCTCTCTTTTCTTACAGTGACAGCTAGTCTCTTGTCAGTGCTCCATTTCCTCTCTGGGCACCTCATCACAAGTGTAAGTGTGGCAGGAATTGATTGAGTGATAAATAAAAATGAGGCAGGATACAAAAAAAAGACACAAAATACAAATAATTGCATCTAAAGTGTGTAGCATTGTACAAGAGAAAAAAACAATATAAGTAAATATATATATGTTTTTACTTTTTATTCATCATATTTTTATATAATACATCATATTTACAATATATATATTTGTTTCATTTTTTTAAACAAGTGACTTTGTTAAATGATGTCATGCTTCTGTTAAAAAGAGCCGATTCTGTGACATGTAGAAAACACACAATAAAAATATTTGTATTAATCATTTTTTTCTCATCAAATTGGATCATCACCATTAAAAAGAAAAGGATCAAACCTGCTTCTTTACAATTGAATGCAGTTTGGCGGTCCTTCAGAGGAGCTGCACTCTCTCCTCGCTCTGAGGTCTATTCTTAATGAAACGGTGATGATATCTCGCTGCTTTGGCTGACTCGCCTCATCTGCGTCCCTCCACTGAAAACCTCCATCCTGCTTTAACCACAGCCATCCGGATTAAAAGACCGCTGTTGAAGGAAGGAAGGCTTTGAAAAGTTTAATGACAGAAATAGTTACTGCCAATTGGTGAGAAACATACTGCACAAAAGTTTAAACTATTTAGTTTTTGCAGGTAAGGACCAAAATCTAAATAAAAGTCATTTGGATTCATTCTTTGGGGAACAAATTTCATGGCAATCCGTCCGAA
The DNA here is from genome assembly GCA_032191485.1 of Leptoclinus maculatus. Lineage (NCBI taxonomy): Eukaryota > Metazoa > Chordata > Actinopteri > Perciformes > Stichaeidae > Leptoclinus > Leptoclinus maculatus. The sequence continues at coordinate 13,293,030 of JAVDOI010000015.1, forward strand.
AGATCTTTCACTCCGAACCAAAGTTGTGGGCCGACCATCTGACCGGCATTTAGCCACTTAGTCGACTATCTCCTTAGATATTTCAAGAAGTCTCCTCGGTTGAAATGTGTTCATTTAGATCAAAGCGACACTTTATATTACACATTTCAAATTTGTTTGTTTTTCAATATCCTCTCGTGGATAAAATGTCACCACACAGTGTCTCTCCAGCACGAAACCAAGTTGGGGAAGAGAGCTGGACTCAGTGCCGTGTGCAGAGATGGTGTGTGAAAGTGAGAGGAGTAGGGATGCTGATGGAAGTTGACTGTAATCGCTTCGGGCTTCCTTAACACAGACTGCACGAGAGAGCGTTCTAAGCCAATCAGCATCAACAAGCGTCACCAAACAATGGCAGTTAAAGGGTCTTTTTTTATTTTCACTCTCACTCAGGGTAATGCCTCTTGCACAAGATGAGATTTAAGTTCAGGCAGGCCTGAGAAAATGAAGTAAATAGCATCCATTATCCTCTTGATTGTGCGCTACTCACTACATTAGTGTAATATCAAGGCAGGCTGATGAAGCTTCAGTGGTGATGATGATGATGATATGAAAGGATAATGTCAGCGTTCTTCTTGGAGTAATATATTTTGAAAGTTGTAATTATAACAAGCATTTATTTGCTCATTTAATTCAAAACTGTAGCCCATAATGCTAAATCCAAGATGGCAAATTGTGACGCACAAACCTAAAAATGCTGAATATCATTATGTACTTGCGTCATAACATTTCATTTCACAACGCTTAATATAGTCATTCATATTCAAGTCCAAGCCGAACATTTTACAGCATTTTCTTCTGCAGTCCGAACTGTTCCGTCAAACTGTTGTCACTCAATCCAAGAGCAGCAGGTGCACAAACATATGAATGTCCTTCATTTAGCCAATGTTGTCAATATTTGTCTTTGTGACAAAAATTGTGGAAAGTTAACCTCACCAACTCTTCCAACATGTTTTTCCCATTTGAACCAATAAACATGTGGTGTGCTGGCGACCGCATACTAAAACAATGTGAATGCAGCATTGCGTCATTTGTGTGTGTGTGTGTGTGTGTGTGTGTGTGTGTGTGTGTGTTTGAACGAGCGCACCGCACAATTAGCCTCGAACTGCTTTTCTGTGCATTGTGTGTGAGCTGGTACCAAGCTGCGCCGATGTAAAACAAGCCAGCTGTGGTCTCGCGTCCATTCCTGATTCGCCACATCTGGTCTCATCACCTTTATGAGCTTTCACATTTGTCAGAAGTCTTCCTCCAAGGATCCTGATCGTTTGATTCCAAACTAAGCTTCTCTGAGCAGAGTTTATCTCACAAAAGCTCTGTGTGATTGTCTCCATGAGGCGCGGCCCCCGGTCTAAATAAGATTCAGATGGGAGCCAACCAATTCATTGTCAGGAATCACTTGTTACCTCTGCTTTACCCCCCTTTTACAAACCAACAAATCCACTCGCGAGGTTTGATTTGAATTTCTCAAATTGTTTGTAAGGGGTCACGGCTGGTGGGGCTTTAAAGAGGTATTGCGTAGCAAATGACGAATTTGCAACCCGCTACATCTGTTTTTGAGTCGTTGGAAACCAGCGGTGAACTTAACTTATTTAAGCTTCGTAATATTTTTCGGCAATTTGGGGCCAGTTCAATTACCGTCCTCTTACATAGCTTAAATGTCTGCACTTGAATTAGCGTCGAATAAAATTACCCACCAAGCGGTTTAAGTTGCACAACACACAAAACATGCAATAAGTCATTTTGCGTTGCGCCCGGAGGCAACGCGAGCGGGTAGTCACCGCTGACTCAGAATGTCCACTCCGAAAACTCTCTCCGCCAACGCGACAGCCCCAAGTCCAATCTGTTTAGCCTCAATAGCAACTCGGAGCTGGATTTCTTCCTACTGTTTGGATAGCGCCAGTTTTCTGTGCCCAGACAGGTCATGCCTCTTTCTTTAACAACGCCACAGTGACCTGTCTCCTGTCCGCGCCGCCTCAACCGGTCTAGTGTTACACGTGGCGATAGGAAATTGCTCAGTCTGATTTCCTGCCATCACAATGTCATGAGCATACTGTAGCGTTTCACAGGGCACGGACGGGTACAGATCATGGGGAGGAGGTGAGGTGCAGTGAGAGGTCATCCTTTTATCAGCTCAAGGTTTTTTTTGTTTTCAAAGGGGAGTTTGTGTTGAAGCACAGTGAATCCTTCTACATTTGTTCTGTCCCGTAGCCAAAATATGCTGTATCTGAGGTTGCAAAAGAAGCTCATGTCATGACTACCAGTACGCTATATTATTGTCGCATTGAGGAAATATAGAAATAGTTTAAAAGAACATACAGATACATGTCCAATGTGTTTACCTGCCGCGCACCCAAAGCATGGGGTGGACTGGTCTTCTCACCCAATGTGATCCTGAACAGAAGAAATAGTTAAGTCGCTCTCCCTCTGTGTTTGTGTCTGTTTTCTGAGTTTCTCTGTTCTTTTTTTTAGCATGGCTTTTAGATCCTGTTAGTGCATGTGAGTGTGCCCCACTGGCTCTGCACTGCGCCCAATACAGCTGGTAAAGCATGCCATCCCTCCCCACAGCATATTTGTGGGGGGGGAAGGGGCATAGCACCGGCCCTCCGACTCCCCCTCAGGGAAAACACTGTTAGCTCCTTTAGCACGGTTAGCGCTGTTTGCACCATTAGCCGCGAGCCGCCAGCTCAGCCTTTTTGCCGTGTTGAGAGCCGTGTGGAGGCACTAGTAAAGGATCACCGACATGTTTCCACTTAGCATCAGAGCTCAACAGCAAGATGAATATCACACAAACATTTGTTTTGCTTCAGTGTTTTGCATTGCCAAACAGAACATCACAGCATATGAAGAGAGGCATAATGAACAGCATATAAAAAGAATTAATGTTGAGTGCTGTTCTGGATTCAGGAGTCTTTTGTATGTTATTTATTCATAATTCCTCGCTTCAGGAGCCAATCTCTCCCGCTATGCCTCACCAGGAAATGTCTTTTCTGAATATCGGCTCTGTAATGTTGGGTAGGTTTGGATATTGTGTTGCTCCTCATTGTGACAGCTTTCTTCAAAGAAGGAAAGGGACTGAGCACACGGCTTTGCTGGTACTTAAGGTACAGTGTTGCATGTCACTGCTCAGCTTCGATTGACATTTCCTGCATGCCAGATACATTTCGGGCCAGTGACTATACCAATAATTTAAGCAAATAGGGAGAATCCGGGTTAATTATAGAGGATGGCACACTCTTTTCTTAAACTGCCTCAATTTGAGATTTATGCGGAAAAGATGGATGTATTTTTACATCGAACCTTTGCCAAGTGCAGCATTAAATCCCACTCTGTAAAAGTCAGGAACCATTCTGAGCCGCGGTTTGTTCGGTCCTCTTGAACTCGGAGCCAATGTGCTGAGCTGAGCTACTCATCGCGCCACTGAGGCTCGTAATTAAAAATCTCCAGTTACTTCTTCCTTACCTCCGCTGACCCCGGGCCTCGTGGGCTCAGCATGTACCCAGGGATCAGTGAGCCGCCTCTGGGGAGCCACGGGAGGAACTTGGCCCGGGTGCTGGATGGAGACCGGACAGGCGTTGGGGAAGCAACGGGGATGTTGACTCAAGGGTGACTAGGGGTGGGCGGACCTGACCGCCGAAGACGAGCGCGCCAGGTCAACAACTGTGCAATCAAGACGCCAGCATGTAAGGCTGCTGTGCTACGCTAAATGTCTCTCTACCTCGGGAGAAACATTGCGGAGGTTTGAACATGACAGAGAGAGAGAGGAAAAACAAAGACGGAGACAAACTGACAAAATACGAGGAAGACTGAGCGAAAAAGACAGGAACGCAAGCGATCTTATTTCTGTCTCTGGGGTTTCTATTAAAGCAGCACCTAACACCCAGGAATGCAGGAATGTCCGCTGACGTCTTTCCAATCAGGTAAAGAGAGCGAGACAGGGTGGAGAGAGTGTCAGCTTGTCTTAGGGAGGAACTGACTCTGCAGGGCCGTCGGATGATTCAACTATTGCCGCTCTGACAACAGTCAGAGAGCGACAAAGACAACAAAAAAAACCTGCATGTGAATTAAACCGTAATTTGAATGATGCTTAAATCCTTCACGCCGTATGAGCCAAGGCTAAAAGGTAACACTGGCCCCCTGTCACCGGGACCCCCACCTCGAGCGCCAGCCCCACTGTGGTGAGTGAGCGGTGGAGTAGCAGAGGGCCATACGTACAGTAAGCACTCTGTCCATCCTCATAGGCTCATTCAGCCGTGTGGTTTGGCAGGCAGCGCTGCGATGTAGGTGGCTGCGAGTGAAGATATGGGGACCTATGTGTGCCCAGCTTAAGTATTCAGTTTGCCTCTGCCATCAGAGCGCGGTACACATTGAGTCTCTGTGTGGAGAGGGCGAAAAAAGTGTTGGCTTATTGCAGCTAATCCCTCACCGTGGGCCCGCACTTGGCATTGTGCGGCGCCTTTTATATATTTGTCATGCAACTCGGGTGTACGAGTCTAATAAGGAAGTCCAGGCCTAAGCTTCTGCAAACCGAGCGGGAAAAGCGCTCGCTATCAGCTGACCGGGGCGAGCTGCGTGGATTCCAGTAACGGCGGCACCGCTCGCATACATATACGTACCGACACACAGGTATTCCCCAAGCGTCGGCCCCGCACATACATCACCACTGTTTCATATCAAAGACCTTTATTTTGGCAATCGCCGATGTTTGCTTGGAACTAGCACTTTTTAATAAACTCATCAGGTTCTGTACATAGTGTTAATGCACAGGAAAAACACAGGCTAAAGCCTTTTGACGCCTGTCTTGGTAATATGGACTTATAGGAAGCTTAGACAACTTCCCATAAGACAACATAGAGCCATGCAGGGTTTTCGTGGCACAGGCGCTCTTTGTGGGACGCACAGAGTGGGCTCTCTTGAAGTCTTTAAGTAGAGGAAGTGATCCCCGAGAAAAAGGTCAAGTTGTAGCTATTGTGGAGGTACCAGTGCTGGATATACGGTATCATGTATGCAGGATTCTGGGTTTTTTTCTTTCTCCATTTGTGGAGTGGATGTGGGCTGATATTTAAGTAACATTTTGAGCTGAGTGAAATATCAAGAATAAAAGCTATTTATGAAACATTTTCAAGGGCTAAGAGTTATCTTATCATAAGACTTAATGAAAAAAATGCTAATAGTATACTATTATTCATTTGATAGGATATTAACCACTTTTTTTTGATTGTTTGAATTTATTAATATATTGTAAAATTAATTTCTTCAATGTATCTTATTAAACAGCAGCAATATTTATTTTATATATTTAATAGTTTGAATTTGTTTTCTCCGCATTTCAACCAATTTGATCCCTATTTATATGTTATAAATATATCAGCATTATGGAAATGTACATGTTAATTTGCTCCTGGATTTGCTGAGGATTTGACACAAATATGATTTACCTTTTTAAAAGAATTAAGATGATAAAGATATTCTTGCTAACAACTCCTCGGTCACACGGTGGCAGTTTGTAAAGTGCCCGTTCTATTTAACGCTTTTAAGACATGTGACTTTATGAAACGGTGGCAGTTTTAAACGTGACCATTTGTATTTTACTGTTGGACGTGGTCCCATTTTATACACGTGGTTAACGTTGTGAAACAGAACTACTTGGTTAGGTTTCGTAAAAGTCTGTTGTGTCACATAGTTAAGACGTTACGTATGTGACGTAGTACATGACGTGGTTACGTAATGTAGCTACGTACGCCACTTAAAATGTCTCTGTAAGTTGAGATAACTCAACATATTGACTTGTGGTTTCACACGGGACACAAACCGGGTGAAAGTACCACACGAGGTATACAGACGTCGTCTCTAGTAAGGACGTCTTGGTTCTGGCAGACGAGCAAGTTCTTCAGTAAAATGTAAAGCGTTTTTTTAAAAAGTAGAAATAATGAGGCGGACGTAAGATGAATCCTTGTGTCCGATTGGCTATTGACTCTGAGCATAGGCGTGATTAATCGTGTGATCAGCTGAGATGTGCTCTTAAATACTGACTCTGAAAGAGAGAAAGTCACTTCTTGAATCACTTTCAGCAAACAACTTTTTTTTTTAGAGGCCTGCACAGTGGCTGCTACTGTAACGGTCTGAATCTGCCACGGTCACACAATTTCTCTTTAAATAAAGGTGTTTTCTATTTATTTCCAGTGTTTACTTTTCATCCTTATGAAAATAAAGTATGAAACCTATAAACCCGGCGGTTAAGTAGAGACCTGGTATTGCTTCAGACCCATGTGTGGCTTGTCCTCCTCTCCGGCCTGTGTACACTGATGCCGTGCCAGACAGCGGTGCGCTGCTGCGATGTGCTGTTCTATTCTGTTCCTGTGCTGTCCTGTGCTGCCATGCCCGGCTCCTCGCTAGGTGCCAAGTGATTTTTATCACTGGGAAAACAGTCTCCTTCCAATCTCAGCCCTCTTAGGAGCATATGAATACACTTTACACTCACACGAAGGAAAACAGGTAACTTGAGACCAGGGCTTGGGGCAAGAGCTGAGCCCCGCAGGTAAAAGGACTGCAGTGTGTCAGCGTGTGTGCAGGCGCTGCATCTCTGTGAGTGTGTGTGTGTGTTGGACTTGTTCACACTCATGGATACCTTTTTTTTTAATGAACAAGAGTTCTGTCTGCACAGTGTATATGCTGCCATCTAAATGCTGCGCGCATAGTTAACGCTGCATTTCTGGCACAAAAACGATGCACGGCTGAATCTTGTGGCAGAGCTGACAGAAAACGAGAGGAGAGTTGAGGACTACTGTGTTTTAATTTGAACCTTTTGTTTGTTCAGGGAGAGAGTCAACAGGGCACATTTGACCTATTCCAGTGATGCCCCCGTGTCACATTCACACGTTGACACATGCAAGCTGCGCAATGCAACCAGAGCTTTCTGCTGTCAACCGCTCATCGGCAGTCACATCCTTGCCCAACACCTTGCTCAAAGACAACATAGGTTGCTGAAGGGGGGGATGGGGGGGGGGATGGGGGGGCTCAGTGGTCTCTCAGCAGGCAACGTAAATACATTTCTATGATGTTGTTTTTGACACACAAATGCAATAGAAGACATTAAGCAAGTTTCATCCTCAAAACCTTTTCAAATCATACTCCTCACTCACATTCACCAGGCAGTGCATCATGAAACGTACCTCGTGATTCGATATGGAAGCCTGGCCCCAACCTGTTCTCACTCCCAACTCGTCAAATACCAACGCTAATACCGTCTGATACCGCCTGATACCGACGCGCCAGGCTTTCAAACCCATCCATGTCAATGTCAGACGCTGGGCAACGTAGAACAAAGAGCGAGGACGTCTACGCATGCAGGGCAGGTGGGTGGGGAGGTTGGACTGTTCAAACAAACACAGGACTTTCACTCAGGAGGCCGCTGTTTGTGTCCGGTGTGAAACCAACGTTGAGTTGTTTTATCGTAGTTTAGTTACGCAAATTCCCTTCTTTTGCTACTGCCACTTGCGTAACAAACACTTATTTTACATAATGAACATAGTTATTCCAACCCAAACCACGATCATTTCCGAAACCTAACAAAGTTGTTGCGTAAATACTAAGTAACCCTACATTGTATAATGTCCGCACCATTTGACAGTAGATGCACTAAAGTCGGGTACAGTCTTAAAAGTATAAGAAGTGGCCTTTTCTGTTTTAATTGACACCTAAATCCACTTCTGAAGTACCTCCCCCATTGCATACGCAACCTGGAATTTAAATGTATTATGTTGTAATTTGCAAAATGGCCTAGTGAGCTATTATGAGCTATTATTTTCCCACTGCTAAAACCTCCTGTTTATATTTCCTCTACTCATTCACACCTGCACCACGAGGAGCTCCAGAGCATAACAAATCATTACTTTAATTATTGTGTAGTGATTTAGGTGAGAAGTATAAATGGCAACATTGAACACAAAAGAAAAACAATTAGGCAGTATCAAAGATTTATAGCAATTTCTGGCATGAGCCTGTGTACTTCCATCATCACAGGAATACAGACGTGAGGACAGATGCTTTTGTAAATACACAGATAGACAATAGCTTTGCATTACACCCTAAGTGAATTATCCTGCTTCCTTGGCACTCACAGACGAGTGAATCACAGTTTTACATTGCACAATGGCAGAGTCAATCCCTGAAATAATTCAGACCACATATGTGATTTGTTTTAATCACATATGTGGAAAAGGAGACCTTTGGAAGGCAGCCACCGCTCTAACATGGAAACCTTGTGTCCCAAAACATCGATGTGGAGTAATAACCGCCATAGTTTCTGACCCGAACAAGGCGTGTCAAAGGCCCTCTCCTCATCAACTTGTGTTTATTTAAATTCAGATTTTCTTTTGTACACACACACACACACACACACACACACACACACACACACACACACGTACATTAATCCCCAGTCATGCGTCTCCATCCCTCCTTCGCCCTATCCTTCCCTCCTTCTTTCACCATGGGCTGTTTATTTTAGATTTTTTGAGGAAAAACCTGCAGTGAAATGAAAATAAAGGTAGCTTCACACTCATAATATTTGGAGTGGAGGGCAATTTATTTTCCTTTTATTAAATGCTGATTAATATGCAGTGTTGGGGAGACTAATACTGCAGGTTTCATTTCCCCAGTATCCTGTGCTGTGCCGGCTCTGCCTCAGAGGTGGAAACGGGCTGCAGATATGGAAGTCTGGTTTGAATTAAAGCAAAGAAACTCCTTTTTCACGGTTACTTTTTTTCTGTCTCCTCTTCTGTCAGTTTTTTTTTTTTTTTCGGTCTGAGCCTGTAATTGTTAAGATGAGGTGTGTCGTGTTTTGGGGTCGGCGTTAACGTCGATGCCGGGAACGTCCAAAACCCTAATTGCTGTGGTTAAATTAACGAGATCTCACACCGCATTCTTAGTGTGTTTATTTGATGTTGTCTTGCATACATTGAGATCTGAACGAGGGAGATCTACATTCACTGTGAATTAGTGCGCCTGAAAGGTTTCAGGAGTAAATGGGCAGAATAGTAAACTTGGACACAAATGAATATTCCAGGGTACTTGACTTGATTAATTATTGGGAGACGCCAACTGGCTGCAAACATTGGTTATTTTTCATCTAAAAGTCATTCATCAAAATGAGTAAAACCAGACACTCAAGTTAGACTAATACATTAGTTTGCCAATACTGGGCCTTTAATATAAATCTGATATTAGCCTGTCGGTGGCCGACACCGTGGTCTTCTTCTTCTGGTATGATGAAGATCGGGGGATCCTTTTACAGCCTCGGGGGTTTGCTACATCTGAAAATCCTGAGACAAAAAGCTGTTCACTCGCAAATCTATCAGTCTGGGGTTCAGTGAAGCGTTTTATTGCCCCACGATGACTGTTGTGTCAGATGCTTTTCCACCTTGATGAGAATAACATGAGAGGAGATGGAAAATGCAAAGGTGTTGGCACCTGGAATAGCAGCTCAGGTTGATGTCACAACTACTGCTATTGGTATCCTGTTAAAAAGTCTGAACTTAAAGCTGCTGTCATCAATATTTTCATCATAGCAATGGATCAAACGACTGTAAGTTCGAAGTGAAAAACGCACAGATGAGTATCACATGACTTTGCACTTCCCCCTCAGTTCTACGTCTGTTCGTCGCATCTTTTAACTCGTTGTTTTGGTTTAGTCTCACAGTTCTCATCAGCTTCAGCTGTTTTCCATGAAAAAGCTCTTGATAAACGCATTGTACGTTTACCTGCCTGGCACCAAATGGCAGACATGACGAAGTTAGCAACTACCGAGTGAACTTAATGGAGCATTTAGCAGCTAAAGACCCAGATATTTCAATCAGGAGACTTTTGGAGACCAAAATAGAGCTACGAAGAGAGCAACCTATGAAGCTACATTTTCTAAAAAGCCATTCAAACACGAATGTCACAATCTTCACTTGCCAGGGAGATTTGGCATACATATCTCAGTATCATGCCAGCAGCACACAGTTACAAACTGGTGTTCGTGAAAAGACAAAAAAAAGCACAGCAGAGCAAGCAAATCGTACGCAAATTGCACTGACGTTTCTTTTGCACACGCACAACGCTCGCATGCCATGGAACACCTCCGAGATGGGGACCCGGGTAGGGAGCTATGACTCACGTCGTTTGGGTAACCAACGCAGGCCGGCCCGTCACGTGAAAAAGGCTGTCCTGGAACAACCATGTAACCGTATAACTGGCTGTTTAAACAGGCCTCTGAGAGATGCCCTCTCATTTCCTCCTGGAAAAGCTGATCAATCACAGCTCTCATCACCTCGGAGTCGGGGAGGAATAGAGTTGTGGGTGGACTGGTTCAGGACAAAGTGAAAGGTGAGATGAGTGGAGAAGTGACAGGATTCTGAGATCCTCATTTGTACGGTGTTTGAGCTTCATTAGACAAAAAAAAAAAAGTTTGAGAGTGTCATGAACTATACACAGAAATTAGATTATGTAACCGTTGGCAAATCAAAAATACATTTAATAGAGCGCAGAATGTAAAATTGGGCAGAAACACGGGAAAAAACAAACAAACGTATACATCTTACATCAACAAGTTTAACCTACAGGACCACATATGTTCCCCTCTGTATGGCAAACAGATGAAAGAATGGGAAAAGGATAGGAGGAGGACGAGAAGACATAGAAATAAATCAGATTCTGGCTCTAAATCGAGAGCGCTCCCTCCCCTCCCCAATTTGTCCCTGTGAGTGTTTTACAAGAGCTAGATGAATTGCTCGAGGTAACATCCATCTATCAATGCGAAAAGAGGAATGTCTGCTCTTAGTGGTCCTCCCTCCGCTCCCCCCCCCCCCCCCTCCATCCCCTCCTGCCCGGCACTTAAAACAACACATTGTGCCAGCGGCTCTTGATTTCCACTGCTTCAACACCATGTCGTTTTTCAAGCGAGGTCTATCAGAAGCATTTAGACTGAAAGCAGAGCAGACCCCGGTAGCCAACTAGCCCCTGCCTTCTCTGACTCAGACCATACTCAGCTCCAATTTGTCCAGACATGGGCCAGTGTGTATGTGTGTGGGTGTATTGGGATATGCTACTTCTATGTCGATGAAGCACTGCAGGAAAGAACTCCGTTGTACTTTTATGGTGGACAACGCAACACAATTAGATATTATTTGATCAATAAAATAACGGGGATAATGTATCCGTTACTGCTATTTAACGATGTCAACGACACGTTTTAGCTGTTAGCTGTCTTTACTACTTGAAGGTTTCGGTCGACCATTCGGAAGTTGTCGCGATTTGCTGAGCATGGAGTTGCACCCCAGCGATCTGGAACTGCAATATCTCACAAGGTCTTGGTGTTTAGAACAGTTTTTTAGTGCGAATCCCAATTACAACATGACTTTTCCTCTAGTGTCAAGCAGCAGGTTGACATTGTTGTTGTGTCTTTACATTGAGCATTACTGCCTCAATGCTAGCGGGTCTGGCTGAAGACTCTTAGTCTTGTAGCAATACGCAGCGACGTCTGCTGCATATTGGCTCTTTCCCCAACAAGAAACTGTTTCGGTTGTTTCACTCCGGCGCAGTTTCATTTTGCAAAAATAGTATTTCTGTTGTGCCATTAGCTTTACAAGATGTGGTGAGGAAATGCATGAAGTGAGATTGCTTGCATGGCTGTGATGTGCATGTAGTCGACCAATGTTTTCTACAAAAAGGTCAAAGCTACAGCTGAGACTGTACTCTACAATTTTAGCTTTAGGCTCGCTTTCAGGACTCGCGCACTGTAACCCTCGAGTCTGCCAATCCCTCGTTAACGTGCAACGTCCTGTTGAAAAGAAAAGAAAAAAATCTGCGAAATGGATCCCCATTATAGCTTCATGTACTATAGCAGACTTTAGTTTTATGAGCTTTTAACAAGTTTCCCAGGGGTTGCAATAATTTCTGTGGTTTATTTTCGGAACATTTACTTTTTTCTTTTCCCTTAAACGATCGGTATGGGCCTTTTAGCTCTCCAGCCATCTCAATCCAGTTTCACACTCCTTCTTCGGGGGCACTTTACTGTAGTTGGATAGCACGTTGGTAGAGCCAACGTCAATCCTTAAATTTCCACAATCCCAATTCCAACCCTCGCCCTCTTAAGGTTAATGCAGCTTGATTGACGTTGGGCATGCAAAGAGTAACAATAAGCAGGAGAGGCATGGCAGAATGGTGACAGAGGGCAACATTTCACAAGAACCGCGGGCCGAGCTCAAAACACGCAGCGTTTGGAAGCCTGCATGTTTGTAAGTGCATACCTTGTCTGCCACAACATCTTGTACCCGAGTGTCATGTTCTGGCAACAAAGCATAATTCCTCAGTCTCTCTGTCTGGCTGTCATTTCACAAAGCCTGAAAGATTAAAAAAAATCACATCCATATGTGGAGAGAGAGAGAGAGAGAGAGAGAGAGAGAGAGAGAGAGAGAGAGAGCGAGAGAGGATGGTGTAAAACATGACTTCCTCCCTCAGCTGTGCCCACAAGAGCTTTTATGTGTGGTGTTTTCCTTTTGGCCGTGTAGATAAATCAGCCCAGCGAGGACAATCGCTGTCCCACGTCTTACCATTCTTTCTCCATTCCTATCTCCACCCATACCGCTTTCATCCCATCCCGATATTCCCCAGTTTTTTTCAATCCCCTCCCCATTTTTTCGCAGTCTTCTTCCTCCTCTCATCGTGTTTTGTTTTTTTTCCTCTTCACATTCCTCCATCCATCCGCGCACTGCGTCATGTCTTTATTGTGCGAGTCGGAGCAGTTTGTCTAACAGCCAGAGTGTAACGCTACACCTCTGACCTGGGAGAGTCAGCAGTCTGTAGTTTTAGTTAGAGAAACATTTCTCGAGGCTGCTGTGCTTTGAGTTTGTCAGAGAGCAAATGAGCTGCGTGGAAAAGGGAACTATGGTCAACGCACATAGTTCAGCTGAGATACCGTAGATGTTTTGACACCTGAATTTGATTTAGTTCTCGTCTTTTTTGAGTTTCGGTGGTAAGTTTTAGTCAAACCGTTGCCAGCTTGTTTAGAACAGAGCTTACTGTCATCCTCGCTCACTTTACTGCAGCTACCTGTGTACTCCGCTGCACAGTGGGGTCAATTAGAAGCTGGATGCATGTGACACAAAGTAACATTAATGTTACACCTGCACAGTGTTCTGCTCATAATAATGGTATGTTATTATAAGCACACGTATCCAAGCCAAGACCGCGCTGCGTCCTCATCGACAGCATGGCGTGCCGTAATAATGTGACATAGGATGGAAAATACAAACCCACTTGAGACCATTTCAGTAAATCTCGATCACTTTAAGAATCTGCAAAATAATCCTAATTACACATAGAAGGGCTTAATCCATTTATCCTCTCTGCATTGTGACGACATACCGTCCCTCCCCAGTTCATTCCTATGAAAGTTGCTCGGTGGCACATGAAGCAAGCTCATTCACATGAACAGAGGAAAGAAAATGACTCCAGCTATCAGTGCCTTTTTGTAACTTTTAGCACATAACGATTACAATAAGGGCTACTCAAGTGTTTATACTGGGAAGTTGATTCACCACAAAAAACACTATCCACTGAGTTACAGACGTTTCTTTCCCAATTCAAGTCTATGGGGGAAAAGTCATTTAGGGCCCAAATTGCATCACGTGACGGACCTGTGAGTTGTAATGCCGCTGTTTGGCCACTATGTAAAATGAACCTCAAAGCCTGGCGCTCTTCCTGGGGTCAAGTTACGGCGAGTTGCACATGTCGCCTGTTTGAGATGCTCCCAAAACCTTCTCCTTTTAGCCCCCTCTGTAGTCTTTCAAATACATGAAGAAATGCGAGCATTTTTAACAACTAAAACACAGCCACACATCTCTGATCCGTGTTCTTCGCGAGACTGTATTGAACGGTATTGACTTCGTCTGCACAACAAAGTAGGAAACAACAGCAACAAAACAGCTTGTTTATTTAATTTACCCATAACCCCCTCCCTATTTTATTCTAGTTTTCATACTAAGAATTCCGCTGATTGAATTATTACTGTAACTAGCTCATATAAATAGCCCACAGTTATTCACTATGGTCAGCAACAAGAACACTTGCTTTCTGTTTACTCTTTTCCCCCAGGTTGTTGTATTTTAAATTTAATTTGTAACTTTAATTCTACTTATGAGATAATTTCTATCTCTAGAACACATCCACATGTTACTGTCATGGTAACAAGGTTTGGAAGATCCTTTGGTAAAGGCGCTGCCCTCCACAACAAGGACTTTCAAAAAAGCTAAATTGACAAGAACGTTAAAAATAAGATATTAACCAAATCCATAGTTCGTACCCCCCTCCCAGTCCAGAGCTCCTACTTTGGATGGTCGTGTTCCCCTCAGAGGAAAATGACTCAACATTCTGCATACGAGTCACGCTATACTCTCTCCCCGAGTGTTTGTCCCTGTCCACCCGCCAATTCCTTCCCTCCAAAAAACAAAAAATCGAATCATACCGCTGCTGTCTTAGCTCCTGGTGGCTTTATTAGAATGTGGAAGGACAGGATGTACTTTGCTGAATCTGATGTTTGTGTGTGTTTGTGTGTGTCTGAAGGATCTGTGTTCTCAGCACTGCCCCCTGCAGAGCGCTCCATAGCTGAGGCCCAATCGCCTCCCTGCCAATCGGATTTCTCTCATCCTGGGCCAGACAGAGACTCGGGGCCAATCGGAGTCCGAACTCATTTCCTGAGAGGAAACGGCGGCGGTAATGGTGCAGCTGTGGGTATCTGTTGGCGACTAGGGCAGGGTGGGGCAAGGCACTACAGCGAAATGATGAATTTCAAGCCAAGGACTCCTGAATCGTGTAGTAATAAACAGCAGACCTCTTCATTTTGTTTTGGCATTGGGACCTGAGCCGTTATGTACAGAGTGCTGTATAGTGTGTGTCAACAATCCCTACAAATGTAGAGATGTAATTGCAGTAACGAGAAAGCGTGCAGAGGGTTTGGAAGATCTGCAAATATCGTTGATAAATGACCGGACCCGTACGTTGGGACGTGTTGTCTGTGAAGTCATCAGGATGATGCACTGCCTCGCTGCTGTGCACTTTAAGGCCAGCGCCTAAAACTGCATATTCCAGCCATAAAGCACACTCCATGATAAATGATGACCGTGATGGCGGATAAAGAGCGACTCCTCAGAGTGCACCTCCACCAAGCCTCGTCATATGGGTAGGAATGGGTAGGAACCGCAATCTCATGCACCTATCGGACATAATATCGTACTCACCAAAAACATGGTACGTTCGGAGGAAGTGGTTCCTGAAAGTAAGTCAGACCGCGGAAGAAACTTGTCACAGAGCCTTTAAACCAAACCCACAGATTAGCCAGAATTATTTGGAAGAGGAAACAAAGAGGAAGGACAGAATTATCACTCAAACCTTTCTGCTACAACTGAGGCACGGATCGGCTCTGACGTCATCCAATCAGCGCGTACGTTTAAATCATCCACCCGCCACCCACCGGAATGAAATATTTGTCTCCGCATGGACATTTCACTACACCCCTACCCCAGTCCCTGTGGGCTGTGTTTCTTTTTAAAGTATGTATTGTTGTATTGCGAGTGTTTTTTTGATTAATTTCCACAATTCGAGGCTGCTTTCAGTAATTGTAGACGTTTCAATGCTTGCGGTAATGTCAATACAGCAAATTTTAAAAACTGTCGTTGTAAACTTGGCGGAGGAAATAGAGCTAAACTTTTAGCTTTAAAACTAACCGATGAAGCTGCGGTTCCTCGTGCATAAATGCACGAGAAACGCACAGCCTCTGTCTTAATGGAAACGAACCCGCCAGACAAAAAAAATGAAGCTGTCTGCTGTGGAGCTCTGCACTCTGCTCACATTTAGGGAATATTATGAATATTTTCCTCATTAAAGATGAATTATTTCCCCGACCGAGAACCCATCTGCTATTAATCATAACGTAAGTTTTAATGGCCCGACCTGCAGATTAGCAGTGGTGCACGTGGACATAACTGCAATCCGATTACCACTAGCGCTCATACAGTTTTATTGTACAATGACAAAATACAAAATAAAGTGGTATATATATATATATAGATAATCTGGTTGACTGTTGGCTAACCTGTCTCATTGCTCATTTCTTTCCCTGCGTGACTCAGCAATGCACCTGTCGTCTCAGACCGCTGCAATTCTAGTCGAGCCCAAATGTTGTGACGAACAGGTGTTATTTTCTTACACTTCCTGTTGCAGAACAGGATTTAGAATGACAAGAGCGCAAGCGGACGGACCATGCAGGACTCCCTCGTTCTTCCCTGATTCTCTTTTGTCCACCTAAAAAGTCTCTCTTTCCCAACCACCTGCTTTCCTTTGGTGTGAATGCACATGAGTCCAGTTGCACACACACAGTTCTATGTGAGTTGGAGGAGACACCAGCAGGCACAGAGGGCCGGCAGTAACAATCCTGGACACAGCAGATCTCCTGCACCGTGCCAAAGATGCCTCGCCAAGATGTAATTGTTTCCGTATCATACAATATACTGTGCAGTCATTTCCTGGTGTCTTTCTGTCTCCCTGTCTCTCTGTCAGTGTGCCATTGGCGGGCTCTCTTTCTCTCATTATCACCTCCTTCTCTTGGCATTGTCCATTTCACCCCCCTACATTGACCTATTCAAAGATTTCATATTATCTACACCAACATAGTAGGTGTGACGTCTGTTATTTCTAATAAAGACAAGTCACTAGAAGGTCTTTCCATTTACACACACACACACACACACACACACACCAACACACACACACTCCATGTGTCAAGGCCTGTGTCTCTCTCACTACCACAGTCTGAGCAAGCTATTCTGTCAAAAATAACCGTTTTACCGTACATTAGGGTACATTTCAGAAAATTCAGCGCGGATACACTGAATGGGCAATTTCGTATTCAGAGTGCCCCGGCATTAGTTTAAGTTTTTAGGGTTTGGCGAGCATTTATTTTTCCTCTCCTGCGGCGAGGCGCATATGTTATGGAGCAGCTCCCCCCGGCCCATTTGTGTGGTTCTGTTTCTGTCCCATAAATAAAGAGGGAAATAAAGACCGAAACGGGCTCGGCTATGGTACCAGATGTCTAGTGGGTTTTTTTTTGGTTCTTCATTTTCGTGGCTGTAAGAAAAAAAAAAATCAAAATAACAGGTGATGGAAGAAAAAATTCAAATGACTTCCAGTCCAACTACTGCTTGGTTATGACTTTTTTTTTCTTCTCTCTCTTTGGTTCTGGACTCGACTGCAGAATTAGAGCTCTGGTTTGTGGGTCGTCGTGTGGAGTGTTCAGCAAACCCACGTGGTGGAACAATGACAATGAGATCGTGCTGCCAAAGCAGGTGTCTGGGCTCTGGTTTCATGGTTTTTGGGGGGTTTTCATACATGTCACATTTTCTCCTTGATTGAGCTCGGTCCTGGATTAAATTCCTGGGACCTTGTGCTAGATTAAATTCTTGGTCTCGGTCTGGGGTCGCGGTTGCGGGTTGAGCTCTGGGAGGAGATTCTGCCTGGATATGTTTTACTCCACCGAACTCTCAGACCTCAGATACTCTGGAGGCAAATCCACACGTTTGTGTCCGCATGGCGAGATAAGTGAAAGGGGAGTGGGGGGGGAGAGGCGTGTCAGCAGTTCTGCATGAGGGACCTTGAGAGGGCCACAGAGAGAAAAGTGGAAGACAAATTATATGAACATGATTCAGCAAAGAACAACAGCTGGATGGATGATGGATGGTGAGGAGGAAATGAGAAGAGAAGGCGTGAGTCAGCGGCTACATGGATAAAAGGAGTAAGAAGGCGATGAAAAGGCTCGAGAGGGTGGTGGAAACTAAAGTCAGTAGTTGTACTGATGTTTGTGTGAAAAGAAGAAGAAGAAGATGTGGAAATAATTGCAATGGTCTGTATTGACTACTGTAAGAATTACTTAGTGTTCATGACTGGCATCTTAATATTTGATATTAACAAAGGAAATAATTGACTGTGCTAGGTGTCGCCCTGTAAAGATGAAGCCACAAACATCACTTGACTTTGCGGTTCCCCTCAGCTTTATGGAGCGTTTGAGTGTCTTTCAGCTCATCGTTTTGGCCTCCAACTTTACTGTTACCGTCGCAGCAAGCAGCTGCTCTCAGTGAAAAAAGATACACCCACTGTATGCTAATAGTCCAAAGTCAGTGCTGGTTAAACTAGTGGTGCATTTAGCAGCTAAATAGAGTTGTTGGAGACCCCAAACTGAACGGAGAGAAGATTGGATATTCAGCAGGTGGGCAGAAACGCTAATGAATGCTAATGCTAATGGTTGTGTGAATGAACTTGTTTGTGTGTGTTGTGCCAGGTCACGAAAAAAGTCTGGTGCACATAACCCACTGTGTTTTTGTATAATGTGGTAATTATTGAGCTTTGCTGATTGACAGATTTGGCTCCATTTTGACAGAACCAGGCCAGCTGTTTCCCCAATTTGCAGTCTTTGTGCTAAGCTAAGCTAAACTGGCTGCTGGCCACAGCCTTATATTTAACAGACAGATATACGAGTGGTGTCAATCTTCTGCTCTAACTCTTCGCCAGAAAGTAAATGTTGTACTTCCCAAAATGTCAAAACTATTTTAGGTTTTGTCTGACGTGTCTTTTTTTTTTTAGCAACAGAAAGAGATTTATAGATTCTATTGAGACCATTTCTCACAGTTGAACATCTGTTCTTCAAGAAGGCTACAATTTACAATACGAATCATTTGGATTACTCTAGATGATCAGAAAATGCTGTTCATTTATTTTTCACAGAAGAAAAACATTGAATTCAAACGTGACAATAATAAATAACATGGAAGATGTTGGCACTCAATATTTCAACAACCTTCCTATCAAACTTTCATCCTATAGCCTTTTGTGTCAGCAGGTCGTACTCATACTAAAAGGGAATGTATTGTGTTACAATACACTGATGACGCTTTTATATAAAGCTACAGTCTGGAACTGCATGCCGTGCTATGTCCTCTGTTGCTACTGATGTGAAATATCAGGAGCAAGAATAATGGTCCAGAAATGCAGCTGGTAGGCCTCCGACGGCGCTCAACAGAACATTCGTAGGTTACTAATGTATCAGTCAGTCAGTTCCTAACCCTCGCCCTCATCTCACAGTCCTTTTATCTGCCAAATGACACAGCCTGCCTGCTGGGACGCTCGCGGGAGAGGCGGGGATCCAGTACAAACACATTAACGCCGCCTCAACGACCGTTCACTCTCAAGCCTTTCCAGAAACCACCATTCTCATCTTCCCGTTCCTCTCCTGATTACATCTAAGCACACTTTTCAGACGACTAAAACTTTGTCCTCTGTTGGCTTTCCTCTCCGACGTGATTATCTTTAGTTTTCACAGTTTGAAATGTTGGCAAACGGAGAACTTTTCTTTTTACTTTCATTATTTTTCTTAGACCACACTCTTTTTCAACTTTCAACATTGCATCTCATACATATTTCACAGTCGGATTCTTCCAGAACTCCCATGCCATCATGTTTGGAGGTAAACAGCTGAGGTTATGCGCTATCTGCGCATACTTTTTTGTTATTTAGAAAGTTGTTTGAGGCTTAAAGCTCAGTTCCCAAGAGTCTGCTTCTTCCACTTCTCACACGGCAAGCAATCCCACCGAGTCTCGTTTCACCCGTTCTGACAGACGTTGCGCCTCCTACAGAAGACCCGAGGTGCTCCAGCGTCACATTTCTGAGGTTGGCAACATCATATGGTGTGTCACTTACTGTGGGATCGCCATATGGACTTCAGGGAAGCTCAGGATGTCAACGGAGATGCTGGGGATTTATTGTCATCATGTTGTTTGGGCTTTGTTTCCCTTCAAATAAAAACGAAGAAACTTTGCTTTTGCACATTTCCTGGTTTCAAATGACACTTTGAAGAGTTCTCAGTGTATAAAATGTGTATGCAATAGGGATTTAGGCCTGCAAGTGATCACGCAGCATACTGTAATCTCACAAAGGCAAATGAAGTGTCACTTTAAGGAAGTGTACAAAGAAGATAACCTCTCTTGGCGCCCTTGTGTATTGAAGTGCTCCTCTTCTGTCCATCACGGTGATGGAACGGAGTAACCGTAGCTCTCCGAGCCTCAACCACCTGCTGCTGTGAGTGAAGCAGACGACGGCTCCTTAATTAAAATGTCCCCCTGTTGCTGCTCACGAACTTGACCCGGTCAGAGCAGACGGCATGATACAATCTGTGTGTGTGTGGAAAAGAGCTGGTTGAATGAGCAGAAGTGTGTGTCTGAGATGCACAGAGGAAAAGGTGATGCGTTTGTAATTGGATAGAGGAAAAGGGCAAAAAGTCAGGTAGAAGAGCGGATGGGTTGCATCCAGAAGTCGTCAGATATACTTTTAGTTTGGTTTGGCAGCAAAGTATGCAGTGTCTCTTCAGTCCATATTTACCAGCTGTTTAATGGGGAATGCAGAACTAAAGAAAGTGTGTGAGTTGAGAAAGTACCGTCAGGACGTTGGAGACTACACACAATGGAAATTATACTTACGTTTAAAGGTTAGCACGCTAACTGGCCTAAATTAGATGCCACACCAGTAGAAATGGAGATATGGTGCAGATACATGGACAGTCACAGGAAAGACTTTAAACTCTAGGAATCCGGTAAGTTTTATTTAAACATGACGACCCTGAAAGAAGCGTTCTTAGGACCTAAACCGTGATGTTTCCCTGAACCTCGTCTGACTCCCCAGATGTAGACTGTGGCTTTAAGTCTGACATTAGCATTCTCCTCCGCTATCGACTCTAGCTAGTTCGCGAGGGCGCCATCGCTGCGTCCTGTGCTTAGCGCCGCTCAAGACGATTGTAATTGGTTTAAAGAAATATATCAAGCCACGGCATTATTTCCCCCCTATATCAGATTAATAATGGGTGGAGCCAGACCATTCTTTAGCGCTGACACAGCGCTGTAATTGACACTGCTTTCGTAATATGTGAACTTCTCAATAAAGTTCTTGAAATAAAAAAAATCAGCATTTCCACCTGCGCCCCACCTGTAATACCACTGCGCCCCACTAGAGGGGCGCGCCCCACAGTTTGAGAAATACTGCATTAGGCGCTTCAAATACGGAAAAAAGGAGCATTTGTGTCATTGGGGGGGCAACAATGATGTGTTTTGGGGCGGCTGTGAGTCAGGAAGTAGAGCCTACCAAAAGATCGACGGTTCGATTCCCATCTCCTCCACAACACAAGACACTGAATCCAAAATTGCAACTGAAGGCTGTAAAAATGCAAATATAAAAAAATGCAACTCCACGTACCATGTTGTTCTTTTATTTGGAGGACGTGTTGAATGGATCGTTTTGTGACCATATTAGAGACAGAGCCTTATGCCGGCCATTATGTGAAAACTGCCTTAACTTAACCTTAACTAGGTGAATCCGAAGTGTTCAAGGTTACAGTGCACTTGAACACACCTTAATTAAAGCGTCATGTCAAAATGTTCATAGCAAGCCTGAGAGAGGGACAGAGAAGGCGGTGTTGTGGATTTACTGGTTGAGGACGTTGTTGCACACGACTGCTGGGTGGCAGACTTATACTTAGACTGTGACTGTGGCATTGTGGCTTCCATTTTATCGCTGTGGCTTCCGTGCTGGCGAGTCCTCACCTCACATGAAGCTGCATATGACGGATGTGTGTGTGTGTGTGTGTGTGTGTGTATGCAGTTCATACGGGTCGATGCTGCTGTGTATAGGTTTAAAGCGACGCCAAATTTAGTAGAAAAGCAACACAGTTTTAATCGTCTTGTCCAGAGGGTTAAAACCAGAGACGTCTGGCGATGGCTATGTTTAGCAACCTCCGAGTTGGCTGGAAAACAAAATAATCTCGATGCTGTTTTTGGATGTGTGTTTTTCTTTGTTTCTGACGCTGCACATTCCTGCTGGATAACAGGTTTTAACCGGTTGTTATTATGCCGTATTGTGTTTCAAATTCTTCGCCCCGTCTCCAGGACCTGCTGCTCTCTTCGCAGATGGAAGAATTTGATTCCAAAAAAACACGGCACAGCCATTCTGGAAATAAAACATTGCTTGATATTCAACATGCTCATCCAACACACTGGAGATTATGTAACGTGAAATGACTTTATTTCTAATGTGTCCTTGTTGCTGATCATTTCAGTAATGAGTGAAGTTCTAATGAAACAGCAGGTACTTCATCCATCAACCGTCATTCACAGCTGGGAAAGAGCTCCAGACTCTCTGGAGTCTGTCTGCTGCCGGTCGCAGTAACTAGTCGGGCAGCGGCGTGTTGTTTGAATGCACGCAGCATCACAACGGCACATCAGAACATTGTTTGCAGAGATAGTTCAGTGCATTCATACGCAGCATCTGAACGCAACAAGACAAGATTTTGGTATTGGAAGTGTTCCGTTTTTTTCGTTTGTGGTCTTTGCATGTGCAACGTGCATTGAAAAAACCCCAAATGACCGACATGATTGTAGCCTGGAGAGTGTCTATCACCTCCTCTATTTTATCTCAGACCCTGCTGTAGGGGACACTGTCTTTCTGCCACACACACACACACACACACACACACCCCTTCTCTCCCACCACCACATTGCCTTAGGTGGCAGTCGCAGTGGCTGCAGTCCTGAGGGGACCACACAGGGAGATGGGTTCAGAGCCCGAGCGATAGGGGAAGCACCGGCAGCAGGAGGACTCCGTCCTCCCTGGCTGCTGGATGTGATGAGTCAGCAGTGTGTGGTTCATACTTTGTGTGTGTGCGTGTTTGCAGGTTTATGGCGATGGCTCGGAGATCAGCAGACAGTGCTCGGTGGGAGTTGTAAACCCAATAGCGGCGTACGGGGCATACTTTAACCACCACAGAGGGCGGGCTGTGTGCTCGCTCTGGACCAAAGCTGCTTT
Source organism: Leptoclinus maculatus (assembly GCA_032191485.1). Taxonomy (NCBI): domain Eukaryota; kingdom Metazoa; phylum Chordata; class Actinopteri; order Perciformes; family Stichaeidae; genus Leptoclinus; species Leptoclinus maculatus. The sequence continues at coordinate 13,315,998 of JAVDOI010000015.1, forward strand.
TTAACACTTCTCTTCCTTCAGAAAAATCCCACTTGATTTCCACTCAATAAAACACTGTTGATACAACATCAGCAGTGTGGAGCCGACTGTACTCTCGCTCCACATTCAGGCCTTTAAGACGCAGCTCCTCGGTGGCCTGTAGTCACTAATCCGTGGCGTTGGAGGTCTGCACGGAGATGGGATTAACTCTCGACGCGTGTGCATGCGAACGCCACAATCTGACTTTTTAAAGATCTGCGTGTCCTTGTTTACCCAGTTGTAATTGGAGCGCAGGTAGGCACAGAGTGTGCCATTTTGTCTTAATCTCCTCCTGGGCAATTTAGCCAAAAAACAGCCCCCCCCCCACACACACACACACACACACACACATAGACCCTGCTTGACCCTGCACCTTGGTTGCAATTACAAAGCCATACAACACACACACACACACACACACACACACAAACACACACACTACCAAAGCTGTCCAAATCCATCCTGTGCTAGACAGATACCAGGACCTCCGTGGGCGTGTGTTTCCAGAGGAGATGTGACCTTAATTGCTTAAGTCTTAAATTATCTTTAATTGTGCTTCGCTGTGTTGCTTTATGGTAATGGGAGGGGGAGGGGGGGGGGGGGGCAGGGTTCACGTTGAGCTATAGTTACAGCAGGAAACAGGCCAGTGAAAGGCCATGTAGTCACCTCCAGCTGAGTCCACACACACACACACACACACACACACACACACACACACACACACACACACACACACACACACACACACACACACACACACACACACACACACACACACACACACACACACACACACACACACACACACACACACACACACACACACACACACAAAGACAACCTCTCCTGGTGTTATAGATTCATATGTACTCATAAAAGTGTGTGTGTGTGTGTGTGGGTGCAAAGCTCTCAAATGTACATATAAGCACTCACAAGTGATTTCTGTTGTATGTGAACGTCAATTGTCTGTGCGATCTGTTCTCATCTACTTTTGTTGAGCTTTATTCGTCTTTTCCTTTCTGCATTTTATTATTATTTATTTATTTTCTTTCTGTTGACCAGGTAGCCAAGGCGGTAGAGCAGGGAGGATGTTTGAGGTTCCGTATTCGTCCAAGTTCTCTAGCTGTCTAATGGATGATTAGTGGATGGAATTAAGAGCTCTGCAGGCAGGAACGAGCTTGGCTCTGGAGGACCGCCAGTCAGGACGGAATCCTTTTCCAGTCATTATCTTCTTCCACCGGTGCAGGTTTGATGGATTTCTACTAAAATAGTCCATGGCTAGATTGATAACTGTCTCTGTTGAGGTTTCTGTGGTTGGCGTCTTCATGCTTGAATGAAGAGCATGTTTGTTTTTCCATCTGGCTCAATGGAAGCTGAGAATCCATTGTCTGATCTGATCTGCTGCTGGACAATTATGGCGTGAGTTTACAGTATGGGGTCCAGTATGTAATATCAGCTGATTAGGGTTTCCCTCCTTGAGAGAGAAATAATGTAAGGGGTTGAATTAAACCAGAGTGGGCGGAGCAAAAACTGTCTTTCTGACCAAGTTTAAAACCAGGAGTCAAACTCCGGCTCTGAAAAGTGATGCCAATGCAGAAGAGCATTGAAGTTTTAATGACCAGCAGGAGGCGACGACCTCTGGTTGCAAAAATAAGTCTGAATGAATAGAAGTCTATGAGAAAATGACTCTACTTCTCTCTTGATTTATTACCTCAGTAAACATTGTAAACATGAGTTTATGGTCTCGATCGCTAGTTTCAAGTCTTCTTCAATACAGCGCGATGTTCATTTTTCAAATTGTGGTCCCATTTAGAGTAAAATAGACGATAAAGCGTGGTAGGATCTAGGGCGTGGCTACCTTGTGATATAAAGGTCGCTACAACAGCGCTGTCCGGTCCACAGACGACCGGTTGACGTCAAGCGGACTACGTCGCAACGGGTAAGCAAGGGGTAAGCAAAAAGGAGGCTCATGTTATGAAGCCTCACGTATTCACTCGTAATAGAAAACATATATCTTCGCCATTTGGCTCAGCTGACCTTTCAGGGTCAAGAATGCCAAGATTATGAAAAAGTGTCATTCCCATTTATATCGTTCATTTAAACTATATTTTCGCCAGCCGTTTGCCAATGTGCGCTCCAAAAAGCTGTCTCTTTCGCTGCTCCTATTGGGATTCAACATAACCAATGAGATTATTCCTTCCTCCAGAGCAGCGCTGATTCAGAGCAAGTAAACCTGCTTTAAATTAGCTGCTAACATTACAGGGACGGCTGCTAAAGAGAGGGAGTTCAGCCATTGTCTGGGTCACGGAGGCACTGTAACTGCTGTGACCCTTCACTCGGCGAAGTAGAGCATGCATCTGATGTAATTGACCAAATTAAAAAAAAGCATACATTTCGAGTAGCAAATGGGAAGTGATTTGAGCCGTGAGTGAGCGGTGTTAAATCCCAGATGTTGAATCGGTAGTTGTTCCTCACCACTGGATGTCACACAGGTGGGTGGACTACAACAGCAGCTGTCCCCACTGACAATCCCTCCGTGTCAACACGTCAGCATAACAGCCGCCCAGCTCTCCCCCGCCCCGCCCCCCCCCCCCGTCCTTCATCGCGTCTTTTTACTTCAGAGGTCGGGGAGACGCTGGGTGACGACAGCGAGGGGTCAGAGCTTGACCGCCATTAACCTGTCAGAGGTCAGGGTGTAGGCAGGAACCCGACGTGTTCCGTGATGCAAACCTGCTTTCCTCGTTGGATCCTGGTCTAATCAGTAATAATCAAAGGGTTATTAAAGGTACAGATGAAGAAATGAAAAGGGGCTGCACTCCTGAGACCGGGCGTTTCTAGAAGTGGTCAGGTAGCAAAGAGCAGCATCTAAGAGGAAAAATATTATGGGGATCTCTATGTTTTAGAGTTCTTCGTATGTTTTTACAGTTCACAATACTGTATACAGTGGTGTCATTGTGGTGCAGATGGTAATATCCCGATCAATCAACCTGTTTAGAGAGAGTTTCAGTCTCTCGTGGAATGTAAATTATCAGTCAGACTTCTCCTACTACGCCAACACGGCATGAGGCTCAAGATACAGCATGCAAATACTAAAGATAAAGACAACATGGCACTTTAGCCTTATTAAAGTGCATTCTAGCATATTGGCCTGTTAAAGAATCGTATCTTTCAAATACAAAAAAAAAGATGTGTTACCACCCGTTCAATAGCATTTACAGAGATGCTAGTTTGCCACTTACACTTAAATAACTTTCCCCATCTATTCTATTTCTTAGGACATAAGTGCAGCTATTTACCATTTGTTTTTATAATCATTGATATAGCCATAACTTTGCTGAAGACAGAAAAAAAACCCAGCTCCTTGTTGAAAGTGTTTATGTTGCAGGATATATTTGATTTGAAGGTAGTTGGAAGCGTTCCAGCAGCACCGGTAAGGAACCCGCGACATACCTGGAGGCCATCAATCTGAGAGCGATCACAGCAAAACCCCAACGTCAGGGAATATTTGCTGAAATGGTTTATATTGACAAACATATGGGTGGGAGAGGCACTTAATGCAAAATATAGCACGTTGCCAGGTACATTTCTGTGGCTTTCCAACCTCGCATGTGTACATACAGTGTGTGCATGTGTGAGTGTGTGTGTGTGAGTGTGTTGACACACTTGTAGCTGGATATTTCACAGGCTTGGCATACTTCCCTTACTTATGTGTGGTCCTTCTGTAAACATGTCAGTGTTGGAAACTCCTCGAAATGCATGCACAATACACAACCTACTCACATAAACAGCATCCGCATGCACACGCATATAATCCAAGGCAAGTAATTAAAAGCATTCATCTAGAGAGATGACCATTGGCTGAGAGCTGAAGACCAACACCATGCCAGGAAAACAAAAAATACAGACATGCAAATAATTGCGGCAACCATGTGGACTTTTTTGTAATCTTATTTGAGATTGTGAAAATGAAGAAATGTGAAGAAATAAAAAGCGGTGTCCTAGTGTGTCCACTGACTACCTCAAAAGGTACTGTACAGCACATCGTACACCGCAAAGTACCACATCTGTATTGCAAAGAGCCACAGATGTTTGTTACTCAGCGAAACGTTAAGCAGCATGAGCAACATGCCGCTCCTCCCAAAGAGTAGTTAAATATAATAAATCACGCAAGACGTATCGTATTTTTTTTTTTACACCCGATAACAATGAACAACTCTCATTAAAAAGGTCGCAAACACACCCAGTGAAAGGTTAACTGATGTCGGCGGGATCCGCCTTCATAAGGCTCTGAGATGCTGTTTACAAAGGAGCCGCAATCTGATTGGACCAAACCCAGCGAGCTTGTCTGAGCTGGGGTTTGACTGCAGCAACAACGCCACTGCTGTCTTGCGGGGATAGCGGGAGGCACATTGACACTGTTTCTTATGGATGTTTGATGAACACAAAACGCAGCCGCAGACTCTAGTTATTAGCAGCACATTGTCTCCGTCACACACTTCTGAGGCTTTCGCCACACGTTTGTTTTTTTCTAACAAAATGTGTCATGATCACACGCCTCTGTCTGCTCTCAGCGTCTCCTCCTCCCTCTGTGTGTGTGCAGGGCAAGCACACCATTTCCCGGCCCTCTCCCCCTAAACAGCAGAGTTGTGAGGGTGCCTTATTGCCTCCATTGGTGGCATCGGAAAACAATACAGTTTACATCATTTTACAATATGTGTTTATCACATTTAATGTTTATCACGAATGTGAAGTGGACTCTGTATTCCCCACGTGATGCAACGTTCCTCTTGTCTTGATTTAGACAGCTCAAGTTTTATTCTATGTCTTTTATTCACTCTTGTTCTGCTGGGAAATTGCTAAAAAAAAAAAAAAACTGATGTTGTTTCATGAGTCCAGTAATTGCAAGCAGCAGCACAGTGATTGTTAGAAATTGAAAATACATCCAATACACTTTTGATTACAATCGCCAACCTCATCCAGAGGTCAGACATCATCTGTTGCTGGGAATATCATTAATAAACCACAATTTTGATGGTTGAGAAGTTTGACTTTCATTCAGCTGTAAATCAATTATTTTGATCAAACATAGTGTGTCTTTATCTGCTCCTGTTTTACAAGCACGGACACATATCATATATTTAACTCCTTGTTTTCCTTTGGGGAGTAAACCATTTTTTTCAGTTCATTTGAATTTATTAGAATCAACTGAATGGAAATCTTTTTTCTTTCTTTTTTTCCCCCCTCCCCTTTTTGGCGGGGGGAGTTTTATGGCTAGAAAAACAGAATTTGTGGTTTCGACGGTCGAGGTTTGATGCAAACGGCTTTGGAACCTTTTATGCAACCTGGCGTCCAGGAGACTAAAGACAATATTTAGCTTTCCACCCTTTTGAGCCTTTTAGCCTCTGCTAGGGGAAAAGGAGAGAGGGGCTGAAAAAAAAAAAAAACTTGCGGAGAAAAATAAAAAAAAGTCTCTCCAAGGTCAAATGTCCTGAGTGGGATGGCTGCCAGATCTGCTCCATAACCACTTTGCACACACACAGTTATATGCAGAACACACGCACGCACGCACACACGCACACGCACACGCACACACACACACACACACACACACACACACACACACACACACACACACACACACACACACACACACACACACACACACACACACACACACACACACACACACACACACACACACACACACACACACACACACACACACAGGTGGAAGGACATAGGACATGCTGCAGACACACACACACACACACAACCTTTACATAGGATGTGGAAATAAAAAACATTTATTTATTAATTTTTATATTAGTTCATTAAATGGCTACAAATGTACATGTGTTTAGACACAACTTAAAAACCCTCCAAGGTTTATTGTAAATGCACAGATTATTAGATAAATGTAATGTATAAAGATTGTGTGTGTGTGTGTGTGTGTGTGTGTGTGTGTGTGTGTGTGTGTGTGAGAGAGAGAGAGAGAGAAAGAGAGAGGGCAAACAAATGGGAGTTTCCTCATCACAATCCTGTCTTTGTATGCATGCGAGCATGTTTTGCTTTACTGTGCTTTACGCTCATTGAGTCCAATCTGTGATTAGCCATGACGTCATGCGCACACACGCACACACACACACGCCCCGCACTCACGCACGCGTACAAGTGCACGCGCGCTCGGCCCATAGCCTCCTGTGTGCAATTAGGATGCAGTGTGTGGTAACTCGATGTGAAGTCCGTCGCTCGAGCTCACGAGCCTGATGACTTGCGGAGGTCGGCTTTCGTGCGCGGCTCCCTCGGGTCGCACCGGGGCCACACGGAGGAGCTGCTACAGACGGGGTGGTGTGTGCGGGCACGCACGCCGGTGGTCCCGTGTCGCCTCAGCCTCCAGACAATAAATGTTAAAGGGGTCCAGCGCTTGCTTTGCTCCGCCACGAGGCAGCTGTTAAGATAAATCTAGAGGGCTCACTGGGTCAAAAAGGCCTTCGATGTTTTGGGTATTTGTTTGTATCGTTTCTTAAAGGAGACATATCATGCAGATTTTTAGTTTCATATTTGTATTTTGGGTTTCTACTTAAACATGTTTACATGCTTTAATGTTCAAAAAACACTTAATTTTTGTCATAATGTCTGTCTGAATATACCTGTGTTTGCCCTCTGTCTGAAACGCTCCATTTTAGGGCCTGTCCCTTTAAGCACCCACTTCCGGAAAAGCCCAGTCTGCTCTGATTGGTCAGTGCTTCCCATCTTCTGTGTCTTCACAGTGTCAGCCGTGGACTCAACTGTGTGTGTCACGGGGTTCGGCAGCACTTCTACCGGTGACTGTATAGATGTGACGTCATAACCTTACTGAAGTCCTAAAGGCACAGTTTTGGAATACGGGATATTTGCATTTCTCTATGCACGTTTTGATACTGAAAAGCAGATGAAAATAAATAATGTTTCCAGAGATGTTTGAATAAATATTAAGATACTCTGGTTGGAAAAAAATAATGTGTCTTTATATGTTCTTTTCATTATGTAAAAAATATATAGTGGACACAAGATGTCTCCCCCTCCCTGAAAAGTAGCCTCTGTGATTGGCTTCCAAACTAGTCACGATGTCACAAAATCATTTCTCTCCTTCAGAGTGCACATCTGAAAACTTTAGATTTAAGGCGAGCACACGCAAAACATCCCGCCTTCAGCCAGTGAAAGTGAAGAACGCCTTCTGGTGTCAAACATCATTCTGCACAGTGAAGCTCAAACATCGCAGTGAGAAAAACACAATTTTGAGCGGAGGGGCACTTTAAAAATAGTCGTTCCCGAATTCACGTGACCAGATTGTTGATCAGTTGGTAAACTGCGCAAGCTTCTAGAAATATTTGGAGGGGACCCCTCTCAGTATTTCGACATCATCGTCTTCTGTCGCGATGAGGCACAGGAGCTTCGAGGTTCAGGCCTCCGTCCGGCCGCAGCAACACGGTGTGAAGTTTTCTCAGGCTGCCGCTGCCGCTGCTGCTGCTGCTGATGGAGGGCTCTGTAAGATGACCCAGGAACCAGCTGGAGCTGCGAACAGATGAGGTGTGCATGCACGTGTTGTGTGTGTGTGTGTGTGTGGCGGGTGGTGCGAGTGTGTGTTGATCCATGACTTCATAATTACCAGCCGCTCTCGGGGGAGCATCAGAGTGCTGCATGGTGACCTAAGCGGTGACCTCATCAGTGACATCACGGCCGATGAGGCTCCGCTTCAGCTCGGAGGCAAAACAGGAAGCTGTGATTGAGTGCATGCGGGAGCACATTCGAGTATGCGTGTGTGTGTGTGTGCACAGCTCCCGTGTGTGTGGCCTTGCGTCTTTATTCATATGCGTGTGTATGCATATTTGAAGGGTTGGTCAGGTTGGGCCATGTGCCGCTGCACCCTTTTGTCAGATTACTTTGACAGATTACTTTCACATGACAAAGATTATTATTATTTTTTCTTTTATTTGCAATTTTTTGAGCAGCACCGGTGCCGATCGCGACGGGTGCTCAAAGGCTCAGGCACCCGCGAGCGGTTGGGAACACCCACAGGAGACGTGAGGTGCTGCGAGGCGACTGCTGTGAGGTTTGTATGTAAGTTAAGCATGTTGCGTACATGAACAGTGGAAGTCCTGTGTTTGTTTCACCCATCCATCCATGTTGTCCCCTTCCATATGCCGACTTCTGCGGACTTTGATTAGAAGAATTTTTGTGATTCGTCGAAGACCAAGCGGCTTTCTTGATGTTTACTATAATATCCTGTTGTTCTTCGTCATTGACGATCTGTTGTGGCAGGACGGTTTGGACCACTTTAGACAGCCTCTCCAGCATGAACTAAACACTCCAGTTTTTGATTGACTGCAGCGCTTCAGGAGTTTGGCATCATCATGAGTCGGGGATTTTGCTCAATGATGCAATGTCATTTTGTTCGCCCGACGTAATGTTACAATGCAGTCACGATTAACAACATTGGGTGGATCCCATACTGCGCTGTTCTGTACCGATCTGTAGATGTTGCCGTTGGTGATGGGGCTTTCTGAGACGCACCTGAGGGCACGAGCTCAGCCCCAGCAGGGAGCCGTCACGGCCCTGATGCGTCCCGGTGCTCCCCGTCGACCCCTCGGGTCTTCGCGGTGGCCCCCGATGGCCGTCCAGCAGGCCCTTTGAATCCGCCCCGCGAGCAGTGGCACTGCTGCGGGGCGGGGTCATGTGTTTTTCAGGTCAGAGGCCAGAGGTCAGCACTCCAGCGGTGACGTGCTGATTAAACGGCGCCTTCATCTCTCTCTGATCCCGACCTCTCTGCTGGACATCAAGGGAAGGAGTCTGACAGATGAGATGGGAGCCGGACCCGAGCACACGCTCAGTAGTCACCGATCCACACATGGCCAGAGCGCTGCCGTTGGTTTCTAAATTACTGACACACACACACACACACACACACACACACTACTCCGACGGGAGGCAGAAAATAAACCAAACATCCACTCTCTTCCAGCAGGACATTACACTCTCACTTTTCCTCGCAATAACTCCACATGAATTACCCTCAGTCAACTTCTGGAGATTGTAAAAGACGTAGTATATATGATTTATATCATTTTCCCACTCGTCAAACGCTGTAAGAAACCATCTGTCAAGTTTCCCCAGTTGATTTATCCAGGTCCCTCCTTTAATACATAGTATCCTCTCTGTAGTGGAGAGTGACTCCACACACATTACAACTCATTACTCTGTACGCTTTCAGCTCGTCAAACCACTAATCCATGTCATGGAAACCATCAGGCGGTATAAAAATGCAAAAGAAAATAATTTAAAATTCGGAAAGAAAAAAGAAGAATTTGTCTTAATTGCATTTAACGTTGTTTTTTTTCTTCCCAAATATGTATTACATAAAGCTTTGATTTTGACTATCATTGAGTCATTCATTGACTATCAACAGGGAGTTGGATGAGAAGAACAATACCACCCCCTCATGTCTGCACTCTAAATATAAAGCTGCAGGCAGTAGCAGTTCAGCTGAGCTTAGCATAAAGACTGGAGGTGGGGGAGCGGGCTAGCCTGGCTCTGTCTGAAGGCAACAAAATCAAAACTACGAGCGCCTCTAAAGCTCACTGATTAACACGTTATATGTTGGTGTTTAAAGCATACACAACAACCAAAAGACAATTGTGGTTTTGCTGGGAATGATGAGCCAGACCTCACGGCGATATCAGGAGTCTCCTGTATCTAAGAAATGTGAAGAATGACCTATTAAGTTTCTCCTCCATTTGAACGTGATGCCAGGTTGTCGTTATTCTCCAATTCCTCCAAGGACAGTTTAGCTGCTTGTGTTGCACTTGGCGGACCCTGTGATTTCCCCTTCTGGATTATCTGTTCGCTAAATGCCACCTCGGAGCATGAATGATTTGGTTCATGTTATCTTCATTTAATCATGCTTCCATTGCGGCCGTCTGCACCCCAGGTCACTGGCGAGTGTACTTCTTTGACATGTGTTTATTTCCTTGGCTCGTGGTACTGCACAGTGCGAGCCTTTTTTTTTTCAAATCATTCAATCTTTATCTTTTCTTCCCTGCCTCGCCTTGCCACACCTCATTTCTCTTTGCCTTGGCACCATTGCTCTCTGCACTTTTCCTCCCCCTCTGCCCCCGCCTCTGTCTGTATATACTCTCGTAGGTCCATGTACTGTAGTTTCAGAGGCAGTGTGCTCTTGTAGGTCATTAATATCGGAGTTAAATGGCCTGTGACTCTTCCTGGCCTGGCGAGGAGGCAGAGATGTATAGGCATAGCTGGTACTGTTCCGACCAGACTTCCCCCCCCCCCAGCAACAGCAGGGTTGTAGCCTCGGATGCCGAACAGCTATAGGCCTGTTCACAGTGTATGTGAAAGGATGGAGGAAGGGATGGATATGGGTGTGACATGAAAAAAGGGACAGCACAGATACCGGAGTGAACTTTTTCTATTTAGTGCAGCCAGCCTTGCCTCTCCTTGGTGCACGACTGGCTCGAGCCGAGGGTTTAACTGCTGCCCTCCGAGACACTGCGGTTTCAGTGATTTACACTTAGCATAATTATGGACTCCAAAGACAGCATATTTACACCGACCTTGCATCTGAAGTAACCGTGGTTCGTATTTGCCAGCGGGGCCCCATGGCAATTACTGGTGTTTCCCGATGAAAAATTGCAATAACTTTGCTTCCACCTTCAGCAAATTTCAACAAACTTTTGGGACAACAAATCAACTGACCACTCCGCTTCCATCTGCAGGCCACCTAGGAGCAGCAGCCCCCCCCCGCATCCCCTTCTCCTCCTCCTCCTCCGCTCCCATGACGAATCGTTGCTCAACAAAAACTCCTCTTGTTTTCTGTCCCGCCCTCTCTCGACGCATTCCACTTCCCACCGCGAGCCCACCGACGCTCGGACTCCGCATGTCACCCCCAGGTGTCGCGGAAAAAGATCGGAGGAGAGCATCCCTCGTTAGCCGTCGTCATTCCTGATCGAAATAGCATCCTGCATCCAAACCAAATTAAATATAAACTGGAGTAGCGGCGGCACCACCCACGGTACGCACACACACCGACCTCCTTCGGTAAACAGACAAGGCTTTTAGCTGGGGCCCCGGTGGTCCGACTGTGGTCCCACCTCGCACCAGGGCCGCGCTGGCATCCGTTTGAAATCCAAACCTGTCCAGAGGAGAGAGATGCTACGCCCTTTTCAGACCTGGCTACGAACCAGGAACCATAAACCCGGCTCCTAACCTGAGGCGGACAAATGGAGGGGAGGTGGGGGGGGGGGGATGTCTGAGGGGGCGAGAGATGCAAGATGTGTGAATGTGTGTGTCTGCAAATTTGTGCACGTTTCGTATGATATGTGAGATATTAGGGATGAAGCAGTGAAGGTGTATGTAGGCAGGAGGAGAGGAGTTTTGAAGGGATTTTTACTGCGGGGTAATATATCTTCTGTGGTGTATTTAAAAAAAAACTCAGGGTGCATCAAAGAGGAGTACAATTCAACAGAAAAGCCTACCTGGTCAGCTCACTTGGATTATGAAAGAAGCCATTGAAGGCTGCGGGTGGCAAAAGGTCTGGCACGTGGCTCGAGAAAAACGAAAAGCGACGCTCGATTTGAGGACCGTAGAGCAAAAACAGAGAAGCCAAAAAACTTTTTCAGTAAACATTGTTGCTTGTTTTCTAAAAAACCCTCCCTACTCGTTTTTAAGGGGTTGATGTGATGGTGGAACGGTCGAGTCAGCAACTTTTTAACATCTTCCTCCAAGATTTAAAACCTATCTTGGCGCAAATGTGCCTTTAATGCAACTTCCATAACCAGGACAACATCATGTGTAAATAGCAAAATTCTGAAATATCTGCTTCTCTTACATTTTAATGTATCCCCCCCCCCCCCCCCCTCCCCTCAGCCTAAAAGCAAAGTCCTAACTTTAACTGTCACAGGATGTTTGCGGGAGGCTTTGTGTGTGCACATGCATATCACCATACATGCATGTGTGGGCATGGCCGTCCATGCATTTAGTTTTTTTTTAGCAGTCAGACACCTGTGGCAAACAAAGACGGCCTTATATCTCTGCTGCGCGATGGCACCGTCATTCAGCAGAGCCCCAGCTGCACAGCATTCACTCTGCCCTCGTATTCAAGCCCCGAGCCCGAGAGAGAGAAGATGAATGGTTGTCGCGACAACCCAAAGTGCAACCGCCCGAACTTTATCGCGAGTCACAGAATGCGGACCGCGTGTTGGTTGAGCATCACAGTACCTAGTTTGGTCCACATATGTACTAGTGTTCTCCAAAGATCATACATATTGTTAGATAATCCCGAGCAAAGTCATTATTGTGTGATGCACTGATGAGACCGAAATGAATGACCCCCCCCCCCCCAAATTATACGTAATCTATTCACCAAGTTGTCTTTGTCTGTCCTATCTTGAGATGGACATTGGTCAAGTGAAAACAAAGGAGCTGTCACAGCAAGAACGCCCCCTCCCCCCTCCATCACCAACCACCACACAACAAGCTCTTTATAGTGGGCACAGATGAGAGGCAGAGAGCTGTGTGTGTGTGCAGAGTGGGGGGGTCGATTCAGATTCAGATTCAGTGATTTGGACTGTTAGACTGAAACGTTTCTTCTGTTTGATTTGGGAAAAAGAAACAATGCGGGAACACAGGACTGATACTCATGCTTTAACCACTTTAGATTTGATTCTTCTTCAATTTCACTGAAATCCAACTCTTTTTCATTTATTTTTTTGGTCAAAACCCTGGTAAAACTGTATTTGTCATACGTTGCTCTGATTTCTTTTGCCTGTCTGCACGCAAAGAGGGGCTTTGTAATGTAATGCTGGAATCGGGACATTCGGGGCTACATATATTACATAACATGTGTGTTTTGTACTCTGATTTTATTTGTGGCTTCATGCCAGTATCAAGTATACCTGTTACAGCAGAAGTGGTTACACAAAAACCCAAAACAGGGGCTGCTTATTATTAGGATGGCCCATAATTATGAAACCCCAATAGTCAAAAAAAATGTCCCATTGGACCAAAAGCCTCTTATCCCGAAAATAAACAACCGTTGTTAGTAGAACTATTTCAATGGACCTTCCAGATTTTTAGCCCCACTATGGCAAAGGCATGACCCACCCTACTTGGCTCGTACTTGTTGCCATCGTTTGTTGGGTTCAGCCATGAGCAGTGACATTGGTTATGGTTAAGAATATCATTGTAAGCCAATAGGAAAGAAATATTGTCAGTGGGAAGGTCCAATGAGTTCATTCTGCATAATAATTAGCCATGTGCTTCTGTTTGTTGAGGGGAGAGTTTGTATTTTTGGAGCAATGGACCATCTGGATGACGGGATTTTATCATAAGGGAAATATTTTTTGGACTATTGGGGTTTTGGAATAATTAACCGTCAATCAGGACCATGGCATGGTACCCACAACGCACGTTGACTCCATCTTTTGATTACCGTTGCATAGAATATGCTTAATTCTCTTAGTTCAGTGGAGATCAATCAGTTGATTAACAACCTTTTTCTTTTTCATTGGGATGACGCTCTCCTAAAAAAAAAAAACTCAACTTCTGTTGTGGATTTATAGTAATTTTTCCTGTCAGGGTTCTGTCCTTCAAGCATCAGAGCCGAGGCCTGGCTATCGTCAGCAAACTTTGAATAAGAGCAGCAGGGGATGTAAAAGGTAAAGTTCATGCCAAAGCTAGAAGCAAAAAAACACTTAAATGTATCAGTTCTCATTTGTTTCTTCTTGTTTCAGTTAATTTATGGGTTGCAATCAATTGCATGTTTTTGTGTTTTGGAATGCAGTAAAAATGTTACATTTCAGATGCAGTATGAAGACTTTGTGGAGCATATATAAAATGATCTATAGCAGTAGCCCTGGTATTAGGGTCTCTTTGAACATTTATAGTGCACCTGTCATGCTTTTACAACACCAGACTACTTTTTCTTCAATGTTATACAATACAGGAGAATAAAATGACTTTAGCATGAAACAAAAATGAATGTCTTTCCCAACTGTACCTCGGAACTGCCAACGGTTGAAAGCCAAACTTCATATTTTCCGAGCAATTCCTCTTCGGGCTGGAACTAACATGCGGTCAAAAATGATACAGTACGACTGAGTGCGACTTTTACTCACTGCGCTCCCTCCACCTGCTCATTCACCGCTCAGAGCTGCTCTCTCACCCAGATGTCTGAAAGTTGAACACGAGTAGACGAGGCAAAGCTGGTGGAAAGCGGCTCCACCAGAAAGGTAAATTACGACACTTCATCACAAAATAATTGTTGGAACACACCAAGCATCACAGATTAACAAGAACTAACATTATAAGCATATCCAAGGGGCAATTTTCCCCCCCTTTTAAACTGCATTATTTGACGTTCCATGTGTCACCTCGGCAAACGTCATAGCGCTTTGCTAGCTGGCCGCTGCGCGCCTTGGCACTTTGTTAATGGAGACAGAGAGCGTGACAGAAAGTGAGTGTTTTAGTAAAAAAAGCACCCTTGACAATGAAATTGGGTGTTTTAGAGCGATAAAATAGAAAGAGAAAGCGGGCGATCCATTAAGGCGAACCATTTCTGTTTGGAAAGTTCTCCCTGGCAGCAAATTCGTCCCAATCATCAAGCTCTAATGTAATCACTTTATGAGGCCAAGGCATAATGAATATAGTGTTTAGGTGTGCAGATCCAGTCCTGGCCCCTGGTCCTCTAGAGGGAAGTGTACATTTCTGTGGCATCCTGTATTTATTTGAAATACCCTCTGTCTGGTCTCGTAATACAGACACAGGCAAGTGGGCATAGAAACCCTTTTCTATTCCCTCCATTTTCATGATGCGGTCGCACATTAATGGCACTCTCCATATGTTTTAAAGAAATAAAGCAGTAAAAGTTGCTCTGCTCTGCCTTCACTCAATTTGTCTCAGGTTTTAGGGTGGGGGGGGAAAGCGTACAATTTGTTTCCATTTTTAGGTCAAAGTATACAATTTGTCTCCATTTTACTAGAGAGGTATATTTAGATTGCAGGGGTCTTGAGTCTTGGCCAGCTTGTTGGTTTCCTTACAAACTGTACCTTGTGTACGCACATTCGAATAGATGCACAGTGTTGGTTGGAAGGACAAGGGTGTTCACGGGATTGGATTTTGTTCTTGTTAGTGTTAAACCCCTTGAAACAGCTTTGACACCGACGTGGGGCACTAAAACACTCCGCTGAAACCACACTGAGGACGTGTTGTTAGTGTTCAGCTATGCACTTGTTTAAAATAAACAACTGTGGAATACACCATTGCCACTAATGCAACAGAAAAGTACTTATTCACTTTCTTGCAGAGAGTTAGATAAAAGATTGATACCATTCAAATGTCAGTGCGCAAATACTTAGCTGGAGGCAAGAGGCATTAAGCTAAGCTTAGCTTAGCTTAGCATACAGACAGGGAAACAGGGAGGTTTAAGAAGGGGGAAACATTTAGCCTGGCCATGTCTGAAGGTAAAAGTGAGTCCCAAGTGAGACACAACATGTTGATTAGCTTCAGAAGAGCGGTTTATCTTTGGACAGTGTCAAGCTAGCTATTTCCCCTCAGCTTCCAGTCGTGATGCTAATTTTAACTAACCTCCTCCCAGCTTGATGCACATTTAAAAAGTTGTATTAACTTTCTGCGCGAAGGTTATTCCTTTAAAGTAACAGTAAAATCCATATATCTGTGTTGTAAATATAAGACTACAGCCATTGGCTGGTTAAGTTAGTGTTACGTTCCCCTTTTGGCGTCTAAGGGATGTGGGGAGTAACGATGTTAGTTTCCCGGGGAAAGAGAGAATGAGCACTGCTGAGGGTTAACAAAAGGAGTCTTTATTGTAAAAGGGTTAGCTGCTCACGCGACAGCAAACGAAAACAACTCTACAACAAGCGCGACACTAGTTGCAAAGCACCAACACAATGATGACAACAGCCCACACGGCTGTAGCTGGGGGTGATCCACTGATCCACAGCAACACGCGTCCTCACAGCTTCACTACTGCAGGTTTGGCCCAAGGGCTTGTCCATGAGGCTCTTCTCTCCTTTTATCCACTGCTAATCGCGATTGACCGCAGCCTCGTCCAATCAGCCGCTGCAGCTGGCATCCGGGACAGAGGGTGGCACCCGAGAGGACACTGAGGGTAAGCATAGACTTGTATTGGGAAGAAGATTTGCATAAATCAGCAGACCTTTTTTCCCAATAAATCAACTTCTAAGTATTATCACTACTAATTGCCGAAGGGTTATTTTCGTGCTGTTGTTCATGTGAATGAGCGCGTGACAAAGGGCTGGGAGGTGGGATTAAAGGAAAAAAGGAAACGCTATTGTGCTCGCTCTATGGGCCCATGGATGTAGAAGATTCCGGTTATTTTACACCATGGAAGTTGAACATTCTTGACTTTTTGCTCCACTGACTTTCACAAGAATGAGCAGTCCTCGACCCCAATGCTGTATCCAGTTGTCTTTATACTGTATGGTGGACAGAACCAGGCTAGGTTTTTTCCCTGTTTCCAGTTATCATGCTATACTAAGCTAATCTCCCGTCTCTAGCTCTGTACTTGATGCACATATGTGAGACTGGTATTGATCCTCTTATTTTACAAGAAAGTGAATGACTGTATTTCCCAGAATTCTGTACTCTGGTGTAATCTGTAAAATTCTTTGCACAAAACCACCATATAGGTGGGAGTTGCCTGCCTCAGTCCTCTTGACACCTAAAGGGCTGATGAGATTTTAAACTCTAGGCACAGCCATGCGGCCCGAAAAATAAACACACAAATGTACGTAAACTCCTACAACTGCAGTAAAGATAGGGTTGGACAGAGTTTATGGAAAGGCATTCAGGGCTTATTTTAGAGTAAAGGTCAGCACTATGGACGGGGGTGCTGAGAGGATAAACAAACACCGAGCGTCTCCTCTCACACCTGCTGCAGGACGGCTCGTCTCTGTGGGCTCCAGCCGATGTAAAATTAGATCCTCCTTCCTCTTTCGTCACCGTGCATGTAGAAGCGTCCATGTGTCCATGCCGGCATACAGATGTCCATGTTTTCGTGTGATAATGTGTGAGCACCTGCACACATGCCGTATGTTCATACATGTGCATGATTCAGGCATCGCGTTGCCAACATCCACAACGTCCCGTTCCAGACTTCACTCATTCGGCTCTTGTTTGTTTTCGACTTAACGCTTGTCTGAACATGACTCCCGTCTGGGCCCAAAGTGGCTTTGGTTCATTTGTACAACGTACAGATGAAATTTCCCAACATTCTTTGCTCCAGATATCTTGCTTAAATTTCATGTGTGTAGGTTTTGACCATCGTTTCTATTGGTTATGACAATATTGTACTCGCCAAACTAATTGCTGGCATCTTGGAATATGGCAACATTGCTGAAACGGGACGAGAAGCACATGCGTTCAGACAAGCATACAGGTTAGTGGTTAGCAAGATTATCTAAACCACTTCATTATGAAGGTAAAATTGCAAGTGAGCGCACTGGAAATGTCTGCAATAATCCCTCGTTGTGTGCGCACAACTACGGCAAGAACAATAGGTCAAAGTTAAAACGGGCACCACGGCCTGTAAATTTGATATTTACAACTGACGATTTGGGTGATAAATGTAGCATTTTCATTCTTTTCCCCATTCAGTTAACGTTGTGCTCTTCAGCTCCTGCAGACATTTTTATTTCCGTCCGCCATAGAGAAGCAGCTTTATGTAGCCATCTATTTATTACCTGGTGGACAGAACATCAGAAGTGCCAGAGGTACTAACAGCTGGAGTAAAAAGAACAAGCTAGCTGCCATATTTTTTACAGCCATATTCTACTCTTGCTGGGAGCTCACCATCTGCACATGTTACTTATATTGTAAAATATGAGAAGGTTATGGCCTCGCTGTCTCCAGCTATATATATATATAATCATGTTGCTATTTGCTGTATGGAGACAGAAAATAGTTCCTGTGCACTAAGACATCTCCATTTCATCTCCGTCTGTCTTCATTTTGTGGACTTTGAAACCCCCCCCCCCCCACTCATACAGACACACACCTCCCTCGAGCTGTGCCTGTAACGAGTAAATGCCGCATGGTGGTACTCAATGGAGAACAGGTGAACCTGAGTTTATCACAAAGAGACGCACATACAGAAGGCCAACCGCCCATCTGAGCGCACAGTCAGCCGCTCGCGTGAGCCTGCGCCCACGCCTTCCTACCGTACCTGCTGGTGTGTCGAATCACTTTCACGCGGCGCGTTCAGGGGCGCGGGGGGTTCATGCGAAACCCACAGAGCCACGCTCCTCGGCCGGCGTTCACATCGATTGGTGCTGACACCTTGGCAAACGCTCCGGCGTTTTCACGTATGGGAGAACGTCGACATGCAACTTCCTCCTGCGGTTTGGGTCGCTCCCCAAAACGTCTTTCCATTACCTTCCAGTGCCACACAGATGTTTTGGTTGATTTCGCGCTTTAACTCATGAAGGTCTGGGTTCAGTGGCCTTGTTGTGCTGCTGGTGGCTGGACGGAATGGATTTTTGCATGAGTGTTCAAGATCAGATTGCCATCTGTCTGGAGCTATGGAGCCTTCGTACGCTCAACCGGTAGATGCAGACAGTGTGGATCTGTTTGGAGGTCATGCATGTATGTGTGACATATGAGGCATTCATAATGCAGAGGAAATATAACAGTCAAAGTTTCTGGAGTTAATTTGAGAGCAGGCTGGTCTATGAATGTACACTACCATACAGTATACACTTACAATAAATTACAAGCAGAAAAAATTGCACATAAATCCAATCCCATATTCCTCATTTGTATATATATATGCATAGAATACATTTTTTATTCAAAAGCTTCAAAAGTTATTCAAACAGTAAACAACACAGAAAAGAAGAAATATAATATATCTACAGCACTGAGATTTAACACAAAAAGGGCCGATATACTCAAAATTGGACAGGGAGAGCGGGTGGGCGCGTAGTTTATACGACATTGGGTGTTTGCATATAGCAGTGGTGTTCACACGTGCAGTTTACAGTTAGTTTAGTTAGCACACATGTGTGTCTTACATGACTGGTTAATGGGAATAGCCTCTGCTGTCAGGGTCTTTTGAGTTGTGCCCCTTGCACTGCTTATCATTAGCGTTGCTATGCTACATTTAAGCTAATACCATCCTTAATTCTGTGAGGCGAGTGGTTTGTTACGGTATTGATGGGAGCGAAGCTGTGGATTACGGGTTGACTGCTACTTGCCTGTCAGGTTTAATGTAACAGCGCTTCCTGTGTTGCAGAAGCCTCTATGCCTGACTGTTTTCTTTTGACCTGTGGTTTAGAATCTATGGAAAATTGATGAAAATTGTGGTCTAACTATTTATATCACAAAATGATCGAGTGTAGGTGGAGGGAGTAAAAGGATAATTTAGGTATGATTCATGGCTTGCATAGTTGATTTTTCTTAAAACACTTTTATTTATTTAGGAAAGGCTTTGGTGAGCATGCACGCTCTGTTTTGGCATGACTCATGCAGTTCTGCATGCAGGAGCTGCACATTTTACTGTTACTTGGGTGAAGGCTAAGTGTTCAAGGACACCCACCTTGAGCACATTAAGATTTACAGTACAAAATCCTCATGTTGTGATAATGGCTGACATTTGGAAAACCAATGTTTGCACCATTATACTTAGACGTTGGTCTCCCAGCTAATGTATGACGGTCCATGGAAGTATTGGCAGTGCACAGACAAGTTAATGGAACGTAAAAAAAACAGAAAAGAATAAAATCTAGAGAACAAGTCATTTTGTCTGAACAAACCAAGGGATATGTTGAATATCCACATTTCTAAACCAAAACTAATGTCAACTTGTAGTTTACATCCATTTCTGTCCAAAGTGTCATCACTTCATCATTATTTTCCTAATATATATTTGTGTGAAATTGTCATAATTGTCATAATAATTCTTGAGTTGTGGCCAAAAAGGTTGTTGTGTGAGTGACCTTGAACTTTCACCACCAAATTCTAATCAGGTCACCCTTGAGGTCAAGTGGATGTTTGTGCCAAATTGGCGAACAACGTGTAATGATTGGTTAGGCTTCGGCAACAAAACTACTTGATTATGGTTTATGTTCAAAATAATGTAACAGCAACATAAACTACAACAACGTAACTACCTTAAATAACCAATATTATTCATATCATATTAGCTCACCTTTCCTCTCGTATCAGATCGCTTCCCTTCCTGCCTTTGTGTGTTTTCCCGCCAGTTTTGATTGTCTGCCTCCACTTGATTAGTTTCACCTGTCCCCCATTAGCCCTGCAGACCTCCTGCTCACCTGTTCTCACTTCCCCAATCATTCAGTCATTCCCGACATACACCACCTGTAGTATCCAGCGGTCCAACCCCTCTACTGAGTGTCTTGTTTTCCCTGTGCCTGGATCGCCTAGTTTTTGTCCCGTTAACGGTTCCTTGTCTTTGGATTCACCTGTTACCCGCCTGACGGACCGTCTGTTTAATTCGGACTTAGTACGTTTATATTGTCAATGAATCATTTAACTCTTCCTGCTGCCTCCTCATCTGTTGATCTACGTTTGGTACAAGCCTACTTTTCCTGAGACTTTGGTCAGAAACATTAACGTTTTCGCATCTGTCAATGTTACATTAACACGTCTTTGGACAATAGCTCGGCATATTGTTTTTATACTTTATACTTTACACTGCGAACCATTGCCCATTCCTGGCACATTTCTGCACAAAAGTACCACTTTTATACACCCCACAGCTCTTTAGTTATTATATCTATATTGTACATACTGTACATCTTTTTATTTTAAAGCGTTTTTGATTGTAATTTTCTTCCATTCTCTTTCTTTCTTACTATGATTGATTGGTCGCCTTATTGTTCAAATGCACTTCATTACATACATCAGTTTGTGGGTGTTCATACGGCCCTTGGCGTTGGGTGCTGATTCTGACTGTCTTCAGTTCAGATGTACATTAAATCTGTTGCCAGTGAAAGAAAAAACTAGCCATTACAAGCAATTTGTTAAACCGAGTTGTCTTTTGTAAACATCTAGTTTCTGGTGTGTGCAAGATTAAAAAATATAGGACTTTTTGTTTTTAAAAAAAAATTGTATGTACTGCATCATGGTTTGGAAAATGTCTACCCAGTCCAATAATAAGCTGATGTGTCTCATTTTGTTTGACTTTGACTGCATTAGCTCAGCACTTTGTTGCCCACCTCGGCACTTTCTCAAGGACGCTCTAATGGTGTATTTCAGCCTTCTCCATCTGTGTTGCGTTCTACAGCTCCGGACTATTGTACCCTTCTTTAAGGATATCACAGATCTGGTTCCTGCACAAGCGGTGCCGCTCCCTTCGCTGGAGATCTGCTCACTGCCCTGCGAGGCCTTGCTCTGCGCTCGGCTCTCTGGCCTTAAGATAACGCCTCTGGAGGGAGGCGCTTCAATCCTCGATGCACGCGGGCATGTTTTCGCTCACAACACCGACTAATTCCTGTGTGCATCTGAGGTATGACAAAGACGTCTCTCCTACTGTACCAAAAACGAGTTATTTCCAGCGCTTAATCTAATTCAGGCGGTGTCTGAATTTCTTCAGTTTGTGCAAGACTTTCAGTATGCTTTACCCTTTTTTTTTTCTCCTCTTCGTCTTTGCTGTGCCCTTTGCCACAGAGGGAAAGGAGGTAATAGCGTTCGCTAATTTGGCCCTGGGCTGCGCAGTCAAAGCCATATGCCAGAGTGAATCTGTAAAGCTAACATTAGGCAGCAGATATCTGAGGCTAGCGGCTGCGGGCTTTGACATCCTGTATTACACCTAATTGCCACCAGACATTACATCGAAGTCTCTGCGAAAATCCCCCACAACCACCTGCTCCTTGCTCTGTTTACCTTTTTTCTAAACCGGGAATAATGCAGGGGAGAGAAGGGGCGAGAGTTCCTCACTGTTATTTTCTGACACCCGAGCTGAGGATTGGGGAGCCGGAATGTCAGTTGAAATTTGAATTTGAGACGTGTTAGGGTAGTTAAGGGGTATCCCCCCGTGCATTGTGTTGCAGGGGCACGGTGTATACTTTTCTGATTTATGTGTTTTTGTAGGAGTAATGAGAGAGGGAGAAAACAGGGCAGGGGTAATATGGAGGCATAACCATAATTAGGTGAATTATAAGATTCAGTCATTTTTTTTGTAACTTGGTGGGGGGAAACTTTTAATGAACGCTATAGCGAGAGGAGTGTGAGTGTATTCTTTGCACAAGTATGTGGTCGTGGCGGTGATGCGGTGAGTTTATATTTTTAGCAGTGTTGTACATTTTAATCCAATACCTGCGTCTCATGCGGGGCCGTGTATTCATTTTATTCTCTGTCCCTTCGCTCCTCCGGCATGAAAGACGAGAAAAAATTCCACACTGCTTGACAGTATAATGACGAAATGATTTCATAGCGCTGTATCCTCTCACACCACAGTGTCAACCCCTAAATAAGTGGAGCGCCGCTCTCTCTCGCTCTCTCGCGCTCTCTCTCCTCGACAAGTGAAGCCTCATGCAAATCTGAGTACAGGGCTGAGAGCTCTGCGGCGTGGAAATAATAAGCCAGTTATAAAACAACAGTGTTTACGGACTTCATGACTCCGGTTTGGAAGGAAACCGTAAAGTTTTGTTATGAACTTTAATTTAATTTCTCTGTCTGGTACACTTGGATGCAAAGCGCCACATCCAAAAGGTGACCTAGACGATCGGACTTGGCAGTTGGTTGTGATGTGTTTAGTTAGTCACAGGGGCGGCCTAGAGATAAAACACTGGATTGAATTTCGACTCTGAGTTCTGCTTGTTTGTTTCTAGTTATTTTGTCAACATATTGTCTGTTATTCATTATAATCAGTGTAATCTAAAATGAATTGGGTAACATTACGGCAATGGGACTTTAATGCAAGAAGGATGAAATGCAATAACTGATCCATTTAGGGAAATTCTATTACATCATGACATGCTTGAGTTCAGCCAAAAAAGCAGAATATATACAATTATACAACCTGAAAGACTTGTTGGTACAGGCTTTATGTATTAGTGAACAGATGAATAAACATGTTTATGTATTTTTCCTTGTGTGTTCATCACATGATTGCAAATATTGTCATTCAGGGTTGTTTTATATGCAGTGCAAGTCCCTTTTTATTGGCAGTTCAGATATTGACTAATAGTTGACTAATGTGGTCTAGGAGGTAAGGCACGGTAAAAATGAGCGATCTCAGAAATGAAGATCTTTGCAGCCATTTATCCGCATCCAGTAAACGTTTAAGCTATGTGAGGCCGTAGCAAACAGGTAGGTGAACTTCATTCAGTGGTTCTTCTACACAGCTCAAATGTTGCTCCCGTTATATTATGATATTTCACTGTTTTTTTATTACAAAAGTGAAACCAGGCTCGAACACACCATACCGTATAGGAGACGTTTTTGTTGTCAAGGTCTCCTAATGATGATGTGTTTAGAACAACTGACTCATGACGGGGGAAATGAAGGCAAATACAGTACTTTGCTGTCATCCTGTAGTTGAAGCTTGTTGACAAAGCGGCTTATGTTTCGAAAAAGCTGGAGTCTCAAAGCAGCACAGTCCCGTTCCTTAAGGAAACATTACGGGTATAAATAGTCAGACAAAACATTAACCTTGATGAACATGTCACTGGGTGTGTCACATTGTGTGTGTGTGTGTGTGTGTGTGTGTGTGAGAGAGAGAGTGGTAGACAGAGAAAGGTGAAGGAGATTTACTGCCCTAATCAAAAACTGGCTCACGGTTGGAAATGTAGCGTGAATGATGCCATGAAACTGTCCCCACTCTGATGCTGTGATTTATCACACAACACGGGAGTCATAAAAGAAAAAAAATGAAATCAACAACGGGGAACAAACTTTCACAAGCTGTCCTGTGTAGTGTAGTGTAGCCTGCATGCGCGACCGTCCACGTCCCCTTCCCAGAAAAGCAAACAAATGTATGCTTGGATATTTTCTTTTTCGCCCTGGATGTTACACAAACCTGTTGCCACCGGCATGATGCATCGCGCCGCCAACCCTTCATCAATATGGATAATTACAACTTTCTGCGAACTCGGCTGCGTTGTAAATATTGTTGCTGGGTTGTTATTCCCACGGTGGCTCCACGGAGCCCAGGCCTTCCTGAGATGAACCCAAGCATATCCCGTGTGTCACTGTGTATCTGTGCTGAGAGGAAGCATGACCAGCTGCACTTTGGCACTTCATTAAACAAATCACTGGAACGCTTACGCCACGAGCCTGCAGGGACTCTCAGAGAGAGAGAGAGAGAGAGGAGGAGAAGGTGGGTTGTGTAATATTCTTCGTGTCCTCATGGAATACGTCCTGCCCCATATGTCCTATATTGAAGTCCTGCCTTCAAAGATCCATAAAAGAGAATAAAGGGACATGCTATTGCCAAGTGCTTTTACTGCCGTGCCACTTTAGGGTCGTGCTATCACTGGAATAAGGAAGAAATGGTACCATGTAGAGAACATCTTACCACAACAAGACCAACAGTAGAGGGGGGGGTTCAATAATTTAAGATTGCTCATTTTGATTTTGTAGTGCTACACAAGAGTATCAATGACCAATTCAAATGACCGGGGATAGCATTAGGCTTTATGAATACATTTAAAAAAGAGAAAGCGTCTGCCTCTGGGACAAAACAAGACTCAATGGCAGAGTCCAGCCGAAGAGTGCAGGTCAGAGCACGGCCCAAAATAGAACAGGGAATCCTGACGCTTGTATTTAAAGGGGTGGGAAACACCTCCTCCCACGTGTGTGTGTGTGTGTGTGTGTGTGTCACACTCACACACACAGACAGAAACAGGAGGCTTGACTATAATAAATGAACTGCCACAGAGGTGCTATTTCAGGTTGGGTCACTGGAATAATACAGGGCTGGAGGCACAGCTGGGGTGGCGATCACATGTTCCCCCTGCGTGTGGTGCAGAGCTTGTTTCTGCCTTTCTGTCACACACAGGCAGACAACAAAGCAGGCAGACAGACTGGTAATGCAGATTCAGACTTAACCGTTAAATCCTTGTTCGACTGGGTTTTAAATACTCCCTTTGTACGTCACTTTTCTCACTCTACTCAGTTTCATCTCAGGAGGATTTAAATCGATGGGGTTTGGCAGACTTTGTCCGTCACATGTGAAAATAAAAGTCAAGTGATCTGATGAACGCAAGGTTTCCTGTGTCGGACCTCTAGTAGCACTGTTGAGCCGTTTCTCAGGACTTTCAATGGGTTTTGAAAAGTGTAACTCTCAATGTGAACATTATTTACATATTTTCAAAGGAAACTCCACAGGGTGCCTTAAAGTTACAGGCAATTGGATATGGACAGAGGTATTATCATTGTTTTTCAGCGCTTTCTAGAATTTATTATTTAGTTTTTTATGTAATAAAAATACCCTCTTTATTTGGAACAGGCTGGTAGTAGGTTAGACTACAATGACTAATGTTTTGTTCCTCTAAGTTGCTCCCTAATTGTCTTTGTTAAATGCATAGTGGGAAAGTACTCGACATAAACAGCACACTACCTTTTTTTGTTGAGATGGACACAGGTGATCGGGAGCAGGAGACTAAAGTCCATGCAGGGCACACAGTACATTACAGTCATTTAGCAGACACTTTTATCCAAAGCGACTTACAAATCAGATTCTATCTACCTATCTACCAATTTTGGGGTTAAGTGTCTTGCTCAAGGACACATCGACATGCGACTAGCAGAGCCGGAGACGGGGATCGAACCGCCGATCCTCTGATTGAAGGACGGCCCTGCTAACCACTTAGCCACAGTCGCCACAGTAACGTATAAATTGGTGCCAAGTCAAAATGAAAAAACTTGGTCCCTGCTCCTTGCATACACGCCCACTCAGAAAAGTGTTTTACTTTTTGCTATTTGCTCTGCTTTAAATTGTGCACCATGAAACCAAACGAGACTAAATAAAAAATGAACCAAAAATATCAATTTCACTCTGATTCGAACTAACCAAGCGGACGATGGTTTGTGAAAGCGCCCTTATGGGACTTTCCTCCCTCATCACATGACTTGTTGTAGCTCAGTCCCCATGCTCTCCTTCCCCCAACCATATAGATCCACGCTCAACCCTCCCACCCCCCCCCCAGCCTCTGCCCCTGCACTCCATGCCCACCCAGGTCCTTCCACAGAGGGGCTTGCACCCCAGTGGAAACAGGCCTGGTCTGGTTACCCACAGTGGAGATGATGGATTGACGGCTCACTTACGGGAAAAGCCGGGGCCTTTCAGGTAAACAAGCGCGGAGCTGTATTAAATATGAAGGAGAGAAAGAAAACATGTTCTACCTTTTGGCTAGAGTGAGGGGGGGGGGGCAGGAATGTGGTTTATGCTGTATGCATTAAAACCTGAAGCTGACATGCCGCCTTTTAAAAAGAGTGCATGTTCAGGAGCCTCACTCAGGCCAATTCCCATCTCTAGATAAAGTAAATGTGACTTGGTTATTTGTGTTCTAATTGCTTTTCCAAATTAGCGGATTACATTAAGATGGTATCTGTAACTTGTACATTTGACGCAGCGCTTCAAACATGAATGCTACCTTTTTAGAAAAGCCCTTGGATCCTTGATAGTGGTGACATTTTTTTTTTTTTCTTCTCTGTCCTGCCTTAAATTTCCCTCAAGAAAGGCCTACCAGGCAATGATCCATGGGAAGCCAAATCAACATGGAAATTGGGCTAGATCTTTGCCCTGTCGAAAGCGGTACAAAAGTAATTTTGCTCATTACCCTGCCACGAGGACCGTTCACCGACATTACTCTCCGATTGGTCCTGATGGCAGTAATTTCATCTTCGACCAATCTGATCATGACAAATTAATTCCTGCTCCATTTTTTTTGTTTTTCATTCCAAAAAAGAACCCCTTCAATGCAGCAGTGACAAAAACCGATACGGACAAAATGAGATAATTGAAGTGGCTGTAAATGATGATTGCCCAAAAGCTCCGACCGCATTGGCTCTTCCAAAGACAGAACAGCCTACGGTACCTATAGAAAAACCGCTGTAAAGTTTTAGCCATATAAATAAGAGGAAATTAATTAAATGCAGGGCGGGAGGTTTGGCGCCATGGAAAGAATACACAATTTAGAGTTTTGCGCCAAGGAGCCAAATGGCCAAAATGAAGGTGATCAGTCATATTTTGCTGCTTTTTGACATTAAGCATATGCTTTTTTTTCGAAAAGGGTCAGCTAAGCAATTTAGACAAATTGGACAAAATTGCAAAGGTAAACATAGGGAGAGGTCTCGTAATGTTTCTTTCACTCTCTTTTTCTTTCCCTCAGTCTCATTTTCAGACGCTGTTTTGTTTAGTCAATCCCTTACCTGAATTTTCTGTGACGGTAACGGTGAGACAAAACGACTCCGTCAGGCTATCAGGGGCAGGACTGTGTTATGGTGTTTGACTGCATCACCAGCCACCAAGCCAACTCAAACCACACTCCTTTGCTGTAGAAAATGCTTATGCAGCTACTGAAACTGCACTATAATATATTGACTGCAGTGTAGATTTAGGCATCCAGTCCAGTTTCTTAGAGATTGGGTTTCTTGCTTTCGAGCAATTTGAGAGGATACATGATAAGTGACCCGTCATTTTGCAGAACAGTCAGTTTATAGTATTCTACGCCTTTTTTACAGTGTAAAACAGGCAGCTACCTCGGGTTCTGAAAAGGGAAGCCAATGCAAAAGTGCCTTAAATTTATATTTCTACTGAATGCCAACAGGGGCGACTCCACTGCTTGCAAAAAATCAGATTGTCTATGAGAAAATAATCTGACTTCTCACTTGATTTATTACCTCAGTAAGCATGAGTTTATGATCTCAATCTCCAGTTTCAAGTCTTCTTCAATACAGTATGATGTTCATTTAGTAAATTATGGTCCATTTAGAGTCAAATAGACCATAAAGCAGGGGATGCTTTAGGGCGGGGCTACCTTGTCATTGACGGGTCACTACTACGACGTCGTCCGGTCTGGGAGTTGTCAGTGTTTTTTCGTCTTACAATTTTAACCCTTTCAGTCAGTTTTCAGTTCAGGAAAGTTAATTGTGACCTTTTAAATGACAAAAAGCTGTCTTATTCAGCATTCAATTGTACTTAGCTGCACCCTCACGTGTCACTTATGGTTCCCTAAAACCAGGATGGCGACGCCCCAATTGCTGAACTTGAGACTTCAAAACCACATTTTTGGGAGTTTTATGATAGGCTTGGTAATATTCACCCAGTGCACATTTTGACATTCAACATCTCGTGTTGTAGAAGAGCGTGAAGGAAAAAGTTCCTCCTGCTTGCATTAATTCATGCAACTGGTAAATAAACCTTTCGAGGGGCTTGTGATTCGATGCAATTTGATTCATCACCCAGGTCAGGCTGGTCTCATTCAGCATTCGCAGCTATACCTAAACAACTATTATTAAATATACAATAATAATATTGTGTCGTAATTTGTAGATATACCACAAATTATTAAAGTGTTTGTTCCCTATGTGAAACGAGAAGTCAACGATCATTTGTATGTCTCGTAACTTTTCCTAAACCCAACTAAGTATCTTTGTTGCCTGAACCTAATTGAGGTGTTTCCTGTGAAGACAGACGTTTATTTTGAAAAGCAAAATTGACATGTGTTGCTGGCTTTTTTTGGTGAATATATGGTGAATCCCCCGTATGTTGTCCATCAATCCTGTCAAAATACAGAATTTGCGATGTGCTGCTGTGATGTGGACTTGCATCAAACTGCTATCCCCTTGGGGTTCGTACAAGTGGCGGCAGGGTCAGCCTCTGGCCACCACTCTGGGGTCGACTTGTCAGACGAGACCCAGCCAGTGCCTTTCAGCACCATGTTTCCATGTGGTACAATAATGGCAAGACGAATAATTGGCAAGAGGCGCATGCACGCACACACACTCTCTGAACCCCTTTGCGAACACCTTTTGGGTCTAGACATGCGCGCAAGGTGCTGAAAAGCGAAAGCGGACTGCAAGGTGATTGGTCGTACACTGACCACAGACATGAGGTTTACACAGGAAGAGTAACAAATATCGGTTGCTAAGACACTGAGCGGAAACCCTGCGGCTGCTTTTCTATTCTTTCACACGTCTTTCTCTCCTTTTTGGAGCCCGTTGGAAATCCTCCATCAGTCTTCACTTCTTTTCGACAGTTTCAATGAGGCAACGGTTCACATTTGACAGGATTCTTATGCCACCTTATTAGCATGAAGTATCATTAAAATGATGATTGTGGCCACACGTTTAGCAGGACAGAGTGAGTAGGAGTAAAACATTAACCGTCCCTATTTAAGTGCGGAGCCCTTGACGCTGTTCGGTTTGTTGTCATCTATTTATCTAATGACTCCTTCACAGTTTAGACAGTGGGCAAGAATCTGTCCACTCCTGTACGCCTAAAAAAGCATGGTGCTGCCATAACCCTAATCACCTAATTGCCCTGCCCTGCCTCATTAGAAAACAAGCCTAACTGGAAAATCACCTTAAGTGGCCTAAATTAATGAGACCTTCACATTGGATGCTGAGTCATCCGAGGCCTGAGTCAGGGCGATGTCACCACGAGGGAAACGGCTGCTCCGTAAACTGTCGGTGGGCATTTGGGCAGCAGTGGAGAGGCTGACGCTGACCTTCTGACCATCATTAAACATGTCGCACTGGTTTGGTATGTGTGATCGTTGTGAGTCATCGTGTATTGTTACTGTACGTTTTGGCCACAAGAGCCCGGCTGCACCAGAAAGTTGCACACTGTTGCAGGAATGGCGTGTTTTTATCGGCCAAACCCGGAAGTTAACGTCTCACTGTTTTCCCTCGCCAAAAGGCCAATGACATTTCTCCATTTGACTTTGGGGTCATTGGCGAAAATAAGCACCGTGGCAAACAAAGACTTATGAAAGTCTTGTTAAGCAAGATGATCTTCACAAATCAACACCACTTTCATGAACTTTTTTTTTTTTTTTACTTTTAAGAAGCGTGAATGCAATCGGCAGAAGTAAAGAGCTAACGCTAGGCTATAAACAAACTACACCACGGCCACATGAGCGCCAGTATTCACGGGAAGTGAAGGTGGAGTAGATGGCGTGATGACGTTTTGTAGTCTCATGAAGCCACTTGCTGGCAACCGCCTTTTTTTTAAGACTCAAAGGCTTCAAAATTCAGGGGTATCTGACGTATTTCAAATCCTAGAACAAACCCTACGTATCTTAAACTTGTGTTAACCACAAACCTTATCTCAGGCATCTAAACAAGCAAGTTGAGCGTGGATCTATATGGTGCAGGAATGAGTCCCAAAACCCGGTGATATTTTGCAGATCAAAATTGACCGAACGCAATGTTGAATAAGGGTTTTACAGATTAGTCACCTATCAAAGCCACTAGTCGACAATTGCATAATTGTAGACTCAGCGACCCCCCCCCCCCTTCATTTGTGAACAGCCTCTCTCAGAGCCTAATTAACATTACATAACCCTTTATGATGAGAATTGATCATTATTGTATTAATCAACTACTTTTTTGGAGTAGTTGATGAATACTAAAATGCAGCAGTCATGAATGACTTAATGTTAATGTTAATTTAATATTTAATTCACCCATTTGAATGAATCTATTTTGACATAATACTGTTTTTTATGCTTTAAGGGCATATTGAAAGGAGGATTGTGTTGTCTGTTTAAATGCACAGTTAAAATGAAATAGTAACCTGAAACTGATAAGTAACAAGTCATCAAAAACACGCCACAGGATGCGATTGAACTTGACATTGAATGCTATTGACATAGGCAAGATGACTGCAGTGATGACCCCATTATTTTACAGCCACTGAGCTTCACACTCCTCATAACTCACCAGCTCTGAGGACATAGTGTGATGACTTCATTATGTCCGCTCCCATGGTGCTGCATTCCTACCTGTTGCCCTCTGACCCCCGACATGCTGTGTGGACGGTAGGCATGCGTCTCTAGAGCAGAGGAGGCGCACATATTGTGGGTTAAAACAAGCTGTAAAATATCAACACTGTCGAGATCGTTCTGGGATAACTGAGTGAGAGGAGGGTTGGTGCCGCTGGTTGTAACGTTCTGTTTCAATGGGGGCAAACCTCTTTCTTCTCTTCGTCCTCTCTTTTGCCTCCTCATCGACCCCATCTATCAATTTAGTGTCTGCTTGAATCTGTTCTTTCACTCGTCTCGGGCTGTCGGTCTGCTTCCCCCGCTCTTCTCCGTGTTAATCGGCTGATTTTACAGTCGACGTACTTAAAGTTGACACAAATGGACATTTCATTTAGGCTTTCTCACGCTCACAACGCATGTGGGCACGCCTGTTGTCATGCAGCCCTGTGTGTCCTTGGAGGCAACTGATGCCTGTATAAGAGGTATGGGATGACGGGACAATTTAAATAATGTGGTAATTCTTTCCTTTTCAGCAAATCTTCTTTGCTCTGCTAAATGGGCTGGTTGGTCACGTATTACAGCAACAAATAAAAGACCTGTCTTTAATCCCGGGACTTTGGGGAAATATGCTTATTTGCGCTCTTTCTGAGGGTTGGTTGAGAAGATCTATAGCACACTTGTGTTTGTGAGTTAAGTACAGAGCTGTAGCTATGAGGCAATTAGCCTCGCCTAGCATACAACAGTAGAAGCAGGGAGAAACTAGCTCTTTCCAAAGTTCAAAAACACCACAAGATACGACCTGTTGCATTTTGTTCATTTAATCTGGACACAAAGAAAACATTTCAATGCCAACATTTTTGATGTAACAGGAAGTTACATTTATGTCAGGTAGCTTTTTGTAGAACCACATTTTGTCATTTAAACATTTGTTTGTGTACAGAATAAACAAGTATAATGTTATATAATCATCACTAAGCTGTAGAGGTGCTGGTCGGTGTATTTTTTAGCTTTACACAAAGTCAGGCTTGTTGCTTCCTCTGCATTTCAGTATTTATGCTAAGCTAAGCTAACTTCCCCATGTATAGTCTCCACGCTGAGCACACAAACTCTGGAGAATGGTCCCAATCTACTCATCTACCAAACTGGAAAACAATCTTAACTCAGTCAGCTTTACTGTAAGATACAGTGTTGAACTTTAAGAGAAGCTACATCTTAAAAGAGAGGAAACAGTTACTCAGTGCTTCAGTGAACAGATGACTTTGGGTTTATCAGTCTGTTGTACCCTACAGCAGTGCAACCATCTGTCTCTCATCTTCTGAAAGTATTTACCATTAACTTCCCCTCTGCCCGTCTCAGTGGGAGACGGAGGTGTTGATAGTCGAGAAATGATGGTTCTACTCATTCATTATTCCGGTGAACTCATCACTCCAACCTCAGTCTCCAGCCTCGGGTGATGTAACTGCAGCCAGGCCGTAAGGTGGATTGAGTTATACAAGTGTGTTTTGAAGGTAGAGATGCTCAGCAGCTGCAGACGACATTGTAGAGGAAAGAGCTAACAACATTTAGCTTTTTGTCATGCAATTAATCTCAATCAGGGGGGGGGGGGGGCACCACACACCAATGCATGGAACACCGCCACCATGAATCGTATCCCTTTTCTGAAAGCTTTGACTCACTCTCAACTTACTTTGCAATGAATCTTTTTAACACATTCACAAATTAGATTGTTTTTATTAAGACATACGCAAAAACTGATCAAGCACTGAGTTTTAAGTCTTTTTCAATACATTTAATAGTTGTTTTTTCATTGGAATAAATCCAATGTGGTAAGAACAAGAAAAGACTCGCACCCTCGACTCTTTGGGAGTTCAGAGTGCAGCAGCTGCAGGAGACTCGCCCCCAGTTAGCAGTTAGCTCGAATTTAGCTAGTGCAATTTTGCATTTTCTGCTATTAGTTAGCAGTTGGGTTTTTCCTTCTTTTTTCACAACTAATGACTTGTAAACTTTGAAATCATGTTTGTAGGAGTAGATCTTTAACTGCCACTACTATATATGACAAACAGTGTGTAGTAACAGAGCTGTGTGCATACTGCTGGTGAATGTGAACAGCTAGTCCTCCTGCAGTCCTCACAGATTGATCAATTGTGACTACACATGACGCCACCTCCACCTCTTCTCTCTCAATGTCCTCCCCATATCTACTTTCCTGACTCCAGCCAGTGTCTCCATCACTGGCCGTCCAGACAGACAAAAGCTATTCAGGTGTCCCGTGTTTGATTTGGGTCAGGGCCTCCCATAACTAATACCTGTAAGCCCTATAATATGGTAATTTGTAGCGGCTGGGGTACGGAACGTGGATTTATCAATAACTGGCCTGACCGAGCTCCTATTGAGCTCAGATTTGTTTTTTAGAGGGAGACGAGGGGCGCGCTGAGGGGTTAGGTGAAACAGAGGTTATTCAATAAGGGGTTGGTTGTTATTCCAAAAAGGGAACCAGGGGAACTTATAGGCTGTCAGTGAGCAGGCACTGACAGCCTCGTAGACTGACACCCCGTGTCTCTCCCATGGGGGATATGGGTAGATGACATGCATGTGCATACATACATGCGCATATGAACATATAGATATTCAGTCAAGCACATAGAGGGTTTATGAAAAGTTCCCTCACATGAAGTCATCCTGTATCACTCCTGAAAGTTCTGTGGTACCAATGTGTACACGTTGTCTTTTTATTTACAGGCGTTTACTGTAAAACACTGCGACTCTTTGAAAGATGCAGATTAGTTTTTGATCTGATTTTCACCCGTGTTTAGTTTCTCAAAGCCTCAAAAAGTCGAGTTGTCTGCCCCAAGAAGACACATATTCCACAGTTTGTGAAAAAAAACAGGCTTCTCGTGGGACAAACGCAGCCCAGCGTATGCTGCAAGTGGAGAGGACAATGTGCAGATGAGCTGCTGATTATGCACAAAAGACCCGAAGTGAATATAAAGTTCTTTCAAAATCTGATTTTCACCCAGACTTTTGTGTTATATATCTATTTATTTACATGAAGCCGCTCCGATGTTCCCAAGTGGTAAGAGTTCGCCACGAAGTTAGTCAGGAGTGACCAGCAGAGGCAGCAGCTACACACTTTGTATCGTCAATTGTAAAATGAGAAGTTAGTTAAGAAATATGTCCCGATACACACACAACATCAAAGGGTTCGTGACATCATGAACACAAGCAAAACAATGAAAAATTCCCAGATATTAATAATAGTACAAAATCTGAGGATTTTTAACTAATAACCATGCAATGCCCTCCGTCTCCGTTACCCGAAAAAGAGTGAAAGGTCTCTTTAGCCAAACAGTTCCTCTCCCAGAAAAGGAAAATGTGTTCAGCTAACATAAAGTGGAAATGTGGAATTTTTACTATTTCTAACTGCACACACACACACACACACACACACACACACACACACACACACACACACACACACACACACACACACACACACACACACACACACACTGATGTAAGGTAAACAAAAGGAATTTATTAAGTCTCCTACCCACTGTCTGTGCATCATACCTGGGTCCTGAGCCAGGGGAGTGCTGCATAATGAGCTGCAGAGATGAAAGCAGCTCTCTCCAGGCAGCAGGAGGCAGACTTCTTTTGCACTGTGAAGTGTTTTTGGCTCCCACATTATCTTCCTTTCCAATCTCCACGGACAAAACAGGAGCAGACCTGGCAGATGGTTGTGATAAGATAAAAACCACCTCCACGGCGAACAAATGCAGGAGAACGCACTCTGCCGGGTCTGTTTACCAGGACGACCTATGCTGGAGTTTCTGCTGCGGTCCATTTTAAGTGTGGGTGCAGTAAATGTTCTTCATTCATCATAGTCATGTAATATATTGACTGAATTATTAATGTGGTTAACTGTCCTACAAATGTAGCCATTATAAAGGCCTATTATGAAGGTCAACAACGTGTTTGCTTTACATGAATTATGTGGAAAACCTGAGTTTAGCTCTTTTTTTTTTACACAGAATGGCCTGGTAGTTGAGAGGTACCAGAGATGTGTGTTACATCACGCAACATTCACTGATCTGTCTTTTAGTGTCACACAAATGCACAGGCTTCAAAAGAACATCCAAGCATTGGCATCTTAAAACAAAAAAAACCCTGAAAACACTGACATATGCTCACTGAATCTGGTTGTGACTGTGGTTGTGTAGTTAATTAGAGCCAAGGTGGCCACACTGTTAATCACCTCCGTCTCTGGCCCTCTCACAGTTTGTTAATACTGGATCCCTGAGACTACCTAGACTTCATGGACTCATTAATTACTCACATTTATGCTGTGTTTTTAATTAGTCATCTGTTCATTTAGCAAATCAGCAGTGTTTTTTTGCAGCCAGGAGCTCGGTGTTATGTAGCGTTACTCATAACAGCTGCTCAGTGGTCCGCTCGAAAAGAGAGGATAAATGACGTGTCGGCGACTGGAGCTGTGAAAAGGAGTGCGTGTGTGTGTGTGTGTGTGTGTGTGTGTGTGTGTGTGTGTGTGTCTGCTTTGTTTCCAATGCATTTGTTTCTGGTTGAGTTGTCTCAGGAATGGCAGTGTTCATTGTCCGACCGCAGCGCATGACGGTGTTTGTTCGCCACCGATTTGTTTATGGCAATACGCGGTTTGAGAAATGCATCCAGTGCATGCGTGTGATTCTTTTTCGAGGGGAGGGGGGGTGATCTGCGGGCACACAGGTCGATCTGGCGAGGCCGCTCACGGCCCCGCGAGTGATTTGTGAGGCTGTTCCCATCAGGCGAGTTTCGCCTCAGCACAAGTGGAAATGTTTTTCTAATTTGTATATTTTCTGAGGCAGAAACCAAAGCGCCTGCGTGTGTTAATTAGTGGCTGTAAAGTACTTCATGATGTAGCGCGGCACATTGCCGTTGCAACAAGGCGTCGCGGGCCCGTGTGACCGCGGCTTCTGCTACCGCTGGTTCCCACTCAGGTCCTTGCTTATTTCATTTCTGCTTTGTAATGGGAGTCAGATGGGACGGTGTTTACAACAGGCCCAAATCAGTCACATGCTGTCTAATTAGCTGCAAATGGGCGAACAGCAGAGGTAGATATTTTTCCTCTGAGTGGTCTCGGGTGGCGAATCAAACCCCATACCAACTCGACAAGACTGTCTGCATGAAATGTGTCGGGGCAGGTAGGGGCAGCTTTGGAAGTACTGAAAAGCAATGAGCATACACGCTTCAGCACCAAAGGGAAAGATGTAAAAAAAGACTAAGTTAAGGACATTGTGTGTGTTTTTTGAGTTACGATGCAGTGTAAGCGTATAGAAAAGTTAGCAAATGCAGAAAACTGAGATCTGAATCCAGATCTTTAAGATCCAACCCGACTGAACCTGACTGGTATTGCCAAATTTGAGACCCGATGCACATTTTTGCTTACTTGACAAACGACATACATGGATCTCAACAATTGCCAGTGTCAGAGAAAGAAAGAAATTACATAATTAATTACATTTGAAAATAACCAAACTTAACCCTGATTAGCGTTTAAGAAATGGTCTGAACCCGCCCCATACCGAAGACTTTACTGGGACCAGTCGAGTCCAAGTTGCTTAAGGACGCATAGACCCCGAGTAGAAGTTAAAGCTACCCTATCGAGTTTTCTTGTCAACCAACATTATGTTTACATTCAAAGTTTCTCATGAGAGTGCAGTGTGTTTATCCTTGAGGCCTAACAAAAGTGTAAATGTATTTGCTTCCTGATTAAACATAATATTTCATAGCGTGTCTTTTTTTGAAAGCCTGCATTGTTTCTCTCCATGTTCGCTAGCTAGCGGTCTTGCCCTTCCTTACCTTCGCTGGCTGGTTGCTGCGTGTCTTGGCCCATTACCGCTACCGACTGTCAAACAGCGGAAAGCATTGGCACGATTGTGTATCACATTGACATCAAGAGAGAAACAAAAGTGGATACCACAAGGTACATTCCTAAAATAAACATGTACATGACATTTTATGTGCAGTGTTGAGAGTGCAAACTTTACAAAAGCCAAAAAATAAATGAAGATGTGTTGGAACGGAAAAAAAACTGGAAAGGAAAATATTAAACATACGTTAAATAGAAAGTAAAACAATATTTAAAGCATAATAACAATAAAATAAAAAAAGATAATAGGAATTATCTGGAAAAAGAAACTAATACTTTAAAAATAGAGTAAAAATCTATGATGAAAACATACGAACATAGAAAATGTTGTTTGTGCTGACTATAAAAACATGACACTATGGGCCTGAGAAAGGGATTCCCACTCTAAATAAGAAAGGCCATTTCCATGTGAATGACTGAACCACACTCAGCCTCACGCCTCCAAACTACTGATTCATGAGAACTGTAATCCCTACCCACACATGTGCCTCCGCTACTGGCCGTGTTAGCAGCCATTTAACTCCGCGGAGCGACACATCTGATGGCGACCTGTGACTCTGCTCATGAATGGAGGGAAAGGAAGGGGAGGGTCCCGTCCCATTGTCCCCTTCAATTAATCTTCAGCCGGGACAAGGCCTCTTTCATCCACTTTCCCTGCCGGTGTTTTATTGGGCTCTCCCTAAACGGGTGGGCGATCATGACCCCACAATTCAAAATGGAACTCGGGGAGGTCAAATGTCGGATGTGTAGGACGACTTGAAGAAGGAGGAGAGAGACAGGAAGTGTTGGGGTCAGGACAAGAAAGCAAGCAAGCAGGCAAGGCGGGATGGGTGGATGAATGGAGCAGAGAAGAGGGAAAGAAATTCAACAGTGTGAACTTGAACTCGGCAATAAAAGTGGAATAAGTCAAGCTGCGAACACCTGCACCGTCGTTAATAAATCACAGAGATGCTAACAAAGAGGGAATCGGTACTGACGAGTATGTATAGCAAACTTAAAAATAGGGTATTTACTTTTGTTTGCATTATCTATAGATTTTCTTGTTAGTGTAGTCCACTTTTTCTTTTTAAACGTTACCTCTGCCTTGGTTTCAATTCATGCCATCCCAATAGAGCACTGTCTTAAGGTTGAGCCCAGCCATGCAGGGAAGGAAAACCCAGTGAGGCCACTTATATCCGTAATTTTATTCTTTGTGTCATTACCCAACGCTTCTGACTCGAGGTCAGGGTTGGAACCCGCTGAGGCGCAATAGGCATTACAATTGTTGAAGAGCGCATTATGACTTGTTTTGGACCCGAAACTCAACGTTTAGGACTTAACTTGGGACTTGAGTGCTAGGACTTGAAACTTACTTGCTCACTTATTTACTTGTGACTTGCAAAAACAATGACTTGGTCCCCCGTCTGCCTGGTAACAAGTGATAAGGTCTAGTTACATGCTGTATTGGTGGTGTAAGTCCAGAAGATACCTTTTAAATACTGATGATCATACCTCATAACGATGATGATCATAAAAATAAAATTAAATCATAAATCAGTCAATAATTCCCAGCAGCTTTGCATTGCCATGAATTATGGAATCAGGGTTTCCATTCCAATGCTACGTTTCCCACGCACTCCCATTTTCCTTCCAGCTTCAGGAAGCCACGCACCAAGCCACCATAGTGGTGGAAAGCTACCGTTTCCCATCACAACCAGATGTATACCCATCTATTTCCATAGTACTTGGATGGGGCACACGCAGCCTTTACAGTATGGTGTGTATATTGTATCTTCTAGAAGACCCTATACAATTCTGCTGGCCTGATTACAACCTCAGTGTTTGCGTTATGCCATGTGTTTTTGCCAGCGGTCAGCATTCGGGGCGGTCCAACAGCAGCGACGGCTTAAAGAGCAACACTGGTGACACACACACATACTCGCATGCATCCTCACTGGCACCAGGGCTGACTGGTTGGTGGAAGATCACGTCAATTAGACCTGAAGGCAAGAATAACACACACTCCAGCTCATCTGCACACACATGTAGAAAGAAAAAAAGAGACACACCACGGAAGGTTTATTATCCTGTGTTTTACTGGCTGTGAGCTTGTCTTCGGGACAGTTTTTCTTTTTGGTTTTCCTCCGTCCTGCATCCCTGCAGTCCTGCGTGACCGCTGTGACCGCCTTCTGCATGGGATGTGCCTCCAATCTGGCTGCCGAATTGAAACGGCTGGTTGGTTTAAAAAACAATGGCTGCCGAATTGAACAGGTCACGCAAAAGCTCAGAGGGCGTCCATAAATCCACTTCACGCTGTGCACAGTGAAAGTGCAGTGGGACGGAGCAGACACGGGTGTGTAAACATGCCCCGTTGAAATGAAGAACATCGGACACACACAGACACACACACACACACACACCTGCACTCGCCTGGGACTTGGTTCTCCCCTGTGCTTCATGTGGTCTGTTGTGGTCTGTTGAGGAATGCTGAACAGAACCACAAATGGACCAGACAAGCAGCCAAGACGACATAAAACTCAATTGGCTGGTTCCTGTTCTCTCTGTTTCTGTCTCTCTATTGCTTTTCATCCCCAAGTTGTATTTTTTCTCTCCTTGTCCTGCTTCAAGGAGATATGTTCCTCTCAGGGTAAACTTTGTTCCTCTCAGGGTGAACTTTGCTGACATTTGTTACGCGTATGTGTGACTGCTTGACGCTGTGTTTAGACACCGCTGACGAATATGTGTAATAAGACAGACCTGACACTAGGCTATTTCTAATATGGATGGTTTTGGGGATTTTATTGGGACACTCGTCCACTATGATGCCTGCGTCAGT
The DNA here is from genome assembly GCA_032191485.1 of Leptoclinus maculatus. Classification (NCBI taxonomy): domain Eukaryota; kingdom Metazoa; phylum Chordata; class Actinopteri; order Perciformes; family Stichaeidae; genus Leptoclinus; species Leptoclinus maculatus. Next base: position 13,355,743 of record JAVDOI010000015.1, read on the forward strand.
TTTTTGGACCAGTCCTGTTTGAAAATCTTTTCCCAAAGTACTAAAAGGGAGTCCTACTCTACTACTCTTAATTCAAACGAATGTCTAATGTTGTGAATCCATAAATGTCCCCCACTTTATATAATACAATTTCAAGAAAATAAATATATTCAGGCCAATATGGTACTTTCCTCTTGTTTCCCCCTCTTCCACAATTTCTTCCTACTTTCTTTCAGTCAAACATCCCTCCCTCATTCATCTTAATCTCAGGCGACTGTAACTCTGCAAACGCTCATCAGGAATTCTTGCTGTGCCAACCGTCAACCACCGGCCTTGCAGCCAGGACAAACCCAGAGTGTGAAAGCTCTCATTTATCACCGGGCACCACAGGGGCAACGGGCCCAGCCAAGATGTAGCCAGGGGCGAGGGTAAAGGTAAGGGGTTGGGGTTCGAGTGGAGGAGCTATATGAGGTGGGGAGGACTGGGCTGGGCGGGGCGAGCTGGTGCGAGTATGGGGCCACCAGCTGAGTTACCGTTGGGAAGGGACAGGATAGGAGGAGGGAAAGTGGCAGGGGAGGAGAAAGATGCATGTGTGCGATGTTCCTGGTGGTGTTTGGGGTAAATCCAGGATGGGGGCTGATAATTGGCTGCATTTGGCTCGTACGTTGGCTGAGCTGAGAGGGAATACAAGGTGCAGTAACATCAGTCTCAAGGAAATCTCAAATGGTTGATTGTATCAAATAGCAGGATTTATGACGGATCAGTGCAGCAGAGGATGAGATATCCTGACTCGTACTAACTGATGATGCAGGATACTACAAATCCCATAATGCAAAATAAGCCTGATGACATCATTCAGACTTCATCAGAAAGCTTCTCAGATCTTCACGATGCAACTGTTACCTGCTGAGTACGTTGCATCTCATCACTACTACTACTATTTATTAACGTTTACAGTAAGACTCAAGTGACACTGTCTAATTTTGACCACTCTTTTTCTCTACAAGCCCAGCAGTATGCAAGGTTGATACAAAATAACTGAAGTACCCATTTAACATCAAAACATTCCCAAATCAGGAAGATGTTTAATAGTGGAGTTCTTAAAAACCAAAACCAAAAACCGTTGCAAGTGATGATTACACACTGACTTCTGCAGTTCATTTTGATGGGGATGTAGCTTGACAAAGAGTCGACGCAGATTATAGGACAGGCTGGTACTCCTGAGCACAACCCAGGCCCCATTAAAGAGCAGCGTGCTATGCGGTCGGGTTTGTTTGCTCTGCAGTTTACACACTAAACAGAGTTGCCAGGCGGTAAATGTTTCTAAAATGCAGATCAATACGAATCAGCGGAATGAATGAATTCCCGTGGGAGTTATGGTCGGGAGCTGCGCCACTGACGTAGGACGGGGTCTTGGACGAGCGTTGACTTGCTCTCCGCCGCACAATTGTGGGTCAAAGAAGAAAAAAAAAAGCCAATGACAATTTAAGACCTCACACTGGTCTTTGCATGCCTTTCTATCAAACAGTTAGCATAATATTTATGTCCCTCTCGTTCTCCGTTGACTGTGCTCGTTTAACATTTCCATCAGCAGACAGTCTACAGACGGGCTGGGCTGCAGAAACACAACTTGTTTTTATGAAATGACCCACCAATTGGCCCATACAAACCTGGGACTAGTTGTGGTTTTTGGTTGCTGCTGGTCACCAACGTCGGTTTGACGTCTTTATATTTTTTTTCTACTGGATGTCCACTTATGATTGAGCCGATTTTTCCATCTTTCCCGCCCCTGCTGAATAGCCTGCCATAATGAGACTAAAATGCACAAATGAAAGCACTTTTGCCATCAATCTCTCTGTTTATTTTGTGTTCCCAAACTAACTTTGACACCTTTGGTGACCACGGGTGGCAGGCTTCAAGGGAAAGCTGGCAATCCCGTTGATCACATCTATCGAGGCTTGAATTTGTCAACAAAATCAATAGAGGAAAATATGGAGAAACTTCCATAGCACAGCGTGGCCTTTCCTAGCTTGCTAATGAACAGAACAAAGTCAGGTTTTGGCCAAACCGTTGCCACAGTGAAAGGGCCGGGGGTGAAATGGACACTATTATTACAGGAAATTGCAAAGCATGCATTACAAGTCATTTTGGGAAGAGGCCTCAGTTGAAGAATTACTAAATATTAAAAATGGGTAAATACTTCCATAAAAGCTGTCGCAGTACTTTGGAAACTTTGTCAATGTTTTTGTCAAAGGACAAAGACTTTTCCCGGACAGACTAAGTAGGTCACTCATTGGACACTGAGAACATTGCACCGTAGTCAGGTCCAGACCACTGTGTCTGTTTCGCTTTGCAGACCTTTCCATCACAACCCAGTCGCCAGAAGAAATGTTTGCATTGTTTCTGCAAACCACTGATGCGTCGAACGTCATCGTTTCTGAACCAAAAAGATGTTAAAATCAATGTGTTTCATATCAGCCTCCTGTCACGCTTGCAGAAACTCGAAATGCCACATAGTTACTAGTGTGCAGCGTAACAACCTTAAATAAACAACAACTGCCCTGAGTGGATTTCCTTATGTAATGTTAAGTAACAAGTCTAAAGGTTTACTTTTGGTTTCACACGGGACGCGGCCCCCTTGACGAGCCCTGTTTTTGTTTGACCCCTCCACCCACCCAATGTGAGCTTTTTTGCTTCGTATACTCGCTGAAAGTTACGAGGTTTAATAATAACGGACGCTCAATATGCCACTTCACTTTCTGCACTACGTCACTTGCTCTGACCGAATGCAGAAAACGTTGACATTTAAACCTGTCCGTGGTTTGCAGAAACATACCATGCCAACAACTTTTCCTGGCGAATGGGTTGCTCCATCATCAGTTACACGCGGTCCCTCTCATATTGTGACTATACACAGGTAGAGTTATGCACCCTGTGCTGCATTTAGAATGATTATTGAAGCCACTGGTTAAAAGTCACCATAACGCATTATTCATTACTTTACATTACTTACTTTCTATAATTTAGTAAAAAACCTTTTGTTTGCCAGGTAACATCAGTTCTGCTCAGTATTTCCCCTAAAATCTGAGTCCTTTTGGTTTTAACACCATTATTCTTTCCTGGAAGAGAACAAGACTTTTTCCGAACACTTTCTGAAAGCCACGGTCAACAAAGGGGCAGCAGACAAACTGAGAATGACATCTGCGTTGTGACAGACTTAATGACACGCAATTACTGGGATTCCCCATTCTGTAAATTACTTTGTCTCCCCCCCCCCCCCCCTCCCTTTTTTACACAGAGGTGTAAAAGTGTCAGGAAATGCCATGAAGCCACTGCAGTTCTGTGAAATGTTCCGTAACTGCCTTGAAGAGAACTCTATATAAAATACCTCACTTTAGTTTGGACGTCAGGTTGACTTGGCTGAAAGCAAACATGAACCTACAAGGCTTTAAAGGGAGTTGACTCTGAGTGATGAGATTGAGGCTTTAATTACGTTTAATTCGGAAGATTTCAGAAGAAAGAGGATTTGTTTTACACCACAGAGGTAATAATAATTTCAGAGAGCATGGCACCAAATCATGGTTAAACCTCCACAGACAAATAAACAAGTGAGTTTTTGTGTCCACTCACTCAGACTGTAAGCTTGTAATCACCATGCTTAATTTGCAGTTGAAAGTAAGCAAGGTTTCTCACTGCCTTGGGATGATGTGTTTTTCCTTTTAAACGTATTTCTTTGCCTCATAAGTTCCAGCGGGATGCATAGAACAGCAATGAGTCAGGTCGTCTGAGTGCAGGCTGTCGATTGATGCGCTATCCTCACATTTTAATGACTGGCTTGCTAATTGCTGCTTACTTTAACGATAAACATATATCCAACATGGGTATTTATTGACCATTTGTTTCCACCAGCGGTGATGTTCCTGGAAGCTGCCTCCATCTGTGTCCAAAGGTTAGATGATAGGTAGATGGTTACTTTATTAATCCAACAAGGGGACATTTCTCATTTCCACTTATTCTGGTTTCATAGTTCTTAACCAATATTACTATCGATAGTAAAACATTGTCCTCACTACGTTAGTAGCAGTTAAATATTGGAACACGGCGATGTTGCTAAAAGGAAGTCAAATTAAGCGACAGACACGTTTTAAAGGAATGATTTGGCTTTTCTTGGAAATACTTTTCTACGCTTTCTTGTCAAATTGGATGGTTAGAGTGATACCACTTTCATCTGTTTTATACAAAGCTAGAGCCAGCAGCTGGTTAGCTTAGCATAACCACTGCTGTGTGAAAAAGGCTAGTGAAGTTAAGAGGCAACTTTCTTTTTTTCAATGTTTGGACAAAGCCAAGGCTAGCTGTTTCCTCCTGCTTCCAGACTTTATGCTAAGCTAGTTATACGTTAACGGCCAATGAGCGCGACACTTTTTACGTTTTTCGTTAATCTGCTTAAACTGCTGGCTAGTACACAACCTCTCTGTCCATCCAACTGCTCCTGTCTTGCTTCATCAGCCTTCAGTCAATCTGTTTGAATTAAGAGCTGTGACTGTCTGACTGGGTACTGAGACACGGCGATAGCGCTCACGAATCCCTTGGTTGGATTTTGCTCCCGCATGTCTGTGCTGGCTAATGGCAGCGGCGCAGTTTACCCCTGTTTAGATAATAGCAGAGATTCCAGCCACAGTTTGATAAACTCTGGGGGAAATGTGGAGGAACGGTCCATTGCACTTCAATCAGAAAGGGAAATGCGAAACACATGAAGAGCTAAACTCTAGTCATTTCTCAATAATCTCTGCGGCCGGGGGCCTCCTTCACTCTGTACACTCAATGCCTCTGCCCGCGTTTTTTTTAAAGTCACACTTTAATATTTGAAGAGGGGAAAGCCCTGCCACGGTGCGGAATTTAATGTGATGAGTTGTTATTGTTGATTTAATTTCATTCCAAGCCTTATTAATACTCCTCGGACAGGTATAGGCTACTCCTTTTGGTAAATCTATTTAATGCAGAGCTGCATTCTTTCAGGCATGTTCTCGAAAAGATCTCCCGCACATGTTACAAAGAACCGACTGAATCCACGGCTCAGCCCACACACTTTTTCCAGTGGTTTTTGGCCTTGGCAGACCTTTACCCACTACAGCTACATGCCAGCGTCCAGACTCTGCCTAATATGAGAAGGTGATGTGCATAATTTGTTATATATGTATTGCTTAAAATCTGAAATATAAACACAGCAAAAAACGACAAGCCCGCTGCCCTCAAAACCGCTAAGAATAACAGTTCAGTTTAAGCGTTCTGGCTGCTCGCATCTGATTAGGACAAACTCTACATTTGTAATTTATTTTTTTCTCTCTTACTTTATTCATGTCAAAATGGCCGAAGGCTTTCCATAAACATCTCGCAGAAATTCAGGGAAAATGAGGTTGTGGGTATAGAAGACGCAGGTTGTATAATGAGAACGTGTTGTGTAGGGGGGGGGGGAAGAGTACATACAGTACATCATGTTTTTTTTTAAACCTCATTATTGGATTTACTTTATGACTTTTTTTTCTGAGCTTCATGTTTCCTAATAAATTCAGGCTTGTATTTTCATACGACCAAGTAGATGGGTAGAAAGACTGATGTTTCTCCTCCTCTCTCCTGTTAAGTGTGTAAAGTATGACTTTACGCTACATTGACGTTTAGAGGGAAGGGTCATGGACTTCAGTCTAGACCTCCCCACACACACACACACACACACACACAGCCCTCGCACACAACCCTCACTCTCAATCCAACGCTCGATTAGCGTTCGATTTTGTGGGATTTTCAGTTGCGCTGCAGATCTAACCCAAAGAATAACCCAAATACCTCAACGTCTGCTTCTGGTCCCTGTAAAAACATCGTTAGAGAGGGGAGATGTACGGTGCGGTCGCTGTGCGGTGCGCAGACACGCACTGTAATTGGAAGGATCAGTGGAAAGGGGAATTTGAGACAGGCCAGAGGCAATTTGGGGGGATGACAAGATATTGTGAGGGGCTGAAGACAGGATGGCAGCAGGTGAGAATGATTTGTTGGACTGCCTTCTGCCTTACCTGCAGCTGAAACATGTCAAAGCCAGCACCCTTGCACTCATTCACACAGCCAGATATTATTATTGGGTTTTAATTAGAGCTCTACGGTGGCCCTGAGAGCTCAATGCGCTGAAAGAAACGTGCAAACTCAAAAAAACACAAACAAATGAGGAAAAAAAACTATATTTTTTTTGGCATGAAAACAATAAAAAGTCAGTTTGTGTTACAATAAAGTATCAACCACTTGTGATTCAGTAGAAAAATAAAAACATCAGTATTGGCTTTGAAGCGCAGTGCTCACACACACACACACCTACACACACACACACACACATGCAGGGCCAACGTCTGTTCACAGTAGCTTTCATCCGTCACAGCGACATGGGCGGAGGGATATGAAGAGAGACAAGTGGGATCACCTGCTATAGCTCACCTCATTCTGGCTCCTGCATCCCCTCCTTCCTGTCTCCTCGTCGCCGTGACAACAGACCAAACAGGGCCGTGCCACACCGCCTGCCAAACAAGCTCCGGCTCTATGATATCATGCCGGATTTCTGAAGCTGAAAGAAGGCTGTTTTCCAAGGCGTCCGGAGGACTGGGCATCGGTCACATGACGAGAGACTGAAAAAATAATAGTTTGACCTCCTTCACGTTTAAATACCTGTTCAAATCGATACACAGAAGCTGCTTAGTACACACAGGAAGTGTCGTTTAAGTTTATATGGTAAAAACACTTCAAGCGACAGAATTAGCACAGTGCTGCTGAACTATGGACTTGGCTGCATCACAAGCAAATAAACCGATAACTTATTGTACATGGAGCTACACCGAATCTGTAATTACTGTATCTGCGAGGGTTTTGTTAGGGTAACTATCACTTGTTTCAACTGTCAAATATTTGACTTTGGGGTGGAAGAAAAAGGAGCTTTTCTACCAGCGACACACACGCGCACACATTGATGATGATGATGATGTCAAGCAGTGTGCTAGTTTTTCCCTGCCTGCTCGAGCCCTCCTTGTGAACCCTGAGCCACTGTTTGGGGAGATGTAATGGGGTTGATGTTGGCAGGCCATCACACGGGATCTCAGAGAGCTCTCCGTCAGCAATCACGGATCCTCCGTCTGCGGTGCGCTGCTGTAGCTAGAGACATCCTTTATCATGTCCTAGCACCCTTGACTCTTGGCACATGCATGCATCGTTTCAGCAGTGATTTAAAAAAAAAAAAATCTAAAGTGCTTCACAAAAGGGGCCGAAGAAGTTAATCAGTCACTGATTGAGGAAAAAGTGTTTTCTTTTCCTCTGTATTACCCACTATCTCTACTGGTTTTATCTATTTCACCTTCAGTTTGTAATTTCCTACGTTTCCCAGCATGCCCATTCATTGCAGAAACTGTGCCAGATGTATCTCCACTTCCATGTGACATGTGATTACAGCTTCAAAAGTTATGATTCTGAGATAAGGTTGGAAATAAGATGGATAGAGTTTAGTTGTTAGTGACGGGGCTGATACTGAATATATGCAGCATTATTTGGAACCACATTTGTCACCTCTTACCGAGAGCGTTTCCACCAATCCCCACCTTTCTGCTGCTATGGTCCACAGCTAATTACATGATTTCCAGTCTCGTGAATTTTCTCTTTCTTTCTCAACTGTGCGTCTATTTGGTCTTCCTCTTCCTCTTCTTCCCTCTGGTGCCCAGCTCATCGCTATGTTGGAGTTGTTCTTGTTTTGGTCCGGCCTTTTTTTTGTGTCCGATTCATCTTCCGTCTACGCATCCTCACTCTTTGCAGCAGCTCCTGCAGTACTGACACAGTCTCGCCCTTTAACTCTGCACACACTCTCTTTGGTTTTCTGAGCCATCTTTTGTCCTATGAATTTGTGAAATGTACAGTTTCTGCAGATAGCCTTATTAACCTGCTGAGACTGCGTCACTCTACTTCACGTGCACATCCCTTTTTGTGTCAAACCCTTTGATGTTTTGTGTTTAGTTAACCCCGTCCACCCTGTCAGTGGGATGAGGAGCACGTCATGGCCCAGAATTATTCTGTATATAACCATTTATATCACCATGTATATCACCATATAACCATTGCTTACAGAGTGGTATTGTATTTTCAGAGTTAAAATCACTTAGCTGTTAAGAATATCTGCAGATACGTGTCAGGTTGCAATACCGATCCAAAATGGATGTGGATGTGTTTTGAAATGAAACCATTAAAATGCTTAGAGAGCGTGAGTGCCAAAGAGCCGCACACAGCAACTCCTATTCATAAGTCCGGTCCGGGAGCGCCCATTGATAAAAAGCAGGCCGCGTTGAAGCGGGAGCGAGTGGAAGTGGACGAAAAGGGAAACGATGAGGTCACTAAAAAAGTTTAAAGAACATTTGTGGATTTTACAAAACAATTTATATCAATTTAGAATAACCAAAGCCAAATTTCCCAAAGGTCATCATCTTGCACCCCATTGATATATACATGAAGTACAGTGACTAAAGTGAGCATGTATTATAATGATTTGAGGTAGCAATGCCCCCCCCCCAATGAAGAAACTGTGCAGTACCTGAACACCTATTTAATGTATATATTATTTTTGTCCAGAATTCAGACGCCAAGGGGTCCAGGTAGCCCTGAAACACATCCATTAAAACGGTGCGTGTTATTCCAATCACTCGCTGCCTGAAGTTGGACAGCATCAACATCCACAGAAAAACAATAACACACCTGGAAATTAAACAAACTAGCAAAACTTTTATTGCACGCTAACGTTTTGATATTACCTCTCCCGCAGAAAAGCAGCCTATTCAAACTGTGGCTCCCGGCTGACTCCCGAGTTACACTCCGTGTGCGTCTGTGTGCGTCGTGCCCTACATGGTGAAAAGCAGGACTGTTGATCTTGGTGTAAGATGCCAAACAGTTCTATAAAAGGGACTTTTGAGGGTCTTACTGGGCACTGGGCCCGTCTGTCTGTACCCTTGGGATGCCATATTGTGTGTGTGTGTGTGCCTGCATGCTCTTGGGATGGCTTGGCATGAGGGCGACAGAAGAGGTTGGAGACCACTCTAAATTAATGATACAGTGATGCTTTTATTTTTCTAATATTTTTCTCTTGCTGTGCCTGCAGTGCTTCTGTCCGTCTGTCTGTCTATATCGCACATGAGAGTGCCTTTACCAACAATAATGGGGAGAAATTCAAAGAATAATGTTGTTGTTTTTGACTCTTATGGACGTATTTGCTAAAAAAAAAAAAAAAGAACAAAACGAAAGGCATAATTTGCTAAACTAAATTACGTTACTTTCTAAGTATAAACATGCTGTATGAACAATAATTTCAGACTTACTTTGAGGCAGCATATTGATATTTCTTGCCGATGTTAACAGGTTAGACAAATTATGACCTTTTAAATCGGTTGTCTATTTACATATCCAGCAGAAAGAATGGAAAATTCCATTCATTTGGAGCCATGTTTCCGCCTGCCCATTCTCTCCCCCATGTCGTCAAATAAGGCAGATTGGTGACTGAGAATGTGTCAAACTATGACGCGCTACGTGGCTGTAGCTATGGTGGGCGTAAAGGAAGAAGTCATGTGATGTCAGAGCGATAAAGTAAGAAGTCTGGGTGGATGTATCCCCGTGTGAAACCAAAAGACAACATGGACTTAGTTACGTACTTAACTTATGCAACAATACGTAGGTCAAGTAACGTCACATCATTTTTTTGCACAACGCAGAAGTGTCTTAAAACTTGCATTCTCTCTACTGGCCAGTAGGGAGCGACTCCTCCGGTTGCAAAAAGAAGTCAGTTTGTATGAGAAAATGACCGTACATGTCACATGATTTGTTACCTCAGTAAACATTCTGATGGTCCCATTTAGAGTCAAATATACCATAAAGCGGAGTATGCTTGAGGGCGGGCTTACTGTGATTGAAATGTCGCTGCCGCAACTAGAGCCGTAAACGGCGTCTCTACGTCACTCCTCCACATTCCGAATATGGTGACTTCTGTTCAGTGGTTGCAAAAAAGCCAAGATGGTGGCGGCTGGAGTCCAAGATGGCAACGGTCCAAATCAACAAGTCCACAACCAGTGGGTGACGTCGCGATGACTGTGTCGACTTCTTATATACAGTCTGTGATTCAAACCCAAAACACAATCTTTTCCGATAGCTAACTTGTGTTGCTGCTGTTAATTGCTATATAAGTATTATAGTGTGTTTATCAGAGTGTTTTTGATTAAACAACTACCTGCAGTGGTTGGAAATGGGTTTGATGAGAACGTTATAGTGAGAAATGGAAAAAGGAGACGTAATATAAACAACAAAAAGTTTCCAAAACCATTCAGACAAAAACGAGTCTAAAAACGTGAGGCACAGTGAAGAACAAGATTCCAGTATCTGAGTCCAGGCCCATGCACTTCAGCCCCACACTAAGCTGTTACCAGGCTAATGAACTTGTGAACCATGGGGCTTCAGTAACTCCCCAAACAAGGCGGTGATTGAGCGGAACTGACGGTGACGTGCTTCACCTTCACTTAGCCTAACGGACACTTGACTGAGTCCCAGGGGGCAATTCTGAGGAAGGGGGTCAGTGTTTACCCGGTGTTTGCGCGTCACTCTGCACGGCTCCTGCAGGTTCACCCCTCACTCTGAACTCCCAGAATGGCCCGCTAAGCCAAACAGCTGAGGCCTACAGCTCTGGTTGTTGATGTTTACTCTGCTAGGACCCTGACTCCCGTCCATGGCAAAGCAGATACCATTTTGGAGATTGGGGGGAAAATATTTTCCCAAGCAGGCTGACTCGGGGCAAAATAAACACCTCGGTTTAAGGGTGCACACGGCATCGAAAGAATCCCACCTCAGTCAGGGAAAATGGCCACGAGAGAAGGATGTAAAGGAAATGAGGGAAGGAGATGAAGAAATTAAAATGTATAGAAACATCTGAAACGATAAAGAAGAAGATAAAGAATACAAATAAAAGCCAACTTGAATTTGCCAGCATCGGTTTGAAATCCCATTAAGCGTGGTGGTTTTCAGAACAAAAGGCTTTCTAAACTGGGCTTATTTTAGCCTTAAAGATTCTCTAATTTCGATTGTTGGCCTAGCATGGCTAACAACATTTCATAGTCAGTATCAGGTAACCTTAAATTTTAATGTATATTTGAATTATTATTATACAATAAGTAAACCACAACAATGTACCCGCCATAGTTGACAGTCAATTAACATACTTCTTCACAATACACTATTAGAGATAAAATGTCTCTCATCAGAATATATTCAAAATGGCTTCCACTAAGAGAAATGACATCCTGTAATGCGTGTCGTATTGTTTTGGAATAACATTGTTAGTAACGTAGTTGACATAACTGTTGCAGACATTAATACACTGACTTTTAAAAAGGTATTTTTCTAAAGTATTTTGAATTTTGAGATAAATACCATATTCATGATGCTAACTTGAATGGTTTTTAATAATTATTTTGAGGCCAAGACCCACTCCATTGAAAATGCAAATGGAAAGAACTGTAAATTTAGGAACATCATGACAATTTCCACCTGAGCAGGTGGAGAAGAATTTGCTAAGATACAAACCACTCTCAAGTTATGTGCATTAAGTATTCGCTTAGCATAAAGAAGCTAATTCAGATAGTTCAAAAATTGAACAAACAAAACACCTTAAAAAGTTACTTATTAAAACAATATCACATTTGGTTAAACGTTAAAGAAATAAACAGGAATGTAAAAACAACCATGTGTGCTTTTAGAGGGCATAAATAAGATGTATTCCGTAACAAACTAGCTAGCTGTTTCCTCCTGATTCCATGCATTAATGCTAAGCTACTGCACTGCCCTGACTTGGTGAAATCATTTGCTACATTCTTGCATCATATTTTCACATAGTTTTAAATGTCTACTGTAAAGGATGACTGCTTGAGCTGCAAGTGGAGTATGCTAAGGACCTCAGGCAATTTCCCAGTCTAGTTAGCGCAGGAAGCTTTCTTTATTTTTTTAGCATCTTTAAATCGGAAAAACAAAGTACGAAACAAGTCCGGTGAGTACTGTAGGATTCAAACCTAAGAGTGAATGATAAAGGCTGGGAACGGGTCACAAAGCAAACACCTCAGGGGTTGAGGTCGCCGGTTCACAGGCATTAATCACAGCTGTCCGGCTAATGGCGACAGCAGCACTCGAGGCCAGGTTTGATCAGCAGAATCACATGTGACTGTTGTCCCGGGAAAGTTGTCTCTCTCAATAACAAACGTTAAAATGGGCTCTGTAGGACGAGCTGTCTCACACACACTGACGCTTTCATTGAGCAAAGCCGTTGCTGTGTAAGCCACAGTGTTCTGAATCCTTAAAGATAAATGATCATTTATTACTATTTTGGTCTTCTTTACATAGTATTGACCATAATATTCATATATGTCATGATGCCTTTATGTCAGATAAAACGTGATAAAATGCCCTCTAGGGTGGCCTTCTAGTGGAGAAAACGTGATAAAGTGCTCTCTAGGATGGCGTTTCAGTGGAGAAAACTGCATAAAGTGCCCTCTAGGATGGCGTTTCAGTGGAGAAAACTGCATAAAGTGCCCTCTAGGATGGCGTTTCAGTGGAGAAAACAAGATAAAGTGTTCGCTGGAATGTCCTTCAGAGGAGAAAATGGAATAAAGTGCCCTCTAAGTTCGCCTGGAAAAGGAGAAAACGTTATGCGTTGCTATATAGGCTGCCTTACATGCTAAACAACGTTCTCCTCACTGGAGCCCTAAAGCGTGCAGCTGCATGGTGCCCCTGAGTCCGCCACTGGAGGGTTCATCACTACATGTGACATCTTTCACATTGTCATTTGAGACATTGTTATTATAAAATCATCAATTACGGCCACTTTGACCAATTCAAAGTCAAGAGTGAAAGCACAACCTTGCTTTAGTTGCTATATTGGAGGGAAGTAAGTGTAATTTGCTGATATATATTAACATTTGCCACTTGAAAGAAAGTTCATTTCAAATGCATTTGTTGTTGTAAATTAGTTGAATATAAACTAATTTCTAGCAGTCAGGACAAAAACAAGACTGTGAAAATCTGTCATATGACATTGTCCCCATTTTAGAGCTACTAAAATAACACCTAAAATGTGATTAACCAGAGTTAATTTTCAAGAATGACTGTCGTGAACTGTACATGAAAAAAAAGATTGCTCTGTTGGTGAATTTAACATTGAAGCCAAACCAAAAGCTTTCCCCCGGGTAATCAAAAAGAGGAATATTACATTTTCAATGTATCTCATAATCGGTCTTTCTCCCCTACTTACTTTTGTCATGAGTTCTCCAAGATCTAAAACAGGGGTATCTAATCTAATCCTTTTCTCCTTCCTCTGGCTGTAAACCCATGTCTGCATGGTGTCTGCGACCTTCCTCTGGCCCTCTCAGCTCAGGTGTTACCCGAGTCTACCAACCTTTTTATAGCCCGTCGAAATGCTGCCTCTCTTCTTGACCCTCTAGGTCATTTCATCCATGGCATTTTCAGAAAAAAAAGGGGTTTGGGTAAATAATATTTTCAGTCTCCCTCCTTTTCCGCCTCTCCCCTTGAGTAGCTTGAACCCCCCCCCCCCCCCCCCCCCCAATCCAAGAACAATTGGCCGCCGTGACAAAAGCAGGAGGGGAAATGAAAGAAAACAAATTGAGGGTGGAAAGATAACATACTCTGCAGACACGGAGGTGGGGAGAAGATCAGCGAAAGGTTTATAATGGCAGGAATAAATCATGCTGTGCTTGTTCGTGTCAGCGGGCTGTTTAAGTTCTAGTCTCTTTATATAAAGCTTGAAGAAAAGTCTGCATTCGTCCTGACTCTGTCAGTGACTGAAGTGTGATTGAGGCTGAAAGGGTGGTGTTGGGTTGCAGGTACGACGTTGCAGTTCATTTAATAAAGAATAATAATGTTATCGTACCAAAATAAGAAGCTCAAACTGTGCGGTAGGCTCTGGCAAATGGCAGTGACAAATGTTCACAAAACAAAGGCAGTTGGCGATGACAAGACAACTTAGAACCGTAAGAGGATGGTTTCCATCTTTTGCATATGGTTCACTCAGTTGCAGACATTTCAAGCTATTCTTTCGCTTTAACCTCCACCCCGGGCTCCTTTTTTTAAAGATCCAGACTCATTCCTTGGGAGATGTGAGGCTCTCTTTCTTCTCTGTGGCAGCGGAAAAAAAGAAACGCTGAGGAAAAGGTTCGCTGTTCAAAAAGTTTGCATTTCTTCATTTATATTCATTTCAAAGTTAACAGAGTAACAGTAACCTGTGGAAACTCAAATTAGTGGCCAGCAAGCACCATGGATTCAGTGAAAGAGAGATAAAAGCAAGTGTGTTTGGGGAGACTGAAAGCTGCCAACGTCAGCGTGCTAATATACTCCCAATGAAAATGATGACATTGTGAACGGTGAACAGGTATTAAGTTCACCAATGCATGTTCACCATCCTATTGAATGTGCCAGTATCACAAAGTACAGCTTTGATTGGAATGTCGTTGGTTTATGACCAAATACCTGCAAAACTAAAGTATTGGACACATTTAAATGTTGATCATGATGCACTCAAAGAAAGGTCAGAGGGAACAAAGGTGGCACAAAAGAGGTGGAGCAACACACTGACAATGTTCTCTGCTTGTTTTCCTGTTGAATCAATTAGAAATGAATTCAATCAAACTATCGACAACCTGAGAAGGAAGACTAACTCTTTGGTTGAACTGCTTACGACTGTGACACCTCCACTACAAGCCTCCTCTATGCTGTGTAGTCAGTTTGACATCTTCCTGTAGTCTGATGAGAAGAGATGAAGGGGGAATGTAGCAAAGAAAGGCTCTGCAACACTTGCATTCCCTGCAGGCCGTCCTTACGATACCGCTTTTTAAAGTGCGTCCACTGAAAACAACCCAGTCTCCAGAAAAAAACGCTGGCATTGTACGTTCATGCAAACCAACCTGTTTTTGATGTTACCATGTCTGTTTAACTTCTCGTGTTTGTGTACAACAGCTGATGTAGTCACACACACGCACACACACACACACTGGCAGCGAGTCTGTCTCTGTCCCCTGCTGACGCCACAGACCTTACCCTCCCATATACATTATACTGGTGTCCCTCCTCCACAGAAATGACCATGAAACGGCAGGTCATTTTTTATTACCTTCTGCTAACAAGCCAAAACCTCGGCCCACTCAGCCGCCCGTTTGGAAGTTAAAAAACAGCCCATGATTAATGATCGCTGTGACATGTCTGAGTGAACCAAATGGAGTGTGCATGTAAACGCTCCCTTGCCAAAGCCTTCACCCTCACACTTATTGTAATCATTACAGGGAGAAAAAATTAAGAGGGGGAACTGTAATGGGTTAATTACACCACAATCGGCGGGTGTAGAAATGCAGGCCTTTTTAATTATCTCCCTCCATCATTCCACACATTTCTATTATTTTCCTTCTTTCTCTGCTCTCTGCTTTGACTGAGGTTCAGCGCCGTCAAGGCAAATAGGGGGATAATTGGGTTCATCCATCTCTCTCTCTCTCTCTCTCTCTCCCCTTCCACCGCTCCATCTCCCCCTCCTACAGTGTGTTTTAACTCCCTGTGTGTATCTAAATGCCTCCTTAACTCTTTCTCTGTTCCAGTCCTCTTCCCCCTCCCACCTCACGCTTTCCAAAAGCGTTCTTCGACTGCTAACACTGGTCCGTTTGATGCCATATTTGGATGTGTGGTGTGGTGTGGATTTGAATTTTTGTCACTTCAAATCCTGATTCAGTCAGGTGGAACTGAGGCGGGATAAGGCTGATGAGAGTGACCGGCTCAGCCACCTGTTAATAAAGTTGTTCCATCTTTTTCAAAGTGACGAAGCTTTGTCTGGTGCCCTATTAGGGACGCTATTTGTCCTTGTAATAGTACAAATAGTTGTCTTTCTGAATAGAAAACATTGTCGATACGACATAATCAATGTCAGGACCATGGACAGGTCAATGTCCATGTGATGAAAGCTGTTAATGCTAATTTCCAGTTTCCGCAATATTCCCGAGAGCTTGCAATTCAAGATGTTCTTGAACATAACCAATCCAATCCTTAAACTAACGCACACTAAGGTTTTTGCACAGCCTCGTAGAAATATGTTACATTTCCTGGCTAGCTATCTGTACAGTTTAGCTGCCAGCAAAACTAATATTCTGTCATGGTCACGTAATTGTACTTTTAGTCGGAGGCCGGTTTAAATTTCGTACATCATAGTTATTAGTTACAGAGTTATAGTCTGTGCATTCTAAAACCCTGTTACCGCTTTCCTGCAATTCTACTGATACTCATTGCAGAACAACATGCAAATGGTTCCCAGTTATATCATGTTTTGTCATTTTTGGACCTAAACAATCTCCCAGAAACTCCCAGAGTGACTGATTGTTTTAGAAACTCTCAATCTCAATCAGCTGACATGTGGCTCTATTTCCTTTAGTTTCATCTCTGTTCTTGAGTGCCGTCACTCCACACACTCCCTTACCTCTTCCATCTCTGTTTTCACGCTCCGTGGTGCGCCCCTACTTCCTCTTCCTACCATCCATCCATCCATCCATCCATCCGCTCACATCTCCGAAGCAGGGTGAGATCAGAAGATCTGTTTGATGGTGACGTGAGGCGTGTGGCCCCGCGATGCCCCGGGAGATTGCTCACACTCCTCACGCATGTCAGAAGGCTCCCCGAGATGATTCCTTGAGGCTCCGCAATCACACACAGTCCTGTGGTTCACCGGAGCTTTTAATCTCTGCACATTAATGACGTGTCCCGTCTAATTTCCCCCCGTCCCCCTGATGATCAGGAGGTGGAGGAAGGACAGAGAGCGGTCAGGGGGAAAATCACCCGCAGCAGCTTAATGTTAGCTGATAGACATTTAGGGAAGCGGACAGCGGCTTCCCATTTACAGGTGTGTGTGTGTGTGTGTGTGTGTGTGTGCGCTGCTGATTAATATTTATGTGTTTTGTTGAAGAAAGGGAGACGTAAGGGAGACGCAGTATGGGGCGACTGTCCAGGATTGGAAGGAGAGCTTAAATACGCAACTTAAGCACTTTAGTAGCGTTATAGTGCTGGAATTAGTCCCTCAAGAACATCCTGGGATTACCAAAATAAAAGCCAGGAAACCTTTTTTTTTTTTTTACAAACATGTGGATATAGGCTATACATTTTTGTATATTCTGTGAAAAACTCCACATTTATTTCCATAATAACAGTGATATATGATTAGCTGCTTCATTCATGACGCGATTGTTTTATATGTGTTTTTAAATTACCACTCAATAAGAATGGCAAACGTGCTCGTAGTAGATATCTTAGGTCATAGTGCTGCATGGGGAACTTTATTTGCTACAGTATTTCATTACCAATGTGTTACCATTGGCAATTTCATGGTGTTGTTTTTACAGACGGCGGTAAAGAGCGCTCAACGCTCTGCAACACAAGCAAACATTCACCACTTTGACAACAGGTATATTGCAATCGGAGTTTTTGCCAAGTACGTGTGCCCATATAAGGAATTTGACATCTATAGGTAAAGGATAAACATAAACAGGACAAACAAACAAATGTATATAAAAAGCACCAATGACCAACAATATAATACAATTAAAACGTCCATATTCAAGTCAAGTGTTCTGTAAGTTGCAAACTTGCGTATATTACGTAACACACATACTTATTTTAACCCCAATTATAATCTTATCCTGAACCTAACCAAGTGGTTTTGTTGCCTAAACATAACCAAGTTGTTCTGCTTCTGGTTTGTAACCACATGTTTGTAACTGCGACCATTTCACCTCTTTCTTTGCTTCTTTTTTAAAATATACGTTTTATTTCCATTTTCATATCGTCTGTCAATCGCTGTGACCTGATTGATACAGAGTCATTACTTGTCTCTGATTTGAATGGTGCACAGTCAGTGTGCACATTGCAATGTTTGAGAACAGGTAAAAAGCCTGTTAATAAACCAAACGGATAACTAAAAGGTTAGCGGCCAGTATGGCAGGTGACCATTATTGACTTATCCACTGAAAACAATTTTTACTGGCATGAAGTACTTGGCAGGTGGGGGTCTGCTTATGTATATCATCTTTTTATATATCCAGTTGTGGGTTAGAGAAGCAGCTTCTGCCTGCGCCGAGTAGCAGAAACCCACTCTAGTGCCCAGTTCAGCAGAAGAAAACACAATGAAAACATTCAGCTGTGCTCCTCGAGATTGTTTTTGGCCACAGAAGCCCTGTAGGAGGAAACACAAGCCCACCTCTATACTACTTTGTGTCTGCCGAAATTGTATGGATTCTTTTTTTTCCTGTCTGCGGCCGAAAGTTGTGCAGCGTGGCCAAATATTATCCAATTAAAACCCCACTTTACGCCGCGCAATTGCAACAATTGTGTGCACCCAGATCGTGACGAGGAAATGTAAGTAATTGCTTAACTTTTATTGTTGATAGAGTATTTCATGTTTTAAGAGGGCTTTGGCGCTGCCCGTGTTAGCAGATGGTGACATTGGTGGAAAACGAACCTGGGCTCGGTGTTTTTCAGTCTGCTAGACCTTGTCCTGGGCAGCGCTGTGGTCAGACCTCAGTCCATAGAAAAGTGATGATTAGTTTGTCTTAGTTGACCGCTGACCAAAAGAATCCGCAGGAGTTCCAGTAAGAGGGGCTTTAGACACTGAGGAGAAGATTAGTGTTTAATTTCAGTGTGAACCCACCTGTCTGTCTGCCCAAATCTGCTCTTTCCTCCTCTCTCTCTCTCTCTTTCTACCTGTCTCACAGTCGGGGATCTCTCCGACATCAGAGTCACACAACAGTAAATACACAGAACAACATATGTGTGAAATCAGGACAAATTAGTGCCAATGAAGGGGAAGGCAAGTTTAGTTCCTAATATTTGTTCTTTTGGCTCCTACCTGGTGCTATTTAGTCAGTTAAAGCTATATATATATACGTATATATATGTTATTTGGATGGTTATATCTAATCATGGATCTTTTGAATTTCCTTCAGGTATTAATTAGCGGTGTCATTATCTCGATTCTGCCTGCACCGTCAACAAAACATGGGGGTCACAGGTCAAAGGGAGCGATCCTGCTGTGGTTCTCTTTTATTTTTCCTTTGCTGAGGAAGTCCGGACATTTGGCTGAGTTTGCTTAATTTAGGTCGCAAGAAATGGTGAGCTTTCAACTTGTTAGGCGCATTTTTCCGGTTGCATTTACACCCTGCTGTGATCCAATCACAATGGGTTGCAGACCACCCTCCGGATGTGGATTTGATACCAGTGTTCTTCCTATTTGCACCTTTTTAAGGGACGTGCATTTCCCAGATATCCAGATACAGACCGTCTGTGAATACCAGGGTTCTGTTCATCACCTGTCTGACCCCTGTTGGGTTAGTCCAACCTCGACTGATCCAGCCTGGAGCCTCATTACCTCTACCTGTCTGTCTGCCTGTAGGTACAGTCCATCTGACAGCGTCTCCTCCGCCGCCGACTGCTATTCAGGATTAATGAGAGCCAATAAAAGCAGCCCTCCCCCCCCTCTCTCCCTCCTGGTCTCCCCCTGCCCAGCCAAAGCAAAGGCCGGCCGTACAGGGCTCATTATTAAAAGCAATGGCCAGGACTCGGGGCCCTGTCTGTACAAACACACAGCGACGGAGCTGGGAGGGAAAGGGAAACCGGCTCGCGGGGGGATGAGGTTTCAATAAACGTCAGCCAGCGTCTGCTCTGTTTGGACTGCAAATTATTGCTGGCTGATGCTCTATTATTTTACAACCAAAGATCGCTGTCGAGAGAAAGGTGGAAGAGGAGGAAAAAGAAAGGGAGTTGCGAGGGAGGGAGGGAGGGAGAAAAAGAAACTCTGGAAGGGCGCCTAAGGGGGAAAAAGGGTTAGCGAATACTATAATAATCTTTACAAATATTTCGGGAGCGGCCGCAGCTCCAGCTAAGAATAGGCTGGAGAGAGCAAAGTCCTTGGATGATTCCACTGCAGATAGGAGAAGTAGAGAGAGAGCGAGGGAGGAGGAGAGGACAGCCGTGTGAATCATCACCTTCAGAAAACCAGTTGCCTCATTACATCAGGGGGGGGGACAATAGTCCAAGAGTTCCCGAAAGATTCAAATATGTTACGATAAATCGCCCGTATGCTCAAAGAAATTAGGAAAATACAATGAAAGTCATCACAATGCATCACCGTCCCTCAGGTGCTGCAGCGAACACGGAGCAAAGTTAACCCTGAATGCAACTCAAGCTGCAGTTGCTGCTGCTTGAGGTGGAAATGGCATCGCTCCACGGACACCATGTGACATGTTTAACGCAGGAAAAGACCCTGACGGGAGTGAAAGCACATCAATATTAATGCGCGAAAAATGCAGAAAATTACTTTTTTTTTGCCGTTTTCATACCTTGACTTTCTGCAAAGTCTAAAGCGAAGCTGTTGAGTTGCTGAGTATTGACATTTTAATGTAATTTGAAAGTGCTCCGTATATATTTTAATATCATGTTAACTGAGATAGAGCAGAGTTGCAGGTGCACACTGAAGTCTCCCTTTACTGTTCTCGCTGCCTGTTATCTGTAATAACATTTGTACTGTACCGCAGCGCACACGGGCCATTGCATGCAGCGCCTGAAATCTAGAGGAGGTCTAGGATGTCTATAAAAACTAGGGCGCCGTAGGGGTTTCCATCAGGATGCGGGGCGATTATTTCCGCGCTTAGCAACACCTACCAAGAGCACCTTTCAGCACCATGAACAAAATGATGTTTTGTCTCCCCAAATGTATTTACTTTATTTGAAAACTGAGTAATAACACTAGTAAACACAATATACAAGTATCGCATTGGTGTAAGAGAACATATCTGTCGATTGTCCGATACCAGCACAGGTATTTACATTACATTACATTACAGTCACGCTTTTATCCAAAGCGATTTACAGTAAGTGTATTCAACATAGGTATTCAAGAGAACTACTAGTCACCAGAAGTCATAAGTAGCCTCCGTTCTCTTGCAGCGCGTGCAGAACACAACACCTCATTGCTAGATACTTCACGAAGAAGAGGGTAAGCCACCTGGAGCTATTTAGAAAAAGACTTAGCTAAACGTTAGCGTACTGACTGTGAGAAAGATCCTCAATGATACATTGATTGACACAATCAGACAAATCAGTGCTGAATTCAGACGTGTGGTGCATTGAATATATTTTTTATTTTGGGTTAATAAAGAGCGGGACGGATTGTGATAAATGTCTCTGTAAGCGCTGAAATCAAGTATCATATTATTTTAACTGTGGTGAAGACCCGGGACACTTTGGTTGTGACTTTGTCTCGGTTTATATTTATTTGTTGGGACTCTGGACACCCAACTTGTAAACCGGGACAATCCTGGACCAACTGGTGACGTCTGGTAAACCGCAGCGTCGTCATCGGGTCAAAGTTTTTAATTTGGTAAAAAGTAACCCTAACCCGGACATTCCCGTCAGCCTCAGCTGTACTTTGCGTATGGTGCTTATTGCCAATCATTAGCACGCAAACATGCTAAAGTAACTTTCTGAAAAGGTAAACATTATGCTGTATATGCAGCATTGTCATCGTGAGCATGTTAGCATTAGCATTTAGCCGTGTGCCTACAGCCTCAGAGCTACTTTTAGATTTGCGCATGGCAACAAAAAAAAAGAAGCAATCTGACTTTCCTATTGGCACACTGGGCGAAGATTATTTCATTTTTTTCAACCCGGAGTGAACGGCCTTTAAATGTGTTATGTTAAGGATTAGAGCATCTATTACCAGATAGCTGCTGAGCCCACAGAGAGGCTGTGTGAGCTCTGTCACAACTGAGCAGCTGTGATGAACTCCTGACATTCCTTCAGGCACATGGTTGCAACACACTCGTGTCGCTCTCTCTCAGGCTGCTGTGGTCGATATTATTCAAGAGCCGCTGACGTTTAACAGGCATATATGCTGGATGTTAACGAACTAATTTGATCCTTGCTTTGCACTGGGGGTGTGTTGAAGACTGGGAGAACCGCTGTATTCAAGTCTGTGTGTGTGTGTTTGTGGTTGTAGAGATTTTAATGCATTTGTGCATGTGTGTCTTGTGTCCCCACTTTCATAACACCAGCCCTACACCTGAAATAGATTTAAAAAGTCATCTGGCTAACAGGGGAAAGCAGTTTTCTTTCCTCAATAAAATGATCTTGGATTTTAGTGTTTGCCTGACACTCTTGTCCCCGTTTAATATTCGAGCACGCTCCTTGGTTTAAAAAAAAAAAAAAAAAAAAAAGGTGTAACTCATAATGGGCTTGGCCTCGCTGGCAATTCCTGCAGCTGAATTAAAATGCAACATTATATGGCTTGGCCAAGGTTAGTCCGTGTTAGCCGGGGCGCTGTTACGGGCACTTTTCGAGCTTCTCAATTGAGGTAATAAATTGAGTCTGATGGCTAATTTTAGGTGAAACCCAATACCTCTGGCTAAACTATGAGCCAGAGGGGACCATTTAATCAAAATATGTCTGGCACTGCCGCCAATATAGAAACAAGCGGAGAAAACACATGCGCACACACACACACAAAAAAGAAGGTTTTAGAGTAAATATATATTTTACCGACATTTGTTTTAAGGGTTACTGTACCTTCTGTCAGTCAAGTGGAACGAGTTAACAAACTGTGGGAGGTAGCAATCTGTGATTTAAAGTCTTTAAACATCCACATCGCTGATTAAAAATAGTTTAGATTTGGCTGGTGGTCAACATGTCTACACGTGTAAATATCACACGTACTTTGAGTGAATCAAATGTAAAACATGGAAGCTAATCCTCTGTTTTTACAATCACAGCTTACCAGAAAGTGACATCTGATTCATTTTAACACCACAAGATTCATTTCAAAACATATCTTCTAGGGAATAAAACTGCCCGGTCCTTGAAGGGGGAATCAAAAACTATGCTTTTAACATCCAATATGTTCAAATCATTCTATGAAAGTATCTCTCAATTAGCAGGGGAAAGATCTCCAAAAGAGAGGCGTCCAGTTCGCAGCCTTCGCAGCCTGCCAAGAGCCACAATCTCGGGGGCCCGCAATCAGTGACACTCACAATAAACGGGCTGATATTTAATCATTAGGCGAGGAATGCACAGCGGACGTCTCTAATCTGCTCCCGCGGCTGCTCGAGAAGTTGCACGGCACGCAGAGTTGGAAGCCGTGAACTCCCCGTGTCGGCGCCCGCCGGGGTTTTTTTCCGGTGGCAGACCCGAGAGGGGTAACATTGCATAGCGGGAGGCCTCGGCATGCCATTGCAATTAATGTATTGTCTTACTTAATAAGATGGAAATGTTGGAATGATTAGTTAGGACTGTGGTGTGCACTCCGGGGTCGCTGGGAGGATTAGTTACCGGAGTGCTGAGGCGCTCACTTACACCTACTGCTGAGCTGGACAGAGAGTAAAATACTATATTCTACTGTATAAGCGGTATTGTTGTTGGCAGTTTAAACGTCTTTGGTTTGAATGTTAGGTTTACTGGAACTGCGTCTTGCTTTTGGCTCAATTAATTGATCTACTTCGTCCTGAAAACGTCGGACTCATGAACCATTTGCCAGGTCAATTCAATTAAAGGACGATTCTTGTGGTGTTCTGTATCTTCGTTATTGCCGTCAATCTCCGTGTACAAATGTAGCCACACAAACACTTGTCGTAATCATGTTCTTAATAATCTTATTCCTCTGTGCCAGAGAGCTCCATTGTCTCTAATAAATACAACCAATGAGCCACACTGCTGCACTGGGTGGCATGTTGGTATTCGAATGAGATTTGTTGACAATACGCAACATATAGAATAGCATCTTTTAATAATTCATCATGTGCAGAAAAACATTAGTTAGCCCTCTGATCCCCAACCAGTTTTATTTGTTTTTGCTCCCTTCACATTTTGCCCTCTGCGGCCTCGTTTTTCACTGCAGTAAAACAGTCCTGCACCTCTATGGAAACAACATGGCCGGAGGTTGAATGTCTGTGATAAGTTATTTAACAAAAATTGGTAAAATAATGGAATCCATATATCCAACATTGTTCCAAGTGCCCAGAGGCGTTAATGTTAAGAAATGGAGGCTCTACGTGCTGTCTCAGACAAATCAATCATGGCTTCGTAGTTATGCTGAAGAGCAGATCATGTATTGGTTTTAACAGTATCTGGTTAAAGCCAAAGGTTTATTTGGGGCGAGATTTTAAATGTGGAGCAAAATGTTTGGGATGAAATATCCCAATTTTAAGCTTTGGATGCTTTTTCTGATTGAAGTGTTCGTTGCACATGATGTCATTAAGGATCGTCAGAAAGATGAAAATCTGACGATCGCGACTGTTTTTACAGCTTCTGGCTGTGATAAAAAGTGTAGTTTTGGCAATTAAAGAAAACGTGCTTTTCACATCCCCCCAGGATTTAGACGTAGTTTTATGGAGTAAAGTTGAGCTAAAGGGAAAAGGGGTGAAAGTAGCAAATTGTTAATATTTCCCATTTGCTGCAATGTTGAAAATGTTGATATTCAAGATTGCTTTTTTGCATTGTTGTAATTTATTCAACTTTTATTGTATAGCTTTGTTATAGTTACTGTGCAAGTACCTCTGCAAGAAAATGCAGTACATTACCCAACAGTGCAAACTATAGCAGAGAGCATGTAGGAATGATATAAAGATGAATGACAGTATGCAACATTACACCAATATGTTGTATAGTAGAAAGAGTATGATATTATAAACAGTTTGTACAGTTCAGCAAACCACTGAAAGGTACATATTCCAATATACTTTATTACATGAAAAGTGGATCTCTCTTTTTAATACAAACTATAAAACTGTAAGGGAAAACTAATTGGACATCAGAGCTCAGTTTATTTTAAGCATTCAAACTTTTTTGCACTATACATTGACCCTATGAGGGCTTACATTCAAACCTGCCCAATTCCAGCCTGGTAAGTAGGTGATAAATCGTGAGTGCCGTGCTGAGATATAGAGCAGTAAAGATTTGACAAATCAGCTGGCAAGGCTTTTAAAATCTTTAACCCTAATTACACAACACAAGCATAAATTCACATTCAAAGCTTGTTAATATGTCGCATAGTTCATTTTATTTTGAAA
The DNA here is from genome assembly GCA_032191485.1 of Leptoclinus maculatus. Taxonomy (NCBI): domain Eukaryota; kingdom Metazoa; phylum Chordata; class Actinopteri; order Perciformes; family Stichaeidae; genus Leptoclinus; species Leptoclinus maculatus. Next base: position 13,380,912 of record JAVDOI010000015.1, read on the forward strand.
TAAGTAACAGAGGGGGGGGGGGCAATAGAGCGTGGATGATGTGGACCGCCCCTGCAACTACACAGTGACAGCCAGTCAGTGGCTGAAGCCACAGCGTCCACACTGTCGTGTCACACTACATGGAAATATAATATGACAGTAATTATATTTTGCATACCTTCGTGGAATAATGAAATTATTTCCAAGCTCGTTGGGGTCAATACTTCTGCAGAAAGCCAAACAAGAAGAGGCCGCGTGATTTTGTTTTTTTGAGAAAATATTTTTCTGGTGAAGAAATTAGCCACCTTCGAGTGTTCATAATTTGTTTTTTATTTTCTCCCTAAACATTTATAATTGCATCCAGAGGGGGTTTCTGTGTGTGTGTGTGTGTGTGTGTGTGTGTGTGTGTGTGTGTGCGCGCCACACCGCTATTGTTGCAAGAGCAGGGTCAAGTGGTTCGTCACTTATGCCCACATCAGTTAACGGGACTGCCACACACATTGAGCAACTTTGCTATGAAACTGAACAGGGATTCTTTCAAGTCCTCTACAGGCATTCAACCTGCATGTTTTCTTATTCTTATTTGCGTTAATATTGTTCCAGTGACCATTTGTACACCTGTATGCTTATAGGAATAGTTTGACATTTTAGGTAATACACTAATTAGTTCTCTTATCAAGATCTGGATGAGATGATTGATACCACTCTACTGTTGGGTAAATATGAAGCTACCGCTAGCAAACAGCTAGCTTAGCTTAGCATAACGACTGGAAACAGGGGGAAACAGCTAACCTAGCTCTATCCGAAGGTAACAAAATATGACTACCAACACCTCTAAAGACTCTCTTAGTAACTTTTTTCTATCTTGTGTTTAATTTGAACAAAAAAAAAACGATGTGTAAATATACACATCGGTTTTGGAGGCAACTAGAGGAGACACAGGAAAGTTAATACTTCCAGCCAAGCATAATTTAACCTAAAAACCAGAAAAACAGAAACTATTGTTACAATTCAGGTTCTTTATTAATCAGTGAAGTGCTGGTAGAAGGTTTTGTTATTTTTGGACAGAGCAACGCTAGCTGTTTCTCCCTGTTTCCAGTCGTTATGCTAAGCTAACTAGCTGCTGGCGTTATTTTCTTTCTAAGCCTTTGGTGCCCAGGTTTTTGAAACTGCCATACAAGGTAACTTACTTCATCGACTATTATCGGCCTTTACCTTTGATGCTGCATCTGTTTGCTTTTGTTTCAACAACTGGGATCAACGGTCCTTCTGGATGTAATACAACGGATCAAATCTCTTTCAACCAACTTATCGCTATATTTGATTGGGCAACAAAACTGGATCTTCCCGAACCATCCCATCTTTAAAAAAACAAGTGCTTCTCTCTTTTGAAACTACTTGACAGCGATCCTCCCACCGTCTGTATATTTATATGTCGAGTTGATGTGCTGATCTTCATGGAAAACGTGAAGAGATTATTGGAGGGAGGCAAATCAAAGTGACACTTGTGACACACACTCAAGCCGACCAATATACACCACGGGAACCACAAGCTGGAGTCCCTCAGGCTGTGGTGAGTTTTTGGCTTCTTGTGACGTATAAAAGCCAGCGGCTCCTGATTGGGTTTTAATTGATTTCTCGTAGAAGTGAGGTTCATTCTTGTCACTGACATGGAGTCTTTAGGGTTTTTAATTTGCAGATCTCTTGATTTATCCCCCGAGTCTGTGATTATTACAATTATGTGGCTTTTGTAATTGGTGGATATCGAGTTGATGGTTTTTTTTTGGTGGGGGGAAAGCATTACTTTGAAAAAGTGAATGCTGCCAGGGACAATGAGGCTGTCCCGGGAGGGGTTTGATACATTGGCACCCGTGTGGTTGAACCAGTGTGTGTTTATGTGGCTCATGTACAGTATGAGCATGTTTATTCATATTTCTGCATCCTAAGCGTCCACAGTGTGCGTGCCGACCGCAGCGCCGTCGCTGCCTCGCCGTCTGCTTGCCACTGTAATGCGTGTTTATGTTTACTTTAAGTGTGTGTGTGTGTGTGTGTGCGTGTGTGCGCGTGTGTTTAAGGAGTGGCTGTGATGTGGAGCACCTGCCCTCTTCGCCCAGTCATGCTGCTGTGTGGCAGCTACTGAGCTGGAGCCTTCCGGATGACATCATCAAACGGTGACGAGGCAGACAGGTCAGGGCGCCTGTGGTTGTTGCTGGAAAAGGCTACTCCCCAAAGTGTGTGTGTGTGTTGTTTTAAATACACACGCCATTTCTATATTCATATTGAGTTTCACATTGACTCGATCTAATCAACAGGTAGAATTCTTATTGTACTGTATGTTCAGAGCCTATTGTACCAACAGTTAAAGCTCTTAATGATCAAACTTAGCAGAACTCCAGTTCTTTCTGGCATTTTTTTCCAGGCTTCTTTCCACACATAAAGTCTTTGAATCAGCAACGAAGAAAACACTCCTAGTCATTACTTTTGCCTCTAAATAATGGCTGCTAATTTTGATTCCAGCTGAATGTATTTAATTCTGACTACAGGGGCATGTACAAAAAAAATATTTACCTGAATTCCTTACATAGTGTTCAATGATGCATAATGTAAGCAGTTACAATAAAATATGTATATTTAATTTATTTTACAAAACACAGTCAGGGCTTTATAAATGAGTAAGAGACCGGATTTTTGCACCCGCGTATCTTCCTAAAATATTCTACCCACTGCTAAGTTTCTAACCTTTCCGTAAAAATGCTTTCCTACACATTCTACTCGACTGCTCTTTGTTTGCTCTCTTTAGTTTCACCCTGGAGCATGCACGCGTTGGTCTGTCTGGACCACAGAGGACAGGTTAGTGAGGGTATATGGTCGCCTTTCCATTTGCAGATTTTGAGGATATTATGGCCTGTTTGCACCTGCAAACCCAAACCCAAGTGTTCCTCCGCCTGCCTGCTATTTGTCAGGATCTGTGTAATTACCAGCGTCTCTCCCTCGCTCCCCATCTCATATCCTGAGTACAACATTTACCTACTGGCTTTGAAAATGGTTTTCGCTCAAAAACAACACTCTCACACTTTCACTGCAGGGAGAGAAAAGAAGTGTCGAGAAGATGCTGCCAGGGTGCAAATACAGACAAAACATCTCCTGTCCTGCGCATCCTGCTTGCCGCCACATCATAATCAAATCAAATCATTTTTTTTCGAATGACTTGGTGCGCGGCTGCCCAAACAAAACAACCCAGGATGCACTGCGGGACCAGAAACGGTATCTGCGTTTCAGCGAGCGCTCCCTTGGAGTAGCAGTTTTGATTCGGGAACATTCCTATTTCAGGAACTTTAAATGTTAAGTAAAGAAACATTATGGAGAGGAGGGCTGAATGGAAAGCTGTGTGTGTGTGTGTGTGTGTGTGTGTGTGTGTGTGTGTGTGTGTGTGTGTGTGGACGTGCATGCATGTGGATTATAGGGAGACTGAGCAGAGAGAAAGTGTGTGTGTGTGTGTGTGTGTGTGTGATTTAGACATACACCTCTAAGCACACCTAAGTGTATCTAGCCAAATGTTTTTATATGGTTCCATGACGGGGGAGAGAGTGTGTCTAACAAAGGAGACTATTTCGATGGGGCCGGTCAGCGAAGGAGTGCTGGACTCATAATGACATAGAAAACAAACAGTGGTGAATGGGCACATGGTCCCTCCGTAACCACAGGGCCCTTAACGGGAAGAGCCTGTCCAGCAGCGCGCAGCCCGGCTCCGGCGCTACAGGAAGACCCAGGCGCCAAGGAGTTAAAGTACACCGACTGTGTCTGAGCGCGTGTGCGCACGGCGAGTGACACGCACTGCGGATTGGCTGCACACATGCACGAATTCCTGATGAGAAGATACGGACGCTCTCTCACGCACACCACCAAAATCTCTGCCCCCCCCCACACACACACACACACTTATACACGCCCAAGAAGGTACATATTAACATACAAATACGCACATTCATACTCGCTTTCTGTCTCGCAGGGGAGGCTTCCCAATCAACCACCAGCAACAATATTATTCTGCCATTCACTGTCGCGGGCGTGATTGATGAAGCTGCCCAACGTGGAGCTCATGTAGAATAACAACGTGCGGAGTGGACAATGCTCATATTAGACTGCTACATGTACAATCTAATTGCCAAAAAATACCAAGCTGTCCCCCCGTGTGGATAGGTGTCTTCCAATTGCATGCTTCGGTGAAATGTTTGGCAATGTAAGAGTATAGTCTTCTATTACATGCCACATTTGGAATAACCCAAAACTTTAAATGTGAAATTATTTTTTTGCAGACAAGGAAACCATATGTAAACGGGTGGAATCGGTCGTTTTGATCTTCGTTGACTAAGATCTCTTTAGTGGATTAGTAATTTTTTTATGCTGTATGACTTATTTCTAAGAAACTTCTGAACACAACATTGAAGGTAGTTTTACAGATTTGTCTATTAAATGAATCAATTAGTTTTTTTCAATTAGCAAGGTTAATCGACTAAGATTTCTTGAACCGTAGACAGCCCGAACATCAGTGACACACAACCTGGCAACATCAATGCATTGCGGTCCTGTTTCTGCACTTGAGCCGGTTGCTGTGGGTGCTTCCTGTTTAGCAGAGAAAGTGAAGCCAATGCAAAATTCCCCTAACTTGCATTCTTTCTAATGGCCATCAGGGGGCGACTCTTCCGGTTGCAACAAGATGTCGAGTTGTATTGAAGTCTATGGGAAAATGACCATCTTTCCTACTTGATTTATTACCTCAGTAAACATTGTAAACATGAGTTGATGTTGCCTCAATTGCTAGTTTCAAGTCTTCTTCCATACAGCATGACGTTCAGTTCGTAATTTATGGTCCATTTAGAGTAAAATTGACCTTAAAGCAGGGAATGCTTTAGGGCGTGGCTACCTTGTAATGTATAGGTGTTTTCGTCTTACAACTGTAACCCTTTCACAGTGTGTTTTCAGTACGTGAAAGTTAATTTTAACCTTTAAGTTTGCCTAAAAAATTCTTATTTAACGGTTGTACATGGCTCCACCCTCTCGTTTCACTTCCAACCCCTTAAGGATGAGCGCAAGGCTTTGAAGCTAAATTTAAATAGTGGTCAAACTGTGTAATTACAACTTCCGGGACAGTCGCGTGATGCTACTGGGCCCAAATCAACTTTTTCCCATAGACGTATTTTGGAAAAGATAAACAAATTATCCAAATCAACTCCCCTGTCGTAACCCTTGAATTGCCCTAAGTTTAATCATTGGGTCCTAAAATTTATAAAATGCATTAATCCAGATGTTTTTTTCCAGTCCGTTCATGTGAATGAGCCTGAGAACGAAGCTTGACCAATGGCTGGAAGGCGAGGTTAAAGAACATGCCAGTGCTCTTTTTTCTATGGGCCTATGCGTAAATACTTGTGCGATCCGTGTGATTTTATCTGGATTTTATTCCGGAAGTCAGATTTTGTTTTTTATAGGAATGAACTGGACCCTGCCTTCAACATTGTATGCAGTTCCCTTCATACATCCATAGTCGCTTGTGGTTCCAAAAAAAACAAGATGGCACCAGCCAAAAACCTCGACGGCGAAGGCCAAAATGCCAAACTTGAGGCTTCAAAAAGATATCTATACAGTCTGTGCTTCATCCACGGTCATCCTGCTCTGTGTTGTTTATATAGATGAGCGGATACATTAAACGTCTCCTGCAGTAAAATAGGACACGTCAGAAATAGCTATCTGAAAGGTAATAATAAGAATAATCTATTTCTACTTTCCACTAATTGTATTCAACTCCCAAATTGCATATCATACAGTGTGAAGATTTGTTTCTACGAAGGCCTGATATTTGAGGATGTTTTTTCCATGTGAGAAAGGCCGAGGCTGGCGAAAACAGTCAGCTGTTTAGCGTGGGCGGTGGTGTCTAAACAACAGATGCACGTGGAAGTAAAGACATGTGTTTGCTTAGCGTTTTTTTCTCCCTCTCTGTTGGCCCACACAGCTGTTTTAGAGATGCTGAATTTAGTTATATTTATTTGCTGTCTTTGTCTGGCAGATACACTGATGTATTTCCACCTTGTGAGGTTTAGTGAAGACATTTTGAGGGGCAGCGCACCTCTAAGCCAGTTGCTATTTTGAACGCAGCCCTTTCTGTTTCTGTCACAGTAAACAATGTGCAGCAACAACTATGAAACTCATTCTTATACTTGTAATGCTTGCATTTTTAGCACGTTAACATGGATTGCTCATGCAAAAAGGACCATCTAGGGACATGTGGATGATTTAATTACCCACCCAATCCCACCAATACAATGTGCTTTTAAAACAAGGTCCGTTTTGAGGGGCAGACACATGCACAGTCATGATGATCGCGGTGTCTCCATTCACCCTGCTTGTTTACATGTAACCATGATAACTGTCAATGGCTTTTCACCGTCAGCTCTCTCCGCCCACACCTCCCCCAATTCACTCTCAGTCAGACATCCCAAAGGTCCATTTGAAAACATCATAAAACAGTAAAAAAAAAAAAAAATTGTGCCAGGGCGTCGGCAGATGGTTTATAAGGTCATGCCGGTGACTAAGCATCAGGAAACCGTAATAGACGAGCCCTTCATGAGGCGGGAAGACGGTGATCTTGTAAGCAAAAATGATATCGTGTGATATGCCGCTTCGGGGCAAATACATGTGCTCAACGCGGAATTCGGAGCATAACATTAACGTCGACCTGACACTCGCGTAAGAAAATATAATTTCTAGGTGTCAATCACCGGCAAATTCTGCGTTCTCTGCAGAGTTAAGCTAACTTGATCCTGATGGGTGTAGTAAAGTAAAGTAGAAGTGCTGAGAAACATTTTCACCGTAACACCTCTCTGGGGCGTCTGGACGTGCACGTGTGCTGACCGCAGCAGCTCCCCCACTTAGTTTTATTACACGGGGTCGTAATGTTCTTCCTTGCGTTGTTCTACTAGCAACCCCCCCCCCTCTCTCTCTCTCCCTTATATGTATCGCACATAATACTGCCAAGGACTAATTGGCATAGTTACATATTCTCCAACTGTATCTAGTTCAGTATGCGTGTGTGTGTGTGTGTGTGTGTGTGTGTGTGCGTGTAAGTAAAAACCAGACACAAACCAGTCGAGTGAGAGACGGGTTGCTTTGGCAGAATGTCAGGTTCATGCCCCGACTAACCGCAAGTAGCCGAGACATATTGGCAGTTCCTGTGCATTATGGGATACCGTCCTGGCAATAAACAGAAACAGAGGAAATCTGAAATGAGGTGACTGAGACATTGTATGACTTGTCCTCCTCACAACGCGAGGGTCTGCTGCATGAATCGAGCACAAAATCAAACGCATCACACGTACATCTTACCGTCTGCAGCTGAAAAACAAGAACACACACTGAGGTCCTGCATGGGGAAGGCTGGGCTGTCTTTGGATTGATATTGTCTCTGAGGTTAAATGCACTTTAATGAGAAGTTCTTCTCTCCTCCCTTAGTTTATTCTTACATTTTTTTAATCTCCTTTTTTGCCTGCCGTTCTGGCTCATTGGCCCCAGGAAACGTGGCCTGAATCAGAGACGTAAGTTGATGATGATGAGCTCTATTCATTCAGTGGGCGTTGACGTATTTGCTACCATAACCATCAATAACTCACTCCTGTGAGTGCGTGTGTGTGTCTGTACACGCATCAGAGTAAGCGCGTGTCCGTCCTGTTGATCGTCTCTGTGCATAAGCATTGTGCTATCCTGGATGTGTGCAAGTGCAGTATGTGTTCAATCCTTGTACAGGAAGTTGCTTGGCTTTTTTTCTCCCAAAAAAAAGCTTGGATGTAGTCTGTTTTAGTGGTTGCTTTGTAAAGGGATGAGGTAAGACTATCACATGACATGTCGCTTTGACAGTTTATATCCAAGCCATCTTTCAGCGCTTAGATAAGCATGGGTGGCCACAGTAGGAGAGGAAGTCTTTGCTCAGGTTAGCAAGAGGTAAATATATTATTAATCAGAAAAGAGCCAAAGAAAAGACAATTTCTTGGGCAGATTTACCTTTTTTTTTACGTCATCGTGTGGTCAGGGTGGACACTGACTGATCAACTGACTTATGAATCAAAGGCTGATATCATCCCAATATATCAGCTTCATTTAAATGTTGCATTACTATTTTCCAGCACTTCCTGGGATCTTGAAAGCATTAGGGCTGAATCTTCACCCCCGGTGCGCTCATCCTCATGTTCCTCCGTCTTCTTTGATTTGTTTCTGGCTCCGGTATCAGTAAGCGTGATTCGGAAAGGAATAACTGAAGTCATGTGAACTTGAACTGGATCCACTGATACTGTTTGGATAGGTGCACAGAAGGCCTTGAGAGACACACAATGTAGCTGTAACTATCAGCTTTTTTATTGCATGCTTACTGAGCCACTGATGTACTTTGGCTCAATCCTCAAGACACATTTCTTGGGGGAGAGAAATTGCCGATTGAAAAATGGAATTTATACAAATATTTCTCGGAGCCAGAGCTGCTCTGAGGGGAGGAATAAGTTCATTGGTTATAGGGTTCAGCTTGTAAGACACAGCTTTGAGATTCATAAATAAGATGTAGAAATGTAGCACTTTGTCCTAATGATGAAAGATTTACACATTAAGATGTCATGTCATTTTTCCGACTTTAACGATGGTGAAGGCATGACCCGCCCTACTCTGTCTCTGATTGGTTTACTCTGTGTTCTTTCTGTCCAAAGGGACAATTTTTGGACTGTTGGGGTTTTAGAATAATGGGCCGTCGGCTAAGCTAACAGGCTAATATAGCAAACTTACATAGTATGCTTATTACTACATGTTCAATGTGATATACAACCTAACCTGTTTATAATGACAAGTGTTCTTTCTTTAATCCTGGCATTGCTTAACCAGAACACAGCAGTTCTCTGCCACCATTCATACAGTATTGAAGCTAATGATATTGTTCCGACTTCTCTACCTAAAAAAAAGGTTGTGAAATTATTCTCAGCTGTCCAGATTTGTAACAAATGTTACATCATCAATCAATCATCAATTCATTCATCAATCATCATAAAGAAATTTGAAAAAAAACACGTGTGTGCCCTTTATAGTCTGGAGCAGCTCAGCACGAGGACACTGCAAGAGTTCAATGCAAAGCTAAAAGTTGCACATTACATCAAATTGTGCGCTCGTGCCGTTTACCGACTGCACAGCAGATATTTTCATGCACATATAAACTACTGCACATTGCAATTACATGTATCAAAAAGGTTCAGCCACAGTTTAATTTGCTCACTGCTGCACTGGCCTGCAATAATGCTGTATTTGCTTTATTTGTTCAAAACGTAAGGATGCTGGACTTCCTTCGACAGGCATCTTCTCACTGACAAGATAAGCTTTGAGATCATTTTCATCACTAAGCTGTGAAAACACATTTTACTTGATCCTTAATTCCGTCCCACCGTTTGAAGTGCTAATCAATAACAGATGTGGCTTTGTCCATATTGTCAACCTTCATTTATCCAGGTTAGAGATGCTCGAGGTCAGAGTATGTCACTTTCATTTTCCCCAGAAAATATATTTCTAGCATCTCTCTCGGCCACAGTCTTGACTCTCTGCCCATTAGGCCACAGCTCATGTTGAAACCCTTTGTTCTCTCCGGGATGTTCCTGCTCCAAGCCACTTGTTAGACCACTCAGCCTGAACCTTAAGCCACTGTGACAGTTACTGGCAACAGAGAGCAGAAGCCCTGCGTGAGTTATAGAAGATCACCACATGTGTGATCCCACCGAGCTTGAGTTATGCTCCCCCTGCCTTTGGTTGTCTTTTGATCACAATTCATCGCCGTGTGTTTTGTGTCGACCTTGCCTTCTGACACCTGGGGTAGAAAAAAAGAGGGTGAGATAACTTGAGGATAATTTGATGTCGTCTCTTGGATATTGCTGGAAGAGTGCTCTGCTGATTGATTAATGTCGGTCTGGGTGGAATTATTTGTAGTTCATGCAATGTAGGATTATTGAAGGTGAGTTATTCTGTCTGATACAGATTTGTATGTATTAGTTCAATTATTTTAGCTAAACCCTACCCCTGAATAGCAGTAGTCCAATCATACTTTGGCAACCGGAACTAGTGTCAAGCTTTGGAACTGGATACAGCAATTGGAGGCGGGGCCCTATTTGTAATTATGAAAGTTGCTTTGTGGGGCATGAAGCCGAAAACGTTCGACTGCCCAATATAATATTACCCGCATCTTCTGCATCCATGGGGCCCATATAGAAAGCGCACTAGCGTTTTCATGAACCCCGCCTCCAAACTGCTTGGTCTCGGCTTGCTCACATGAACTATCCTCATGGCTCGGGAAAGAACTCTTGCTTTGGCTATGAATTAATTTTAAAACTTTTAGAATATAATGATTTGAATAAGGGCTATTTAAAGTCAAATTTATTTACCTCAAAAGATTACAGGATTTACAGACGTCTTTGCCAATATATGTCTATGGGAAAAAGTATTTTTGGGCTTAATAGCATCACATGACGGACCCGTAAATTGTAATTCCAGGGTTTGGCCACTGTCAAATTGGCTAAAAATCCAGGTTCTCCTCCTGTGGGTTTGGAGTAAGAATTAAGATTGTGGTGTCTTTTCCTATTATGTTTCCAAAACCACAAGCGCAAGGTGTAAGGAATGGATTAAACAGTGTTCATCTGCTCTAACGTAAACTGTAAATGTTAGCTTGGTCGGCTAACTAGCCTTAGCCTACCTTTCCAAAAGGGAGGGGCATGTCATTCAATGACTACTGTCAAATAGTCAGATTATATTAGAAATGGATTATGTTTGAAAAAATACCTATTCTGGATTGGAACACAAATTGCATTAAAGCCACGGTGCTAATACATCCGGGTTTAGCGTCGCCAGACAAACATGCGTTACAGATTCGGCAATGGATTCAACCTTGGTCATTTTGCATTATGTTTGCCATCATCTGCGTATTTCACCAGGCTTTTCATTTTAGAAACAAATGATCTTGTGTCAATCGGAGACATGTTTTCAACCAACTCATGGAGTTTTATAATTAGCATTAGCTTACAGCAGCTAGCTACAGCTGAATAAAATCAGCAACAAACTTCTCTTCAGCTGGTAAAATCCGCAGTTGCTCGCAAACCATTTTCATTGTTAACTGCACGTGTAGTGGGAGAAAGTAAAAACCTGAAAAGTGTAGGAACAGTAACTAAATGGGGCAGGCCTTAAACAGTTGGCATCGAAAGCCCCTTGAAAGAAATATCTATAGCAACTAATAGACTGGTAGACTCCGCAAGACCTCTGGTGACTACAGTGTCCATGTTCCTCTCAGATGATACCTCAGCTTAGCACGACACACACTCAACGGCTGGTGCGCTTGTCCTCTTGTCCCTTGGCCACCGGTTCCCCAGATGTTGTAGCTATGAACAGAGGGAAAAACCCGTCGAGGTAGCTCTGATGACTCACCAGTCTAATGGACCATGGTATGAAACCTGATACGTGCTGCGTTTGCCTTGAGAGGGCAGTTTAGTGCAAACGGTGTCATTACTACAACCTGAGGCCTCCCGGGCCAGGACCTCATGCGGTGAACCATATGCCAAGAAACGCACGACAGGAGAGGGAGCGGACAGGCTGAACATGATACAATCGGAGATGGAGGGACTCCAGTTTCGGATGGCGAGCGCAGGGAGGAAGGAAAGGGAACGGGCCAAAGTCTTTTGTTTTATCTGGAGCTAACAAGATACTTGCATCATAGCAGCTCTCCAAGAATAATGTCAGAACCTGATGACTCAAAGAGAAAATAGAGAGTTGATGAAAATATAGCTTAGTCTGTCTCGCCTGGTTAGCACTCAAGAGTTGGAAGCACAGCGCAAGAGTGGCTTTTGGACTACATCTGTTTGCATCCCATTATCTTATTTGTAGGTTGTTTTAACTTTTTATAGCTGCAAATTCAAGTATGCTACCAGAATACGGGTGCAGACAGTGTGGAATACTCTCACTTACAGAACGCAGCCAATGGCAGAGTATATCCCAGGTGACTTCACTGTCAGCTGTCACTCAGCATTTGACCTCAGTCAGTTCAGAAATGAACTAAATTGACTGTACAAAACCTCTGTGTGTGTGTGTGGGTGTGAGTGTGTGAGAACACACAAGGATTTCGCTTTTCACTGCATATTTGTTGAAATACTGCTAATGTTATTCGAAGTCCCCGAGACAAACTGGGAGAAAAGAAAATCAACCATTCCTGCCTTTCCAGCCATCAGCACTTACTCTAGTACCTTGTCAGCTGAAAATGTGTTGTTCTATCTCAGCATACATTGGCTGAAGCCGACCTTTCTGCAGGAAATGCATTCATAACCATGAATATCAAACCTAGAGCATACAACATGGACTCGAATGCCCTGAGCAGCGAGTCCCCAGTTCTATTGCCGGACCATTTGCTGCATGTCAATCCCCAAACTCTCTCTCCCGTCTCTCTCCACTTCCACTGTCAATTAAAGGCATACGATTCTACCCTAACCCCACTCCAACGAAGTCTCAGACAGAGGCATCATCACGCACAGCTCATGGCAAGCCCTCGTTTTACATTTTCCCTTTGTTTTGACATTTGTCATCGATTGCAAAGTATTACGTAGCAATGAGGATAGTAGTAATATCACAAGCCATCTTTAATTAAATGACTAAAATAAAAGCCTTTATACAATGTTGCCATCTAATACTGGCCCTTTTGACATGTGACGGCAGGGAAAACTCTGGTATAATTGATCAAATGAGTTGTAGTCCCATTGTAATTGTCACAGCCATTCCAGTGAGCCAACATGCACAATACCAGGGCCCTAACCCACCTACATGGAACAGGACCATAATAAATGTTATTAATTACACCTGTGTTTACCCTGCAATGACGTGTTCAGATGGCTGCTGTGAAATAGGCCTATTGTTAACATTAGTGTCCACGAGAAATATGATGTTTTTGTAGATTCATGCAAATAGCAGGAACTTGATATAAACAAAATTACAAGTGTAGAGGGCTTTAGAAAAAGTGACTAAGTTTACATGCACACTCATATTCCTCTATTATTCCGACAATATGACAATATTCCGAATTTGATATGGCTCATGTAAACATCATATTCTGTTTGGATATTCTACATTTGGCCTTATTCCAAATGGAGCATTAAGACATGTGGGATATGCCGGTGTTCTGGGTTTTAGGAGCATTTTTTTGGTCATGTATACGGAGCATTCGGAATAGAATTTTTTACGGCACAAAAGAAAAGCCCACATTTCTGATGTGCACTTTTAGGCATTATGAAGGACTTTGATAGCAACACGTTTTTGGATATGCGCAAATATTGCAACGCAGGCCTTTTCAATAAAGTGGATGAAAGAAGGAAAGAGGGAGGCTGTGTTCACACAGTCTAACAAGTCCTACTTTTCCATAGTTTTATGTAATAAACTACACGTTAGTGCAGCCGAGAATGGCTTCGATGTGGGATTCACTGGCCCTGGCATGCGGCCGTTTTATGTTAATTAGAACATGCACCGCAGACAACAGATACTGAATCGTCTTAGCTGGAGAGGAATATCACTCTACTTCACTTCTACTTAGAGTTGGAGGTGTTCTCCAGCAGACTTGCACTGGATGTACAAGGAAATCTCCAAGAAATCCAGCAGTCTAGAAGGTGAATTATGATGATTGACTCACTTCAGCTGCCATGAGTGCGAACAGTTGAGTGCTGAGCATGTCTCTCTCTCTCTCGATATCATGTGGCCTGTCAAAGCCTATTACCGTCCACATGTGCAATATTCCCTGCCAGGCTCGACCACGTGGCTTTGGAAAATGTGCAGCAAGAGTACGAAGGGATGGACAGTCGAAATAAAGGAAATATTAGGAAACATGGAGGAACTGGAAACATTGTTTTTTTGGAAAGACAAAACAGTAAGGGCACATGTACAGTAATATTACCTCAATTAGCAGTTTTGTTATACAGTCATCACTTTATACAGGTTTTTTTTACGAACACCCGTCAACCTTTTTTTTTCTTTTTTGCTCGTTACATGCAAAAAGCCTTTTCAAATAATACTTTTGTCTTTGCAGGAAGCTGAATTTGGTTATGGTTAGGCCAACAAAACTGCTTGGTCAGGGTTAGGGAAAGATTGTAGTTTTTTTTTTTTTTCGCACGGGGCAGGAACAATGGTCTCATAGGTGAAAGATAGTTTTTTGTTTGACCCGTCCACGTCCCTTCCCGCCCGCCATGTGTGGGTTTTTGCAGCCTTTGTATCTCCTGGTTCATGATTTGGTGGATTACTTACGTATTGATTGCGTGGCATATCTACACATTGCAGCCCATTCATTTTCATAGGCATGGCTGCTAACGCTGAATGAGAACAGCCTGCTGACACATGAAGTTGGTGCCTATATGTGCATCACAAAAACAACTTAAATCAAAGTAAGTCCAGGTTTTGTTCATGTACCTGAATCTAAAGTTGAATGTACCCGCCCCCCCCCCTTCCCTCCTTACTTAGAGGTATAGTCTGGATTTATAACTGGTATAACTTTGGAATGGAGCCTGCAGTGGAAACAAATGTTGGGTGCCTGCCTCTTCACCCGGCGGGTCAGGAGCAGTACCATGTCATCGCCCGCCCCACCCCCCCTCCCCCCAGTCACTCACACAAAAGGCTCTGCTTCATGTCCCCAGTACGCCACTGCATTAAAACTGAGACTGTGTGTGAATGTGTGTGTCGCACATGGTTTGGGGACACACGCAACACACACACACATGCTGGATATCGTGTAATGGAAACGTTGCTGTGCAGCACCATCACTTTCTGCTTCTGTAGTCCTGAAGATGGCAGACAAAAGTAATTTTTATAACGTGTAGACAAATGGAAGAACGGGCCTGTAGATGACTACTGCAAACCTCGAAAAGTGACAGAACTCATTTCATAAGTATGGGAGGGATGTTTTACATTTGTTCAAGAATGTGTCAGGATAAATTAGCATTATTGAATCAAGGGATACCCAGGCAACTTGCAACGTGGTGTAAATATCAGGCAAAGTCGTCTTGGTAGCACAGCTTGCTGCAGGATACTTTATCCAGGCACAGACGGAGAGGAAATATGTGGAAACAAAGGAAAAAAATGTGGCCACATGAAAGCAGGGAAATTAACTTATTATTAGCATTGCAGGAGATCGTGTTCATATTCTGAAGGCTGTGGATTTTAGAGACTTTTAGAGACTTTTTGAAAACTCCATATTCATACCAAAAGCGACCAATCAGTGGCCTAGCTTCTATCTCACACAGGTGCAAAATAATTTCGGTACACTTGAGTATCCCAATAATATGTTTTGTGATACAATATTGATTTCTGATTTTTTAGTAAGAACTTAAGGATGAACCGATTAGAATTTAGCAATAACTCAAGAATTGATATGCGAATGATGCCGATTTGACACCAATGTCTAATAGGATTTAAAAACTCGCAATGCATCGCCTTGCTTACAGTATGGCAATATACTGCAATATTCCGTCACCTCTGTATCACAATAGGTGTCGTATCACCAGATTCCTGACAACACACAGCCTAATCACACAAAGTTAGACCTTTGTCTCATAAAGCTCGTTTGTATAATATATACACCGCTCTGTTACGTCACGCTAATACCCTGATGAGAATACCATGACGTTTGTAACAATATGATTTTGTTCAACCATGTCAGACTCAAAAGAGACCTTGTGTCCTGCACTGTTGCGTAAGAGACCATGAGACCATGGGCGAAGCCGAGCGGAAAACGTACCGCGGCTACAACAAAGTGTGGTCAGCAGAGTGGGAGTCGGTGGTCGGAGAAAATGCTCCTGAGGTGATGAGTAAACATTAATGTTCTCACTTCTGATGTCATAGGCAGGGGGGGGGGGGGCACCGGCCGCTGACACGTTGGCCCACGTGTACAGGATACTGGCATCCCCCCCCGAAGGACACCCGAGGGAGCAAGACGTCAGCGTCGCTGCCGCGGTCACCATCAGCGGCACTAACATCATCATCTCCATCTCTGGAAGGTAAAAGGCCACATATCTTTCATCCGTCCATTTCTACCTACTTAGGATGAGTGATTCACCTTGTTTCCTGACCCTTGTTTCCATTCTTTGACTCCCATGTTCCATACCCAGCACACACACACACACACACACACACACACACACACACACACACACACACACACACACACACACACACACACACACACACACACACACACACACACACTTCTTAGCAACAGCCACATGTCAGATAAAGTGTTTCTTCTCCTTGCTTCATTTTCATCCTGCAGAACTGCTGTGTCAAAGGCCGAGTTGGCTGTTGCCTTGTCTCGTATTTTATTACTAAAACCTGTGAAAGTTGCAGCAGACAGCACGTCTGGTGTACAAATGCAGAGTGCAGCGGGTTTTGAATCCAATGATCAGGATGCGGAACCTCCTTTTACAGAACAAAGACGGCTCCTCGCTTCCAAAATACATTGAGAGCAGTTGTTTCTCACTATTGGCAAAGTACTGTATGCACTTAATTTTCTGTTTTTACTTGATTTCCCCCTTTCCTATGATGGGATTTGACCTCCCTCTTTTCCCCCTCCCTCCCCACACACACACACACACACACACACACGTATCCTTCCTGTCTGACCGCAGCCATTCTCTACTTGGCTTGCACTGCTTGGATTAGACGAGCCAGGATTTACGCACACAGGAAAGATAAGGGGACAGTTTTACGGCGCAACCACTATTTCAGAGGTGTGTACCAGAGTCGAAGAACCATTTTTAGACTGCAGACATGGCTGGAAAATTGGTGTAAGCTACTAAAAACTAGGTTGTAACATTTTAAGGCCTCGTGGCTTTTCACGGAAACACCTCCCCATAGAGAAAATATACCATATTAATCATGCAGCTATTAGCACGGTTGTCCGTAACCAGGCAGGGGCTCGTATTAAATATAATACTATTTAGTCACAGACTTTTAGTACGTTTTCTGTATGCCAGACTCCAATTTAAACCAAACTGAAGAGTCATTTCTTGTCTAAAGTAATTTCTGTATTTAAAGGGTTAAATACATATTAAAGAAAAATAAAAAAATAAGCCTTACCAGTGATATTGCAAAAGATTAGTATTACAAAGCACAAAAAAAACACCATAGCAATTACACTCTGCGTGCACTATACAGTGAATCAAAATGCAGTTATTTGAGATCCCTCTTTTCCTGGAACACCGTGCTCACACTCACACACCTGGAAGCAGCCCAGTACAACCACAGTCATATCTGTAGGGCTTCAGGGCCTTGCTAAAGGACACCTCAGAGGTGGTCATGAAGGAAGGGCAAGCGCTTCTCTTTCCCTAATCACATGTATCTTACCAGCCCGGAGATAGACTCTGTGATAATCAGCACGTCGAGACAGTTGAGTTATCGATTAGTTGCGGCTGATTCATACAAATCATGACGTCACATTGAAACAAAAAAGATTCACACAGTAACACTAGCGGGAGTTCAAGAACATACTTTAAATGGTGGATTTGTTTGTGACAATTTGATTAAAGACAAATGTATTTGAGGATATGCGGCATGTCAAAATAATATTAACTGAAATATTAATGGAGGTTGGCATTTTAAACTAGGTCTGAACGATGATTAATTTGGCTGATATTGCAATATGGTTTGTGATTTTAGGGCGAAAATATAATGATTCTATTTTTAGGGAACTGAATGAAGAGGTTTTCTGAAGTGTGGAGAATATGAAGTGTAGGCCATGACATCATTGGAGAGGCCACAGACAGACACCTTGTAACAAATAGGCCGTATTGCGATCTTGATCACATTTCAATTAATTGTGCAGCACTTTGGCACTGGGACTATTTTGGATAGAGGTTTTGCCCCCAAATGCTGCGCTCTCCGTGTCATTTTGTGCTAAAAGTGTGACCTGTTGCACCTTCGCAAAGACCCGCTACACAATCTGCGTAAGCCTGATAAAAACAATGTACTTGGCACCAGCCAGAAGCAAGGAGCTCCCCAGTGGTTCGCCGTACTTGTCGGTGACCTGCTGTTCTGTATGGGGATGGTGTCAGTGGGACACAGAGTCCTCTGTGCAGCAGCAGCAGCACACTGGCCTGTTGTGACCGTGGGCTGGTTTAAACAGAGGCCCTGTATGCCCCTTCATGAGTGGCACGTGTGTCCTCTCCCACTGCCGCTAAATTTAGCAACAACAATGGCACAGGGGAAAGAAACCTGACCTCAGATGATATCAGCTTACAAGCGTATGAATGAAGCTTACATACATTTAATTTTCCATTGATGGCGGGAGAGGCTGAATACTAAGGAGGATTGTTTGCTGGCACTATTTGGCTGTTTCGTCCACTTGAAGTCTAATTTGTTTTATCCATTTAGATCTATGGGTATAGGTATAGGAGGACATTTAGAAATGCTTTCAAAAACTAGTGTGGAACTTTGGGTGTTTTTATCAGCTGGCAACCGCGATGAATTAACATAGGTTTCCGTGCAAATGATTACGTTGTAAAATGCTTTTATTTCCTCTGCCTTCCTTCACAAAACTCTTTGTTTAACCCATATTCATATCCTATGAGAGTAGTCCTGCTTTATCAGGCTTAGTGCCAAAAGCACCAACTGTGGGTCAGCACAATACAATGAGCTGACCCTCCGAATCCTCCCCCCGCTGGTGAGAACCATTAGAACAGGCCCTGATGGAATACATCATAGTTATGGCTCTTAAAACCTTGTTGCTCAAATACTCCCGTGCGCGTTTCGGTCTGGACGTCCGCGCGCCTCCCCGGTGGTCCGCTCAGCTGAAAGACGGTGATTATAAATCATCACCGTCAATCGGGAGCGGTTGCCACGGGTCCTGATACAGGGGCAGCCGCCACGTTCCCCGATGAGAGGATCTGTCCGTGGCTGGAAAGCCTGGAGGGGGGACTGTACAACCTCAGGCAGTGAACTGCAGCCATAAAATGCCCTGTGGCCATCATTCACCCAGGGGGCTGCAAAATGACTTATTGAATAAAAGAAAATAGTTTTTTAATATGTTTTCTTGCAGTGCAGTATAATAAAAGGGCAAATTAATATCATTACTTCACGTTAACAATGATTGATGCCTCAACGGTGGCTTTTCAATGTTACATTTATTACATTCCAACTACTCATGCTGTAGTTAACTGGTTTGATGTCTTGTGATGTGCTCTGATTAGTTTCACATTTGTAATATAAGAGTTGGACATGAACTGAAAGGGATGACCCTATTTTATTATTAGTTATAATTATGTGTGTGTGTGTGTGTGTGTGTGTGTGTGTGTGTGTGTGTGTGTGTGTGTGTGTGTGTGTGTGTGTGTGTGTGTGTGTATATCTATGCACCAATACACCAAAGCATATCCCTTTAATGTGACAACCTACTCGGTAATTAACCGGATTCTGAAATACTTTTTCACAAATAAAAGTCCTGCATTCTCCACATCACCTAAGTAGAAGTGGAGCAGTATTAGAAAGCAATAGTTCATTATGTATCACGATTAGTACTGATGCATTACCATGTATAAGCAGTATGTTGTAGCTCTTCAAGTTGTAGCTTATTTAAACTACTTTATGTATTATTTCGCAGTTTGGTTTAATCAAAACAATGCATCGTATTTCATAAACTGAATATTTGTATTATTGTATCATATTTTATCATCTTGAAGTACAGCTGTCAGGTAAGTGTAGTGGAGTAAAAAAAAGCCAAACATTTGTATGAAAGGTAATGACCACACAAAGAACCATTGTAGTGTAGATCATTAATTATGTACATATGAAGTATGAGTCACTTTAAGAAATCATTTTTCCTATATTCATACCATAAATAATCAAAATATCATGTGACCAAATACGGCCGGTGAATCTGCGTTTATTGCTATTTTTATTTCAATAGGACTTATTTCCATTTGAGCCCCTGTGGGACACTCCCAGCCTCTTAAGCGTCTTGTTATCTCTGCTAGGTGTGTTTGGCCAAGAGAGCGAGAGCTGCACGCTGTATGGGCGTCTTGTTCCGCGTGTTTGCTTTTCACCGCTGGAGTGGCGAGAAGATGGATGAGTCTTTCAGTGCCGATAACTCTGGCTTTTGCCACCATTAGCTCCTGAGCATGCCTCACCCCCCCCTCTCTCTCTCTCTCTCTCTCTCTCTTTCACACACACTGTCCCTGTTTGCAAGCGATCCTGGATCCGTCAAAGCTAATTCGTCTTTGCCAACAACACGAGGATTTAGACAACGAGGGAAATTATTTCGAAGTAAACATGCCGGCTGGCATGTAAACTTCATCAGCACTCGCAACGCGTTCCAAAATGACTCCGTCTCATTTTCAGAGATGAAGTGGAGGAAAAGGCTTTGCGATGGTGCAGAGAGTCGTCGTCGGGGGGGTTTAAGTTTGCGGACTGTGTACGTTTGCGTCATGGCTCCCAGACCGCAGCGCTGCACACGTCACGAGCACAAGAAGCGCTGGGATGTTTCCTTTCAGCAGTCATGGGAATGTTAATATTCACAATCCAACTTTTTCATTGTACCTTCTCTGCTAAGCTTGTTTTTTTTGCACGACAGCCAAACATTAAACGCTTTAGCCCCTTGATGAGAGCCCAACGCTCCATCTGCATGATTAGGCAAGCTTGTACAACACAGAGGGAGCATTGTGGTGATGATTCTTAAGGGATTAATGAGGAAAATAACTTTCAATAAATATATACATGTTTTTAATATTGTGCAAAGGTTCCTTAGTGATCATGAAATGACAAAGTACAAGGACAAAAAGGTCAGAGAATGGGGTCATGAGTGGGGTTAAATATGTATGCTTAGGCGAGAAATCCACTTGATTATGTATTGAAGTTGCTAATATTGGTTTTCCTTCTTTCAAATATGATAATTTTCCGCCAAAGATTACAGTAACACCTCATAAAGCCAGTGTCTCCTGCAGGATTATATTCTGATCAGGTTGGAAAAACCTCTGAAACTCAATTTAAACCGTCGCGTGGGAGTACAATTCTTTGTTGAAGCCTCTTAATCAATCAATACAGGTATAGTTCCTTCAGTTAGGTAGATTTCAAAAGACGTTTTGGTCTCCTGACTCACTTTGGTAAGAGTCTGTAAGTACATAGACTGAGGGCTGGGAGGCGGGGCTTAAAGGAAACGCTAGTGCGCTTAGTGATAAGATTATTTTGTACTCGGAAGTCAAACTTTTTTTGCCACTGAGCAACAATCATAGGAATGGACGGGGCCCTCCCTCCAACACTGTATCCAGTTCTCTTTTAATATCCATCATTTTTGCAGTATCCTATAATTGTTACTTTTGGCAGCAGTGGCTGCTATTCAGCGAAATGGACATAGTCTTGCGTTTACTTTTGCAAAGTGCCAGCTTTGCTTTTGCTAGAGACGTCTGGGTTTCACTTAATCTCTGGGCATATCAAAAAAGGCCTTCCATGCAAAGAATCCAACCAAACCAATTTAACTGAAGAAGCTGTTCTTGAGGCATGAAACAACTATAATGAACTTCTTGACACCCACATATTTACAGCCTAATGTGCTGGTTGTATTCTCTGTCTTACCTGATTAATTGCAGTCTCAATTTGTACTATATATATATATATATATATATATATTAGGAACTCCAATGCTATAGTATCAATTACTGCATATTTTAAGAGCTTTGTGGTAGGTAAAGCCCAATGAACAAATATTTGGCGTGTCCAAGCAAACATTTCCTCCAGTGTTTAATCATTGGGGAGAACAGCAGACCTGTGTAGGTGTCCTTCAGTGGATCTCGGTGCTACGTAAACACTCGTGGTAGAAGGTGTTTACTCAAATCTCCAGCAGACGTGTGCTCAGGCGTCCGCGGAACAACTTAAATGTGTTGGTTGCATGGCCAATTTGCCCTCCCGTAGAAGTCGCGGTGAGCGTGTGTGTTTGTGGAGATATCTATTACAAACACGGAAAACGCTGCTGGAAATTCGAGGAGTTTGGTACGAGCGAGGTCCTCCTCCCTCCTGCCTGAAAGTGTCTTTTGTTTGTTGTGTGCAAAGGGTAAAGGTCGGTGTGGAATTTACACATACATCCACGAAGCATTTCACGTACAGGCTCCCACTGGAGGGTTAAAGTTGTGAACTTTCATCATAATGCGTATTGGAAATCAAGCCCGTATCTCATTGGAAGGCTTAAGTGTCCCGTGATCGATCCAAAAACGATACATTTATTTCGTTATAAGTTATTCAGATTAAAAACCATCTGTTAAATTTGAATGTGAAACCCAAGTGCTGTCTTTTCTAGCAGGCTGTCTGCAGCCTCCCATGCGGGAGCTGTTTCAGCCTAATACTGTATCTGAAGATGGATTTGGACATTCAAATTGGGAGGACCATTGGTGCAAAGACTCTCTTGAGACTGTGCTCACTTGTGCTAATACACATGTATAAATGCAGAGAGACAAATAGGGGAACATGCTTACAATCGTACGTATTGTATTACATTTATCTAACCTAAATCCTGACCCAAACTTAGTCCCATTTCTGAAAGTGTGTCATCAAAGTGTGGAAGACAGCTCCAGATGAATCCCATTGCAACATTGGAAGCGGCTGTCCGCTGTTTTGGAGTTTAACTGTCGAACATTTGAAACCAAAAGTCAGTGTTGATTTATTTAGATTTACGTCAAAAACTTTTAAAAAGTGCAATAAACTACTTCAAAAAAATGTATAAATTATATACTTATAAACTTATTTAAAGCCAAACCATGCTGTTCTTACTAAACCTAACCAGTAGTTTTTGAGTAGTTTCAAACTGGGACCGTTATCTGTTTCCCTTGCCACAGAATCAAGGATGCGGTTTAGTGGTATGGGAACGAGACAGGATTGATATATCATATGAACTTGAAAGTAATTCCCATCTAACTCTCGACGGGGAAGAAAGTAAACGTACTCCTTTAACCACCAACATGTTTATAATTGTCAAACTGAAGATCTGTCCTGCCTGTCTTGAAAACAGTCCTGTCCCTTGAGCTGTTGCTCTCATTAGCTGTGTGGACTTTGATTCAGGTACTACGTGGTTATGCAAGCTGACTGGAAGTCTACTGGGCCCAGTGATTTACATCTGACCCCCTCGGCTCCCCCCCCCCCCTCTCTCTCTCCATGGGCCTATAGATTTACATTAAGTCTTACTGTAGAGAGGAGGAGGAAGCAGACTGAAACATGGCACGGGAACAGGTTTATGGGGTCACTATCTATTTGCAGTGATCTCCTTTTAATCCCTGCGGAAAGGACAGATATATACATTCACTCCCACCTTGCTGTTAACATGCATCTGTTGGAATTTATCGTACGAGATGGTTCAGCGTCATAAAAGCAAAGTCGCAATTTGGCATGACGCAGCCTGCCGTGATCATAGCTCGACCTCCGAGGCCAATCCAAACAGCCCGTATTCAGCTCAATTCAACCTGATTGAACCGACTGCTGCGTAGTCGGCACTGTCGAGCTCGCCGGCCGAGCCTCCCGTTCACTCACACACTCTTAACACCCATTTCGCCTGACGTACCGTGTTTGACAGCGCAAAAAGCTGTTTTATTTCAAAATATTTGCTCAATAATTCAGAGACAGATGTGCTCGTATTCCCATAGATTTGATTTCACGCAACTTGAAATGAAAGCTCGCCCCCGCTCATAAAACGCACCGGTAAGCTGAGTCTGCTGTGGGCGCGTTATATTTTGCACATGGAAGAAGAACGGGGGCGGGGGGGATGGGGTACATTTCGGATTGTTATCAAGTATCGTCCAAAGACTACACATGCCTTCACTGCTATACTGGGGTCTTGGCACGTCCGTATATTTGCACAGTTCTTTGTCCACACCAACAGACTTACAGAGTCGGTCGCACTATTACATTTCGGTGGCTTGTACGCCAATAAAAACGTTGTATCCATGTCTTCTTGTGTATGCTGATTTGGCACTTACAGTTACGGACTGGCGCGGCTCAGATCGTGTTTTCGGTGCACATGCCCAAGGACTTGTCAAGAGGTCCTAGCAAAAACATGCTCGACTAGATGGAAAGAGAGGGATTATTCCCCTGAGCCATTCATTCAACAAAAGTGTGTTAGACAGGCATGTGATTCAGTAATTGTTGGGACAGGCTAACCCGTCATGTCTGTCTTTGCCCTCATGTCCAACTTCAATTTGTTCAAAACTTTTCTTTTTCTATTCTCTGATGCATCACCAGTGAGTGATAGTGGTGTAATGGTTAATTTAAACAACGTCACCAGCGGCCCTTTCAGCAATGCATTTCAGATTGCAATCACACCGCATTTTCTTCAGGAATCATGCATCACATGTATTTGTGTGAGTTCCTGTATTTCAGTGTGACGTGGGTCCTTATCACACCGCTCCAAGATCCCCAGCTGACCAAAACAGTGATGTCACCCTCTTTAAAGCAGACGCGTGGTACACCCGAGGCCGCATGACGGCTTTATGTGTCGGCTCTACCTGCCATGACATCTTCATAGGTTTGGCCAAAAGACTTATTGCTTTAACACCAGGTGTATACAGTTCATATCAAGTCTGTTAAGGCAGAAGTTGGGGACAAAGGAGCACAGAGGGGGGGCTCTGACCCCTGGGCCTCTGCTGCTGTGACTTTCTGCTTCAAAGTCTCACCAAAAACGAACTGGAACCAGTTTAAAAGTATAACTTGTATTTAATTTCAAATGCAATCTGAATTAACTATCGATAGTAAAATGCTCTCGAGAACAGAGACCACACACTCTCACCCTCTCAGGTCTCACATCAAAGGATGTTCTGTGGAGGGATCATGTAGGTCTGTGGGTCTGACCTCTGTTCCCTCAAACAAAGCTTTTATACTGCAGAAAAGACAGGGGGGTCAAATCGTCATAAAAACTGCAGGTGAGCCAATCGGTGTTACTCAAACATTTGATCATCTTGGCCACTGTCCTGAACCAATCGATGCCTTGCTTTTATTTACAACCATTTGGCTGTTTATTCGATTCCTCTCTCTCCTTCACCAGCCATTCTGGTGCCTTCACAGCTGGAGACGTCCTTTGAAGCTCATCTCTGCATTGTCTTCTCCGCATTCCTGCTGCCTTTATGACCCTCTGTCTTCCTGTCTCCAATGCTCCTCACTTCATGTCTCATGAAGATATCCCTAGATATTCCCTAAATCTGACCCTATCTGACCTTTTATACTTCCTTTCTTACAGTGTTCAATACTTCAGTGTTTAATACTTTTATGGCTTATACATATAGCTTAATACATTCAATGTGTCAATATACTGTAATATAATATCCTCTATCTGTAAACCTCCTGTAAACATAATACATTTCATAGATAAATATATTGCAACTCTTTAACCCATGGTAACATTCTTATTATTTTGACACTTCTATTCACCATAAGAGGTGCTAATAATCATACTAAACTACTTCTAATACTAAAATCCTACTAATTCTATCTTCTATACTGAAATCCTTCACAATTCCCCCCTAACACACTCTTCAGAGTGTGTTTATCAACCTACAGAAAAACAATCCCTCACTATCGGACCTTTATGGTCCAAGGGTGAGTTTCCTTTATCAAATATGAGACAACAATCTTTCAAGTTCAACGTCATCATCTACTCGTAACTGAGTTCCCTGCATGCTTGTCTTAAGTAAAAAGTAACTAAAAGGGCAAGTAGTGCAGCAACAATTAGCGTCAGTAGAGTTCCTCGGATGCAAGGGACGCAACAGCCTCCACAAACGGCCACAACTGCAAGGACAACACAAAGAGAGATTAAGATTGACACAACTGCACTTTTCCATTCGCCAAACATACCCTCCAACCAGCTGGCGAATTTATCATCAACACCAGAGTTCTCTGCTAACTCAAAGCTGAGAGCTGTCAATCCGGCCAACGCTCTGGTCACCGATCCATCTGGAGCTGTATTGTTTGGAATGAAAGTACAACAGACAGATCCAAACATCCTACACACTCCTCCTTTCTCCGCCAACATCATATCTAATGCCATCCTGTTCTGCAAGGTCATTATACTAGTCTGTGCCAGCTGTGCATGAAGTCCTGTTACGGCGTCCCTGGTGTAGTTTACAAAACGCTGCTGGTTATAGTAAATGTAATTAATCCAATCCACATTTTTATTGATTGTTGACCACCAAAAAAACGTCGATTCGAAACCGGCTCCTACTTGATTTCTAGCTTTAAATTCATTAGGCACCCCCCTTGGTACCCCTATGGCATCAATATACACTCTGTCATCAAATGAGCCAATCGGGGCCTTGGCCTCTCTCCTGGATCTCCTTCTAGCATGTGTGCGTGGGGAAACCAGGTCTTGATAAGTCGCTTCATTTACTGGCAAAATGTAAAACGGCAATACGAGCTGTACCAGCGCGCATGTTCCCGACCAATTGTTAGGCAACAGTGGTTGTAAGGTTCTTCCTCCACAATACCACCATAAGTCAGCTCTGGTCTGTGTCTGCTTCAACACACTCTTCAAATGATAGTCACTAGCATTATGAGTACTGCTACAATTTGTTCTAGCAATATGGCCCATGATGGGTCCATCAGTAACATCAGATACTATACAATCATATGGGCCTTCTGCCTTCTTAAACTGAGGTGGGTCGCTGTATGCCACAGGTGGGTATTCCCAATGTCGCTCTTGGCAGGTGTGAAGAAGGGGCAAATTCCTACTGGTAAACATAGCTAGAATACAACGAAAATCAGGGCTGAGGGGTCGAAATCTTGATGGTACAGGGGTTGCTATTGGTCTAGATGTTGAACACACAATACAGTTTGTATCCCTCACTCTTGAGGATGTATATTGTACCCATTTCAGCCACATATTGGTGTCAGTGAACTCTGCATCCCATACCTCTTCCCACGGGGTGTCAATCAATTGTCGATCCTCAGCTTCTTCTGCTTCCTGATTAATAACCTTAGCGGGCTTTACAACAAACCTAAGAAGTCCTTGTGGGGCAGGCGCATCTGCAGTTGCCTGTCCCTGTAATACATAAAGTCCACCGTCAATCAATTTTGGATCTGTCAAGGTTAGCGTCAAGGGGTTGCATTGACCCACTTCACACATATGGTGTGAAGACGGGGCTTTTATCATCCTTAATCTATCTTTAAAGCCTGGGTTGGGATCACTTTCCAAACCTTCGCTGACCGTGTTCAGAGAGGCCCATTCCCAGTCGTCACAGGCACACCCATGATCTGAAACAAATTGACCATGTCTACTCTTAGCAGGCCCACATTTGTTACCAGCAATGCACAATGTCTTGTCCATCCAACTATAGGAGTTGTCGTACTTGGGGCAGGGGACTACGGCACAATAATCAAATCTTACCGATGATGTCGTACCCTCTACAAATGTAAGAGTGAATGTGACATTTGCGCGGTCGAGTCTTGACAGGGAGGCATCTCGTCGTCGTCTGGGATTAAGTTGATTAGCTACTGGCGCTACACTTTGAATCTCGGTCTGGTCCTGTTTATTTTTAGCTTCCCACACTAAGGTTGAAACTACTGTCACTATTGAAATTAAAAATAGGATTATTACTGACTTCCATAACCCACTGAATCTAGGGTCTCTAAATGGATGCCATTGTTTAGCTTGTGGGAGAGTCATTGTTTCAGTATTGTCTAACTCTCTTCTGGTACTTCTTTAGATTCAAAACTCGATTGTTTGATGTTCAATCGAGTCTCTGCGATGGTTCGGCTTGGTACCTGAGCTGGTGCACAGTGAGTGAGGTGATGCCAATCAGCTCCAGTTTTACCTTTTACCTTTGCTGCATGTGAGGTTGCCAATACTACCTCCCACGGGCCGGTCCACCTTGGTTCACTCCACTTACGCTTATGGACTTTGATCCACACCCAACTCCCTGGTACTACAACCGGAACCTGCTTTCCTCCGTCTGCTGCTGTCTCTGCATTCGTCACCTGTGAAAACAGAACTTGACTCATTTTAGTTAACGCTCTAGTGTATTCCTCAATCTCTAGGGTTAGTAAGTCTAGACTAGGGCCATGACTACTGGACCTTGGTGGGCCAGACATTGGCCTACCTGTAAGTATCTCATGTGGTGTTAAATGAGTGTTGTTGTGTTCTGTATTTCTCATGGACATTAATGCCAAAGGCAAAGCGTCAGGCCATTTAATGGATGTGTTATGACAGATTTTAGCAATCTTTCTTTTCAGTGTTTGATTAGCTCGCTCCACTATTCCCTGAGATACTGGATGATAAACTGATCCATGCCTATGTTTTATCCCTAGACACTTTTCCACTGCTGCTAGATGTTCATTAGTAAAATGTGAGCCATTGTCTGAATGGATCACTCTCGGAATACCATATCTCGGAATAAGTTCATTTCTGAGCCATTTTACCACTGTTGCACCATCTTCATTCTTGCATGGTATCGCTTCTACCCATCGGGAGAACCGATCCACCATAACTAACATATACCGCAATCCGCGCACTCTGTTATCAGCACCCATATCTGTATAATCAATACAAATTTCCTGAAAAGGGGCTAGTGGTACAGGATAGCTCCCCATCGGACACTTGTATACCAATTTGTTATTGTAGCCATTGCAGGTTACACAGTCTGTGACAAAGTTTTCCACCATTTCTTTAGAATAAGGATGCCACCAATGCTTTTCCAACGCTGCACATGTCCGCCTTTTCGACTCATGTGATGGACCATGTGCTTCAATCATAAGCAGGTGCATTAGCTCAGCAGGAGCTACCATTCGTCCGTCATGGGACCTCCACAATCCTTCCTTGCAGGTCGCTCCATGAGTCAACCACTGTGAATGCTCATAAGCACCAGCCTTTTCCTGTAATATCACAAGGTCACTTTCAGTCGGGGCAAGTTGTGATTCATTTAGACTTAATACCAACATTTGTGTATCATTACCAATGTACCCTCCAGCTCTCTTAGCTGCAAGGTCGGCTGCATCATTACCCCTTGACTCAAAATCATTCTCCTTAGAGTGACCCTTACATTTTATTACCGAAATTTGTGCTGGCATCATTACAGCATCCAATAATTCTTTCAGCGCTTCATGGTGCTTAACCGGAGCTCCTGAACTAGTCAAAAACCCTCTCCTGAGCCACTGAGGCCCATCTAGATGAACTGCACCATGAGCATAAGCCGAATCAGTATAAATGTTTACCTTCCTGTCCTTCGCCAAACTGAGGGCTCGAGTTAGCCCTACAACTTCTGCTAGTTGGGCTGAGGCAGGTTGAGGAATGATGGCAGCTTCTGCTTCTACCAATGTCCCATCAGGTAGTTGCTCCACAACTGCATATGAAGCTATGTTACCTGTTGGGCCTCGATAACAACAACCGTCACAAAAAAACGTCATGTCTGCGTCTGGATCCTTTTCTCCTTTCAAATCCGTTCTTATCTTTGTCTCCTTTCTGGCCACTTCTGCACAATCATGAGTGCCTTCGTCATGCAGCAACCCAGATGTCATGTTCACTCCTTCTGAGGTGAAAGATAGATGTGGCTGTGTCAATGTGTCTGATATTCTAGCTCCTCTCATAGCTGTTAGAGAGAAAGCTTGGGTCTCTAAATAGGCAACTACACCATGTTCTGTGTGTATCTTCAAAGGATGGCACATAACTATGTATGCGGTCTTTTGGACAGCTTTAACTATTGCAGCTAAGTGTCTGGTGCATCCTACCTGTCCTTGTTCTATGGGATCTAATTTTGAACTGTGGTAAGTCAAAACTGCTCTCCCCTCTCTCCTCATCTGATATAGTACTGCGTTTACTACACCTTGGTTTTCTCCTACGTCTAAATGGAAATCTGATTTGTAATCTGGAGCTGCTAAAGCGGCTGCCTGAGCCAGACACTGTTTGGTTTCGATGAATGCTTCTTCTCCCTCAATCGACCAAATCAGTTCCGCTTTCAGGTTCCGATTTCCAACTTTGGTCAGCATGTCTCGCAGTGGCTGAGTGAGGTTGACGTAGTTTGGCACATAGCTTCGGCTATAGCCAGTCAGTCCCAGAAATCCGAGCATTTCTTGAACGATCTTGGGTTTGGCATAGGTCAGAGCTGCTGATTTCTGCTCTGGTGATATCTTTTTCTTGTTTCCTGAGAGTACTCTTCCCAGGAAACTCACCTGCCTTCTTCCAATTTGAGTCTTCTCTCTCTTGATCTTGTAACCACATTCTGCTACTCTTCTCAGTACAGCTTCAGTTGCAGCCAGGCAGCTCTCTGCTGATGGAGCTGCCAACAGTATATCATCAACGTACTGTATCAGGGTCACTCCTTCTGGCAGTCTAAGTTCTTTCAGATCTTCCTTCAGTGCCGCATTGAATATGCCGGGACTATCCTTGAACCCTTGGGGCATCCTGTTGTAGGTGTATCTTCGACCTTGGAAGGTAAATGCAAACATTTCTTGACTTGAGGGATCGAGTGGCAGGCAAAAGAATGCGTTTGCCAAATCCAGTACTGAAAAATACTGGTGATGTGGACTTATGTTCTGTAGCGCCACATATGGGTTGGGCACTGCGATACCTTTTGTCTCGGTGGCTTGATTTACCTCCCTCAAATCATGTACCATTCTCCAACCCTTTCCTCTGGGTTTGGGGACTGGCAATATGGGCGTGTTCCAATTTGAGTCTGCTGGTCTCAACACTCCTGCTTCTAGCAGGCCATGTATGGTGGCTGCTATTCCTTCCCCAGCATCTTTCTCAAGTCGATACTGTGGTCTCCACACAGATGGCTGTCCTGACTTCTTTTCTATCTTTACTGTATGGTGTGGTGTACAGCCGACATCATAATCTCCCTTTGCCCATAGTTGTTCTGGCATTCGCTTCAGCAAGTCTTCCGCTGCTGGGTGGTCAGTCAACTCACGACCATGGTGTCTTTCCAGCTCTTGCTTTTCCAATACACAATTCTCTCTGCTACGATGTGCTATTTTCCAGATTGTCTTGTCTGGACTGTGATGAAGCAGCGGGGAGGCTGTAGGACTCCAGCTTGTTATTTCCTGGGCTCTTTTCATCATTGGTCCTAATGAACGGGCTTCTTGACCCGCTGCTATTGCCAGCGTAACATGGGGTTCACTTACCTGCTTTAGCTCATACCATTGTGCTTGGGTTTCAGTAAATTCACAATGTGCTGCTACCCCTTCTGGGCCCACAAAGATGTCAGTGACTCTGATTATTTCTTGAACTCCTTCTCTTTCTTGTTCCCATGCATCAGTATATTCTTCATCAGATGTTCTTAGGTAGTTATAGGTGCAATGGAATGGGTCGATTGGAGATCCATACGCTCCTCTGCTGTTGATCCATACTTTCCAATCTTGATATGTTTTGTTGACGCTAGGCTGCTCCCTTTCTCCTGGTAGCAGCCTGGCCCAAAACACTTCAGTCCTTTCTTCTGGTTCTTCAGAATTCGTCATAAAGAGAATTCTTTCTCCACTTGTTTGCCATGGGGTTAGTGGCTGGCCTTTGAATGTTATTCTAAGTCCGTCAGCCGAACATTGAATTTCAGCTCCGACTCTGGTCATTAGATCTCTTCCCATCAGGTTGACTGGACATTTGGGTGAGTATAGGAACTGATGGAGCAAGCTTTGTCTTCCTAACGTTGTTTCCAATGGTGTTGTGAATCTCTGCACCTCTGTTTTTCCCGAATATCCAACCGTTCTCATAGTTTTCTCTGAGAGTGGGGGTGTTTTCCCATTTAGGTTTCTTAAGCATGAGGCTGCGGCACCAGAGTCAACCATCATTTCCACGTCAACTCCAGCCACGTTACAGGTCACCATTGGTTCTGTCTGAGCCCTGTAAACCACACATGCTTCTGGATCTTCTGGGCCTCTTCAGTACTCACCTTGTTGGTAAACATCGTCCCACTGTCTTGATGTTGACATGGGCATCTGTTGCTGTCGAGGTCCCATGATGGGAGGTGCAGGTGGTCCTGGTGGACCTGATCTTGGGTACTGCTGTTGTTGAGGTGGGAATGGAGCCCGTCGTGGTGGCCCCCTGTACTGCATCCCTCCTCCCATTTGTCTTGGGCAATCTCGGGCCCAATGTCCCCATCTTCCACAAGAGTAACATTCATCGTTCGTCTTAAAGTTTTCTCCATTACCTGGTCGGCCATATCCACCTGCTTGGTAACCTCTGCCTCTTCCATATCCTCTTCCTCTGCCTCTTCCTCCGTTCTGTGGTGGAGGTTGGTAGTATACCACTGTGGGGGCCAGAGCTTCTGGACATGGAGCAGGGGGTACAACTTGGTTTTGGGGCTGTTGAGGGGCCTGAACCTCGGCTACTGACATCTGTTTCTTGGCATGATGTGCCTTAGATACTTCCCTGTCAGCCGCTGCTATTTGGATTTTCAGCAGCCTCTGCGTCAGCTTCTTCAGATCTTCTTCTCCGTTTGTTTCATCAGTTTGGTGTTTTTTATTGTAGTGGGTGAGATGGTCTCTCCACGTGGCATCTTCCATGCTGCCTAACCCTACTACTCCTTCCAGCGCTGTCTGTACTGATTGGGGCAAGCCTTTCTGTACAGTATGTCTCCATACAACAGTAGTAGCTTCACTGCTGTCATGTCTCCCCCCTGTGGCCATATGCCACTCTACTTCTGCTCTCTTCAGATACTGATGAATTTCCTCTTCCGTTCTGATCTTCAATCCAGTGAGGGAATTCATGTTCGGTTTTGTGGGCCAAATGCTCCGCATTGCCGCCCAGAAGGCTCCTCTGAAACCGTCGAATGGAGTCTGGTCTGTTCTGGCGGATGTTCCCGTTCTTGTTTCCAGGGCGTTTAGTTGCATTGTTCCCTCTGTACGGATTATCGTAGCACGTATGTCCCCCAATGCCAATTTGTCTGCTGCCGTGAGCTTCTCAAAGAGACGGATCCAGGGTGTGGCTCCTCCTCCTAGTGGTGGCAGTGTCTTCTCCAGTATGTCCATGTCTCGATGTCCCCATGGCACAAACTCAGCTGGTCCGTTAGATTTTACCAGTAGGGGATATTGTTGGGTTTGGGGTAATGGTGACACCTCATCTCTTACAGGATACATATGTTCTCTGTAGCGGTCTGGTTCCTTCCTGTTCCTTCTGGACCGTCTAAGAGGTGGAGTACCTCCAGTTGCACCCATGTTCTCTTCATCATCAGTGCTATTCGGATAGTCATCATCATCTTCACGAGTTGTTCCATGTCTCCAGGGTCTAAGGGTCAATGTTCCCTTTGCCTCAAACTTCTCACTCTCATCCTTCAATACTTTCCTTGTCTTTTCTTCCTGCTCTCGTCTGAGTCTTTCAAACTGTTCTCCATCCTTTCCCACTACTCGCTTCATCTCCGATTCTGTCATCGTTTGTCCGTCATCCCAGTCTCGTGTGGTATTCAGTCTGTGCAACTCTCCATCATTGGTCCACTGGAAGCTTTTCACTTTCTTTTCATCTTTCCTCTTTTTATTCTCTCTCTGGCGTTCCAATTGTTGTCTTTCATCATGGAAGTTCCTTATAGTCTTCAAGTTCAGGTCTATCGTGCCTTCTTCCGAGGAGGTGTCTGGAAGTCTGAAGTCTTCTCGCCTGGGTAACACCTCTTCTTCCATCGTCATGTCTAATGTTCCTCCTTTTACCTGGTACATGACTGCTTGTACTGAGGATTGTTCTGCAAAGGGATTGGTTGTTACATGCTTATAAGGTGGCGGAGGTGGGGGAAGATCAGATTGCCCGTGTGCTGCTGCTGGCAATACCGGGTATACTGATGTGTACACAGTGTTGGCATGTTCGGTAGTGGTGGCGGTCTTGTGGGGCTTGACGTCTGTCACTTCTGGTTTCAGGACCTCAGGCAGTCCTTTCTCAGCTTCAGGTGTGGCTGTGTCAACGGCCTTCCAGTAGGTGAGCAGTCGTTGGGTGTCTGCGCACCTCTTCTCTTCTTTTTCAAGGGCTTTCTTCTTACCTCGTTTGCTCATGCGACTGGCTCCTTCATAATCTGCAGTGGCATCGTTTCTAGCCTTCAAAGCCGCACTACACACTTTGTATCTGTGTTCTTCATTGGGGGCCGTCTCTGTTGGAAAGCACCCGTTCTTCTGCCATCTTGCCAGATACTTCTCCATCTTTTTCCATTCCTTTGCTCTACCTTTGGGTTCCAACAGATCCTCCATCCTATCCTTAGCTCTTCCTAGCACTTCCTGAGTGCTTAGTGATACCATCATGCAGCCTGTGTTTACTTACCTTTTACTTACCTTTCAACTCTTACAATATGCCACATTCACACGCTTATTTCTGCTAAACCGTGCCTTGACTCCTCCACTTGCACCGGTTACATTATAATCACTTTTATCTAGTTATCTAAGTAATCACCAACAGAGCTAATGTTTCAGCTCAACCAGCATTAGCACCTCATTCATTCACTCAACACAATGCTATCTCAGCACTGCAACACAATGCTATCTTAGCACTGCACAATGCTATCTTAGCACTGCAACACAATGCAACGACTAAATACACAGTTTCATGTATTGTTTCCCCTTTAGGTTTTATCATAACGTAGCAGCCAGTCTCTTCGATTTAAGTAGTTTAACGCCTGTTCACTAGACCCAAAAAACGAGCAAAACTTCGCAGTTCGCCACAGCTCACACAGGGCCCACGAAGCCTTAACTACGCCTTCCAGTTCGCCATAGCTTACAAACTCTCTGCTACTCTTCTAAGAGCTCAACCCCACGTTAGCCACCCCTAATTGTCTAAGATACACAGTTAGTACCATGCACTATTTCCCCTCATTACAATTAACTTACCGTAGCGGCCAGTCTCTGCAGTAGTCTAAACGTATGTTCACCGGACCTGAACCACGTGCACGTCCATGCATCATAAATTCAGTATCGTCCAATTACACACCCTGTTCAACCCGAGATCTTGGCCCCACAAATCTATAATTTATTCCCTCCCGCACTAGAGTCATCAATTCTTTAAGCCCAAATCTGCCCAGCAAATCGCGAGGGGACCGTCGCCTTGTCCTCACGTACCTCTGAAACACAAATTTAGTCTGCCTGAAGAACCAAAGCCCAGAACTTCGACCGCTCTCACGCTTCTTTCTAGCTGCTTAGTTCCAATAGCTAATACTTATAGCGTGATCAATGCTACTTCATATTCATATAATTCAACATCCCCCTCTCTCGGGGTTACCTGCACATCAGGCCTCACCGGTAGGATTTCGCAACAAAGAACAACGTGTAATCAAAGCACACATATGTTCCTAATTCAGCTTGCAGATGCGATTTACACAAAGTTACAACTACTACAGATTTAAAATTAATAAACTTTACTCGTCTCCTGCAACTTCAGCTCTTAGAGGCGCCGGCAACGATACCTTCCCTAAGTTTTCCTATGATCTAAACTATGCAGATTTTATTAAAAAGGTTCTGCTTACCTGTTGTTGTTTGGGCCCGGAAGGTATTGTTGTCGCAGTCTCTTCCGATCCGTTGTTCAACGTCAAATCACGTCAGGAGTCACCAAATTGTTAAGGCAGAAGTTGGGGACAAAGGAGCACAGAGGGGGGGCTCTGACCCCTGGGCCTCTGCTGCTGTGACTTTCTGCTTCAAAGTCTCACCAAAAACGAACTGGAACCAGTTTAAAAGTATAACTTGTATTTAATTTCAAATGCAATCTGAATTAACTATCGATAGTAAAATGCTCTCGAGAACAGAGACCACACACTCTCACCCTCTCAGGTCTCACATCAAAGGATGTTCTGTGGAGGGATCATGTAGGTCTGTGGGTCTGACCTCTGTTCCCTCAAACAAAGCTTTTATACTGCAGAAAAGACAGGGGGGTCAAATCGTCATAAAAACTGCAGGTGAGCCAATCGGTGTTACTCAAACATTTGATCATCTTGGCCACTGTCCTGAACCAATCGATGCCTTGCTTTTATTTACAACCATTTGGCTGTTTATTCGATTCCTCTCTCTCCTTCACCAGCCATTCTGGTGCCTTCACAGCTGGAGACGTCCTTTGAAGCTCATCTCTGCATTGTCTTCTCCGCATTCCTGCTGCCTTTATGACCCTCTGTCTTCCTGTCTCCAATGCTCCTCACTTCATGTCTCATGAAGATATCCCTAGATATTCCCTAAATCTGACCCTATCTGACCTTTTATACTTCCTTTCTTACAGTGTTCAATACTTCAGTGTTTAATACTTTTATGGCTTATACATATAGCTTAATACATTCAATGTGTCAATATACTGTAATATAATATCCTCTATCTGTAAACCTCCTGTAAACATAATACATTTCATAGATAAATATATTGCAACTCTTTAACCCATGGTAACATTCTTATTATTTTGACACTTCTATTCACCATAAGAGGTGCTAATAATCATACTAAACTACTTCTAATACTAAAATCCTACTAATTCTATCTTCTATACTGAAATCCTTCACAAGTCCCCTTTCTGAGCTTTCAGTTAAACTGTCAAAGAAAGCCCAAATAATTCAAAGGATCTATATAAAAAGTTTATTTTGCCAAAACGGCGCAACACAATATCCCCAGGTCTGCCAGACAATAGCGCAATCTGATCACTTGATACCTGGAATACACGATTCCAGCGAGGCTTTTGGCAAACGGGCTGCATATTATTGGGTGAAGGTAGTGGATAAGAGTTTTTTTGGGGGTAACCGACTGGCAGGTTTACGAGGTGCGATGTAATAAGATATCCAAAGTGTCTGATGAAGCTTTTGTCTGGGCCTTTTTTCATTCATTGATATCCCATGAAAGAAAAAAAAACAACCTCCTCCTAACCCGCTGCCTTCAGCTTCCTGTCACCACAAAGCCTCAGGACAAAGAAGCTGATGGTATATTACGTTAACGTTTACCCTGATATCAAATGTCAAATGAAAGACGGCATTAATCGGACTTAATAAATAAGATTTGAGCTCAGTATGTGTTCATCTCGTTGTACTTCCTTGGTAGCTCGTGCCGCTTCATATGATTCATCAATAACAATTATTACAGGTTACTCTTTTTTTATTGATGAGCACAGACTTTCTCAATAAACTGCTGTTAAACTTCTGCAAATATATGTTGTTTATTTTTTTTAAACGACATTATAGCAGCATAAAATAAGTCATTATTTGGAGATTTTACACACATCAATGGGTGAGGTAGTTAAAATGGTTTATAGCATTCATAACGCTGGTACGTAAAGCTATAGTGGAGTAATGTCTACCTTAGCAGACAATGCAGTCGCTCTCCCTCTCTGGGTGTTGTAATCCGAGCTTCTCCTTTTTTTTTTTTACGAGTATGGCGTCACTTTACACAACTGTATCAGAAACCTCAGGGTTAACAGAACAGCTATCGTGGTTACTTGGAAAACCAACATTTCTCTTCCAGCACTGGAGACAGTCAGTCTTTCCAAATATGTTTGGAATGTAACATATAACCAGAAGGGAACGTGTACATATTGCCTAATACCTCTGCAACTGCAGGAGCTACTGAATCACAATAACACTGTAAGGATGTCTGCTTTTATTGACCTGCTGCCGCCATTTTACCTTTATAATTCCCCATACGCAATTCAAACTAAGTGATTGACAACAAGGAAGAAACTGTTACTACGGCTACCTCCAGTCATCCAGCTGAACAAAAGGAAGGTTTCACAGGAAGAAGCCAATCATTTTAGGAAATATAAAGGAATTCAAGGTTGTGACATTTGTGTGTGTGTACAGCAGAGATTCGAGGCAAAGGAATAAAAAGCCAGGAGAAGGCTCGTGAAGATCCTCTCTGTCTTTGACCCAAATCTGCCTCGCTGAGATGAATTCCATCTCCAGGAAGGATCATCCCACAAATCTTTGCCAACAGACAGACGGACACGGACAGAATGGTCCCATCAATGGGCCGTGACGGCTGAATTCAAAGTATCTCTTTTACAGCGAGGGGGGGGGGAAATGTAAATATTGTTCTTGAAGAAGCCTGGACACTTGACTATTTCAATCGAAACAAATCTTTAAGCTCTCTGATGTTGAGGAAATGAACTCAGAGGTCCAGAAGTCCCAAGAGAACATTTTTCTTCTACTTCGCAGCTGAAATATCTTTCAGTTGCGAACCATCACACAATACACTTTGAATTCTCCTGCCATTTCAGTTGGCAAGTGTAACCTTTCAGGGACTTTGGGGGCAGAAGAGAGTAGTCTGGACCATAAACTTTAGTTGTTAAAATATAGGATACGATCTTCTAGTATTTATTTAACAGCTAGATGGTTCAGTGTTAGACAGTAGGAAGACAGAAACTGTCAGGGTTAAGCAAAATGAAATGCTTCTAATAATGCAGTAGTTAAAGGGCTGGGACTTAAGCTGACTTAAGTTTTTTTTTGTAGTGAATTAAAGGAATAGAAATATTTTGTGAACGATGCATATTCTCTCTCTTTTGCCAACTGTTAAAATGAGAAGATCAATATCGCTTGCACATCATTCCATTAAATAAATAAGCTGGAGCCAAGAGACAGCTAGCTTAGCTTAGAATAATAAGTGGAAGCCAAGGGAAACTGCAACACTGGCTCTTTCCAAGAATAAAAATATCCATCTACCACCTGCCCAATCTCTGTACCCATCGTCTGTCTGTCTGAAGACGGATGAGCCGTTGGGGGGAAAGGGTCTCTATTTCTGGGGTTCCAGTGTAGCCAGCGGATATCTGGGCAAAAAACAGACTTTTCCCGTTGGCTGCTCCTTGTTTACAGTCCGATAAGCAACTTCAGATGCGCGGCTGGAGTTGGATTTGAGAGACAAAGTGTTTAATTCACAAGTAGCCGGTTCACAAGCTAATTCTAACAACCTGGTCTCGAAGAAATACATGAAATAACCGCGACCTCTTTAACAGCACATTACGTGGTGGGCGCACATAATGTGTTAGAGTCACGTGTCGGCAAGTGTGAAAAAATGCCAATAAAATGTCAATTAGGATCCTTTTTTGTGGTGGACACAAATGAAACGCATCCATGTGACAATGCGAGGGTCAGAGCTAGTGAGTCAGGGGGACTTTCTAGCAAGAGGCCAGTGTTTGTGTCCCAAAGTGTAGTGTGCGTTGTAACGTTCGTGACGTTTGTTCCTAAAACATACCTAACTGTTTTTTGTTGCCTAAATCATTGTTTCTCATTGTTTCTGTGTTGCGCTGTTCAGAGGTACTAGTCATTTCAGGTGCCTCAAATGAAGAAATCTTTATACGTTTACAATTTAGTATCAGCGGGAGCTCCCGTCCCCTCTCCCTTCTCCATCCTTTTTTCCCAGCGTCATTTGTCAGTGTGACAAATACAACTTTTAGCTAAATGTGTCCCGTCGTCCCCAGACTGCCCTAAACACCAGTCATGAAAAAGTCATCGCCAACAGCCAGACATCCTGATCCAACTCCTGTCATGCTAGATGCATTAGGCTTCCCTGGCTGCCTCCTCGCCCCTGTGGAGGGGGACTATGAGAGAGAGCATAAAGAAGAGGAGGCATGAAGGGAGAGGGGTGGATGGAATGGAAGAAAAAGGTAGAGAGAATGAGGTGTGTGTGGGGGGGGAAGGGCGCTGGAGAGGAGCTGTGGGAGGAAAAACTGGCATAATATGAGGAAGACTGATAGTTATTCAGTGTAAGAGGAGGAAAGTGAAGCAGACATGTTGGATTGGATGAAAACCAAAGCGGTGCAGCGAGCTGGGGGGTGTATTTAAAGGGTACCTGAGGGACGATCTCGCAGAGCGGCGCTACAAGCGTCCACGACTCCTGATGCTTCCAACAGCTGTTCCAGCAGAGCACTCGGCATGCATCGCTTCTGGGAAAAACATTTTCCCCTCCAACTGTGGGGTCTCTCTCTCTCTCTCTCTCTCTCTCTCTCTCTCGCTCATCATGGGTAAAGAATATCAAAGCAGTGTGCTGGGACATCAGGAACACATTGGCCCACTGGGGGTCACTTTGAGAAGTGATTTTCTATTTTTTTTTTTCACCCCTATCCTAATTTCCCTACGTTCTGTCTCGAGCACTCACTTTGTCACACAGAGCTGCTGTTAATGTTGACCGGTGGGGCTTATTTAAAAAACAAAACAAAGTGTTAATAGAGGAGCAGTTGTCACGTTACGTGAGCAGAGAATGATGTTCTCTTCCTGAGTCATAGCGTGCCGACTTATCAGTATTCTCCCTGCGTCATTCAGAGGGGAGTCGTCGTGTCTGGTTTCCCCATTGCACACCTGACAGCTGAGATCTTTCTCTATCAAAGCAGGTGTGATACAGCTCGGTTGATATGGGTTCATAAAGGCTAATGCATGAATATCTTTTTAGACTGAGGTCTCCAGATCTTTAAATCTGGGTCTTTAAACAGTGCTCCATAGGTCTCCGTATGCTAAAGGAGTAAATAAAATGTAAGCGCAAATGATATAGATGACAAGCTTACTCCAAGACTCAAAAGCATTTGAGTACAGATTTAAAGCAGACAACGTTTGTGTGAAACACAGTGCTCAAAGTTCTCACACTGTCTGTGACCCTGAAGTTCCTAATGCACCTCCCACATTCAGTTCGAACAAACTGGTTTCCATTCGGTCCCATCCTTCTCGGGGCCAAAGTTTATATTTAACTTTAATCCAAATTTGTATTGACCCTTTTTTGAGACAATACTGTTACATTTGCAAAAACAATGTTAATGTTAAAACAGTATTAGCAACCAAAATAAAGACACTGAACCAAAGTTGAGTAAAAACAATGATAAGATGTATTCTGAGTATACAAAAAGCCATGTGTGAAGGGTCAGAAGGTCCCATTTCAAATGAACAATGAATGGGAAAGCGCCTGGGATAATAGGGGAAATACTAAACTTAACCAAACAAAGCTGCAAAAACATCTCTACCAGTAAGTCTTACCTCAGGAGAAAAATGGAAAAACATAAAAAGGCATTCCTAAAGGCACAATCATTGGTGTACAGCAGCCTTATTACACCAACTGTCCACGTTGTACACAATAATGTGGCACATTTAAAATAGTGAAGTTCACGTGGGGACTCTCTACTCCAGCATGTGCACAATTGGACTACGGCCCAATACAATGTTACAGCTAGGGCGAAAATGAGCTGTAAACCAGTAAAGGACCGGGCTTTTGAGAAAAAGCAGCAGATATGAAACTCCATCCATCCATCCATCCATTAACTTCCACTAATCCGGGCCCGGTTTGCGGGGGCAGCAGGTTTAGGAGGGTTTTTGTCAGACATCCTTTCTCCCCAGCAACACTTCCAGCTCTTCCTACGGAACCGGGAGGCGTTCCCATTCAAGACCAGATATATAATGCCTCCAGCATGTTCTTGGTCTACCCTGGAGCCTCTCGCCAGTTCGACGTGCCCAGAAAATCTCAAAACGGAGGAATCATTATCAGGTGCCAGAACCACCAACTCCGAGCTCCCTGTAGATGCCGGAGCTCCTCACCCAATCTCTAAGGCCCTGAGCCCAGCGACAATACTAACGAAGCTGTGAAACATACAAACAGGGTTGAGCCTTCATGACATCAATCAACCCAGTTACCAGAATAAAATGTTGGCATTGTACATTTCTGCAAACATATGATACGTTGAATCTCGACTTTTATGAACCAAAAATACGTTCCTGCATACATGTACATGAACGTGAATGAATGCATTTTTGAAACTTCATTCTCTATTACATCAAGGCAGCCAAACTGTTTGGTAAAGTTTAGTATGTAATCATGTTTCAGGTCAAATAAGAATAGTAATGTAAGTAGTATAAGTATTACTTTTGGTTTTACACAGGACTTGAGATTCAGACTCCTGGATCAGGTCAAAATGACATCTAGCAAACTATATATAACGTTACAAAATGTTGTAAACTTTAAGGTAAGATTGAGTCCCAAGGACAAAAGTACAATAGCAATACAAGGTAGGATGCACTTCAATGTCCTATGTCTATGGCAACACTGACTGAAAGGCACTCAGTTGTACCCCATTAACACCAAGCCCCTTCAGTCCATCTGTGCAAGTTATTCATGTGATTGTGCTAGTTTACAGATAGTTGCTGTTGATGTTGCAACTACACTGCTGATGTGCGCAGGTTATTCTTGTTCTGGTGTTTGTTGGCAGTTACCAAACAGATTGGCGTGTACTCTGGGCAGGAGAAGGGCCAACTCTAACTTGCTTTTAGCCAGGGAAAAGCAAGACAAATGGAATCAGATTGGTAATCTTGCTAATAGAGACGCATGTATGAGGTAAACAGTTTAATTAAACAAAAGTGTAACAGATCACATCTGGTTTCTTGCTGGATACGAGACACTGAAAATGAAAAGTGTAAATGTGGCAGCGTTTTGATGGTTATGTGTCTGTGATAGGAGAGTACAAATATAAAGAAAGATGGCAATGCAACTTTTGCGTGGGAAGCAATGTAAATGCAACATGGATGAGAACAAAGTGATGGTTTAAATGGGGGTTGATGGCAGAGAAGCAGAGCAGCGCAGAGACCGAATCAAACTATTGACGTGCAAAACATAGCACACAATAATTGGGGAGTTAGTAATTAGACGCATCCAATTTTCCGTCAAGGGGGAAATGGGATTTGAAGAGTGGTGAGTAATAGAGGTCCACCACTGTGGGGAAAGTGGATCAGTAGAATATGAGAATCTTTCCTCCAAAGCCTTTGCCATGCGCTTCAATTAAGCCACGCTGGCACTGCTAACAACAACATGTCATCAAACTGCTACCTCAGAGATTGTTGTTCTTTCCAAAGTCTCCAAATATTACGGCATGAAAAGCTAACTGTAAATGTTAGGCTAAGTAACAAGCATGTTCATAACAAAAGCCATGGATACTGTTGTCATACCTTTGGCTAGTT
Organism: Leptoclinus maculatus; assembly: GCA_032191485.1. Classification (NCBI taxonomy): domain Eukaryota; kingdom Metazoa; phylum Chordata; class Actinopteri; order Perciformes; family Stichaeidae; genus Leptoclinus; species Leptoclinus maculatus. The sequence goes on from JAVDOI010000015.1 coordinate 13,423,763, forward strand.
AACAGCAGATGTGACTCATGACTCATCCAGAAGGCTAATAGCTAATGACTTGTCATGGCATAATGCAAGAGATACACTGAACTTGTGTGTTTTTTCCCCAGACTTGAAGTCTCAAAGTTGAGCAGTGAGACCAATTCGGCGTTCGGATTTAATGTCAGAAGCTATGACTTTGCAACCTTCATGGGCAGCGGTGCTGCCAGCCAGCCAGCCAACATGACAACAGCGGCGGTCAAGCTGCTTCATGATTTCCCTGTCAGCAAGGTGAGTCAGGCCGTGACTAACCAGCGAGACTAAACCACTATCGAGCGTCTACATCTATGGCACGAGGGCCGGCAGGCATGATGTGTAGCACAGGAGTAATTCTATCTATTCCCCCCTTTATATTCTCTGCTGTCCCAGAAAAATAAGCCGCTGTTTTTCTTTCGGAGGGTGTGGTAGATTTGTTCCTTTGCTGGATCCTTACACGAACCTGGAAGCCTTGGAGCCACAGGGGCCAAATGTCTGGGAGCTACCCAGTCCTCAAGGCACCCAGACTGGGGAGTGAGTGCCAGGAAGGCTGGCTCTTATGGGCCGGGAGTCTCTTTGGACTCGCAAGCTTAGAGAAACACGGAACATTTAGCAGGAGCCTATGCTGTACTTTCGGGTCCATCGTGGCCCAAAATGTAGCATGAATAGACATCACGATATGATGTTCGGAATTTCTACCAAAGTCATCAAAACATTGTGGAAAGTGACACACTGGCATCAATTTTGACAAAACCTCATGTAGAAATGTGGAAAAAGCTTCTTGCGGTGTTAAAAGCAGCCTGTCGTCAGTTAGGCTGAGGAGTCTGCTATTGACATTTCATCCCTTTTTTTCCTGAGGAGAAAACAGATCCACTTTGACTCCATCCCGTGATGAAGAATTATAGTTGTAGCTTAGCGAGCATTTAGAAGTAGCTGGATTGGAAACTTTCGAGCAGGCACTTGTTCTCTGTTATGGTTTTCTCTCAGTAGTGACCACAAAGCGTCAGAGGAAGATCATGACTCATGACGCGTTTAACATTTTCACACTGGCTTTGAAGCCGCGTTAATCAGTATTTTCACATTGACAATGACTACTGGTGATGTGTGGGACTCACTTGTGTTCAAAGCCAATCGATTTAGCGTCTTTTTAACTCTTTGATTTGGTTTTGCTTCACAGTTACGACCCTATATCTGGTGGACATAGTGGGGCATTTAGACCAGGAGTAGGTGGAGACCAAAACAGAGCAAAAACAAATGTGAATACCGTTACAAGCTGCGTGTACTCTACTCATTTAAGTTGTGCTTTCAGTCGTCGGCCTCGCCACGACCACACAACTCTGCCAGTTTCACTTATAACAGGGGTGACCTACGAAGCCCACCATGCCTGAACGCAGGGCTTTGTTTGATGATCATGTTTCATCGCGCTGTATTGAAGACGACTTGAAACTAGCGATTTAGACCATGAACTCACCATTCCAATGTTTACTGGGGTAATAAATCAAGTAGGAGGCAGGGTCATTTAATGGTTATTTATATTATATATAATGTATACAATATAATGTGTATATATGGTGGGCTATGTCTAACAATGTAAGAGGATTGTAAGTGAGCAGAAACTCACTTGGGTACTTTTCATTCAAAGCACAGCAGTTTGTACTTTTCGCCTTTGTTAGTGTGTTTGTTTGTTGTTTCTAATGCCTACGCCGCCGACCACATTGACGGGGAGCGGCGAGAGCCAGGCCAACCACCCAGACATGATGTGGCATTAAACAGCTTAACCGCAACCAAGCCAGCCAATCAGAAAGAGACTAATGGGCATACAGGGACCCGGGTATTTAGCTGTCACGGGGCCGTCAGCTGGAGATGGAGAGGCGACCGCGCTGCGGTGCCGCAGTCTGTGATTACGCTCCGCCGCCAGAGGAAAAATCAAAGTGCTGATTACACTCTGCAGCTAGCTGTGGGCCTGTGCCTCTCAGGCTCGGTGGTCAGAGTTGACTGACACTCAAATGGCAACGAAGAGTATTTACAGTTTCCGCCTTTTTTATGTAAAGCAGCCCTCCCAAACTGATAATCAGGGATTCCATGTTCTCTGTGGGAATCCCATGAAATGTTGATACTACGCTGCGGTGAGCTCACATTGTGTTGTTTTTACGCACGGCGTCCAAATCTACTGTCAACCACGCAAGACTTTTAAAGAGAACACTAGAATCCTCTTCACACTCGTGCCTGCCTCTGCATTGATGGAAACAAGTGATTACAGCGTCGCACAGTGTGGGATTACACTGACGACCGCATGCTGGTCAGAGGTGGCCGACGTTCAAACAGTGATGGAGAGAGAGGGAGACGTTTTCTTCTCCAGCACAGTTTTGTTGTCACATTTACTTTGAGTTTTTTGTCAACCTCGTCCTCTTCAGTTGCTCTTCTGTGCCAAAGCTAACCCGCATCTATAGCTAATGTTGCTGCTCTGTTTCACTTTAGAAGCCGTCTCACTAGGTGACTCTTCCGTCATCCAGCATCTATTCTCATCACCTGATTTATGGATTCTTTTAAAAGCTGCAGTCATCCAAATAATACAAAAAAAAGTGCTTTATTTAAAATGTGGAAATGGTGCAGTTTAGTGTTATAAGTAGGACTAAACCCAGTTTGAATTGAAGCTGTTACATTTTACTGCATACAGTACACTTGACGGAATAGTGCTGTGCCATCTCTAAGAGGAAAATTATAAAAATCAAGCTTTTTTTAAGCCAACATTGCAGGGAATTGTCCAGGCGCCAAACCTCCGGTTCTGCCTAAAATAATAGGGGCGGCTGTTTTGACGCGCGTCGTTTGGTGTAGGTGTATTTTTGGCCTTTAGGTTGCTATTCCCTAACTAATCTTTTTACTTTACAAAATATAACTTTTTGAAAACACCAATGCGAACTTCAGATTTGTTTCCTGAATAAAAGACAAAAAAACAAGCCGGCATATTTGGGCCTGAGACCCAATGTTAGCCGAACCCTTATCATCCCTGTTTCAAACCATCCCTCAAACTTAATCCCTCTTGACCCATCCACAGCTGGTTAGCAGCCCGTCGCCGGCGACCTCTGACCCCTCATCCAACATAGCTGCCATCTCCGACAATTATCGGCAATTGGTCAGTTATTTTCTTAGGCCACTGAAATTACTGTGTCGTCAAAGTAAGCAGGCGATAAAATGTAAACGCTTCCATTTGCAGATCAGAGAGCAGCGAGGTGTGCGCCCTCACACATGTGGGTAAACAGCCTCAAACGTGCACCCACTTTCACATTCTTAGAAATGGTCCTTATTTATCCACCGCGTTGTGATCACAGATTTTCTATATAAAAACAGCTGGAAATTGCCATAAAATGATTTGAATATTCATGAAACTGAATTACAGGATTTCACTCTCCTGGTAAATTCCGTCCAATAAAAGAAGCCGAGGTTTTGAATATGTGTACTTCCCCTGTACTGAAGTACCGCAGCTGACTGCAGCCCAATTAAATCCCTATGCACACTTTCCATCATCAGTTCCAGATTCATGACCCTCTCCAAATAATACAGATCCCCAAATACAGGAATGATTTAGTGCTGCTATGAAACTATGATTCCTGTGGACGAGGGAAAAAGTGAGATGGACAGAATGGAAGGAACTATAATAGAGAGGTTAATGGTGGATATTGGGTGACTTGCGTTCGACAGCTGGTGATTACTGGAGTGGTGAAAAAACAGCACTTGCAGGAAGCCGTTGATTCTCATCCAGGGCTGGATCGCGGCAGCAGCAGTGATGGATGCCAGGCCCTGCCAGGGTTAGGAGTTTGAATGTGGGTGAAGCTCAGTGGCTAGAGCACTCAGGGTTCCCATTGGGTTTATAATGACTAATAACTCAATTAATGGATGTACGCCTTACTGACTTTGGATGTCATCTCACTGTTGCTGTCAGACCTTACAGACGGAAGTTTACACTGTGCAATGTGGGCGGAGCATCTCCTTCAATGGTTGAAACCAAACTGCATTCCCAAATATATATATTTAAGTTTACTTTTAGACTCTGCATCTGCATTTTCGTCTCGAATCTTTATCTGCGGCACATGCTCTGTGCGCTACAGGCTTCAATTCACACGCATCAAATGATCCAACGCTGTGTGTTTTGCCTTGCTTGCTCGGTTGCACAATGGCATAGCTTAGCGTGAAGTGCACTCGGGTCATCTTTTCGGGGGCAGACCCACATACTGTGTAGCCCTTCACAGCCCATCTCAAAAAAGTGATGGGCTGGACAAAGTCTCCGTTAGCTTCTTTTAGTGCCTGTGGATGCTTTACAGACGACGTATCTGCAGCTTCGGGCTGCACATTGCGATGAGTGACACGTGTTAATGTAGGAAACTGACCAGCTTAGGGGTTAGCAGTGATGTATTGACAATACGCTCTGATGGGAACATTTAATGTATCGTAACTGGTCTGACGGTGTGTGTTTTTTTTTTTAAACACTCAATTTTTGACATAAAGATTCAGCTGGATTCTGGAAACACAGACTCAATTCCAGCAATGGCTTATTTACTTATTTGCTTGTGTGTGTGTGTGTGTGTGTGTCCGAGAGCGTGCCCAATTAGTCTGCGTCTGTGTTTATGTTGGGATAGAACTCCTCATGGCGCCATTTTTGCTATTTACGCAACAACCTGCATTCCGTCATGTTTGTGTTTTTGCTGACGGGGCACGGCGACTGACGCACAGGGAAAAAAACGGTCTACGTGCCTCTGCTCCACTTCTTCTCCCTCAGTGTCTTCTTCAGGCACCAAATAACATGTTTGGCGGACTTTTGGAGGCAAAGCCAAGAGGATCTAAATCATTTTTCCACGGAAGGGCCCGAAGGGAGACTAATCCATTTGCGATGTCACCATCACGGTTCTTACCTTTTTGTTCACTGTCAGTCCCTGCTAATATACTCGTTTTCTGAGCGATTGACAATATCCATGACGCAAGCATTACATGTGCTTGGATCGCATCGGAGGATTATCTGCCAAGATTGTGTCATTTGTTTACGAAGCTCATTCCTAATACACACTGTACGCTCTAATGCTGCACCGCTTTACATGTTCCCTCACACAGCACAATGTTCAGGTGAGCAAAATTACATAATGACATTTTAGTTCTCATCAGAAAGTGTCGGATCTGTAAGTTTCCCCCAACTTTCGACACGCGATCCGGGATAGAAATGTGGAATAATGTTCAGGAGACAAAACACGTAGCCCACCAATCGTTTACCAGTCCAGTGGATGCGCATGCACGCTTTGCGCCCCGGGCGATGCTGAGTCATGGCGGGGGCCGCGGTCCGTGAGCCAGGCGCCAGTCAAATGTAGTTTGTGTGCCACCGAAACTGCCGAGTCCATGCCACCCTGGCCTTTCTCTGCAGCTGTCACTGCTTGGCAGAAAAAGAAATAAAGAAAAGAAAGAAATCTCTTGCTCTCTTGGGGAAGTGACAGGTCTCAGAAGTTTGGCAAAAAAAAAACTGAATTCCCGAAAAAACACGAGAGGAGAGATTTTTCAGTGCTGTTCTTGTCAATAAATCAGATTCAAAGAGGTTTGAAGTGAGTTTTCTTTTTCTTTTTTGTTCAGCACGCTGCCCCTCGATCCTCTGCTGCATGAGAACAAATGGGAGGCAATGAAAGGAAAGAAAGTGGGTCTAAATAAAGTCTGAAGGCAGAACGGAGGAATAACACGGGGCAGTCGGCTTTCTCCGGCCCTCGCAAATCAAACCACATAAAATTGTCCCTGAGCTTACAGTAGGAGATGTTTGACATGAGCGCCCTCCACCCAAACACACACCGACGGATACTCGCGTGCGCACACACACACACACACACACACACACACACAGATGCAGAGATTGCGAGCATGTCTCGCCTCAATAGCAGTAGAGTCAAACAAATTGCTAAGGTCTGTGCAAACAAGAACAATGTGTGGTAGGGTTTGTTCAACCTCTCTCTCTCAATCAAACACACACACACACACACTCACAGTCCCTCCCTCTTCTTCAGTTACCTTTTATTTATTCCACAAAAAGTAAACCTGGTGTACGAGGTTTGTATGAACGCTAAACACGGAATATGACGTACCGTGTCTTTTCTTTACTTCTTTTTTTTCTGGGACATTTCCCAATAATGTATAAATCTTGTGACCAGTTACGGAGCAAAGCGCTTCATCAAGCTTTATTTAGATGTGTCACATTCGGACCTGCAGAGCAGTGCCGGTCTACCCTGATTACCAAAAATAAACAGTGGGGAAGCGAGAGTCTGACTCATTCATCACTGCATCATATTGACTGGTGTTTCTGATGCTCTGAGGTTTGTGGATGGAAGTGGGAATGTCGAGGATTTTCCTCTGCATCACTCAGCATTTGTAATGCAGATCCATGCTTGTGGTGTCTGTTGAAGTGGTATCAAACCCCCTGTGTAATGCAATGGAAGAACGCATGGCTTATGGGTAATTGCTTTACCAGGTAAGCCCGTGAAAGTTATCCATCCTCAGAGAATCTGTTTAATGATAACTATTACAGGTATAGATACTATAACTTCCTACATATTTTCTCTTCACGTGTTTCATTAATTAATCATTCAGCGATGCAGCCTTTGAGAAAAGAGAGAAAACACTTAACATATCATTCAACTTTTCAACCCACTGCTCTTTTCTAGAAGTGCAATCATTTCCTGCCAAATGTTCACGTGGAGCTTTCTGTAAATGTTCTGGTATTTATAAATGAAGCCATAAGTAACATGAACACAAAAGACACAAGCCAGAATGATGGGGTAGGAAATGGTAGTGATTGTGTTTAACGTAATATTCAAACCACATTTCATATGAAAATTATTTAAAACGATAGCTTTAAACATTCCCATTGTTTAAAGCTATTAGACGAAGCATTATCTGGTGCAATTTATCAATGTGTGCGTGAAACCTTATTAAGGAACGGTCCAAAGATGGACAGAGATCCTGTTCACTTTAGAGTCACATGTGGATGTGGCAGGTTCCACTTGTTTCATGCATCGTGTAGTTTTTAAATAAACGAAGCTTTTGGCGGCAAAAGCCACTTAAATTGGGTTCAGGAAAAGAGCGTGCATGACGTAGACTTGACTAATGACTCATGTGACTAAACGCCGACGTGTCAAAATGTCTATGTTTACTTTTAGTTTAGCATGGACAAGAAACGCCGTCTCCTGAACAAAAGTCTTTATTTAGAAAATAAGCTCTGTTCATGACACGTTTTGTTCAGCAGGACAATCTTCACAAATGAACACCACTTTTTGTGATTTTTGAAGCGTAACGCAATCTCCAGATGTGAAAAGTTAACATTGGGCTATAAACAAACGACTGCACGGTCACATGAGCGCGAGTATACACACAGAGTATACACACAGAGGCTGCGAAGGCGGACGAGTCAGCGTTATGACGTTTTGTAGTCTCATTTAGCCACTTGACAGCAAGCCTCAGAGTCATTGAGAGGGGTATCGATTGATGTATTTTATTTTGGAGGGAACCGGAGATGCTAACTCACTTCCGGGTTTAAGACTCATTCCTTCACCAAGCAGGGGAGTTTATATTGGTGCGTCCCATACAGATGCCCCCGGGCAACGGTATCAGACGCCGATGGGGGTATTTGACCGGGTGAGACCGGGTCGGTTTAAAACAAACACGTTTGTTATGTAAAATTAGTATGCTTGCACTTGACTAATTCAGCGCTCGCAAGTTACATAACAATACGGTAAAGTAAGTCAACGTTGACTTGGCTTCATACGGAACAGGAACAGCGGTCTCCTGGTTGAAAGTCGGGGTTTGTTTGACCCTACCGTCCACTCTGACCTCCTCCCTCGATCTCTTTCTTGAACTTTATCCTCTATCAGGTTGCTCTGCCCGTCTAATAATGACACTGATTCACTTTGGAGTTGGTCGAAAGCCTGAGGCGTCTCATACAGACGCTTAAAGGGTGCCGTGGTGAGTCAAGATCATAGGCAGATGGGCCCTGACCAAGCCTTGATATTTCACAAATTTGGTGTGAGAACATGTTAAGTAAATGGTTTTGAAAATAAATTGTGCAATACACCTACACACAGATTGGGACTTAAATGGAAAAGAAAGAAAATTGCTTTTGAAACCCGTTACTTTGGCTTGTCTTGATTCTTGAAAAGTAGGAAAGTCTATTGCATTTCTAGTCTGGATTATGCGTTGTTTAACCATCGGCACCAAACTTCTATGAGAAATAAACGACCTGAACACATCGAATCACCCGCCGACATCCAGCTATTCCATGATTTACTCGAGACGTGCACAAAATGTACAGTTGACCATTGCATTAACCTCGGGCCTCGCAAACATTTATTTAAGTTTCCTGCACAATTACACACCCTGCAAGTAGCTCAAAATCAGTGAAAAGCTTTAATGTAAATGTACAACGCAACGCCTGCAGCCACATGCAAAATAAAGACCGAAAGAATGAACTCCTTTTTTTTAACAATATGGTTTATTTTCTCAACCATAACACATACTGTATATATTATCTTTGAGGCAGGATCTGGATGACAGACTTTTCTTTACCACGGGTGGGCGGATTAATTAATTAGCATCATTAGACTCCTGACAGTGAAATGAGCCTCATTAAAGAGAATTAGACGAAACACACACCAGCCAGTGCAGGCGAGGAAAGGGGGGGGGGGGGGGTGTAGCTGCAGTGTGTGTGTGTGTGTGTGTGTGTGTGTGTGTGTGTGTGTGTGGATGAAGGTGGTTTGGGATAAAAGGCAGTAAGAGAAATAAAGAGATTGAATGAATGATAAAAAAAAACATCCAGCTTTAAAATACAACAGCGTCTTTGGCATATGATTATGCATTGTGGTGATTTAAAGAAGAAGAAAAAAAGCAACGGGGCTGATTTAATAAGCCTGTGTCATTATAGCTGCTGGACTAGTAATAGGACTCCCCATGGGGGTTTTGCCCCCTCTTGTGGAGCTGAGTTAAACTGTCTCATTCAACAAGTTGGAGTTTGTCCAAGAGGGGTTCCACTGCAAGAAACCAGTCCTGAGCAGAGTTTGCGTTTCGTATTGTAATGTGCACTCAAAGAGGAATAGATTCAGTTTTTTTCTCATATGTCGAATCGCCATTTCAGTGCGTTGCATCAGTGTTTTCAGTACTGCGCTCCACTCAGAGGCAGAACAGTAAAGTTATTCAGTTGTGAGTGAATAATTACAGTGATTTATTCAGCGATTGCTACACATCACTACTTACTCACCAAAGATCACCTCCACTGTATTTGTCTTTCCATCCTCTGCAGGGACGACGGAAATAAACATCTTTAATCCAAGTTCACAGTGAGAGAGCGTGACGCATCTGTTTGCTTCGTGTCTGTATTCACCTGTGTTCTTTACTTAAACTGGGCTTCCAATGCCAGCGTAACACACGATCCCTTTACCAAGAGGCCAGACCAGAGATTAAAGGGTTAGGAGAGGAGCAGTGAAGTGAATGAGAGAGAGAGAGAGAGAGAGAGAGAGACAAGGGAGCACTTGGGCCTAAGGTGACTGAGTGAGGGAGAGAGGAAAAAGGCAAAATAATGCTGTGTGGTGAAAAGGTCAGAATTGTTTTTTTTTTGTAAAGAAATCCAGCTTCTTCTGGGAAAAAGTTAGCAAGGCATTACACTAATAAAAACAAAAAGAGTCCGCATCGCATGCTATTGTCTTCCCAACAAAGGTCATTGCAGCGAGAGCGTTTACTCACAAACAGATGTCTCGTACTTTGCAGTGTTTAACTCGCAGGAGAAGCTAATGAGGAGATAGTGGCAAAAGACAACCAGCTATACAACTATTCCTTCGTAGATTAATGTCAGCCACTGACTCTACAGACATTGTGTCACCAGGCGATGATGGGCAGTCAATAAGCTTGTTAAAGCCATAAAGATTATGGTTTGTACTACTGATATATACTGTCAACAGTAGTTCTTCATTGCTTTACTATTACTTCATAGGTTGTAATAAAGTTCACACTACAAGGTTAAACTGTAAACTAATCAATGCTGTTTTCTGTTTTGGTGTTAGTAGCGTTTTATAACTATCTCTCTCAGGAGATTATGCATTCGGTCGTGCGTGAGTGTGCGTGTGCATCTCTGTATCTGTCTGTCCACAGCTAATCTTGCATACTACTCGACCCATCAGCCTAGTATTTGTTGTGCTCATTCATGGTTGTATGCTCAAGGACCTCTCGGCGTTGCAGTGATTGACACTTTTTGAAAACATATTTTATTGACCGTTTTACACCGTCATAGCCTGCTGACTCCTCACTAGCGACTGGTTAAGAGCATGAGGTTTGGACTCTTGTTTCCACTACTGTTCATTCATTGTTCCTCTCTCGGTTTGAATTGCCAAGGTAAGACAAGTGTATGTATGCCTCTATGTGTGCATGTATAACGATCGCTTGCCAAATCGCAAAATTGAACGGAGCGTGTCTTCTCATGTTGGTAGGAGGAAAGCTAGTTAGTACACTTTTCACAAAGGCAGAAAAGAAGATATTCACAAATTTGGCGTTTTAAATGATTTATTGGGAAGAAAATGCAATCAACTTGTCCATTCAGACCTTATGATACACATATTGCATTTTGGTCACACAAACTGAATAGAAACATCTCTTTTTGTTGACGACAACTCCACAGGGCGCCTTCAATTTTAGAATAATGCAGCCTGACGAGTGCTTGCCAGCAAACTATGTAACCCCATAAAACATACTTTAAGTGACAGAAAAAAACCTCTGCAGCAGGAATTCTCAATTTGGTCAACATTAAGGCAGCTGTCCGCTACATAGATGAATGGTGGAATGCTAAATTTGCTAAGAACAGAGCAGACTGTCACCCAAGTTCTTTGTGTAATCAGTGTAACGTGAGCAACGCAACATCTGTTTTTTTGGTTTGCATGGACCCTTATTCCAGCCCAAAAAAACACAGGTTTTTGTATTTAATATTAAACTCAAAGTTGCTGAACTGTTTCAAACCCTAATCCTAAATTATCCTACCCTACCTCACTTCATTATGAATATAGTCAACATCAAGGCTCACAATCATCCTTCATCATCACCCAATTCTACAAGTCATTTGGCTCGGGGGGGGGGGGGTGAAACAGTGGAACACACTCCGTCACACGTACACACTCAGAGGGGCGTTGTAATTGTGCAGAGGTCCTTAATTGCGTCTGATAATTGGTGGCTGTTTTAAGAAAATCTGCCAAGCTATCAGTCACCTAAATGGGGCGATGGAGGGGCCTGGTCTCACGCTCTCGGAGCGCAAAGGGAGAACAGGCCTGTGTGTTTTTAAGGTTCACCGGAGTGCTGCTGGGGTCCCGCAGCTTCAACCCCAGCCAGCTTCCCTGGTGGTCGGCCAAGAGCAATGGCATGGCCTCTCGGGGAAGCAGATGACTCAGTTCGCGAGTGTGTTTCTGTGCACTGACTCCATTCATTTAGCTCTAAACATACTTGAACCTCAATTCAGTTCGAGCTGCACTTGAGTAGGCACTTAATTTCCGAGTGCTTTTGTGGAAGTGGAAAGTAATGACCAGCCGCTACTACTGCTACTCCCAACCAACAAGCACTGACTGATAGCAGCTTTTAAAGGCTGACACCAGTATAAGTGTTCGAATGGTAAATGAACCGTGCCAAGTATGACTTCAAAATAATACCAGACAAATGACATAAGTAAAGGCTAATATGAGCCACAACAAACATATTGTACTAACTCCTAAATATTCTTTCTTGCTCGAAACACAAACACAACTCTTCTAAGCATATGAACATTACTTTCTACACCGCTGACATTTGTCCCATTTTTAAACTGGCCGATGTAAGCTTTGCTGAGCTGTGGCCTCAAGTGATGATTAAAAGCACATTTCATTTCCCAACAAATCCCCAAAGTTGTCTCGAGTCAGTAGCTTTATGGCATCGTGATTAGGTGCACTTGGGACCAAAAGCAGGTAACAAACATGTCGATTTAACGTGATACTACATGTTTACCCTCTTGTTTACCGTTGTGAAACATTCCTAGAAATGTTTAAAATGCTAAAACATAGCATAACACAAGGAGACCACTAATGTCATATTGAGCCAATTACACAGCAGGATACCTCTCAAAGTTAGCCACACACCGCAAGGATGATGCCCATAGCACACACCCGAGCACACAGACAGAAGCAGTCAAGTTATAATGGCTGTTCTTTTTTCCAGAGCGATAACATGCATGGAACAATAAGAGACTATAGAACAATAAGAGACTATAGCACAATAAGAGACTATAGAACAATAAGAGACTATAGAACAATAAGAGACTATAGAACAATAAGAGACTATAGAACAATAAGAGACTATAGCACAATAAGAGATTATAGCACAATAAGAGACTATAGAACAATAAGAGACTATAGCACAATAAGAGACTATAGAACAATAAGAGACTATAGCACAATAAGAGACTATAGAACAATAAAAGACTATAGCACAATAAGAGACTATAGCACAATAAGAGACTATAGAACAATAAGAGACTATAGAACAATAAGAGACTATAGCACAATAAGAGACTATAGAACAATAAGAGACTATAGCACAATAAGAGACTATAGCACAATAAGAGACTATAGAACAATAAGAGACTATAGCACAATAAGAGACTATAGAACAATAAGAGACTATAGCACAATAAGAGACTATAGCACAATAAGAGACTATAGAACAATAAGAGACTATAGCACAATAAGAGACTATAGAACAATAAGAGACTATAGCACAATAAGAGACTATAGAACAATAAGAGACTATAGAACAATAAGAGACTATAGCACAATAAGAGACTATAGCACAATAAGAGACTATAGAACAATAAGAGACTATAGAACAATAAGAGACTATAGCACAATAAGAGACTATAGCACAATAAGAGACTATAGAACAATAAGAGACTATAGAACAATAAGAGACTATAGCACTGAGTGTATTTAATTGAAGATAGGATAGTTTTACTGCCTAGATATGAAGCGTTTCTTTTATATGCCAAATATGGTTGTGTGTCCAGGCATCAACAGATCATGTTGGGTGGAATGGATAACTAAAACATACACTACCATGTACAACAACACAGGGACATGTGAAGGATTTGAGTATTAAAAATAGTATTAGTATGATTATTAGCACCTCTAGTGGTGAATAGAAGTGTCACAATAATAAGAATGTCAAGGGATTTTGCCACAAAGTATCGATTAGGGGAGGAACCAAGATGACCACAAGCCAATCACTGATTGACACAGACACTTGTTTTCAACGTTTTGTGACAGTTCCAACACTTTCTGTCTTTGAAGCGATATATAAGCCGTTGTTTTAGAGGGTATTGCTCAGACCATGTCACGATCGCTTCTTTTCAGAACCTGCTTAAATGAAGACCTGTGAGGGCGAAAGTGTGTGATCTCTGCTCTCGAGGACATCACTATTGACAGTTAATTTAGTTTGCATTTGTTATTAAATACGGTTTACTACTTTTAAACCTGATCCAGCTCGTTTTTTGGTGAGACTTTCGCTGTCGAAAGTTGCTGCAGCTGAGGTCCTGCGGTCAGGGCCCCTCCCCCTCTGCTCCTTTGTTCAAACTTCCACCCTCAATAGACAACAAACTCTATCACGTCTTTCATGCTTAACAAAGTCAACTCATACCAGATCCTTTCGTTACGCATTTCCCGAAAATAAAACTCAATAAAATAGCTTGTAGCTACGACTATACAACAACGATAGACGCCGCTCTCAACAGGATCCGGGTAGTTGGTCCTCTGCTTGCCTTAATATATTCAAACCTTTTATTGAAAAAGTGTTGCAACTGACGCAACGTTGCAAATTTTCGTGTTGTGTTTATTCTTCATGCCCTGTGTGTGTAAAAGGCCATCACTCTGCAATAAACGCTGTTTGTTGCTGCAGCTACATGTGACAAATAGTTGAGCTTCATTCACAACGAGTATATTGTTGATCGCTTCCAGTGTCCTGCCACCATACCAGCAGAAAAGCACTTTTGTAACAGCATTGCATCACCTTCCCAGATGGGGCCGCTAAGGACAAACTCCTGTCGCATGAAGGCGTCATCGAAGACGTGAAAGCGTATGGAAACACTGACTCCGACCTTATTCCTAAACACCGACCCCTGCCAATAAAATGCGATCTCACCTCACAATAGTAAAGCCCAAATGGAAACTATCATTTCGGTTGTCAGCACCTTCGCGGTTGCTTCTCTTGGCTGCGACTGTGTCCCTCTATGTCTGCCTCGTAAGTGTGGCCCGTCAGTGGCAGTGGCGACTGGTAGACCAGGTCTGCCGCCACATGTGGAACATCACAGTCACCGTTCGGTAGTCAGCCGTGGAGCCGGAGAGTCGCTGTCTTCTGCTCCCACAGGAATCGAACCCGGAGCGGAGAACTGGGATCTCACTGTGAGGGCCATGACCTCATGTTTTGCTCACCTCCTCCTCCTCCTCCTCCTCCTCCTCCTCTCATTGACTCCATGTACTATGACAGCATCGCTGTTTCTCTATCTGGCTTCCTTGCCCGGAGAAGGCCAGCTTTTGGCCACACTCCAGTTAAGGTCTTATTTGGATTTAGTTATTTACATGCAATGTTGATACCGTGGGGATTAAATACAACCCTGTTGCCATGGATAAATAAACCACAGATACACCCCGATAGCAAAGAAAGTTTGAAAAAAACAGCAGCTATCACGTCACATCTTCTACTAACTACAGGGGAAGGGCACAATTATCTGCCACGTTGTTTGTTTACAGATAACTGATGCTCTTACTTCCTCTTATTTTGCTCATATGATGAATACTAAGAGGAAAAAGTGCAATATAGTTTGTAGGATAGCTGTACTATTCCAGGTTTAAAGCTGCAGTTGGCAACTATCATTACATTTACTTTGTATCATATTTGCTCAAACTGTCAGTATATCCTGACAGTAGTACAGTGACATCTGGTGCTTCTGCCTCCTTTTAGTGCTTCCTAATTGCCCGAAGGATAACAACCAATCAGAGCCGAGGAGTATCTAACGCAGCTGTTTTTCACTTGAACTCCGATCCAAATCAGTTAGGCTGTAAAGAGAGAAAAGTGTGTGACCCGGCTGCCGTGTTGAAAACCAGAGGAAGCTTTTGCATGTTACAGCCTAACAAGCTCACTGAAACATGTTTCTGCAAACATTTGAGGTGAGAATTAGACAATGCATTTTCAGAATCTTGATTCATAATTGATCGGTGCTGCCCAGTGGGACAGTTTCATCAGCAGTGAAGCGCTGGAGACTCCTCGGTTGTTTTCTTTCGGGCCCGGAGGAATTTGCCAGTGTCATTTAGAGCACTTAAAATGCATTTCATGGACTACTGTGAGGATACAATGACAGTTTGAGCAAATATGACATCAAGTTATTCTTATAAAAGTAATCAACGGCAGCATCACCACAAAACCAGGTGTAGAAGATGTCTTTTCCTCTTCCTTTTCAGTCTCTGCCTCCCTCTCTCACGTTGTCCATTTCACTCTTCCTCTCTGTCTCTGGCCCTGTCATCCCCCCCCCCCCCCCCCTCTTTCTCTGTGTGTCTCACACTCTCCCTCTGTGGAGCAGGTGACACGGTGTAAAGTCAGGTTATCCAAGGAGCCAAAGCGGTCCAAAAGCGACGGCATTAGTCACCCGAAAGCAAACAAACTGCAACTAATCCGGGGACTGTTTACCAGTAAATGTCACCGCAGCGGAAACGTAAATCTGTGTGTGTGTGTGTGTGTGTGTGTGAGTGAGTGTCATAGCCACGGTGACAACACCTCCACCCTCCCTCCCTCAGTTCCACTCCTTTGGCTAATTTCAGAATTAATCACAGCAGCTCGGGAGTTATTAATGACCTAAGCAAATAATCGACGCGCCGACTGTGATGGCGTCTCATTTTCTTTCCAACTCCCCCGCCCAAACTCCAACCCCCTATACCCCATCTGGAAACTCTGGCCAGGAATATGTAAATGGCAATTAATTGGAGAGCCCCATTTCTGCTTTTTTTTTAATATTTTGAGTGAAAACACGGTCTCAGTCGTGAGTGCGAAGTGGCGAAGGTTGAGCGTCTCCCGGGCATGGAGCCAGGTCCCCAACGCTTTACTGACTAAACGATGCCGTCGTCAGCCAGGTCAGAGAATAATTTCACCTTATTACACCCCAGACGAGGCAGGTAGACACGGGAATTCTTTCCAGTGAGCAACTTAGGAAAATAAAACATGAAAAAACAACCGTCACTGCCTCTAGATGCTTTTTTTTTCCCCCAGCAAAACTGCTCCGTCTGAAACCGTCCACCTGCTTGTTGCAGGATAATTCAAGAATATGATATACCTCTGCGTAAAAACCAATGCAACACATAATAATGCACCTTCACTCCATCTCCAGTCCACCGTACTTTACCTTTCTTATTTACTTTCTCGGCCTCTCTCCCCAAAGATTTATAACGTGGCAGGTACAGTTTAGTATGTGAGCAGTGAGCTGTGCAAACCACGTCATGACAACTCACGCACTGCCACACGCTAAAGCAGCATTCTCGTACAAACACACACGCACACGCACGCACGTGTTGCAGACCAATCAGAGGTCAGGGGGGGGTGGCGAGGTGGCTCCCCAAGAAATGTAGAGAGGCCCCGAGTGCCGGACAGGGCTGGGGAGATGTGTGTGTGTGTGTGTGCTGGTGTATAGTACCTTATGTTTGCCATATGGGTTTCTGTGTGTGTGTGTGTGTGTGTGTGTGTGTGTCATTTGCAAGCTGTGGCATTGGTTAGTAAAGTGGGGGTGACCCTGGCACGTGTGTCTCATCGACTGCGTATAAGAAGTGGACGTAGTCATCGTGACGTCACCCATTGGTTTGTGGACTGACGTTTTGAAGCCTCGAGTTTGGCGATTTGGCTGACGGCCATTTTGGCTTTTTTTGCAACCAGTGAACGGAAGTGACCATATTTGTAATGCGAAGGAGTCAGGATGAGACTTACTGAGATGATACTTTTCTTAATTACTGATATAATCAATATCATATATAATCAAAGACATCCCCTTGGGCTTTCACTTAATGATTCATCAAGAAAGCAATCAACATTTGAATGAATGATGATTGAAAATAATTATTACTTGCATTGCAAGTAGGGGTGCCTTTGATATACCAGTATTTACTATGATAATACAAATATGATTTTATTATCTCAATAATCCAGCGCCTCTTTATACTTTATATATACAGTTAAGGTTACAGACTCTCTCACCACCTCCCTATTTTGAGTGTAAGTAATTTGCCAAAAAATAGACAAAACGCACAATAAACTAATCGAAAGATGAATTTTTTATTTTAAAAGTTCTATAGACATTGCAATAATATCGTCATCGGGAATTCTTTTGGCCACGATAATCGCGTAGTAAAAATCTGATATTAAGACGACCCTACTTGCAACCTCATGACATTACAAGGCTACATACATACGTGTGTCTGTCAATTCCCCTCCGTGGAGCCGACCAACAAACACAAAAATCATCTGGTGCATTAATAATTCAACACAGACGCAGGGTAAACACATGAAGCAGGGTAAACACATGAAGCAGGGTATTTGCAGTCGCTGCGACTTTAGACTAATCCATGACATCGCCGACGACCTGCTGGTACCATGATGTCATGGCCTAAACTGACACGCATTGCATACATATACTGTGTGTGGTCTCAGCTCGTTGGAGGTAAATATATAACTGAGTTCATCAGCCCAAATCGTGACACATCTCTATCCTGTCATTATGTTTTCTGACACACCCACCTTATTGTCCCACATTGGGGAAGAGTTGCAGAAGAATAGGTGCGTTTTGATGATTGGATATAATATCAATATCCTCTGGCATGATCTCAGGAAAACAGTCTGACATGATAACAGTTGAGGTTGCCTGAATCTGATGCAGACTGTAAGGCATATATCTCTCTCGTATATCTCTCCCATCACACCCGTACAACAAAACTACTGTAAAATCCATATGGAAGCACTATACTGCAGCAAAACACCCCATAAACTTTCATATTTTCCCATCATCTCACACCCGCACACACATAACCCCATAGTATCCCCTCCGAGATGAAATCAATAGCTGTCTGGATTGATAAAAGACGCCTGATTCAATTTATAAATTTGATCAGGCAATGTAATAAAATAGTAGCTTGTGCTCGTAGCACGATGGAACCTAATCGCGTTTCATGCCTTTCAACCTCCGAGCACTCCGCTGAACTCCAGGAGAATGGGAGAGCGGGTTCTTGCTTGGAGAAACTCAACCCGGTCCACCAGTGGTCCTCCAGTAAGCGGGGATAGCTCTGTTAGCTTTGACAGGGCTTTTAATAGCCTGATTAAAGGGCGATTAATCACTAATTTCTGAACCAAAATGTATACAGTTGATATGAATCACCTTCGGGTTGACATGTTTGGTGCAACAGCCACGGTCACACCGGGGTAAGCGATAAATATGTGGCTTAGTCAGTCGAGCAGGCCGAGTCGGGATCAAGCTGTGCCCCAGTGGACTTATGTTCTGCAGGGTGTGTGTTACATAGACCCCTCGGTGTCTGTATAGGCTACTGACCCGTTACTGCACCCCTCCTCTACTGCCTGCTGGCATATAGCACCAGGGTGCTATGGGGTTGACACACACACACACACACACCGTTCAGTTCACTAGCACGCGTGTGTGTGAGTGTGTGGCCCCTCGCTCACACAAAACATCTTGTTAAAGTTTATGGTCAATTTTAGATGGAAAGAGATATCAGCATGGATTTTATTTGGTCTGCTGTTGATTGGGAGCCCCCTGCCTCTACCGACCCTGCATATACAGTAACATCCAGTGGCACCGTAGAATATTCATTTATTTATACAAAGGACATATTTAGACAAGAGAATACCAATAAGATTGATACATGTAATGTCTGTATTATAAATATGAAGCAACAGCCGGCGGCCGATTAGCTTAGCTTGCCAAAAAAAATAAAATAAGAACATTTCTTTAAACAGCTATAGGCCGCCTCTCTCTAAAGGTCGCCTCCTAAATCTAAAACTACATTTCCTGTCAAATTAAATCTCTATATCGTCCCAATGTTTATGTCTCCATATTTTAATTCAATTATTTTCATGAATCAATGCTATTATTCACTCTTTACCTCTGTCTGTGGGTATCTGATCATATATGAAGACACAATACCAACTTTGGCAACACAGTGTTCAATTATTTAAAAAAAGACCCAATGGGAAATGTTTTGGCGCAATTCTCCCTATTCATATCTATATATAGATATATAGATATCTATATATAGATATATAGTTTTTTCTCAGTCAATGATTCAATACCTAACTACCTTCGCGTGACGCATATCAAGGGACAACACCCACCGGGAAACTGTCGGTCACCCAAGTGTGTATGATTTGAGGCTGAGTCTAAATTTGGCTTTAATCACGTGAGAGACCTCAAACCATGAATCCACATTTCTGTCCCATCATACGGGTACCATGAATCCACATTTCTGTCCCATCATACGGTCAGTACATAAGGGTACAGTGCCGGGATGTTGGAGGAGATGTGACTGAGAGCGGGGAGGAGGAGGAGGAGGGGGGGAGGGGGAATAACGGGTGGCGTCGGAAAGAAGCGAGGCCTCAACAGCCCAGTGGAAGATTTCAATTAGTCATGGAAACGGGAGTGGCCCACCCTGCTGCAGTAGTGACAGACCTCACTTGTCCTCCTGACATACATTTTCAATCTTCCTCCTCCTCTGCACTACAGCGCCTCCATTTCTTCAATATCCATTTCTTAACCAGTTTTTTTATCCTTATTCTTCTTCCTCATTGTCTACTCCAGTCCCCTTGTTCTGCCTTTCCCTCCAGCACTTTGTCTTTATAAGCTCTTACCCCTTTTTCCTCTCTCTTCCCTGCCTCCTCCGCTCAGTGACAGCTGAGCTTTGACAGCTTTTTACATTTCATTTTTCTCCGCCACAGCGAGAGAACAGCCGGGCATCGGGGGGCCTTGTTCAAACAAACAGGAGGCCGTGTGGTTCGCCGAGGGTGGCGACGCGCCATAACAAACCACCGGCTCCTGGCCGTCGCAGGCACATGGTTCATAGGGCCCCGCTACGGCGAGCGGGGTCCTGCCATCCTGGTTTCCAGGACAACCAGACAGCAACATTAGCCGCTGTGAGGTGCGGAGTGACGGCAGATGGGGAGCTGATGTATTGAACCACCTGGTCGGGCTGTTTGACGTGCATGAGATGGAATCGCAAGGGCAAAAGCCGGGAAGGGGCACGTCTATTTTGCTTCTGGAAAAACAACACGGAAGGCAAATATTAACCGGATGAGGAACGAAATAAGGAAAGAGATAAAAGAAGAAGAAACCGTGTTGTGATAGGCTGCAGGGAGAGGTGTGTGCGGCCTTAATTAAACAACCTAATGGTGTGTGAGTCAGGATGCGTCAAGGCTGAGTCAAGTCAAATACATCATCCGTATGAACGTTCAGGATTGTCCGTCATCGGAAACACAGATTCAGGGTCTGCTGATGTGTGATTCAGAGGAATCATTCGATGAGAAGGGCCCTTGAACGTGCCACGGATTATTGTGTCAGAGCTGTCGCTGAGAGGTTTTTAGGGGGAACTCATTCAAAGAGTTGGATTCCAGACATGGAAATGTACTAAATTTGTTAAATTCTTTGTCAGGTTCATCAGAGAGTTTTACAAAAAACAACTTCACATGAATATATCTGAATACATGTCCTGATTTTCATTGCATTAGAAGGTTGTTTTTAGCACTGGAGTGAAAAACAAATACTTAACAATACGCCAGGGTCCAAAAGTTGACCAAAGTCTGTCTTTCATGGTAATTAAACCTAAATTAAATGTATATAGTGCTATATTGTTAACGCATAGTATTTTTGACTCGCACATCCATCTCTGCCGTCGAGTTGTCAGACGGCGTGAGTACTCTTTACGTCACAGGACTTGTTGTGGCTAAAAAACAAGTAGATATAATATAGTTGGAAATTGAAACATAGAAGCACACTTGTGGTCATGGAAAAGTCTACATGAAGGCCCCAACAAACCATGACGGAGAGACAGAGAGGCAATGACTGGACTGCAAGGTAGAGGGTGAAATGTAGCGAGGTTTTCTAAACAGTCCAAACAGTTTACGCCATGCA
Source organism: Leptoclinus maculatus (assembly GCA_032191485.1). NCBI lineage: Eukaryota > Metazoa > Chordata > Actinopteri > Perciformes > Stichaeidae > Leptoclinus > Leptoclinus maculatus. The sequence continues at coordinate 13,445,007 of JAVDOI010000015.1, forward strand.
TCTTGATAAGATCTCCCTGCTACAAATAAAAAACACATTAGCAGTTTGTTTCCACAAACCTCCCTCGAAACTGCTACTCCCAGCTTGCACTTAGCATAGCCTTTTCAAGTAAGTGGGCAGATCTGCACACAGATTACCCAAATGACCGAGGCCTTTCTCTCCATCTCTTCGACCACCTTTACCCCCATCCAGAGTTAGTCCACCGCTGGACTCACAGCGCCGACTGAACGGCACCTAATCACCTCCCAAGTGATGTTTTTTCTCTCATCCATCTACATTGTAATGGTCTGAGAGTTTGACAGCTTCAGAGGGTATTTCTTTCATTTGATTTGATCAATCCCTTTCCCTCCCTTACTCTTTCTTCAGATTCTCTGGAATTGAGTCTAAGATTTAGACGTGTAAAGGCGATATCTGCATGCATATTGACGTTTTTTCTTTGCTCTGTATTTTTCCGCAAAGGGTTCTTTGTATTTGGTCGGTATTTGGCCTTGGTCACGATTGGAAACACTACGTTTAGAAGACACCACAAGGTTTAAAGCCATTTAAGCTGCAGCCACCCTATCTCATAACTTAGTTTTAGCGGTGAACGGTGGGACAGGTATCCGCAGTGAATCAGGCCAGTCAGAGATGTAGAAGTTAGATTGCGCACATTTCTAAACTGATTACTCAAATCAAATTAAATGGTCACTGGAGAGCACAAACCTCAGGCCTAAATCTGTCCTGAAAAACGGAACGGGCTGTACTCTCTTTGTCGATGAAGAATTCTAATATGTACACATTTACTTTGGCCGGAAGCTTTTGGAGATTCCTGCATGCTTCTAATTGAATATCTCTTAAGCATCCAATTCTGGGGTAAATATTCTCACAGGTAAACACATGTTTCCGTGGAAGCCGACCAGTGTAACCTCAACGCCCGACTGCAGCTTCACAAGGACAATTGACCGTTCACGAACACCCTCCTATGAACATGGGGATGCCAACCGTCCGGTAAAATAAGGAGTTATCCCATAACAGTACATTTATGGGCGCTCTTTGGTCCTCATTTTTGAGAATAAAGTCATTGCAAATCAATGCGAGAGGACTATTACAGGTTATGACTATTCAAACAGGGTGATTTGTTTGAGATAGAAGGAAACCCTCCTGATCTGCCATCTTTCAGCCTGTCTTTAAGAGAAACTGCTACGAAATTTAAAGAATAGCAACCTACAAACGTAGTAATAAAGAGATAACTGAAATACAGAAGGAAATGGGAAAATGTACTCCTGTTTTGTTCTAAATGAGAAAATAATTCATCCAAGGAAAACACTTGAATGATATTCTGCTACATGTATAACCTGTTCAAAACTAAAAATAAAACATGTTTGCTTATCTTAACACATGGACCTATAGATACATGGATAGGACTTCCCACAACCAATAAGCCTATGTGGGCATTTCTATACTATATCTTTAGTTAAGTCTACAACTGAAGGGTATGCAGGTGTAAGACCCATAGTTTTGGACAAAATGAGCATTATGCAATAATCAAATATTTGTCACAGCTCGGAGCTCTACAGTTGGGTAATCAAGTCCACTTCACATCCTTCCACCCCCCATTCCTTATTTCCCCTTTCAGGAAGTTGACAACCCTATCTAAACAACATGTTCATCGTAGGTTAGCAACTGTAAAGTTACCTAATGCTGAACAACTGTTAAACTGGTAAACTGAGGCATTCACATTGAGATTTTAGGCAACTTTAAATAAGCCTATAGATCAAACAGTTGGCCATTAACAGGTTGGTTATTTACGGACACCACTTAACGCGAGTCAATCTAACATGTATAGATGTCTGGATAAGCAATATACGGCCACTGATGCTGATCAACCATTTATTAAGGTATTGCGAACGCTCAGGTTCAGGAAAGGTTGCACAGTAATCAGTAGACGAGTATAAAACAAACGTTTGCTAAACTAAGCTTAGCTTTTCCAAGCCGGTCCTGTTCCAGGTCAACCTTTAACCTCCCACCCTTAAAGAATTGTCCCTGTCTTCTCATCCTTCTCTGAACTCACCGATGTCTTCTGCGGCAGGTTTGGAGTTGAAAAGATCAGCAGGAGATTGTGCGTTGTGTTTTTCAAAAAGAGAAAATTGCATTCCCTCCCTCACAGCGAGCACTACTTGGTTCAACACCACTGATTGCACCCCAAGGCCCTGGGAACATTGGCGGCGTTGTATGGCGAGGGAGACTCCAAGTCTGATAGATTAACATTAATATGGACTGGGGGAGAAGGCTGGGAATATTAAAGGTCATTTCCCTTCTTCACGGCTATCGAGGGAAAATGCAACGGGCCATTGACTGCAGGGCCACACGCATGAACGAATGCACCCGCTCAAGAAAAAAGACACAAACAGGCCAGAGAGATATAAACATGGAGATATAACGGCGAGCACATATGCAGAAAAAAAGACATATCCAGACAAAGACATGAAGACAAACACTTATGCTCAAAATATTGGCCTCCACATAAGCGGGCATGACACACATGTACTGCACTGGTAAACTGCTGTGTCGACAGCCTATTAAAAACTGAGTGAATTTATAACTCCCAATTTGGTGATTAAGGATTGTGAATTTGCTTGCTCTTAGCTTCAGGTTCTTGTCACACAGGGCCTGTTTTCTGTCTATAAATCTAACGGCCAAGAGTCCCCCCCCCCCCACACACACACACACACTTTTTATGGAGGTGATTGCTCCAGCCAATATAGGATTAAGACTGTTTCATGTACATTTTTCACTACCTCTGGCTAAACATGTGAAAGCTGTGTCTCGGTACCAACAGTACATATCCATTCGTCTTTGGTTCACTTGTAGAATCATCCATCACGTTTGCTTTTCTTACAAGTGAAGAGCAATAGAATTAGCCATGAAGCTATATTTTCCCCTTAAGACACGGCAATGGTAGAATAATTCTTTTTGGGCTGCGAGAGCAGTAAAATAGTACAAGATGCTTTATCTTCTGCACTAGCTTCATTTACACTTGAATATAACTAATGTCTCTCTCTCGCTGGTTTTCTTAACATTGTCAGGCCCTGTGGCCCCTTTTGTGTGTCTGAGAGCCCTGAAACCTGTTGTGGTTCGGTAGAAATAATGTGAACAAATGTAATCCATCAATCAATATTAAACCAGGCTATCAAGAGTAGTTGGTATTATTTTCTTTTTCATGTTTTATTGTATTTTACATGGATCTGATTTTGATGCATTGATTGTTTGACGGACTGAGCGTAAGCTGATTGGACAGAGGTCTGATTAGTTTGTTTTTTATTCAGGCTTGATTGGTTATGGCAGCTTGGATGCTCAAGCTTACATTTCATTTTTCATCTTTAATTCTGACATCTGGAGACTTTGCAAATCCATTCTGAGGAATCACATTTTCTTTTTTTTACTGACTTACTTTTGCAGGAATTAGTCCTGGACATGACTTCTGTGTGTTTTGTTTCAAAAAATATGTCAGTAAAAAAAGTGTCTTAAAAGAGGCGGTTGACAACAATTGGCTAAATGAGACGCCAAAATGTTTTTTTTATATATATATATATATATATATATATATATATATATATATATAAAATGCTCTGAAAGGAGCCTCTTTGCATAATGCTTTAACTTTTCAAATTGTAAATGGGTATGTTCACATTATTACTATATTGTATTTATACCTTAAGTAAAGGATCTGAGTACTTCCTCCGCCCCTGTGTCAACTCTGCGTTATTTAGAGCATGCTTCACTCCAAAACACTCTGGTTTTATATTTCCAGTACCACCCTGTAAACGAACAGATACCCCTACACAAAAATGTTTTAAACACATATACATGTTGAGTGTAGATTTGCACTTACAGCCCTCGTATGTCAAAAATAAATCACGTTTTTTCAGTTTGGCTCCATCTCACTTTGTCCTCCACCCTCTGTTGTTTTCCTGTTGAATCTGAGCTTCTTGTGAAACTGGACGCTGGCACCAAGACAGGTTCTCCATTTCCACAGAGACTGCCTCCTTCTGATCTGTCTCTCAAACTCACACTGGAGAGTAAACAAGCAGCTCGTTCACCTCTGTTTCGCTTTCCACTCGCCCCTCACTTCAACAGCAGAAGCAATAAATACATGCGTGTATAAAATGTACAACTTTGGGATAATGTAAATACATACAGCGACTGTAAATGCTATATTACGTACACACGGTGTGTGTTCATCTGGACTTTTGCTTTCCTGTGTGGTTTCTGTCATGTGATGCTCAGGTTAGCGGAACATCAAGCATCACATGAAGCACAAATGGGTTGATAAAGCCTGTGAGCCTCAGTGGTAGAGGGGGGGGGGGGGTGTAACACTATAAGAAAGTTGGTTTATACATGTTTTTATAAGCAGAAATTGTGTGCCCATATTTTCTGCATACACAAAGAATGACAATTGTACAGCAGCAGTGCCCAGATAAACCAGATGTCAAAGCACATTTCAATTAATTAAAACCATTTTAATCAGGAGAGGCTGCCAATGAAAAGCGTTGATATGCAAGAAAACAAGACAAAAGAAGAAATACTAATAAAAGAAGGAAAAGCTTACTTTGAGGGATTCGTGTTAAGGTTCATGAATAGATTTCAGTTGTGATATTTGGGTGATATTTTTTGGTATACTCACAAGGAAAAACAAATATGTTTGTATTAATCATACATTCTAAAAATAAAGACATCCAATATATTTGTGAGTAACCACTAAAGATTATTATTAAGAAATGAAAAGTAGTCGTCGTTTTTCCGCATTGGTCTCAGGCTGGACGTCAGCCTCTTCCGTGTCCTCCTCTTCCTACGATTCTGCAGCCAGGGAGTCGGAGCTTCTTCTCAGCTCCTGTTGTCTGACAGTAAGAAGGCTGCAGACTGACTTCAGCTTCTCAATGGAGAGTGTTGAGGGAGGTTGTAAGTAAAGAACAGTTGTTGTAGAAACCTGCGCCGGTCGGCATCCTGTTGCAGCATCCTTGTGATCAGATCCACTAACTTTCTGGTTCCCTCTGTTCCTTTCTATTAGCTGATCAACGTCATCAAGACCCTTGAGCTGCACGTATCTTGAGTCCGTAGCGTAGAACCCTGTGTTGTACTCGAACTCCTGTGGCGTCTTGAATCTCCAGCGCCGCTGGCCGTTGATTTGTTGCTTGAAATAGTAGTCGGTACCCTTTCCTCGGTCTGACACATAGTCAGCTGAGTCTTTATGATGAAGCTCAGCACATCATAGTCCATCTGCAAAGGACTAGAGGGGGAACCCTGTAGCCAGCTCTGCAGCTACCAGGCCCTAAGATCACATGTCAATGGCCTCATTGAAAGGAATATGTAACATGATGGTGCTCTGTACCAGGCGGTCTGCATACAGACAACCAGGCACAACGACAGAAACAGGACATGCCAGGCCAAAGTCGATCAGTTTGAATTTCAGTGGCTGCTGATGGCGGTCCACAACCATAATGTTTTCTGGTTTGAGGTCAGCATGCACAATGTCCATAGACTTCAGGTGGGACAGTGCTGTGGCCAGCTAGTGTAAAGTGGGTCGCAGCTCTGTCTTTGAAAGACCCCGGTTGTTTCTGTCCTCCATGTAATCCCACAGGCTCTGATCCAGGAGCTCCAAGTTAAGGCAGGTGCGATCCCTGTCGAAGAAATCCACTTTGACGATGTGGATCGTCTGGATCCAGACACCGCAGCTGCTTCAGGATGTCAATCTCCATCCTTGCCTATGGAGGGATTCTGGGGTCGTCCTTGTTGACCTCGATGGCCACCGCCTTGTCCGTTGTGACGTTGCGGCATTTGGTCAGAAAGCCAATGCCGCCCTCTCCAAGGAAGGCCTCCACCTTGTGGCTCTTTCCGATTTAGCTCCGGTTGAATATCTGGAGGTCTTCTGTGTGGGAGAAGGAGATTAGATGTGGTCACATTTGAACAATAGAACGAAAGAATTTAACAAATAAACAACACTGTGTACGCTCAATGTTTCTTCAGAGAAGCTGAACGCTCCACTGCTGCTAACTGTCCGTTTGTTGCTTGCTGAGATCAGCTGTCTGTTCCTCGACCTGAGGTGCAATTCTCTGTTGGTTCATCACTAAGACCGACAATATTGCTTGTGCTTACACTGGCGTCAAAGGAAGTACCCAGGTAATAACATATTATGACACACAGTGACACACACAGTATAACGTTTGCACGTAATCCCTGTAAGCCAGTTTTCATTGCAGGACATCGTAAGCGTCAGTGGGACGCAGGTTCAGGTTCCATGCCTCTGTGTGCTGCGGCCTGTTTGTGTACTTTGGATAAGCCTTGCTCTCCCTCAGAAAGAGGAAATAGAATCAACAAAGCAAACACCGCCAGGCTTAAAAGTTCTTATTGATTGGAATTAATTGCTCATGGCGTCACAGGCAGAAATGAAAAACAGATTAGCAAAGATTGACTCATGGTAAAGAGTATTAATTATTAAGCATAATGTATGTTCCTGAGTTATGATGTGTGCTCTATGTATGCCTTATGGATGTCTATTTTCCTAAAGACAGGATTTTTTTTTAGTACGCCTTAGGTCCTTTGGAAGTCTCACTGTCCAACTGTCTTTTTGTCAGCGATCTACATATTAGTACCTCGTAAACAGTCCCATTCTCTCTTTCTACACCACCGCATTAACACATTTATAGTCCTGGCTTTTAGATATATAGTATTTTCTTTGGTTCCGTTCCCATCTAAGTCTTGCTTATTTAAAAGCCGCATGACCTCATACATTACCTGTGGAGTCTTAACATTATGTCACCATGGGATCGGGGTCCTGCCCCTGCACTTAAAAGCCCCCCCGATGACGGACAAAGACATAATCAAACGAACTCGGAGGAAAACGTGGCCTCGCCTCGCCTCGCGCCTGTACTGCGCAGTGCAAACACACACACACGGTAGATGGGTGTGTTGAAGATAAAAGCTATATGAAGTCATTTTTCACTCTGGCAGCCCCGGGTGGAGGTATGAAGAAACAGTTCGAAGTTTGTAACCATGTAACCATTTTAAAGAGTGAGACTGTCTATCTCCAGTCTCTTTTTATAGGTTCCTGTGTCTCTGTGTTGGGAGAAGTTCAACCAAACTGTCTTTTTCCTTTTCCAATTCTTTCATTGACGCAGGTCTATGGAGAGAAAAATCAGATTTTTTAAAATGTGATTTGTTTACATTTGTTTTGTTATTTTGTGTTATGTCCTAATCATCTTGCCCCCCCCCCCCCCCCCTCAGAATTATCCCGTGACCCCATTGCTGGTCCTGACCCCGTAGTTGGGAAGCAGTTGTCTAGGCTACATCCACACTAATCCGTGTTTCGGAAACAACTGGAGCACCTGATCGTTCAATCAATCAATGTATTCGTCACATGAAATCTTAACTACAGTGAAATGCAATCAGCTCCTCCAATTTGTGCTTTAGCATTAACGTTATTCCCCATAAGGCACACACTTCCTGCTTTTTCTTGCAAGAGTCCTCTATTCTGTACCGGGACAAAGAGTCCCGGTTCAATGGCGCCATTATTCCAGATTTTAGCTAAGTTTTATGGACATTACAGTTCCCCTGTTGACTGGCATCCACCCGTCACTCAAGGCAGCCACACCCTTAATTATGCATAACTTTAAGATTTCATTTTAAATAATTTTATTATACTGTAACTACTGGACACAGAAATGCGTTGGCCCTCGAGGAGAACAGTGAAGCTGTTGGCCCGGTGATGAAGCCATCTGGCTGATCCTGTGTGAGGATTTCTGGGAAAACTTGTTGTCCCCTCTGTCACTGGTGCATGCCTTAAACTGAAGGAACTGCCGCAAGAGTAGAATGAGATAGTATTGGAGAGTTAAGACACGATCTGGTGCTAAGCGAGGGGAGCATGTCCAGCTAACTTGATTCAGAGACTCTTATCTTGGCCGTGTGTATGTTTGCTTCCCTTTAGAGGCCAAGAGCTGTGGTGGACACGGTGTGTCTGTGTTGATCTTTATTAGTCAGAATGGGATGCTGCTTCTGCTCACTGAGGTCCCACTTCATACAGACAAACTTGAAATAATTATGGCATAGTGACCCGGAGGAAGTCGATGCGGAAGCCGGAAATCCATCATCTCATCATCTAGATGTACTCAAAGTCACACTCTGCACAGTGTGGCTTTGAGTCAATCAGCCAGTGGAACAGTGGCGGCTGGTGGAAAATGTTCTTGGTAGGGCTGTGCCACATCCAATCAATTTCAGCAAACATCCCAGAATGATTTAATGCAAACAAATTAAGGTATCAAACACGCATTACTACTTTGCAGTTAAATATTTAACATTTATTCCAACACGAAAAAAAGCAGTAAATAACACTCACAAACACGTCAGGACATCTTATTTTAGTCACCCTCACAGGGAATTCAGTATAATATAATATATATAACATATAATAATATTCTGTATAATATAATAATATATATATATATATCATATAATATTCTGTATAATATAATAATATATATATCATATAATATTCTGTATAATATAATAATATATATATATATCATATAATAATATTCACTATAATATAAAACACACACACACACACACACACATATATATATATATATATATATAATAATATATATATATATATATATATATAACTATATATCCATTTCTCAGACAGGTGCTTCATGTCCCTCACTCCCTAACTGTCCATGCTGGTTCTGTCCCCGTTGTTTTAAAAAGATAAATAAGTTATTCTCATGACGTCATCCAGCTAGTCAAACCTGTCTGGTGTACAGCTAGTAGAGAAGCTTCATGTACTGCTTCTCTTTCCTGCTAGTCTGCTGTCTGATTGTGAGGTCAGGCTGATCTGGGATCAGCTCTTTCAGTAGTTTCTCCTCTCAGTTCTCCTCTCAAACGGGTCTTGGAGGAGTAGTGCTCACACTGGCGCTCTCCTGTAGAGACTTCTCCTGACGAGAACGCGCAGCTTGGGGCAGGAAAAAAACTGCCCCAAGCTGAATCTATTTGAGGACGCTGATTGGCTGAATTGTATGTCACTCATTTATATCTTTACTCAGCATTGGCTAAACTGCTTTATAGACCCGCCTCTTTGGGGCAGTTTTTCCAGCGCCCCAGCAGCTGAGACGTGCACACACAGAGAGGAAGAGCAGACAGGCAGAAAGGACAAGCAGGAAAAGCATATATTTACCGCAGATATCATATTTTACACATATTACTGGGTGATTCCATGTTTCAAAAACACAAATATTGACAATTTGTATAGTTTATTTTTATTTTAAATTTTATTTTTATTTATATTTTTAATTTTATTTTTATTTTTATTTTTATTTTTATTTTTTGTAGCTCTAGGGGGGGCGGCGCCCTAGCGCCCTCTATGGACCAGCCGCCACTGCAGTGGAAGGTTACTGGAATTATTATTTCAATAGATGCTTTCTAATGATACTGTACCTAAAATGATGTTCACATATATCCTGAGGCTAAAACTAGCATATACCCATCTCAAGAAAGTTAGACATATTTAATCCAATATTAAAAATGAATACAAATAAATAAATATAAAACAGGAATGATAATGCGACTGAAGAAAAACAGGTAGCGTTTTATAATAATACGATTAATCAGTTAAGGTTATAATAAGATAATTTCAAAATAAAATGACTTCATTCAAACTTGACGCAAGTCATGCGACTTGCGTCCTCGTCTATGATGCGAGACTCCTGAAGAAACAAACATTTGTTTGCGCTCCACAACTGCAAACCATCCAATATCCATGGCAACCTCAGGGCAGGAGACCAGCTCAGCTTTTTTCCTCCGTAACACACGTCACGCACACGCATGTACACACAGTCTCCTTGAGCCCCTGTGCTGTAACAAGAACCTCTGGCTGTCAGCGCAGCGCTGTGAAAACAAATTAGCCCAATGATTAATGGAAGGGAATTAGAGCCAGCAGATCATCCTGCTGTGAAGATGGGACACCCAGCGTAGAACAGCGTGTGGTAGACACACACACACACACACACACACACACACACACACACACACACACACACACACACACACACACACACACACACACACACACACACACACACACACACACACACACACACACACACACACACACAGACACAGACACACAGATTGTCTTACTAGACTTGTGAGGACCTACTGTATGCTTGTAATATTAATTCCTTCAACCCCATGATGTTGACCTTCACCACTACACGTCACGCTAAATCTTAATCCAGATTTCCTACAGTTACGGAACAAACGGGAGAAGGAAAACACTTTCTTTACTATATTTATATGATATTACAACATTACCCACCAACCTCCTGCATCAATACTTTGAGGTCACTAATGCATACACAAGAATGTGCCCTCATAGACATAACCACATGTGACTTATTACAACACATACAAACGCATCAATTGTTGCTACGCATCACTACTGATGTGAAGTTTTTATCTGATGACAGCAATGGGTTTTGGGGAAATTCTGGATAAATAGTATTTCATATCTGTTACCATACTGTATGTCATTGTTCCCTTAAAGTGAAAACCAAGCAAGTTTCAAAATAATGGTAAAATGGAGGTGTAGTAGAGGAGAGTGGGACAATTAGTGAACTGACTAAGTTACGACTCTTAGCACACAACATAGTGCTAAAGGACACTGCATAGGACCAGAGCTCTAGATTAAAGAATTGGATTAATTAACTGCTAAACATACACATGTGTTACCCACACACTGTCTCTTCTCTATAAGCACTCTCCCTTGTATCCTAACTGAGACACTGTATGTTTCCTCTGTACCTGTGGCAGCACATGACTTCTTTGATAGAGACTAGCTTTGGATGGTGACCAAGTGAGGCGCTATGAGTAGTTATCGTGCAACAGTTGGATTTATACTGGAATCAATTAGGAAAACCGTGTACATTAGCATATGTGCTTTCATTGAGCACAATGAAAAAAGGGATTCATGTAATGGTATGGATGAATGAAGTAAAAGGCAGTTTGAGCCAATAAATGACGTTATTTAACAAAACTGTAATACTCCAGTCTCAGGATCCTTTAGTGTGCAACACACGGCGTTACTGACTAAACATGAGGTAATTGTTGGCCTTTTGTTCAGTAAATAAAAACTCATATCAGCCACTTAATCCTCTGTAAGGTTGTTCTTCATTAAAAGCCAGTTTCTCTACCAATGAATAGGTGTGGTTGGTCACGCTGCCTTACGGAAATGCCATCACTAAAACTATTTCACGGTGTTCAGTAAAGACTTACAGTGTCCATGATGGCAAATGCTGTTTCAGAAGCTTGATAAGCAGGGCATTCTGGGATAAACATGGAGACTTCAGAATATCACTGGGAAATGCAAGCAAGTCTTGATGAAAAAGAATCCATATCCACCGAACTCCCCTGTCTGTTTTCAGACTTTAACCTGACGATGCTCCCGCAAAATGGGAAGCAATGTTGTTGGAGAGAGTCGGATACCTCGACGCCAACACCACAGAGTAGTCAGACCCAAGAGGGAAATGAGACCGATTGGAGAAAAGAGCTAATTAGATTAGAATTATTTTTCATTAACGTCATTAGTGTGGCGGATTGAGAGTGGAAAACTATACAGCGGTAGGAATAATGCCTTCAACGTGCTCCTCCGCTATGAGCTGGCAGCATGTGACACCAAAGTAAAGAGATATCCTTTTTCAGAAAATTAGCTACTGGAAGCGATCATCACCAGAGCAAATATTGACCGCCAAGTTGGATAAGCGATAAAACGGGGGGGGGGGGGGTAAATACATTGTGAACTTTTACATTATACGCCGATACTCTCCATCCTCTTCGCATGTTGAGGCAAGCTGGAATGACCAGCAGCGGTTTCCCCCACAACATTTACTCTGGAGTGATATACCAATTATTTTTAATGGAGCTGAAAAAAGAATGGCGCGAGGAGCTCGTGAGCAGCGGAAGGCATAAATTGCCTGCAGCGCAGGGATGACCTCATACAGGAGAAGGCCCTCTTCTTCTCCCTCAGCGTCTGAGAGCGACGGGTGATGGGATATGAGGATCTGTGGCGGGGCTTCACAAGCACTTCGACTGACCCCGCGCGCCCGCGGATTGACAGGCAAGGGAGCTTGCAGATGTCTCGCCTGTCAAAAGGCGGATCGCTAACATGGCGGACGGTGACGGATGGAAGAAGGGATGCAAAAGGTTGGAGAAAGGGGGATTCGAAGAGGAACAGAGGAGGAGGAGAAAAAGGGGGAAATATGAGGAGATTCTTGGTTGGAAATGACAAAAGGAAATGGAGGCAGGAGGGCAGTGAAGTGAGGGATGTAGGGTGAGAGGCCTCGGTCCCTCTGGTAGCTGGAGTGGATGTAACCTAACCAGCAAGAGCAGTTAATGACATTTTATATAACTATTAAGCAATTACTGAATACACAAAGCCTTTTTTATAGCATCCGAGACGCTTGTACGTTGGGGACTCAAACAGCGGAGGGATTAAAAAAATAGTAATAATAAAATCATTCGAACGTCCGGGCCAAAACCTACATTTTCATTTGGCAAAGCGGTCACGCTTGTGCGTAATCCACAGCGCACCTCGGGTTTCATATGTGACTGTGGTTCGTCCGCGGTGGGCCCCGGCTACTCTCTTTAACAGGTACGGAGCTCTCCGCCGTCTCGCTCGATGAGGCCAAATAGCAGACCACCACTCTGGCTGCTGCTTTCCCTCCCCTCCCCTCCAGGCTCCCAGTAGAGCTCACACAGTGGCGAGAGGCGCACTCGGGTCGATGGAGTCGAGCTGCCAAAGTGCTCCTAAGTCTGCGGCAGGATGTTGAAAAGTCGCGTGGCGAGGGAGCATGCCAGAGGGGTAGAAGTGACCATTCTTTGGGGGAGAGTATAAATTCCTGGATCAGACTACATGCTATGAGCGAGACAGATGTGGTGCATCTGGACTGAAAACACCCAGACAACTCCCCAGTCATTTTGGCCCCCTCTTGCCTATTTTGAAAAGTTATGACTTCACCTATGTAACGGTATCTATCAATGACACCATGGGGGTCAGAGGTGTAGTCTACCATTTATGTCCGCTAAGTCACAACATGAATTTATGACTCGCTTAATTTGACATCATTTAAAAAAGAGGAATACATTAGTCTTATCCCGTCCTAACACTTGACAGTGTTAGTTACAGTGTTAATATGACAAATTGTATGATAGAAAATTGGGAAGCTGTTGACCACAATGATCAGCTTTTGCAAAACACAGCTGGTTGCTTCCATGTTGTCGCTCTTGCGCATCTGATGGCGTTTGGATTGACGTTTTCTCAACTTCTCACATGTTGCGTTGTTGCGCTACTTTTGTAGCATAGCAGCAGCATAGACTGGAAGAAGAAGAAGTGGACGTAGTCATCGTGACGTCGCCCATTGGTTTGTGGACTGGCGATTTTGCCGTCGCCATCTTGGATTACGGCCGCCTCCATCTTGGCTTCTTTGCAACCAATGAACGGAAGTTACCATATTTTAAATGCGGAGGAGTATACGGCTCTGGTAGCGACCTGTCAATCACAGTAAGCCCGCCCTAAAGCATACTCCACTTTATGGTCTATTTTACTCTAAATGGGCCATAATTTACAAAATGAACATCATGCTGTATTGAAACTTGAAACTAGAGATTGGGACCATAAATTCATGTTTACCATGTTTACTGAGGTAATAAATCAAGTGAGAAGTAGGGTCATTTTCTTATAGAGTTCTTTTTTGCAACCGGAGGAGTCGCCCCCTGCTGGTCAGGAGAGATAATTTATGCTTTAGGACACTTGGCACACACCGCATTTGCTTCACTCGGCAGAACCGAGTTGCCGTCTGGTCTTGAATCATTCGGAGGATGTTTTAGATCAGGTAGATCAGGTGGTTCTCAAAATGTGCGTAGGACAAAACAGACAGACAACATTTCTTCCAATTAGCATTTCAGGCTTTGTTTTTTGTCTCTGGATGAATAAATGTTTGAAGGGTATATGATAAGATATATGAGGAAAAGGATGATGAGGAAACAACTCGAGTCATCTTCCTCAGCCTGGCAGTGTCAATGCATAATCATTTCAAAATGCCATAATGGCCTTGTGGGCATTCTTTACTATCATTATGGTGACTTCAGTGCTGTCGGTGCTTCAGGATACAACCACATCAGAGCCGTTCACATAATCACATATATTATCGGCATGTTAAACAACACCTCCAGAACTCTGTGTCTAATTCTAGCTCCAAACCCTAACTGCAACCATAAATCATTTTATTTAGATAAATACGGACTATTTGCTCTTGGACGGCTTCCGAATGTTTATATGTTCCTGTATTAGTAAGCAAGTGTTGCTATGGTATTAATCACCAGTTTTTCTTTGCCAGCGGAACGAAGTTGTCAGTAAAAATGTGGGAGCCGAGCCGGGACTCCGCGGATCTCAGTTCTATTTACTCTCTCTGCAGTAGCACCACAGAGTCTGCTGTGAAAGCACCCTCTGTCTAATCAGGACAGAACATTCTGGATCACTTAACGTTAATATTTTATCTGCCAGGAGTCCATTGGATGGGATGTTATGGTCATATGTCCTCATGACTCATGATGCTCCTTCACTGATACTGATTAATGAGGGAATTTAAATTTCAATACTTGCTGCCAATCGCTTTATAAGTAAAGCATAAAAGTTCAGATTCAAGTTCATGTCGATTTATTTAACGATGATCATAATACACTGTTAATGATAATGATGAAACACAGTGGGACACCACAGGGTCTTCATCGCTCAAGGCTATATAGTGTCAGCCTTGTATATTGTTTCTATATGACTGCGTATTTCATGCTTCTTTGAGCAGGTTTTAGAGCTTAATTTTGATCGTGGCTTTTTTTAAATGCTCCCCAAATATGAGTGTGTACTCTCCAGGTCATGTATATTATCCTGAATGCCTTGCGTGTTCTATTAAAAAAAAAAGAAAAAAAAAAGAGCCACATTCATCAGAAGAAAATAACATATAATTCAAGTCACATTTTCATTATTTACAGAAAAGAAATTAGAGTTATTCTGTGGAACAAGGTGCACC
Organism: Leptoclinus maculatus; assembly: GCA_032191485.1. Taxonomy (NCBI): domain Eukaryota; kingdom Metazoa; phylum Chordata; class Actinopteri; order Perciformes; family Stichaeidae; genus Leptoclinus; species Leptoclinus maculatus. Next base: position 13,460,120 of record JAVDOI010000015.1, read on the forward strand.
TATACATGTCAAAGAAATACAGGAAAAGGCAACTAAAAATAACGGCAAAAACCAAATCATAATATTTTCTCAGGGCACTGTACTTGCACGTTCGCGTGACTGGCTGACACAAGGAAAATAGACAAGGATGATTTTTAGAAGTATTTTCTTAAGACCTCACTCCATTTCCCGTGAAAATATTGTATCGAGTACACGGAGGTGAGTACATGGACGAGGAGTGAGGAGCAGGAGGTCAGGACGGGGGTGTTTGGTACCTTGGGGAAGTAGAGATTGCTGTTGAAGAAGTTGGAGACAATATCTGTTTATCTGCTGTAAGTATTACTTACTTATATTTCACTATAATAGAGTGCTTACAGGAATGTGTCATTTTTGCACTTTCAGTTCCCTCATCTGGAAGTCAAGGGGTTTGTGGTTCGATGTCTGAAATAAGGTCCGTCGTTAACACAAGCTTAAGAGACTCTGTTTTGAAGCCTTTTCGTGTCTTAAAACTTAGCGGTTGCCAACACGTGTCTAAATGAGACTACTAAACGACATCACGCGTCCGCCTTTAGCTCAGTGGTGGTGACGTGCAGTTCATTTTACAGTCTAAAGTTAGCTTTTTACCTCTGCCGATAGTATTTACAAAGATCATAAAAAGTGGTGTTCATTAGTGTAGATTATCTTGCTGGACAAAACGTGTAAGAATCATAAACGTTTGTTTGCCGCAGAGCTGATTTCCTGCAATAACCTGAAATCCCATTGGCATGTTGTAGAGACACCGAGTGCATGTTGGCCAACAGAACTACTCCATCTCTGCTGCACTCTGTATAGTGGGAAGCAAATATGAGGACATGAATGTAAAACTCCTGGGGAACATCTATCAGTTGTAAAAGTAGGTCATAAATGACTTTTTATAATGATAATTTCATGTCTATTTTTTTTTTCTTTGTCAAATACTGCTTCCAAGATCAAGAATGAACCTTTGAGTTCTACTTCATGAGTTTTGATCACATTTATTAACAGTTAAAAAAAAATAGTTTGTATATGATTAAACACAATTATAGCTCTTTTACTCTGTCTCATCAGTTCATTAACTGTTTAAGTTAATATAAGGATCTTTTTCAAGGTTAGATACTGCTTAATAGTGCTTATAAAGGGGCAGTTTAAGTGGAATATAATATAGAATTAGAGAGATCCAAATGAAGATGTATCACTATAAGAATATTGTTTTTTTATACTGTACTGTAGCCTGCAATGCAGGAATTTTCACATTGAAGCCGTCCACTATCATCGAGGAGCAAATAGCGCCTGATCTGATAATGGTTGAGTCAGTGGTGTCGCCTCCCCACAGCTATATCACCGTCATATTGTGCTATGGGGCATTGGAAACGGTCTTACTACATATTTGAACCATTGCAAAGGCCACACAGAGGACCCAAGCTATGAGGCGTGTTGACAAAACGGCACGTACCTGGCGGGCAGCGCTGCCATTCATCCTGACTACTCAGCCGGGACACGACTGATGGAGTGCTGACAGCGAGGATGGATGGATGGGCGCGGAGGGAAAGGAAGGAAAGAAAGACGGAAGGTGTGTGGAGGCTGGCACGGCCAGGAGAGCGGAAGGAGAAAGGTGTGTAAACTGGCAGCGGACGGACAGATGGAAAGTGCAATGTGGGGTTTACGCAAGGTGTGTAGGGTCGGTACAGGAGAGTATAATGGGGTGTAGGCTGATGGTGATGGTCGTCCTGCGCGCCACGCGCCTCCCCCGCTCCAATGATAACTTGCGGTTTTCGAAGTGTTCCTCAGAGCCACAAAGAGGCCTCAGAAATGGCTGGCACTTGGCAAGCGGTGGACTGTTCCATCACAAACAGGGACCTGGGACCCTCAATCTGGAAGAAGGAAATGTGTCTAAACCGTATACCACCCAGTTTACTCTGGCACCGCTCCGAATACCGAGACTTTTATATGCATAGCTCTACCCTCGGCTTTTGGAAACGGAGCAGATGATGAACGAGGGCGGAAAGCTACCTGCTGGTAAAAGGAACACCGGGCTTGTAAAGGGCACGCATTACCCTTCCTTTGTGACTTCTTATACCAATTAAAGGATTTGGGAATCAGACATGACGAGTGTAGTTGCACGTTTGTTCTCATTAGGCCACTCTTTCGCTCTGTTTTGATCCCAGCGAGGCCGTTAACTTCCATCTCTGGATTATGCCTGAAACGGTCCAGAACACAACCTGGAAACCACATAATCAAAAATAGCACTGAGAAAAAATGGGCGCTGTTAAGGTCCGGTAAAAGCCGGTCGAGACTGAGAAGGAAGGTAACACAGCCTATGCTCTTCTTCTGGGACCTGCTTATTGAGGCATGTACGTGCCATTTTTTTTTTCACCGCGGTGACGTTCACAATAGAAAAAATAAATAAATGTCACGCAAATGATGGGATGTTTGAAAAATATACAAGCTGTTTCTTTCATTGATCCACTGATTCTTCTGAATTGTGATTCTGTTTCTTCTTCCCTCAACTGTCATCGTAAAATCACTCGACTCGAGACACAATTTTTCCTGTGCTCCGACTTCACATCCATTAAAAAGGTCCTGGACAGGTCAAGGTCAGGTCCTCCCTTGTCTAACACCTTCAGCTTCCCGTCTCAACTATCATTTTCCTTAACCCCTCTGCCCCTCAGTATCGCCACCATCTCCTTCTTCTCCTCCGGTGTCTCCTCCCTCCCTCCCCCGCCTTCACCTCCTGCATTCTCTGACCTAATCCGTCCTAAGTGTTTACAGACTGCTCCATTCCTCAAAGGGGGTCAGCTGGTCTTTCTCAAACAAACCCATCTAAAACAGATGATTGGCAGTGGTAGCACTGGAGTTTAGACGAGCATGTTTAGTGTAAGGTTGGTTGACTGAAACCTGTGCTGGTGAAATCAGAGTTTAGGAAAATGAGCAGTGCATGTTTTATTTTTTTTAATCCTTTGAAAGACAGCAAGTATTGAGTTTATCATGCTAAAAACGGTATGCTAACATGCTAACAGAAGCAACAGCCTGAGGTTTATCATGAAGACGATGCAAGTTTAGTATGTCAGCATTCTAAGATTTGATAATGTTTACTACATAAAAAGTATGGCTTAAGGCCTTACGGTATTTTGTTATAAACCAAAGCACTGGACAGATTACATTTTACCTGATGATGGTGTTTGATCAGTAGATAACCAAAGCTATTCATTTGCCCATAAAGAACCAAAATGTCCAAATTTGAGGACATTGATCAAACCTCACGGTGGTGACAAAGGAACAGTAAGGGGATGAGAGAAGTCATGGAGGTTCATCCTCTGGGGACCATGCATGTTTGTACAACATTGACTTCCAATCCATCTAGTGCATCGCAATATTTCAGCGGCTACTACAAAACACATTAGCCGCTGGTAGCTCCAGATGAAAAGTCAGGGGATCACTGAAGTCATTATAGGATACATCGTCTGACAACCATGAATGTCTGTAGTTCATGTCAATCCATCCAAAATGTAATTTTGGAACAGACTGATTGACAGACTGACGTCCCCTGTTTGGGGGAAAGGCTCACCAGCAGGGAGGAGTGGATCACACAAGCAAACATGGAACGAAAGGTGAGAAAGGTCACATGAGGGAGAGTGAGAAAGAGAAGAGGGGGTTCAAAGAAAGGGTAGGGGTGGTAAGAGAGTGGTGTGTGTGCGTGTGTGGAAGTAAATGTATGTTTGTCTGTCTGATCCGCGGACAAATGCCGGGACAGGGAAAAGGGAGGAAACAGGGTCGTCGGTGAGATGGGACGGGTATTAATCGGACATCTGGGGGTCAAGTCTGAGATTTAGGTCTTTACCCTTGAACTTAGATACTAGGGAGGGCTTTGGGTCTCTGGGGGCTTGACAGAAACGCACACACACATTGAAGTATTGTGGGAAGCAACGTCGAGTCCTACCCAGAGTTTTCATGCCTTGCATAGGTACACAAACGTTGCTTGATTGCCTCTCATTTGAACCGAAACCTCCCGACACACACACACACACATGCACAAACGGAGATACATAGGAGATCGCACACGTTTTCTCTTCGGTCTCACACAGCCAAAAGCTCCCACACAGTGAAATTCTTTGCATTAAAGCAAAGCTGACATACATAAACATATAAAACAAAGCCCAGAGCTCCATCTCTATCAGTGTTTATTTTTAGAATTACTCAGACGTTGTTTGAGAAGCCCTCTGTTCAATCATCCTGCCATCTGCAGCCAACTCCCCCTCTGGCATCTGTCCTTATCTGAAATATCTCTCTTTTACTAATGTGTCAGATAAGACTATTACGGCTGTCTCTCTCTCTGTCTTTCTCTTCACCTCTTCGTACTTTCATCTCGGTGTTGGGATCATTAAACTCTACTTAACTGGCATTAATCAGCTGGTGTCCTCCTAGACATCCCTGCACCACAGACCCCCTAAACTCTCTGTTGCCTGCCAGGCACAGCAGTGTTATTTATGAGCTGCAATTATGGAGGTGTCAAAGAAACAGAAACAGTCCTGCTGCATAAATGAGTGACGTGCTGCTTCGGATTATTTCCTGTTTTTTGCCCCCTTGACCTTGTTGGTTGACATATTCCTCTTAATTTAAGGGTACCATGTGACAGCACGCCAACAATCAGTTGGACCGTCCAAAGCGCTTGATTACGCCAAATCTAAAATAAACAATGTACTTTATTTTGAAAGTTCGTGGGAAGTCCTTGATTGACAGGATAACACTTTAACCGACCAGATTCTTTTCTTTCCATGCACATGATTGCATGGATCACCAACATACTCTTTGCTTATTAAGCCATAAATAAACGTCAATGGTTGTCTACATTAGTGGAACATGATGTGAAACAAGCTATTAAACTAAATCATATGTCAAGAACTTGAAGATAAAGCTGCCTGATTTATGGGGATGTCATAATCTCACTGGGACCACAAATGCCAAAAAATGAACACTTGTGGTATCTACAGGATCTTTGGATAAAAGTATCATTCCGTGACAAAAACGATGTTTGCATGTGTCCAATATGGTGTTGAAAATGCGGTTTCATAATGCAAACCCTTTGCTCTCTCTTGTTCTCTCTCTGAACTCGCTTTCTCAGTCGCTCAGCGAACGCAACCCGATGAGCCAGAGCGCAGAATCCTCCCAGGGGTCGCTGTCGTCATGCAGATCAGGATCACAGACTGGTCACTGATGCAGCCAATTACAAACCAGGTCTTGCAGGAGAATGGCACTGGAGAGGAACATCAAGCAGCGGCGGACCGGTCAGGTCGGTCAATACGAGAGTGCTGAATTTGAAAATGTGAAATATCCTCTTGCTGCCGTTTAGACACATCGGCATCGGAAGTGGTCTACAGCAAATTTACTTTGTGCATTTTGTCATGTTCTTGTGGAACACATCTTCTTACACAGGTACCCAATGTGGTATGCAAAGAAATGTGTCCACTGTCCGTTTTACTGTGCGAATTTTAGCCTTTTACAATATAATCAGCCAGTGGCATTTTGGTTGGAGAATGTAGGTAGGTCAATTGAACTTCTCATTTACAGGATGATGGAGCAAGAACAAGAAAGGTGTGCTTCAAGGTAAGGTCTGTCTAATTAGTTAGACTGGCTATCTCGCAGAAAGGTCCATTCCAAGGAGTACTGATAGAAAACTCTCCAAGCTCTTAAAACCCCACAGCAAAACACCTTTATGTTTTCGACAACGGCATCTACTAGTGCATTTAGACATTAATGCCCATTTTCTTAATAACACATTTACTTTAGAAGCAATTATTCTATTACCACAATTGACAGTGGACTTTGAGCTCCAAACTGAAGAGCGTGTTGAACAATGGTTCATATTACGGATGCAAGTTTCTGTTAAAAATGCTTTTTTCCGATACTTGTCTTTGAGGAATAAAAACATGTTTTCTATAAAACCCAATTTTGTGACCCGCTGGCCGCCTAGTAATCACAGCGCATGACCATGAACCACAAAATACAGAGTTCAAGCCCAGCTGGGGATTGTTTACTGTTTCCCGTCACTCTTCCCGCCTCTATTGGGAATTGTCAATTAAAAAAGCCATAAAATACCCTTGAAGAACTCCTCCAATGTGGCGAAGCATGAACAACTATCTGACTTAAAACAAGTACTGTACAAACATTTAGCTATGGACACATGTTTAGTCGGCACCAATCAGTATTGACATTCAATGCTCCAATGGAAGTTGCACAGAATCAAAAAGTAAATAGGTGAAATTGCATGAGGCAAAACCAGATGCCTAATAAATGGGGACGACATTCCACTGGCTACCTGGCATGACCCACAGCAACAGTTGTCTCGTCCAAACCTTCACATGGATCATCACTTTGCTCTCATTGTTTTTCTTTCTGTCTGTGGTGAGACGACACGCTGAGTGGGGGAGGCGAGAGCTTCATCACTGTTTACCTTCTCCATGCTTGGACTATACTAAAGCTGTGTGTGGGCCAGACCCCCGCTGAGACCGGTCGTGGGACTACTTTCAGCAGTGTGAACAACACCAATATCACCTCCCGCTGTACGGACAGGTTCCGGACCATTATCTGGGTGACTTGCGAACCAGAATTTCCTCATGAATGAGCCGTAAAGCTTTTGACGCTTTCCGTTTGATAGATACTTTTATCCCCAGCACCATGAGTGTATACAGATGGAAGTGACGCTTTTGTCACACATCTTGTTTAGATCGCTTTTGGGACACATTCTTCTTTCCTTTTTTTTTTTTTTTAGCTTTGCGTCTCAGAGCTTTTGTTGCTCTCTGATGTTGCTAACCATTTTGTTTCCCCGTCTCATCTGAAGTGAATTTAACATTTGTTCAAACACAGTTTGTCATTTACAAGAGTTGAGACGTTTTCCAGACTAAGCAACTACCCCGATTCACTCGCAATGAATACAAACACTGGCTAGCCATTATGAGTAGGCTGAAGTTTGTCGAATCTTGTCGACACTGTGAAAATACCAGAACATTTGTTAGGCTACCACCCATTACAAAGCATCCATACCAAAAGGATGCATGAAGTTTGTGTTTGTTAACTGATATAAGCGATATTACCATTTACAGTAGCAAGCTTGCGCATTTGGTTGAATACGGAAACATTCTATGGCCTTTTGTTTGCACTATGACACAAAGCAAGTGGAATGGACATCTCCCTGTCAAAGTTGTACGGCTTCAGTCTCGGGTCACTCCATAAATTATCAGAGAAGAATTCTGGACCCAATGGAATCACCACAATCGGTGGATTTGTGAAGGCAAAGTAACTCTGTGAAATAATCTCATCAGTTTCTACCTCTCCTGGTACCATATGTCCGTACATCCATCCGCCCATCCCATCCTCGTGAATGCGATATCTCAGAAACACCTGGAGGGAATTTCTTCAAATTTGGTACAAACGCCCACCTGGACTCAGGGATTAATTCATTAGATTGTGGAGGTCAAAGGTCCAAGAACATTCTCGTGTCCGTCCCATTCTTGTGATACCTCTGGAACGCCTCGAGCTATTTTGTTGAACTGATTTGAAATCTGTGATCAGAGGTCATTGTGACCTCACAAAACACGTGTTTGGCCATAAATCCAGAATTCGAGTCAATTATGACAATTTCGTTTGAATTTTTAATACGATAAACGATAAAATGAAGAGATGACATTTTGAGCAGACATGGCTGTAAACAGCAACATGACTGGTTGGCGGAAGCATACAAACACAATAATTCTAGCTTTACTCTAACTCAACATTCATTTATAACTTCACAGTAGCTGACTTAGTGGACTTTCACAGCCCTGATGAGTACCGCACTGAACACATTGAGTTTCATTTCAACAAGTTCTCACTCTGGCCTTCTGACACAGAACAAGTTCAGGATACCAAGAACAACTAATTACAAGTCCTTTGAGTAAACCATTCTCGTTCAAATAAATGTAAAGCCGGCAACAGAACCTCCAGACACAGTTCAGGCCTCAGATGGTGGTCTCCCTCATTGACTCCGTGTTCGCTAATGACCCTGGATCTGGATCGCCGTTATAACACACAGATAAATGTTTACTGTCAAGAGATGACATCACAAGACTTAAGGTCTGTACAAATATACAGGTGCTCCACCACCCCGCCGCTCTCTCCACTTCCTCAAGTCCACATTGCTTCGATAAAAACAACTCTAAACGCCAGCGTCCCGTGTTCACATTCGCTCTGTTTCATTTATTTTGTTGGCCGCTGAAAACATAAACTTTTACTTAACTATGTGTTATTAGAATGTAAGCTTTTTTCCATTGAGGAGGTTGGGGATGGAGAGTGTGTGTGAGTGTGTGTGTGTGTGAGTTGGTGTGTGTGTGTGTGTGTGTGTGGTCATGTCTGTATTTCTTGACCTGACTTTTCCTTCTCTCTTCTGTCACTGTTTAAGACCCCGTATCCAGACACTTGTTTTAAAAGGCATTACATGAAGCATTCAAACATCAATAAATCATTAGCATGTTAATCTGGATACATAATGTATCATGACTGCAAATAAACAGAAAGGTTGCTGAGAAGACTGGAAACCTCTAATTCCATGTTCCATTTCCACAAGCAGTCAGAAGGTGGTGTTAAGAGGTTACGTCACAGAAGTCAATGTTTCCCCCTGAACTGGAGATAAGAGGGTTTATGTGGTCCTAATCTGGAGAAGCGCTATCACTAAACATACTCCTCCTTTGTACAATAGGCTACATTTGTTATGTTAATTATACATGGTTTCACAGAAGGGGTATCACAAGAATTATTGATCTTTAAATGTCTTGGTTAGCTCTTTTTTTTTTTTTTAATTGCCTTTTTTTTTGCTTTACTTTATTAAAGCAATTATTTTGGGAAAATGTGGCACAGCTGTAGAGAGAACTTTTTTTGTAATTTTTACCTTTTTACTTTGACTAAATTCTTGCAAAAATCTGACTTTGACTTCTGCCTGGTTGCTGAGCCAGTGATGCAGTTGTAGCTATCCTCCATTCTCCATTCACAGCATATTTGATGGAACAAACGTTCCCCTCTTTCTCTCTCTTTCCACATTAATGTTTCAAGGAATGGCCAGGTAAATACTTTAGCACTGATTACCTAATGTGGACTGTAACATTAAAAATATAACTTGCAGCAGTTCCCCTAAGAGCAGGACAAACTTTCAACTTCTAAAATGGCAACTACTGTGTACATAATATTTTCTGCTGAGGTTTTATTTTCCTCTGAATCTCATTGCTGTCACACCCGCTTCTCAAACAAGACTGACATCCTCCCTCGTTAGACATTCAGCAGCCACACAGTAACCTGAACCCCGTGCATACATACACACACACACACACACACACACACACACACACACACACACTTATATTCACTCAGGGTGACCCACTGCCACCACACTCCTTCCTATCACAGCCTGTCTACATCTTGTACCATATTTCGTGTCTACGCTTAGTGTGTCTATGTGCATACAAGGCCCCGTGCACACATGTGCCTCAGCTGTAGCCGACACTCAGTACCAGCCCGGAATCTAATATCCACCCCCCCCCCCCATTGGAAACACATGTGGAAGTCTGACAAAAGCCGGCATGTTCCCTGTGCCATGTATGTCAGCAGTCAGTCAGTCAGTCTCCATGCCGTCTGTTCTGCAGGCTGAGGAGTCCTCTGCAGGGTTGTGGCAATGCAGCAGGCTTTACAATGTGTGCAGGAGAAGCACGACCTGTCTGCTGTTGTGGTTCCACCTGAAGGGGGCCTGGTGCTTTTTCCAATGGCGTTTAGCATTGCTAAGTTACTGGGTCATTTGTATGTGTTTGAATGATTGTAGATGATTAGTGTTTTGTATGGTTTGAGGTGAGCCATATAGTAAAAGACAGCGTCAGCATTTTTATCTAAATTGCTGTGCTAATTCAGCATCATCCTTAAAGGCCTGGTCACTAAGGGAGTGGCAAAACAGAAAATCCAAATTCGGAATTAAAAGCCTGGTGATATAGTGATTACTCACAAGGCTTGCTGGTGAACTACTGTAGCTGGCTAGCTAAATGCTACACAATAGCCAGACAGGAACATGCTAGTGCTAGCCAGTCACAACTTCTCCACTTGGTTACAGTCATTTAGCTTTTACCCAAAGCGACTTACAATTCAGATTATGTCACATTTCTAAACCATAGGAGCAGCTACGGGAGCAATTTTGGTGTTAAGTGTCTTGCTCAAGGACACATCGACATGAGACTAGCGGAGCCGGGGATCGAACCGCCGATCCTCTGATTGAAGGACGGCCCTGCTCTCCACTTAGCCACAGTCGCCCAATTATTATTATTGATCTGTCCTGTGCCATTATTCCACTGTCTTATGTACTTCATTTTATTCAATTAAGTGTTGTGGAATAGTAGAAAAAACCTGCTAACAATAACAAGGGTGCATTTAACAAATTACATTTATTCCTATTACTTTAATTGTTTTTTTTACCTGAACTTAAATACTATTTATCACAAGTATTGTACATTTCTACATTTCATGAGAGATACAAAAGTCACTTGGAAAAGTTCTGATAAAATGTGAGAGAATGGAAGAGAAGAAAAGCGATGAATCAGCAGCTGCAGATGTGTCTGTGACCACAGGAGGGCAGAGCTCTGGAACTGATATATTATAAAATTGTTTGCGTTTAGTGTGGTTATGATCAACATCTAATGACTGATTTAATGCACCACCGGGCGAGCTCTCTAAGTGACACTCCCACAGTGTTTGCGACATGTAAATAAGGAGCACACTGGGTCTGGCTAAGTGTGGATGGTGGATGGTGCAGCGTTTTCTGCTGTTCGCTAAGGAACTTTAACCTTCAGTCTGCTGTTTGAGACTGTTAATCCCTGATGTGAAGGTAGAAACCTCATTCACTTTTACTTCGTACAATTTTACACTAGTACTTTAACTTGAGTAAAGTGTCTTTAAAAGGTACAGTACCATTTTCTTGAGTACAATATTCTAGTACTCTTTCCACCTCTGCAAGCTAGCTAGCTTGCAGTTGCTAGTGGGACACTCAGCTCACACAGTTTATTCAAAAGACATGTTACGTATACCAGTCTCTCTGCAAACCATTCCTCTTTTAAAGCATGTTGCATGCTAACACAGGTTTATATAGAAGTGGATGAAGCAAAACCGCTCATAAGCAACAATCGCTTCCTTCATTTTTGACAGCAGCAGAGGCAACTCAACGCATCTTCTAATCATCATACATTCTGTTATTTTAATAAAAGCAGCGGACTCCATAATATCTGTAAAAAAAACAATAAATGGCTGTTCTGTTAGTTCCACTTTTTTTAGATTTTGAGCAGCTACAACAACATAAATGTGTATTTATTCAAACAATAATTGCTATTCGTGCAGAATGTTGCTGGGCACACGTGGAAATAAAATGTTTTCTGTAACTGAAGTGTGACCCATTTAAAATGTTGGCCCAACTTACACCAGAGTACGCTGGTTACAGGTATCAGGCAGGTTGTTATGTTTGAATAAAATTGACATAATTTGTTAGTTTTAGACCAAGTAATCCTAAATTATTTTTTGCTGAGTGCAAAGTGATGGCAAAGTTCCTGCAGGGAAAGCAGAGTTAAGCGGCTGCTAGGAGCCTTTTTTTTTCTACCTTCGAAACCTTGCACCTTCCCAAAGTGCCAAATTTCCGCCCCCGGTTGGAGCAGGCTGGCACTCCAGCCGTTGGCCTCTGAGAGATTGCGGTCGAGCTCTACTCAAGCTGCACGGACGGCTTGTCTTCAGCCACAGAGGCTCATGCACACCTAACTTCAGCTGACTCCATTCTCTGTTACCGACTGTCTGCTGATTTGAATGACTAAATCGTTTGCTAACCCTTCCTGACGTTCAGTTTTCTCAAGCGGCTGCTGATCAACGGTCCCTCAGTCGGAGGAAGTAATCAGGTTAGCGCGGGGAGTTTTTGAAAACCGGCGCGTTGTGACAATGTGTGTTTCGGCGCTTTGTCGAAACCCTTCTTTTGTCACCGCCACAAGTCTGAGAGCTAATAGGTGGTGAAAAGCCTGGTTGGAGGCCCAGATGAAGCAGATTATTTTATGAAGAGTGAAGGAGCGGCATCCAAACATTAGCATGCGTACTAGCCAGAGTCTATCCCAGGGGGGAAACCCAAGTCTGGCCACGGTGTCCCGACGGACACCCTCTGCCGAGGTTAGCATATCCTTGTTTCGGCTGAGTTGCTGAAAGTTGTGTGTGTGTGTGTGTGTGTGTGTGTGTGTGTGTGTGTGTGTGCGTGGCTGCTGAAAGATATGTTATTTGGAGCGGTGAATTTTAATGACGTTTGTCAACCCTAATACTCAGAGCTGCCCAGCTGTGGACGAGTCTGAAGTTTTCTCAGCTTGCTTTGAGTTTATTGAAAGGAAGTGTTGGTTTTCAAGACGACTACTGCGACTTATTCCTGGAATAAGCACGTGTTATTTATAGATAGAGACGGAGATGGACACACACACACACACATTTATATCCTCATAGTCCTCATGTGTTTTCAAATCACTGCAGGAGAAGACCAGTAAGCTGTCGTCACCTGTCGTCAGATGAACTCTGGTGGCAAAACTGCTGTCATCATCATTTGATGTCAGTCAATTTAATAACCTGACTGCAGACACATTTATCTTATGTATTTTTTCCCCTGTAGGCCTTTATTAGGTCTTCTTTTAAAATCAAGCACCAGACTAGTTGGACTGTTATACCATTACAAATACTATGCTTTCACCTATTTTAAAGATAGACAGAGGACTTTGTTGTATTAGTTAAGAAATATTAATGTCCAAAAAGCACAGAGAAGCTCGGAAGAGTGACTTCATTCTGTGCTCAGGTAGGCATTACTCCACTATATCTTTATATAGAAAATTGTTATTTGCTGCTTTATTAATGCTGTGAATGTCAAATAGGGAACCTTTGATTCCACACCTCCGGATTATTTTACATTTAAATGTTCTACATTTTCTCCCAACCAACACTGACTCAAGTGACATCACATGAGGCCATTTACCAGACATATTATTTGACAATTTTTTTTACATATGCGGTAGTACTCCCCGAAACCTGTAAACAGACTTTGATGGGTTTAAATGTGGGAGTCCCCAATTAAAGTAATGTATTTCCAAGTAGAACAGGTAGGGTATAAGTATGAAAGAACATGTGATCATCTCAGTTAAGGGTTTGAGCGAACCACTTAAAACTATGGCTTAACTATCATAAGTCTCTATACGAAGCTGATCGTCTCCTCTGTGATATGGCTCTGCTACTACAATCCACTGGCTAACATTATTTAATTTTTTCAATTTTGTTTAACATGACAGTTTTTAGGTAGAGAGAAGACGGCATTTTCCTGACTTTCCTGTTGTTGCACGTGCTAGGGTGGGACAAACGATACTGAATGAAACCAACATTGGTCGATGGTCCCTCACATAGTCATATTCATCACGCCTGATGAAATTGTGATGAAATATGTAACAGACAACTTCTTTAATTAACATATAACTAACCAAATATTACACTGTTCCATAGATTAATAAGGCTTTTTTAAAAAAAAATTAAAGTGCAGAGTGCGCAATAAAAAAAAATGAAATAAAAAAATGCTGCATCAGCAACATCCGCATATGAACCTGCAACCTCCCGTTCCAATGCCAGTGGGAACCTGGAAGCACATGTGCCACAGATTACCCTCTGCCGCGTAAGGCTTGACCTGCATACCTCTGAAACCCAACAGGCTGTGAAACGCTGCCCTGTCAAACTCCGAATCCCATAGTTCAGCAGGAGGGGCTGACAGCGCCACCTTCTTCTCTTCCTTCTCACCGTCCATCCATCCTCAGCTGTTCACAGCTCATCATCATCATCATGGAGTAAAGACACGGTCAAGTGGCTTCTTTGCTGTCTGTATCTACGCCCGGCGGTTTTTGTGTGTGTGTACATGTGTGTGTGTGTGTGTGTGCGCACACACACTCTGCTTCTCTCTCTCTGTGATCAGATATAATGTGTTTATATAGCGCTCCAGTGTGCCAGCTCTGAGCAGCCACTGTTTCTTTGTGCCAGCGAGGCCTGTCGGCCGGTTTACACACATAATCGCTCCCTAATTCTCCCGTCAGTGGCTGGGTAATATCTGATGAACAGGTAATGAGCCACATCCCATTCCCCAAAGTCCCGCCTACACTATAACTGCGTCTCACTGTATTGTTCCCTATCTTTGCTTTCTATTGGTGTTTTGAGTCAATCGGCCCATCACGGTTACTTTTCAGCACAGAGAAAGACTGTTGCTTCACATTCACACTGAAGTTTAGACAAAAATAGCAATAATAGTCAAATAATAATAATCAGTCTAAGTCATGAATCAATATTCTTTTAAAAAATGCAATTTTAAAGCAACAAATTTAAAGAAAGGAAATTGTCTAATTAAGCTGTTGGGTCACCACAAACCTTAAGGGCAGGTCAAAGGTCGTTGGCGTAAATTGTACTTGTCTGTGGAACTTATTTTTCAAAACCATTTTCATACTCATCACATCAGTCAGTGATGCGTGTTGTGGAAGTTGACATTGTCGAGAGATGATCATTCCTATAGATAAACGGAATCACACAAAATATCTGCATTAATAACTACACCATGCCAGAAGATATGGACACTAGTGCACTTCATAAAGAGGCTGTACCAAGTTTTTTTTTTTTTTTAATATATCTTTCTTTTTCATATCTTTTTAGATATCTTTCATTTTGTGTTGATGTTGTCGGTCCCTGTGGAGGAAAGCGGTAGTAGTCCATGTATGAAAACCTGCCATTTGGCTGCAGCAGGGTCTGACAGTGTGTCCAAGTCTTCGGCTGGTTCCCCCGGGCCTACATTCCCTTCAGCAGGCCCAGCAATACGGCATGAGCCTCCAGACATTTTGTAATGCATATTCCCAAACAAATTAGGGTCCGGGGGCAGTTGCCCGCTTTGTCCGGTTGGTTATCCAGCCTTGCGTCCTGCAACTCATCACATACAGACGCTTAGTCAAGACCCCTGAGCGGCAGTTTTTTAAAACACCGGGTTCCCCTTGGTGTCACTTCGGTTTAGGAAACAAAACCACTCGGTTGAGTTTAGGAAAAGATCATGGTTTGAGTTAAAACAAAGTATGTTTGTCGCGTAACTTAAGTGGCGTATCTGATGTTAAGTGCGTTACGTAAGTTTTTGTTTGACATGCGATACAAACAGCAGTCTCCTGTGTGAAAGTCCTGTGTTTGTATGACTCATCCATCCACCCTGACCCCTAATGTGGACAAAGTCCGTCTAATATTTCCACGGGTGGGTTAACATTGGAGTAAAAGCCTGGTGCGTCCCATACAGACGTTATAGGACGCCTTGTCCATCGGTATCAGACGGCGAGGGCCGTGACAAAGTGTTAATATTTGATGACCGGGCGGGACATTCTCAGTCCTTTTCTTGTCATAATTTGTATGTACGGTAAGTATTGCAGTACCTCACTAGCATCCCAGTAATTGAATGTGGACTTTTGACCACAATTACTGAACCCATTTACTGACATGGTTTTTACAGTCAGAGATTATGATTGAGCATGAATGCTAATTATTTTGTGTAGTACGCCTCATTTGTCACCTCCTCATTCGTGTTTGTTGAAGATCAGTGATAGTTCACTTTTTGCTTTTGTGAAAAATGTACACGCTGCCATAGTTAATGAGAAAACACTTCAGAACCAGTGCTACTCCTAGAACTCGCTTTGACAAAGCGATGGTGGCCACAGATTACAACATAACTTTTAAATAGTACTGTCTAGCACTGACAGCATTAAAAGCCAGTTATGAGAACTCTCCTGTTGGCTACTTCCAACGATTTCACATAAACTTTAATAGGCATAAAGAAATATATATGTGACTTTCACTTGAGCTGTTTCAGATGGATTCTCACAAAGTAAATGTTGGGGAAAATGAGAAGCAAAGAGGGCATAACGCAGTGACTGAGGTTGTGTAATACCCCCGCCTGATAGGTTCAGCGGCAAACCAAACAGTCATTTTTGACGCCATAATTGCTCAATTCATGAGCCAATGCTTAGATATGAGAAGTATTGTGCTCCATATTTATGCCAAAACAAGTAAACTAATCAGATTTAAGGGCCGGTACGGCTGCAAATGCAGTAGTTTTTCCATTGTGAATGATTTATTTAGAAAGAGATCGAGTGATATTTTGTGATGGTTGAAAAAAATCCTTTGAGGCTCTCGCAACAGCTTGAAAAACCCCCTTCCATAGAAGGGAACACAGTTTACTAGCGTCTTTATTTTTAGGGTAGACGCATTCAGTGTTTGTACATCTCTACGTGCAGCGTGCATGGATGAGTTTATGTTTGCATGCCCGTACTGTAGCTACGCCTGAATGCATTCTTGCACTTGGACATATTGTGCATTTATAAACAGCTGGATCTGAGCTCCAGGGGCCGCGGTAACAGTGCCTCACCCTGTGCTGCGCTGAGGCCGTGAGACAACGGTTAACACGGGAGAAGCGTGGGGTTCAGGACCTCAAGGGAACGCTCTTGGAAGAGTCCGAACTTGTTAAAGTCCCTGGCACAATAAAAAACAGGGCGCCGTAAACGAGTTGATCTTGGCCGTTTTCTGCTGTTGTGGGATGTATAATGAGGAGGAGATCCACAGAGGTCACGCAAATAAGCGCTGCTCTCAGACGCATAGAGAGAAAGCCTGTGTGAAGGGATGTTGTAGTGAGGTCACCATGTGGACGGGCTCGTTATTATAACAGCGCTTTTATAGATTACATCACTTGCAGCAAGTAGGTCATCATTGATTATTCTGTGTTGTGAGTTAGTTGTGTGCAATGTGCATTAATTCACACACACACACTTTAAGGAAAGCAATATTGTGGCAGTTGGACTATTTTTCTCTCTATTAATTTTTGCCATGTTGTTTTACATAGAAATATATAAACCAAACTGATACTTCCAACAGTTGCCATATGTCACATTAAAAGGACACGTGTCAAACACGGGGCCCTGTGAGCCCCAACTTAGTTTGGCAATAAGTTCATTAAATGCCTTTTTAAAGGATAGGTTCACATTTTTTTTAAGTCTGTATTAAAACAATAGTAAGATGCCCAAATGGACATTAAAACATTGTGTGCTTGATTCAGTCGTTCCTCCAGTTCATACAGGCCGTTTAAAGATCCATTTATATCGTCCCTCCAGTGTAAGTGATAAAAAAAACATGTCCGAAAATATGTCTTTAAGTTTATCTGAACAACACTATTCAGGCTGCAGATAAGCAAGTCCTTTCCAACCTAACATGTGCCCAAACAATATTTTGAATTTTCATTCAGTTTGATACATTTTCTCGTCTCGATCTTCATCCTCAGCTGTCGTGGGTTGTCATTGGTCACATTTTCTGTTCATATTTTCTTCTCGTAGTTACGAGGAGCGCCTTTAACCTGCCGGAGAAACGCGAGAGGACTTTAAAAAAAAAGCAACAACCGCAGTATAGAGTGACCACTAGAACCCGCTAGCGTCCAATTTCATCCTGCAACTCAAATCAACGGAAGCTCATCCATCAAGACATTAAAAAGTTATCTTTTGTCTGAGCCGGGGCTTGCAGAATGCTGCAAAGCGTGACAGGATGTCTGGCTCTTGTCATGTATGCGGCAAACGGAGCTATTTCAGAGCCCTTTGAAAAAAGTTTAAAAAAGCACCAACCTGCTCCCCACTGCAGAAAGCTCAGCAGCCCTCCTGACAGGAAGAGCGAAAGATAATATATTTTATTTTATGTGCTTTTGGAGGAGAGAGTTTGACTCCATACATTAAACATAAACCCATTTCAAGCTAATTGAATACAAATACAGGGTCAGGGTATAAAATAAGAAAAGTGGGCAAAGGGACATATCGGGTATTAATGTTCACCGTTATATTTTCTCTACTAGTAGGTGAGATATTCTGTGTTCAGACTATTATAAGAAGTGAGCCCCCCCCCCCAACATATTATTCTTGGACGGGGCCCACACACTACATACACACCACGTACGCGCACAGCCACACATCCTCCGTGGTAGCTCGGCGCGCTTGGAGAGGAGAGGCGGACGTTTCGGGGCACGCGGGCTACATTATACTATAGTAGCGGCTTTTATGAGACGGACAACACGCCTGGCTCCTGCGGGGGGAAAAACCTCATGATGGACAGGCTCTTCACCTGAGCCAAGAGCGGGCGGGCTGGGAGGAGGGGGGGGGAAAATGAAATAAAATCAATACTTGAACATAACTTTTTAAATAAACATTTGCACTCCGCGGACATTGTTGGCAGCGGGAGTCGGTAACCTGTCCCTATTGGTGGAATTCAACACCAGACGGTTCTCGCGGAGCACTGGCTCCCATCGAGGTGATGGCTACTGGCAAGATGTGACGTGAATAGCGGGCTATGTTCTGTTTATCCAAGGTAAAAGAAGAAAGGGGAGGGGGGGTCGAATCCGTAAGGCTGCTCTTTCCCTGAGCAAGGGTTTTCACGGCTTGTTGATCATGCTGAGAACTGCCTTAGTAACCTCTGCAGGAGCGGTGCCTCTTTATCTTTTCAGCAGCAAATTCGCCCCACCCAGGAGGAAAGTAATGAGATTGAATTGATTCAACTGCATCGGGCGTGTACCTCCCCCTGAACCAAGGTGTGACTAGAGTATTATGTTTGTTCGAGGATAGGGATGCAGTTAAACGGCAGTGGAATTTGGGTGTTAGGCCAGCGCGTCATCAACTGAAGGTGTAAACAGAATTACAACATTATTTCAAACTTCAAGTAACGCAGCAGTTGTTTGCCAGAGATAGTGATTTTTAGGAGGGTTCCAAATTTGTGTTTAAAGAAATTCTACCAAAGTTAATCTTTATTCATCTTCTGGGATATAAAACTCTGCACAATCTTTTCCCAGTTTCTCTCAACAGCAGCCACATTAAACCAAATGCACCGGCCATGAGACATTCTGTGGTTTGAACGTTTTTGAACCGATACCAAAACTTTACTTGTTTTGAGGCCTTACTTATTAAAGATATATGATTTATTCATTCAACAAAAAGGCCCGAATAAAATACTGTCTAAAGTTGGCAAAATTAATATTTAAAGGATCAAAACAAGCAAATGTTTTTGCAACAAAATAGTTCTTAAAACTAGAGGTGTTGCCGAAGTTTTCATCCTTTAAGATTGATTCCAGGCAACTCCGTGTCTTTGGGGCTAAGTCGGCAACCATGAACAGCAGCTTCCCCTGATGAAGGCGTTATGCCCCAGAAAATAAAATTACAAAAGCTCCATTATTGTTGAAAAACACCATTGCATTGAGTCACATGTCCCTTCATTACCATCAACTATATATATAAAAAAAAAAAAAAAGGAATCCGAGAAACCATTCATCTTATAATAGAAACTATAAATCAAACTGGTATCACTTTCTCCCCCTGTCAACAGTCAATCCCTGCGTGTTGAACAGCATTCTGGGAAATGTAGGATGCCAGAGGAGCAGGTTGAGGGAAGGTGGGTACACTTTATCTTTGTCAAATGAACTCCTGGAACACAGGCAACATTGCAGACTGATGAGCAGCGTAACAGTATCCGGGGGGGGGGGGGGGGGGGGGGGAGTTTCCTCTTACAACAACAATAGACAGTCTGAGACTAATAGGCCGCAGGATCAGCTGGGTGGCCCGGCCCGGCTGCTGGTGCTGCCCTGAGCTGGCCCAGGTGCTGCTGACTCGGGTGGAAAAGACCTCTCACTCTCCTCACAGCTGGCTGGACGGACACACACACACACACACACACACACACACACAGCTGGTTTCTGCAGTGGCCCAGCTGCAGCAGCTGCCACAGTGAGCGCTGGGTCACAGTGAAACACCTGGAGGCAGACACCGTCGGGTCGTAGTGGGGATGAGAAGGACCTTGGGAATAAAGAATCTGGATCAGATTTGTCAGGTTTGAGGGGTTGAATGTGCACTTTGATTCAATTTGTCATTCAGAAAAGAAAAATGTCTACATTTTTTATTTCAATTCTGATAATTTGCATGGTCATCAGATTGTCAAATTTCCTAATTGCACTAATTGCATCCTTTGAATTACTCTTTGGAGCAAATAACAAAAAATAACTGCAGTATATTAAAATTATATTTTTCCTCCATTGTTATTGTGCTGAAGATAGCATGAGCAACAGTTAGTTATAACTTGTAATAACTGCTTGATAATACATCTTTATAATGCGGTGTATCAGGACCATGAGCATGGAGAATCCGTCAGGATCCGGGGAAACACTGTCACTGTTTATGTCGGTAACATACAGAATATTGTAATATTTTACTACGCACAAACATGGCATGAAAAGAAACCCATCATGTCTCACATTCTCTTCCATAATAAAAGCTCATTGCGTCTCTCTCTCTCTCCCCTGGCACTCTGTGTTGTTGTGACAGGAAAATATCTGAGTGACTGTAGTGACTGCTTTCCCGATGTACCCTCCTCCTCCCCCCTCCTTTTGCTTCTGTTACTGGAAGTGAGGGCAGGGTGAGTGTTTCAACGGTGTCTGACACGAGGCCAGACGTGGCTGTGAGTCAGCGTTGTGGAGATAGATGACACCGACCACGGCCACGCTCCATCTGCGGTCGGCGCACACACTCGAGAAGAATAAACAGTGGGCGCTGGCAAATTCACACCGGGGACGTCTCTTCGGATCAACTTCGCTGCACTTCTGAGCCGCTCTCTCCTTCCTCCACACGCCAAAACATCCACCTGCTTCACTCAAGACAGCACTGACTCCACCGCTCTTGTGCGTGTCACATCGGAGGGAAAACATCCACAAATCTCTCAAAGACGTCATGTTCCATTGAGTGTTTTCTCGTTAGCTGCCTCAGATCCTGCGTGTAAACACACCTGTCACATGGGATGATCACTATACGGAGAGCGTGACAGTGGATATACAACTCTTCCTGGAAAAGCAGAGCGAGCAGAGAAAAAACACAGGGATGTGAATGTGATTAATAGAAATGTCAGACTTGAATTGCTGAGGCTGAGATGCCAAGAGCAGCTGCTAAAAGCAGGGTGGTGTGTGTGTGTGTGTGTGTGTGTGTTGCCCTTAAGCAAGGCACTCCTGCCTTCTATCGCTGCTCAGTGTCCAACAGCAGAGGACTGTGGTTACTGGGCATCTCCCAGGTGTAAATGTGCGGAGCCGTGCGAGTGTGAAGCAAAGTGAAATGACGCGTATTGTTTTTGAAGGGAGGATGGGAGGTCCACTTGTCCCGGTGACAGAGAGGCTGGGAGCAACACTGTGGCTGAGACACAGGCCCGCTGCATGTCGCTGTTTTTCATTTTGATTTATTTGCACTTATCTCACACTCGTGAGATAATACTACTACGAATATTCTGAAAAGACTTACAGTAGTTTATTCCTGGGCCCCCCCCCTAGATCCCCCGTCTGTGGTCCTACCTTGTATATTAAATATGTTGGTAGCATGAGAGGAAAAAACAGTTTGTTCCTTGTTTTATTCATTTACCCACACATTCATAGTTGGTAAACCAGTTGTCAGTCTCTTGCATTAAGTCATTCTGCAGTTTGGTACTTGCCGAAGCCGAGGCTCTGCAGAGTCCTACCTCCAGGCGGGCCAACCGGCGCGAGGCTTGTGGGAGAGAGGACGCGTGGCTGGCAGCGAGGACGGCGAAGACCACAGCCACCTCGCAGCTTATGAAGGCCCCCATTCACCTCCATTCACACAATATTCATGCGAGAGGGAGACTTCCCCAGCGAAAACAAGCGCCGTTTAAAGAGAAAACAATCGGCCCTCCTCAACAAATTCCTGGTCAATTTGCCGGAGCGGAGCGACCCGCGTGATGGACGCCTGCCCGTCTCGCTGCTGAACGTGTGATTCTGTGTGTATTTGAATGTGTGTGTGTGTGTGTGTGTGTGTGTGTGTGTGCTACTACATGCCTGGAGGGTGCCAGCTAGTCCATCAGGCTCAGCTTTGACACATCGCTGATGCATCCTGTTCTGGAGTTTCACTCGTCAAACTTCCAACATCCTCTTCCTCAAAACACACCAGCTCTTTCGTCCAGTCCACAAAAATAAACGTTTTGTCTTTACTGCTGTTTTTCATTTGACTTTATTTAATTTGTTTTATTGTGTGTCAGTTTGAAAGCTAATCCGAAACCCTCAATGGAATGTTTTCATTCTGTTTCATTAAGCATAACCATTAGCGGTTCATGTGAATAACTTGTTATTGTGTGATTTAACAAGCGATGCAATATGACTCACAGTGTAATTTGACTTTCCATATTTATTTTTCTGGCTTATTAGAAATGGCGCTGCTTGTTCAGCAGAGGACTGTGAGGGTGCACTGTGCTGCAGGAACATGTTCCAGCCAGTGGGGGAGGAAACGTGGGGGGGGGGGGGGGGGGGGGGGGAGACCTCGTCTCACTTTGTGTGTGGAGGGTGCTCGAGGCAAGTGTGCTCACTTATGTGTGTGTTCATTAATTACGTGTATGTGTGTGTGTTATATGTGTGTATGTGCTGGTTACAGTAGCCAGACTGTCTGAGCGATTAGCAGGTGGGTCTCGTCTTTAACACGTTGGACGTGTGTGTTTGTTTGTGTGTGAGGCTCAGGTGTTATGTGATGGGAGACAGGGAAATGGAGGATTGGCTCTGTGTGTGTGTGTGTGTGTGTGTGTGCGTGTGTTACTGAAGCTGGTAGTAGCATGTATGTCATTGCAGCATCTTTAGATGTACCGTTACACAGAAAGTGTTCGACTTGGTCCTGTTATGGATCGGAGCTAAGCTGGGTTGTCATCTTATTAATAGTAATTGTTAGTCTGCATCAGTGTAGTGACATAACAGTGTTATAAGAATCACATCCGTCAATAAAGAAACTTTAAAACTAAAACAACATTGGGTTAGATAAATATTCTTCTCTCCAGGCACGAAGGCCCCAAATAGGTTTGCAAACGGTTAGGAAAATAATTTAAGGGTCAGCCAATCAGAGGCAGAGTAGAGCGGGTCATCCCTTCGTCATTGTATGAAGGAAGAAAATATAGCATATCGGGAAGTTCTGATGATGTCATTCTGCATAATAATAATAATAAGCAATGTGCTTCTGTTTGTTGCATAGAGAGTTTGTATATTTGGAGCAGTGGGTCATTGGAGTAATGGCCGTTTGTTTTCGGGATAACAGTCTGTCGCACAAAGGGACTTTCGGTCCAATGGGAAGTTTTTCGGACTATTTGGGTTTCAGAACAATGGGCCGTCAGAACAATGGCACGGCACCAGTTTATTATCCATGTAGAGGAGACAAAGGAAACACTTGTTTTCCAGCGTGAAGCTAGTTCGTCTTCACAGTATAATTAAATCTTACTTAAAACTAAAAAACACTGTTTTCTTTTATAATATTACAAGAGAAAAGGCTTTTAGCACGATGACTTATTCATGCATTTGGCAAATGTAACGGTATCTCGGCTTGCATTGGTTGTGGTTGTTAGGGTTCTAAACATCACCATATCCAATAAAAAGCAGCACAGAGTTGCTAATATTAGCCTGAACTCTGATAGCATCCAGAACCGGCTTTCACGCTGTGGGGAAACACTAAACAAGTGATGTGCTGGTTTATCGTTTTTGAACGTGACCCGTAACCCCACAAACTGATGTAGTTAGCCGAAGATATGCTCCAAGGCCCGGAAGGTAACGCTCGGTTACTACTGTGGGTAGTAATCGTTAGCTGGGCATGCTAACGATGGCAGCTCATGCTAGAGCTGACAAACACACCCTTTAATCAATTTCCATACACTTTTTCTCCTGTGTTTTGAATCTTGGAAAGGCAAGAAAAAAAAGACAACACCCTTCGAACTCTTTAAATTCAGACAATCACCCTTGATACAACCCCAAGCACACCTCTTCGGGTTCTCCCTTGTTATGGCTGCTACGCTATTATTGGACAACCACTGTTCAGAGGAGAGGGATTAGCAATCGGTCAATGCACAACACAACCTGTGAGATCTAGGGCCAGATGCTTATAACCCCCCCCCCACAAACTACTCTGCTCCCCCGTACCAGCCCTCTGCTCCACTCTCTTTCCTCCTGCAGTCAGCTGGCATGGAGAAGAAGGGCTCTTTGACTCATGTGGAGGGGGGGAAATGATGAGGGGTGGGGGGTCCCGGTGCTCTTGGAGTCTGATAGTCTGGCTGGTCCGCGCAGGCTTTTCCTCCAGGGTTTTCAGCAGTCAAGAGAGGCGGGGGGAGAGAGAGCGAGAGAGAGAGAGAGAGAGAGAGAGAGCGAGAGCGAGAGAGCGAGAGAGAGAGAGAGAGAGAGAGGGGAGATTTCTGACGGCACATCTCCACCATGTGGACTGCTGACAGGGCCGCCACTGAAACTGGCCAGATGATCACTGCTGGTACACAGTAACATGCATGGTTAAGAAGAGTATGTTGTCTTTCCAGGAAGACACCCAACACTAAGGTTCTTCTACTGCTACTGTCAGTCTGTCAATCTCAATTATACGCGTAGTGGCTCGAGATGCACTAATCAATTTAAAGTGGACGGCATTTGGAACAACTTAACCAGACACTTATTATATTTCAATTCATTCCCATGCACGCTGCTCAAAGTTATCACAATGACGAAAGCAAGGGGTCTCTCTCTAGCACGGTACCGCTTATAACGGAGCTAACAGCTAACGTTACCCGAGGTTACGTTGACTTGCATTATGATGCATTCAAGGTCTATATTAAGCAAAAATTTGTATTGGGCGAAGGTAAATGATCACGTTATCATGATGTGATCAAATGTAATCTTTTGTTGTAATGAAACATTCACAGCTATATTAAATATATATTATATATACACATTAACTCCCTACCAGTAGCTCTAAGCAGCTTATAATACATAATTAAAACTAATAATATATATGTATATATATAATTTCTAATCATCTCAATGTGTGTTTTTATTGAAAATAACCACGACAGATGAAAATAACAAAGTGAAAAGATACATTTTATAGTTTTGGACCGTTTACAGTGACTTCAATGACGACTTCAATCATTTTCAGATAGTTCTGGGACAGTGGTGAAAAAAATTTGCTGACTTGCTGTTAGTTATCGTTCTTAGAAAAGAAAAGCAGAATCTGCTTAAATTGGAATCGGCAGGTCAGACTTAAAAAAAAAAATCCGAAATCCGAATGGTGCATCTCATCTCATCGTCGTGGCATGTTTGAACAGTTGTGTTTTGTTCAGCCAATTTCACCCACTCATGATCGTTGTTGCTTTTCTCATCCCACTTCATCTTCACCCACAATTTATGACTGTATGCTCAAGGACCTCTTGTGGTCTCAGTGATTTTTTTAAATTTATTTCTAACCTATTATATATGTTTCATACAGTCATTGACTGCTGACTCCTCACTCCTCTGAACCACACGCTAGTGATCAACAACTGCTTCAGTAGCAAAAGGCATTTCTAAAAATCAAGCCTCATGTAGGCAACATGTTGACCTTTATCATGGCTCAGATTCCTCCAGATTATACATAAAAGCAATGATCAAAACCTTTTTTAAATGACGTAGAGTAAGAATTTTTAAACTTAAATGTTTACTTATTTAATATACTATATTCCTATAAAGATGATCTGTTGATTTTTACCACAGCTTTGTTTTCATTCAAGACACCAAACCTCTATTTCAATCATTTCTTAATAGAATCATTTTAAATGAAGTAAGTTATACAGCGCTATAATACTATATAACATTACAGTAAGTGCACACAGTGTGGGGGTATATGATGGACAAAGGACATCACTCTATATATACTCTCTCCAACTCACTCTCTCCCAATCCATTCAGTAGATTCAGCAGCGGTGCTCGGCACCCCTCCTGCCCTCCAGTAGCCGTAGACCCCCATGCTGACACCTAATCCAAAGCCTCGCTACCATAACATTTTCACAAGGGTCACGAGCCGCGCAATAACAGCTCCACATGAATTGGTGAACTGCTCCTTTATAAGAGGCACGACACACACAATTAGTGTTCATTGGTGGTAGGCTGCCGCCACTATGTTTTTTTTCTGTGTATTTGTACAAGAGTTGAATGTAATCCTTAGATAGTGTGTATCTTTAAGACAGACTGGGTGTGTGTGTTTGATTGTGTGTCCCCCCCCCCCGTCTTGAGGAGGTAAGTGTGTGTTTGTGCATGCAGCCCCTGCACCTTTTATGTTATATAATTAATAGGAACTAAGTATAAATATTAAAGGAAAACAAGATTTTATGAGTTACAATAATGAGATATCCACCATCATTATATATAAGATAGGGAAATGAAAAATATGAACTTCAGGAAAAAAAAGAAAAAAAAAGGTGTCATAGATTTCAGGAATAAAACCTTTCAAACTAACTTTGACGAGCCAACTCAGACGTCCAATCTCTGGCTGGCAATAAAACTAATGACAAAATTGGAACAATCTGCTTTTTGAATGGCCACTTTTATTCCCAGAATGTAGCGATCTGCGGCCTAATTTGTCCTGTGGGAGGCCACGCGCTCCCCATAAAGCCACATTAGGGCAGCAGCAGCAGCAGCAGCAGCAGCAGGGATAATGAATGTGATTCAGACAAGGTGCCTCGGCAGCGGCTCCGCCTCCTCAACACACAACGCTGCAGCAGCTCGCCGAGGACTGGAGGGAGAAAGCACAAGCGCACACATTTTACAACTTTTAACATCAAGGTCACTGTAATTAATCATCCCGAAATAGTCATTTTCATCTCGTTTCATTGTGCTTTTATTGTAAACTCTGATTGTCGTTACTTTAACTGATTATAACATAATTTATTGCTTTTCTGTGAATTTAAATATAATTGATTTCAATAACGTTAGAGGCTTTAATCAGCTCTTTGATGAATAACGGAGTCACAGACAAAGTTTAAAGCTGCATGAGTTTGTGTTTCATGTGTACAGTGCATCTATTTCATCAGCTTAGTTAAAGCGTACCCCTCATCCTTCAGCACCTCTGGCCTGTTCATCGCTCAGCATCCCGAGCTGTGCTGAACAGATCAGTTACACTGTCAGTGTCAGTACACACACACATAACCTATTACAGACGCACACACACACACAGCATCTGTGCACACGGTGAAGGAACATCCATTCACACCCCAGGCGTGTGCCAGGGAGTTATGTTGTAAAACTTTATATGACAAGGCGGCAGACAGACAGTGGCAGGGCTGCGATCCTGCCCGTCTCACTGTGCTGATGTTGACAGTATTACTGCTCTGGCTCTGTGTGAGACTGTGTGTGTGCAAGTGGTTTACGGAAAAATGTCCATAACTTTTGCACCACTCCGTCTCTTATCTGACTGTTAGCTACAGACGTGCTCGCCCCACTCCCTCTGGTGCCTTTGGCCCAGCTCTGCCCACACACACACTCAGCAGTTAGGGAGCAGGAGCTCTGATTATCTCTCCTGCAGGCAGTGCAGGCTTGTCTTCAAACGTCTTCATCCATCTCCTGTTTAATCCCTTTGTATTTTCAACAAAGGTGGCTCGCCTCCCAGGAATGGCTTGCCCTAATGCGCTGTGTGGTGTTAGAATGTATACACGCTGTTCATTTCTGTACCTGCTGCACACTGCACACTCAAAACACACCCAGAGCGTCCAACAAACACATAGTTACACCCAAGCAAACACTAGTAAAACACTAGGATTTACACCAAATCCTGTTGGCCTTAAGTTTACAATTGACCCTGCGATAAGACCCGCCCCCAGAACGTGGACTGGCCAATCACAGCATAGCATCTGCCAGCCCTGACCAGGGTACGACAACCATAGATTTTCATGCAATGGTTTCAGATTTCTGAAATTCAGGAAATCTATTATGCGGTTATATAGGCTAGTTGAAAATAAAGTTAAGGAATTGCATACTAATATACTTAACCTTTTCCTACCGAGAGGGTCCCTTAAGGGTCCCTTAAGGGAAGCTCCTATATGGTTTGATAAAAATAATAAAAAAAAAAAAAAAAAAAAAAAAAAAAAAATGATGTTGCATACCACGTGAAACTTCAGAACCTCGGTTAAAAGACTATTGATGCCATTTGTACATGCTCCAAACACAACTCACTCAAAGCCTATTATAATTACTACAGTACCATATTCATATTTCGCCAGGAGTGTGCACACCCACATATCCGGACCTAGCAATCGAAGCTCGATGCTAACAAAGAAACCGAGATTGCAGTAAGCATGCCAACAGCACACAGATGAGGGACATATCTGTAACATCTCTCTAAGTCATACTATCACTGAGATATGAGCAAACAGACACCAGCAACACAAATCACATTATCGTTTTTTTATGTCTGGTTGAATTTTCAAAATAAAATAAAAAAAAAAAAAAAAAAAAAGCCCAAAACTGCTGTATTAGGATGTATTGAACACCATTAGTAATATACAAGTGAAATATGTAGTTTGGTACATGAGAAAATTCAAATGGCACACATGGCACACATGGCACACATGGTGCCCAAATGCACATTTTGGAAACCTCGCCTAAACTCTCTGTACTAAAACCTCTAATTTTGTTCTGCTTCACTTTATCAAAGTCAAACTTTGCAGAGAGTGCACTGCTGACATGTTGTGCTATGATTTGGGAGAGGTGTTAGAAGTGTCAGCTGCCATTATTTCAAAGAAATTATGTCAAAAAGTGCTTTGTCTTCAGGCGAACTTGACACTTTTCAATTTGAGCTGTGTGCCATCTTCCTTTCCTCTTAACCAGTAACATATACACAATATTTACACAATTCATACGAGCAACCCCTTCTTAGTGTTATTACTCCATTGAAATTATTCAAATAGACCATGTAGTTAGAGAGTAAGGCCCCTTTGAGTATGGGTATAGTATTTTCGAGCAGAAGCCTAAAAATGAGGCTAGGTATGAAAAGGTTAATTGATAAATATCTGATATGCACAGACTAATACCCGTAAAAGTTAACATCTTGAGCTCCACAACAATCCTATTTGAATGTGTTATGCACATATACATGTGTTCGGCAATGTATTGTTCTTCAAATGGGCTCGTTGTCCTTTTCCTTCGAAAGACTAAAGCTTTGATTTGAAGGAGTAGGCCTACATTAATCGCGAAGGGGGGTGCAGTGATTGTATCACGGTGGCTGCTATACCCCCCTTGTGAGCGCCACTGGTTAGCAAGTGAGCAGAGAGGTCTAAATGATGGTTTAAATAACTTATAGTTATGGACAAAGGGTTGAAATAGCTCAATGATTCATGATAAATGGTTAAAATAAACACATTTAATTACAGCTGTTGGAGTACCATCAGACAAAAAGCTTTGGTACGGTGTCTCCAGACTTAACTTATTGTCTTAGAAAGTATTTATCCGAAGAGTTCCCAAGGGTAGAAGTCTGTTCAAAATACTAACAACTCAACACAACAGCACTCATATCAGTGTTGACCTTCAAAATAATTCCCATATTGGCCGAGCTTCAGTAACATTCGAGCCTGCTGGTTTCTCGTGCATGTTTGGGTTTACAGCGTGTCAACGCCTGGCGCATTTGATTTGGCAGGGAGCTCGCACATAATGGAAATCTCACCGTGCGACAACCCTTTTCAGCTGCTCGTGAAGTGACATGTTACAGTAAAAGAAGGAGAGATGAACCGCTCGTAAAATGCACACAAACAGCCATCGCGTCATGGCAGTTTCTGGTGCAGCCGTAATGACTGCTAATGTCTTTCTTGTCAAGTAGGAGCTAAGCCTGTGAAAGCAGGACTCTCTACAGTCCTGATGCAGGCCCAATGCCAGGATTGAGCCACAGGCCGAGTCTGGCTGGCAAGAGCACCACCGTGGTACTCTGCACAGGTCTGCAGACTGTCTATCTGACTTCACCTCTGTTCTGCACCGAACCACAATTTGAAAAGCAACAACCCTCCAGCTTCTCACAGGCCTCTTCCAATGTGAGTTTACATGTGTACGCATTTTTATATTTACAGTATATGCAAGCGGTTATAATGAGATATTCACCATATGGAAGAAGGAACACACACTCTGACAGCATGATTGATGGTATAAAAATAACTTATATTATATTCTTTAAAAGAGATACAAAGTTACAAACTTTTACTGGGAAAAATCCTAACACAGAGTTGAACTTCTATATTTAGGACAATTTGAATGAACATTTATTATTTGTCCCCACGGTGGTCAAATAGGTTTTGAATATAGAAACTAGAATGTAGAATGTACATGTGCTCACAGCAAAACGAAATTACAGTTTAAACACTGAAACAGTTGAAGTTGTAGTTGAAGTGGCAGTCGAAATACAAATCCTGGAAAAGTTGAAACAGCGTTGTTAAAAAGGAGTTGAAGTGTCTGTTTAAGTGCAGGCCACTGAGTGAAGTTGAAATACCTATTGAAACGTCAGCCCAAGTGTAGGTGATACATTGAAATGTAGGTTGAAGTGGAAGACCTAAAAGAAAATAGTAACAGTTCAAGAGTATAGACTGAAATGTGATGGCCTGATAGGGTTTGAAGTGTAAACATTGAAAAGGAGAAATGTTTGTAAAAGAAATGAGATTAATGCAGCAAAAATGTCAGTTGACTTGTAAGTGGTAAACTCACTTGAATTGTCATTTGAAACAGTAGGAGATGGAAACAGTTGAAGAGTAAAATATGAAAGCAGTTGAAGAGGAGCAAAAGACAAACGCAAGTTAATTAAGTTCTGTAAAATGAGTTGGAATTCCAAGTAGAAAGTAGAAGGACTGAAGGCAGTTTGAGTGTGCAATTGGGGTGTGTGATATGATGTTATTAGATGATTGAATGTCTCCACGATCTGCCTTTACAGAGAGATTGTTAGTAACTCATGTCAGTGATGCTGTTTTGCTCTCATTCCTCTTCGTGAAGTTAGCTGGAAGTGATGCAATGTAGCCCTGGTGCATTGTATGTGGATGGAACTGAACGAATGAATGAATCGTTTGTCTATTTACGTAATTTATTTATGTTACTCGAATGAAATACAGCTACCTTTTTTTTGTATCCTAATTACGTAACACCGTTTCAAGTATTGCGTTACTCCTTGTGGCGTGTTGCGGACATCAAGCAGTGACAACTGTCTGGCGTCAGTTTGTAGCTTCACGTCACTGCACTGAAACTGCTTGTTACTTTGTCGCTTGCACTGTAAACACAAGCAGTCAAAATGACCGTTGATGCCAAAGGTCTTCAAGCAGTTGAGGAATAAAAATCAGTCCAAGTGTCAATGGACATGTAACTTGTGAAAGCAGTTGAAGTGTCAGTGAAGGTGTGAGTGATGAAAGTTCCTTTAACTTAATTTGAAGTGTAAATAAATGAGACATGGTATGGCTTGACTAGTTATGAGAAAGCTGCATTTGTATGATTAAGTGTGGAGAGGTTGAAGAGAAGTTTAAAAGGCCCAAAGGTGGATGTAATATTTAAAGGTCTTTTAGTACTAGTCCCCAGGTTATGAGCTATGATGGAATACGCTTTTTTGTCATTTATATTATTCAATTATATTGAATTAGTAGGGTAAGCAAGTCAGTTTCTTTCAATGTTTTTTTGTTCCTAATAAGTGTGCCGTCGCTCTCAAGCTTTCCTCAAACCATCACAAACACACGCGCACAAAGTCTCGGCCTTTTTATTTAACTGCCCGTTGCCGTTTTCCTGCTGTGCTCAACGTCATTTGAAATGACCAATATATCCTATAAAACCCGGCAGCAGTAGCCTGCTCAGGTTTACACAAATAATTAGCTGCAGGCAGACGCAATTTTACGCTGTGAGAAATATGATCTGCCAGAGTGCCCGATAGAAACCCAAGGCAGTGACCTCACAATGTGGAATTTCTCTAAAGCGGTGGCAAACAACTAATGATCTATGGCTTTTAAAAAGGGGATTAGCAACCTCATAGGCAACATGGCTGTCTCTAAATCCTCTTCCTCTACCCTCGCCTTTAATTCCACCTCTTTTACCCCAACCACATGCCTTGAAAACATGCAAGCACTGGGTTTTTCTGGAGCAAAACCAGCGGGGTGATCTGTTGATTTTTAACAGGGCTCATTGCTGTGTACCTCCAGGGTCTGCGGTCGTCACTGACAGCTTTACAGGCAGCTGATTGGAGGTGCCGTGCCAGCACAACAAAGGAGGCTGCTGCTCATGAAGGGTCACACATCTACCCCAAAAATTAGCATCATAGTACAATTTTTCCCCGGGACACAGCTGGACCAAAGGAATCTTAAAGCTGCGATATGATGTGCAAAATGTATCGCGTTAAAATAGTCTTTGTGTTTTATGAGCTTGCGGAACTTTGCAGAAGTGTGTCCGCAAGCAGCAATGTTCTTGGCTTGCCTGAAAATAGCTATTGAGTGGTGCTGGGAGGACTTTACAGAATACACAAGCCTCAGTCAACATGAATGTTCCTTTCGGGGTCCAGGACACAAGTTGTTGCTGTAAAAAAACAACATGGAAAGAGAAATAAAAACCACATAAACAATATCTGAAAACGTGATGTGCGTTGTTTTTATTTACTCTTGAAAGAAAACGTTGGGGTTGGACATGGTGCAGGAAGATATAGTTCAAAACTATCACCAATTTTACAAAGGTGAGTGAATAATGATTCAATTTGGGGACAGGGTTGTAGAAAAAAAAAAGATGCATTTACTGGTACAAGGCGATCGGTCAACATGAGAGCCTAAGTGAAACCATCATTTATACGCGTTGTGGTCCAACAGGTGAAAGCTAAAAAGTTTGAAAAATGACATGAGAAGACACAGCGCCCTAAAAAACGCAAATATGGCGCCAAGAGGACAAAGCTTCTTCCAAAACCACAATTAATTTGGGTTTGGCTTCCACCAAAAGGCAAGTACCGTAACCCTCATTAAGCCAGGTGGGAGGGGCCAAGTTTGAATGTTGTTTACAAACCACAACCGACAAAACCTACTCAGTTGTGCCTTTAAGGAAGGGTATTCCAGTCGTTTGTAGTGACCTGCACCCATTGATCATCTGGTTGGGTTTGTCCAGGCGCATACACAAACAGGGGAAAACAAGAGTGTTAAAGTGACGCTGCAAATCCATATAGGGCACACACACACACACACACACACACACACGCGCACGCACACACACACACAGATAAACACAGAAGCACACTTATTGGAAAAATAGCCATGACATCACCGTCACATTACCTTCCATTGACATGCCCATATTTATGCACGGAGGGCTGCTGCGTGCCGCCGGGACATAAACACACACTTTTACGTGCCACACCCTTACACACGCCCTCACACACGCCCTCACACACCCTCACACACACACACACATTCAGTAGCTCCACCCCACACACACCCATGCCACCACCTATATACCCACCCAGCGCCACAAACATAGTCACCATGACTTTTCCAGAAGTCTACCCCTCCTTTCACACAACACACACACCTACAAACTGCCGCACAAACACATAGCAACCCAAACACCAGTGTGTGTGTCTTTGTAGTGGAAACTTTCCCTGGTCCAGAGGTGTCACCTTCCACACTGACGTCACACGTTTGCTCTCCTGACATTTACCGGAGGTTTCCTACTTGTTTCTGGTCTCTCCCCCTCCTCTCTCTCTCCCTCTTTTTAACACTTTCTCTTACTCTCTTTCATTCTTTCCTCTTGTTATTATCTTATTGTGTTACTTTTGATAGAGATTGTCAGAAGAACCAACCCAATGTCACCAGCAATTTAACCAGAAAATGCCAGGTTCTTGGTTTATTGAAACAAGTGAGAATACAGACGTCAGTATCGTCTCTGGTCCGTGTCAACACTTTAGTACGTACTGTTGAGTGATGGGAGGTGATTCACATGCTCTCACATGTCAGAACATTACATTTGTGTACCTTTATAATGAGTATGCGTTTCCTGTATGACAGCTTGTATATTGGTAAACAAAAAAATCATCCTGCCGCTCACAAATACAATATTTCTCATCTGGAATAGCTCTAAAAATAAACCTGAATGGTCATTATTAATAATAATCCCAATACATTTCTTTGATTGGTAACACTATAATAACTGCACACTATGAAGCATTAGTTATGTATGAGTAAACACTTTATTCATCATTTATAAAGCATTGTTCCTACATTTAACACTCATTAGTATGCAAGTCTTAATAACAGTTATAAATGTTTTATTCTTGATTAATAAGCTTGTCTATTATGTGTTTCATGATTGCGTTTTCAACTTTATAAATGATGGATTCCCCATTTGTAAATGAAGTATTATATATATTACAAACCAATTATTAAGGAGTTGTAGATGATTAATAAGATAATTTATAAAGTGTTAGTAAATGATTAAGAACGTATTTAGATGTACATTATTCATGCATTTATATATATATATATATATATATATATATATATATATAATGATTTAGATATGCACTAATGGTTAGGGACTATGTTAATATATGCTTTATAAACGTGTATTAATACTGCAATTCATGATTAATTCAGGTAGTTACTAGTCGTTAGTTAAGTATTTTGTGTGACCTCATCTAAAGTGAGGACTATGCCTTACTAATGTTGAGCAACAGTTCTAAACATTCATTGCATGATGGCCCTGTTATAAAACCCTCTAACACAGAGAAGAGCACCGCAGCACTCGGGTACAATTTTGAGTTACTTGTACTCTACTTGAGTATTTCCATTGTATGCTACTTTCACTACATTTTGGATGCAAGTAATATCTACTTCACTTCAATTATTTGAAAGCTTTAGTTGCTAGTTACGTTTCTGATTATTGATACAAAGTATAAATCAACCAATACATTATAATATATTATCAAAGGTTAAATTACCCAGCAGTAATTCAAATTAATTAAAATGAGCTCCACCTTTACCTGCTGCAACATTAAAGTACTTGTTGCAAAAAAATACAATAACGCATCACAAATTCTAATTCAGTAATATAAGATATATGGTTTTAGATTGAGCAATTCTGCATAATTGTCACGGGGCATGGTGGAGGACTCAAACGCAGACCAGGCAGAGTATCGTGAAGGTGGCATTTATTGAACAAACAGAGGAAACACACCAGAACACAACGGGGGAGTCCAAGCCACAGACAAGAGACAAGGGGGTAAGTCTAGTAGGAACAGAACAGAACAGGCAGACAGACAGGGGAACAGGACGAGCCAAACAGGCCAGTAGACATGAAGCACATGGGGTAATGATCTGGCAGTGAGTGTGTGTGTGAGGCAGGGGTTTAAATAGAGGTGAGAACAGGTGAGGGGAGTTGTGCTGATGAGAGGGAAGTGCTTGATTAATGATCCGAGGCAGGTGAAGGGAATTTAGACTGAGGGAGTGACTGACAGGTGTACTGAATAAACTGATTAGATGAGTGAGGAGGGTGTGGAGCTAGACAAAGAAACAGAAGGCAAAGCCTAATCGTGACAATAATGCATACTTTTATATTTGGTAGTTTAAAAATATTGTGTTGCCAGTACTTTTGTACTTTTACTTATAACTAAAGGTGTGTCTTTAAACTTTATTTAAAATTGTCAAGGACTCGTAACCAAGTATTTTTTACACTGTAGTATTGTTACTTTTATTTAAGTTAAAGATCTGAGTACAACATCCACCACTGCCTCTGGGAAATGAGGTGCTGGACCACCATAGCATGTAGCTCTCCTCTTAGCATCAAACACTCGATGGCCTGACCATAGACCCACACTGGCCATGGGTGCTGCTGGAATCAAACCGTCACTTTACACACTATCGATAAACCGCTAATCCACATAAACCCTGCTTTCTCTCTCTCTCTCTCTCTCGCTCTCCCTGGACCCCTTTTATTGGCGTCCTGGTTTTGGCCCAACTGCTGCCCGTTTCTGTTTTTAAGTGCGGTCAGCAGAGTTCACAATAAAGTAGGAACATGTGTACAGACAAACACTCCCCGCGCTCGCTGCTACCGTTGCTACAAACTCACACCGACTAATTAAATTCAAAACGTCAAGTTCGATTATTGTCCTGAAAGTTTTACTGCACAGTAAATGTTTTCGACGCTTTCGGAATATTTCACAGAGAAATGTGTTTTCGGTTTAACTGCTTTTCACTGACAGCAAAGTGACGATTTGAAGGAAATCCCTATGTGTCTTTATTACTTTAACATTTCCCCTTTTTTTTCCTATGTAACAGATCTCTCCCTGATTGTTGTCCTCTCACCCACCTCTTCTCCTTACCTCTGCCTCATCCCTCTTTTTAAGTTACTGCTGCTTCGTCTCCAATCCTTTCACTTCCTTTATTCGACTTGTCCATGTCCTCCTTGTTTCCTCCCCTCCTTCCCCCCTCTTTTAGTCATTTTCTTCGTGCCTCCCCAATCAGCCCTTAGGTCTGGTTTAGTGCTGAAATCAACCCTGTGATTTAGAGTGACACTGTTAATCAGGGTTCAGCTAAACTTGGACATGGCTGGACTCAAAGTGTGCATTGTAGTCAATGTTTCTGTGTGCGTGTTCAACAAGGAAAATAAGTCTTCTGTCAGCTGGCCAACATGGCTGGTGCCACTGTCACTCTTTAATCAGCCAAGTAGATATTTAATACAAAATACCTCCGATAGCGGTTGGTTTCCTGCCAAAGTGACTGTTGTTGTGGAGCATAGCGAGCACAAACAGAATGTTGGTGCGTCTGGTAGTAATTTAACGCTTTGGTGTTTTTTTTCCACGAATGTGAGTTTCAAATAGTATGCACTGTGTGTGGGTTTTCTTGTGTTTTGATAGCTAATATTTGGAGCTGACCTTTAATACATTTGAACATGTTTATTATGAAATGTGTAGCAGCTATTCGGGTCACCATAGGACACTAAAAAGACATTGAAAATCAACTAATGACATATATTCACTGGACAGTAAGAGCAATGATAGGATCTTTTTTTAATAAAGAATGGGGCCGTACTCTCAACAGCTTTGCAAGTGAAAGCATCGCTCACTGCCTTGACGTTCTCTGAAGCTGCACTTTATATATATACAACTTTATCTTCATGTGTGTAATAGATGCAATTTGAAATATACTTCTTGAAAACTGCAAACCTATCCACGTCATGTTTTGTTTTTGTTTTTTTATGTTTGTTAAACTCTCAGTAGCGATATCTAAATGATATGCTTATTATAAAAAAATAATTTTAATTAATCATTTCTTTTTTGCTTTTTTGGTATTTTGGTCAGACACATATGCAACGCTGATTACCGTAATATGTGTGGTATTTGTTATAAATGTACGTTGGTACATAGAGGGTGATAAGAAGCTGAACTTGGAGGGACTTAGGACCCAGGGGAATGTAGGTGAAGGAAACAGGAAGAGACTGAAGAGACGCCACACAAACAGCTGTTCACCTCTCACTGCCCGGTTCTTGGGTTAAAAATGTCCGCTTAATAATAAAAGAAAAACTGGGTTAATGCGCGATAAAATAATTGTCGGCGTTAATTAATGAATGCGTTAACGCCAGTGGCGGCTGGTGGAAAATGTTCTAGGTAGGGCTGTGCCACATCCAATTAATTTCAGCAAACATCCCAGAATGATTTAATGCAAACAAATTAAGGTATCAAACACGCATTACTACTTTGCAGTTAAATATTTAACATTTATTCCAACACGAAAAAAAGCAGTAAATAACACTTTCACAAACACGTCAGGACATCTTATTTTAGTCACCCTCACAGGGAATTCAGTATAATATAATATATATATCATATAATAATATTCTGTATAATATAATAATATATATATATATCATATAATATTCTGTATAATATAATAATATATATATATATCATATAATATTCTGTATAATATAATAATATATATGTCATATAATATTCTGTATAATATAATAATATATATGTCATATAATAATATTCACTATAATATAAAACACACACACACACACACACACACACACACACACATATATATATATATATATATATATATATATAT
Organism: Leptoclinus maculatus; assembly: GCA_032191485.1. Taxonomy (NCBI): domain Eukaryota; kingdom Metazoa; phylum Chordata; class Actinopteri; order Perciformes; family Stichaeidae; genus Leptoclinus; species Leptoclinus maculatus. The sequence continues at coordinate 13,498,118 of JAVDOI010000015.1, forward strand.
ATATATATATATATATATATATATATATATATATATATATATATATATATATATATATATATATAATAATATATATATATATATAACTATATATCCATTTCTCAGACAGGTGCTTCATGTCCCTCACTCCCTAACTGTCCATGCTGGATCTGTCCCCGTTGTTTTAAAAAGATAAATAAGTTATTATCATGACGTCATCCAGCTAGTCAAACCTGTCTGGTGTACAGCTAGTAGAGAAGCTTCATGTACTGCTTCTCTTTCCTGCTAGTCTGCTGTCTGATTGTGAGGTCAGGCTGATCTGGGATCAGCTCTTTCAGTAGTTTCTCCTCTCAGTTCTCCTCTCAAACGGGTCTTGGAGGAGTAGTGCTCACACTGGCGCTCTCCTGTAGAGACTTCTCCTGACGAGAACGCGCAGCTTGGGGCAGGATTAGAAACTGCCCCAAACTGAATCTATTTGAGGACGCTGATTGGCTGAATTGTATGTCACTCATTTATATCTTTACTCAGCATTGGCTAAACTGCTTTATAGACCCGCCTCTTTGGGGCAGTTTTTCCAGCGCCCCAGCCAGCTGAGACGTGCACACACAGAGAGGAAGAGCAGACAGGCAGAGAGGACAAGCAGGAAAAGCATATATTTACCGCAGATATCATATTTTACACATATTACTGGGTGATTCCATGTTTCAAAAACACAAATATTGACAATTTGTATAGTTTATTTTTATTTTAAATTTTATTTTTATTTATATTTTTAATTTTATTTTTATTTTTATTTTTATTTTTATTTTTATTTTTTGTAGCTCTAGGGGGGGCGGCGCCCTAGCGCCCTCTATGGACCAGCCGCCACTGGTTAACGCGATAATAACGCGTTAACTTGCCCAGCACTAATATATACATTCATTTTCAGGCTAGTTTTGTGGATTTGGAGCTGGTTATGGTTTAACGTTGTGTAATAGTGATACTTGTTACCCGGAGATATGTTTCTAAAACATTACGTTTCCATGTAAAAGCCTGTGGAGCTGACATTAGCAGAGTACTTTAGCACATCGTTAACTAGCGTTAGCACTTCGATACTGCGCTAGCTACTGAAGGTATACTGAATGTGTACACATGCTGCTTTTGCTTTTTAATGATTCTAACAGTGAATAAATATGTTTTCTAATTTTAACCCCTTTTCTCTGCTGAATCAGTTCGACATCTTGATTGTAATGAACAAATAAATGACAATTAACATGCAATGAAAATCAAAGTGACGCTTCCACTGCAACGTAATTACGGTAATAGGACGTCAGCAGACTGACAACAAACATGCACCAACCCCGTCTCGCTTTGGTTCAGCAGTGGGGTAAAGGTAAGCTTTATTACAGCTTTCCACCACAAGCCAGACAGAAGCCTTAACTCCCCCAGCCTTAAAAATAATCAGCCAAGGACTGAACGCTGTCTTACAAAAATACAACTACAAAAAAAAGGAGCGGTTTGGCTTTTACCCAGCTAGACCTCTGGGCCGAGCTGTTAGACACAAGCGCTGTAAACGTTCAGCACCTGATCATTTGTGTGTTTTGGACTTCCACATCCCTCCCCATTGTTTATGGCAGGAGGACGGAGGGAGGCAGAGAGGGGGGAGAAAAGCCCACCAGAGTCGTCGCTCGTAACCCCGGGGCAGGCGGATGCGTGACGTGATTGACAAGGCCGATTCTCCCTTAGTATATTGCTGCGGTTCTTTTTAAAACCCTGGTCGCAAGTTGACATTTATTTAGACAAGGCTCCTTCTGGGATGCCGAGAAGCCACAGAAACCAGAAGATGTCTGACAGAGACAAGTATTAAATGTTGTGTGTGTGTGTGTGTGTATTTTGTCTGACAGGCAAATGTTTAAAGCCAGTTGTTCTAAACTAGTCTACATACCTGATTCACTACGTAGCACCTTCTACCTTCTCTATTAGGGGAGGAGGGCAGGGGAAAGGGGGGAGGAGGATTTCTCCTCGGCTGACGGGAGGGTATTCAACCTTTGTTGGGAAAGCAGGGAAGGGCCCTTTAAGTTTTTCTAAGTTAGAAAAAACAAAACCAACTGTCAAAATCAAGAGAGGAAAGCTAAAAGGATGAGCGTGTCAGTTTAGAGAAACCGAACAGATGTGCATACTACAAGACGGGCTGTTTTTGTTTTTGAAAAGTAGCAAAATCGACTCAGCAGATCCAGAGATATCAAATGTTGTATACCACACATTCTTCTTCCTTGGCAAAAGCTGGTGCTATTACTACCCACAATTGAACTCGACCGTGACAATTGAGTTGGAGATTCGGCTGTCTGACTATTTAAACTTGTAGTCTTCAGCCCCAACTGGCTGCGACATTACTTATATGGTGTGATTTGGGTGCCATGTGAAAATTACTAAAATCTAATTTAGAATACAGTCTTATTATTTTTAAAAATGAACCATTACGGCCCCAGTCATTTTCATACAGCCCCTAGAGCCAAGCACCAACCAAGAGATGGTCAGGGCAGATTAGGAACCAGTGAACATCAACTGATTCTTCTGGTTTTGGTTCTGGGCGTGATGATGTGTGTGTTTGTGTGTGCCTTGGACTCAGATGAAAAGTAAACTAAGATGTAATAAGCTAGCTGCAAGAGAGTCTTAAAGTCTTTGGTAGAAAGCCGGGGGTCTTGTTTCAAAGTGCAAAATCTGCTGTAAGCCCCCGCAGACGCAGACTAAACACAGCATCGGCCCTATTGTTGTTCTGCACTGTTATAGCCCTCCTTGGAGATTTAGCAGGAGCCATAGCCCTCCGCCGCTGCGACGGGAAGCCAATAACCACGCTGCTTACTAATGACCCGGCCACCGGGGTCACACCACCGCCTGATCGTGAGCATTCATACTGCGCTCGATTGGAAAATTATGGGATTTGAGGTTTTGTTTCTTCGACAGTTTTCAGGTAGGCCGGTGAGACAAATTCTGACAAGTTTCAATTGCTTTCCCAGCACAAATACAAAGTAGAGGCAGGAATATGGCACGGTTTCCCTTTATGGCAGAACTGCAACTCGGTTGATAATCGATTCAGCATGTTCAGCATTTTCTAACCATTGTATTTTAAGACCTGGACAAAAATGTTTCACATGTCACTTCTTTTCCAACTAATACATGACTAGTCACTCCATCTTAAAAAAAAAAAAAAAAGAATTTCACATCAGTTTCCGTCACGTGCCGTTCTGTGGTTTGAAGGCCATGTATACACAAAGTTACGGGAAGGAAAAGGAGAGAGTTTACTGGAAGAGGAGGCCCATTACCGAAGGCATGGAGTTGGAACAGTGGAAAGGTTGAAGGTCAAACAAACCAGACGCATTTGTTCCGTCCATTACGGTGGACGTATAGGATGGCTGCACATGCATTTAACCTTGCATGCAATTTGTGTATATTCGGCGTGTGCGCGCGCGTGTGTGTGCATGTCGTCTCCTAGTGGCTCTGGGTTTCATCGCCGTCCTCCACTGGCATCTCTGAATCATGTAATCTATGTTAACTCGGTGATTACCTATCATTACGCGGAGGTCCGGTTTCAGTGACACCATTCAATCCCAGCATCCAATCTGGGTGTTTACAACGTGTCAGCACTGACTTCTCTTTTCCGTGCGCCAAAGTCTGGGATGAAAATAAACATCTTCGTTTTACTCAGAGCGTAAAGTAAGATTTACTTATACTAGCAGAGGCAGATAGCGAACGTGATATGGCTATAATTTTAGAGTGACTGGAAGGAAATGGTGAGGTCTGAGTTGGTATTTTAAAGGGCGACTGTGTCAACCAACCACAGAAACAGGGAGTCATTAGTCTGTGTGTGTGTGTGTGTGTGTGTGTGTGTGTGTGTGTGTGTGTGTGTGTGTGTGTGTGCATATGCTTGTTTGTACTGTATGTCCTTGTGTGAAAAATCAGTCTATGAAAGCTCTTTATATTTATGAGGAACTTGAGTTGACATGGAGGTAGTATCCAGATTAATTAGCCTTCTTTTACTCCAATCATCATCCATAGAAGCCAAGGAGCTACATGCACACTACAGACCTTAAAGCTGCACAAATCAGTCCATATTAACAATCTTGTTGTAGCGACCCCCACTGAGAAGTATCCCCACCTCTGCAGTTCCCTTCAGGTCTATACGTCACATTTTATCATCTTTCGGTTCATTTTTTTGGGGGGGTTTGACATCCTGCAACTTCTCACTACTCTCATCGAGCCCCTGTTCCGCACGCAGCTGCCACCTGTTTTAAAAAGTAAACCGCTCTGATAAATCCACTGTAAACTACGTGCCTGCACCGGGGAAACGGTCAAAGTCAGCAGCTAGCTGCATAGTGGAGCACTTAGCAGCACGCAGAAGAGTCATGAAGTCAGCGACGGACTCTGTAATGCACCAATGTTTGCCTAAAGTTTGCTGACATTAGCAAAAAACAAGCGAGTCATACCAGACTAAATACTTAATTGAGCAAGCGTGGCTTTTATATTCTTTGAATGACACTTTTACTTTTTAAGCCGCAACCTCCGGTGTAATTCAATGATAAAAATCCTTGTCCTATCAATGTTAAATTACAAATTAAAGAAATTCTGGGCTCCAGTTTTCTATCAGAAACCTATCCAGTCAAAATATTTTAAGTTATTTTCTGCAGGCAATAAATGGAATAATTACATTCCTGCTTGTTCAAAATGAACGTGTTACAGAATAAACAAATCAGTATTGAGACATTTTTCCGCTGCAGTGTGAACGCAGCCATCACTGGAAACAGTGGACTCCACTGTAGATCTTATATGACCTGCTCAGGTTTCTACCTACACAGCGGGTGGTCGTCTGCCTGGATCCTCTTTAATACAGCGTGTTATCCCGACAGATTATGTTCCATATGTGCGTGCGCACTCCAACGAACAAACTTAAGTATAAAATACACATGCGCACTTAATCCCCCCTGCTTTAGTCACCTTGTGAGGCAGTTATCGCAGAAAAAAATCAATGGGGGAAATCTTGACGTCTGCCACAAAATGAACACTAGCCCCCAGCGGCATGAAACACAACTCCCAGCATGCCGTATGGATAAGAGGGAAAGGAAGGCTGGGATTATAATGCCGAGGGAGGAGGGCAGACTAGATGACGGTGCCGTGTGGACGCCACGCTTGTATGCTTAACAGGCATCGCTTTAACTCCTAGAGAGAACACATTTTAATGCATAATGCAACAAAAAGACTTTCAAATGCCCACAGGAAATACAACAATAGAGAACAATGCTTCTACAATGTGCAATTACTTTTCTTTTCTTTTTCAATATGGAAAAAGTTTTTTTTAAATGTATGCGCCATTTGAACTCCTATTTCACATTTGCCCTCATATATATGGATGTGCATGCATGTGCCCCTCTATTCCACTTCCATTTCACTCTCAACCCCTCAAGACCTGGATTTCCACCTCATATAACGTCCTTCACTAACAGGAAGTTTTAGCCTCATTCTCCACTGGCCACTTCTTTCTCTTGGCTTTAAAAGAAGAAAGTTTAAAGCACTGGCGGTGCTCGTCGCTGCTGCTGTTGCCAACCAACTATTGAAAATGTACTTAAAAGTGTGTTTTTTTGCCTCTTTTTCTTTTTTTATTATTAAACATTAAAGTGTTTTTAACTTCCTGCACTTGGCAGGAAACAGATGTAACGGAACACTATTGCCTTTGGAAAATAATGAGGCAAAATGAGGCCGGGGGCCGCAAAGACAAGGACAGGAATCATTGTAAAGAGGTTCAATACATTTCAGAATTAGTAGTGATGTCCCAGGTACAACAAATACAGCAGTTAAAGGCTCAGCTTCAGTGGGAGATTGGTTAGTATGTGAACTCAAGGTGAAAATTGGTCCATATCTGGTGGCTTTGTACCCAAAACGACCAATTTTCATCATACTTTAGGTGCAACTCTACCTCCTAAAAAAGTACATTATCATACAACTAAACTGCATTCTCCATTAGGTTTCGAGGGAAATATATTTTCTTCTTGATGACGGTTGCAGTTTTGAACAGTTTTAAACACGTGGTTAATGTCAATTGAAACAAAACCAAATAAACACGACAAAAGTTTAAACGCGGGGCTCCTTTTTAACTAATATCAACTGCTACTAAAAAGATAAATCAGACATTTACAGTGGTAATCATTGCAGGGAAAACAACTCCATGTTTTTATTGGCATAATATTAGTACACCCTCATCTATCTCAAATATCTAATAGGTATAAAAAGGATCATGAATCTCCTTAACAATTCCTCTTGTGCAGCAGTAATTACATTTTTTTCATACCTCAGCTGGATAAAAAAAACAAATCAGAATTTGCTGGGATCGCTGCAAGGTCCTCTAAATGTATAGTTTTAAAATAAAAGTGTTTTCCTGGTGAGGATTATTAGGGCTCTGCAAAAGTTAGAAATGTGGCATGTACTGATGGTTTCATCTTGATTCAGGATCAGAAACCATCAGTACATGCCAGTTTTCGCTGTGCTTTTGTACCATTTTTGGGATTGAGATTAATGACATTAAGTGGACTTCATCACCTCATGGGATTCCATGTATTAACATGAGCTATACTGTCATTGAGAGCAAGAGATTCAAAGAATAAATCAAGAGTACTGTAGAATGATTAGAGGGAATTCTCCTAAAATTCTATTTAACAAACGAGAAGAACTGCGAGAAAAGTTGACAAGAGGAAATGCGCAAACACTGGGGAGAGAAGAAAAATAAATCACTGCTCTGGTGTTGTCTGACTGAAGTCTTAGCTTATTAAAGTGTTGCTATTTCTGGCTGTGGTGTGACCTTCTCCCAGAAGTACCTCCGGCTCGGTCGTGTGTTCCAACGTACGTGATTGGCGGTCATTCTCAACATTCAGACTCCACTTAGACAAGCCAGTAGACTTGGAACCGAGGACGTTCTGGCTGTGAGGTGACAGTGCGGACTTCTAGTACTTACCGCCTGAGTCAAGGCCATCATTACATAATTGAGTGTTGTATATAATGTCATATGTACTGTAACGGTAACGTAATGGTTTCTTTGTACTCCTTATTCCCTTCTGGCTTTTTTTTTTAGCTGTTCAGCAACAGACAACACGAGCAATGGGTATTGCAAGATATCTACCGAGACTAATGGCAATGCACTTTGTTCAGCTTGTTATGCAGACTTATTAGTATTAATCAGTGGCGGGCCGTGCATTTTATACCATGCAGTTTGGAAACGGAAGTACGGCGGAGTGCAAAAGCTTGTCAAGCCCAGGCAAGGGCATCAACCACCAAATATGGCGAATGTTACCTACGCATTGACCTTCCTGATCCCGCGTGCTATTAGTGAGTAGATTACATTAGCAACATTTAGTCACCAGACATATACATGTTCACATTTGGTGGAGAAACCTTGTGTAACCTTACACCAGCGAGAATTTACAAGCATACGAGTCACAGATGTTTACAACTATGTTAACGGTGGTCATATGGTCATGTAAAGGACATCAAATAGCGTGACAGACTCTGAGGTTTGGGTTTGTTGAGTAATAAAGTGGAAGCTACAAACACCAGCGTTTATGATCTGTCCATCGTCATGGTTGCTCTTAGTGACGGCAGATGTTGCTGTTGCAAAAACGCCACTTCCACTGCCAACATGGCCGCTTCTTTTCAAATGCACTCAGTGTCCACATTCTTCACATATATACATATATTTCTCCTTCGGAGGGTGGCTCTTCTGAATGGGGCCCTGCTTCTGCTTGGCCCCCGGTACTTTTTTTTGCAGCAAAAAACTGCTTGTGGACTCCAGGAAAGTAAGTTCAAGAGCTGGTTGTAACTTCAGTATATCCAGCATCCAGCCATGTAAAGGCCTGCTGCTCGGAGCTCTGAAGCCCCGCCCCCCCCCACTGCTACACCAGAGAGTTGTTCGCTTGTTTATTCAAATGTTAAAAGTATTGACCGTGTCGAGAGTCCAAATGGCTGCAACTTCAACACTGCACGTCCTTTGGGTTGCCAGCAACATGCCCACCGAGTGTGAAGTAGATCGGATGAATGGTTCTCGAGATATGCAAAGGACACACAGACACACATCCAGACATTCTCTGTCCATAGTTAGATGGCCACAGTGCTTTGGGTGGACATCCTACTTCTTCAGTTCATTCCTTACCTTTTACTAAAGGCTCTTATTTATGCTGTGACTTTGTGTTCTTTCTAAATGTGCTACGTGCAGGATATTGACGCAGTTTAACACGATCACGCTATATTATCGTTACTATTGCAATCTGAACGTCCCTCACCATCTCCTACTTGACTTTAACCAGAGCTCAAAGCAGAGGCGCACGACTAAACAGAGGAGAGAGAAAACCTTGCCAGCTCGTTGCTAATGTGTGTGATTTATTTACATGAGAGTGCATTTAGGAATCAAAGAGGCGCTAAGTTGCGTCCTGGCACAGATCTTTCAGTGCCGGGCTACCACTTTGTTATATTTAGTGCGCGGAGCTGGCTGCAGCCCAGTCACATTTACTCCCTGCTGTTTGGCTACAGAAGCTGCCGTGTGCCTGTTTGTGTGCGTGCGTGTGTGTGTGTGTGTGTGTCTGTGTGCGCCCTCTTGATAGTCACACATTACAGAGGTGCCAAGCAATAATTGCACATGTTTTATAACAATTCTACCGCACGGAGACAATGAATACGTCATGTTGCATTTTTTTTTATAGTCTTATTCAGTAGCTGTGTACATACAGTTTATGTGGAGCGGATCAGTCGACTGGATTTGCTATTAGACAGAATGTCAAATCTGACCCCTCTGTCTCCAAACCTGATTTCACAATAAGAGCCTCAGAAGCTCCAACTTTCTTCTGTGGGAGTCTGTCAGTACTGTATGCATGTGTGTGTGTGTGTGTGTGTGTGTGTGTGTGTGTGTGTGTGTGTGTGTGTGTGTGTGTGTGTGTGTGTGTGTGTGTGTGTGTGTGTGTGTGTGTGTGTGTGTGTGTGTGTGTGTGTGTGTGTGTGTGTGTGCGTGTGCGCGCGTGTGTGTGAGTGGCTGCTCGGTATAAGGAAAGAGGGATGATGTGTTTATTTGAAATTTAGAGGGCGACACAGGCCGTACATCTCCGCAGACAAGGACCACATCTCAATCTGATGAGGTTCAACCGAGCCAGTTGTCGACAAAACCAAAATCGTATCCGTCACACACGTTTTTTACATCAACAAAAAAAATATAGATATATATGGTATGCCTAAATTATATACTACTAATCTTCCCAGTGGTATACAAAGTATCTAAAAGTGGCTTCACGTTGATGAACACTAACAATACATGAACATTAAAATCCCTTTAAATGTATTTTAGTGATGAAAACAGAATAATATAATCAGTATTCAATAATAATATTACACTGTGAAAGGAGCCATTCTGCTTATTTAGAACCTTTACTTGAGTGTAGAACTTGTAAGAGTATGTTTTTTCTGCTGTTACATAAGTAAACTGCTCTGAGTAACATCACTGCTGCTCAGATATGCTAAGTCGAGTTTACTCGGAGCAGTTGCACACACAGCATTTGCTGAGTATCATCTCGTCGTGATTTATAGCTGCGGCTTAACCAGGACGAATCAAGGCTGGATCCCAGAGGCTGAAACAGTACACATAGCAAAATCTGTTATCTGAGGGCGGCTAACCTTCGCTCATACCTGGCTTTGATCCCCACTTTCGGAGGAGACGCAGAGGTGCAGCAGTGGGACCCGGCTGCATAAATCATCAGTTATTTACTACCTTATCGGACGTTTCCCGGCCATAAAGCAAAAGTTCTTGAAGTCAGCAAATTATTATTAATATTTTTGGATGAATCCAAGAGTGAGACAATGGCAACTGGTCATGCTTTGTTCCAGTTTGTCTCTCCAGATGACCGATACATTTTTAATGATTCATGGCCTGTCTTGTGCTATGCTAAGGGATGTGCTCGTGCATTCTCGGCAAAATTCCGCCCCGCTACTGTTGTCCTTTTCTGGGTTTGACTCTTTTAAGTCGAACTGAAATTCATTTTTTCTAAGAAATCAGTGTTGTATTGTATTGTTGCCATGGGAGACGCCAACCCAGAGGCCTGAAACCTAGACGCTGGATATCGTTCAAAAACATGTTGAACTCTTCTGAAGATGAAAAAATAGCGGCATGTCGTCATGCATGGAGAAAGAGGAGAAATCAAATCTTAGTTTAACTTTTGGTAATTGTTTTTCTTTATGTATAAAATAAAGGGGAGAACACTAGAATAGGGTTTAATGTGTCTTCGTCCTGCAGCTTTCCAGGTGAAATAATTTCAAAAACACGTCAAAACCATAATAATTAACATTTCTGAACACTGTGACAGGCAGAATTCCCTCATTTTACTGTCTCACACACACACACTTGAAGAAATCCAGCGAGGGATTTGAGTCTAACCACAGAAAAACACGAGCAACATTGACGTGACACATCGAAGCTAACTGATGTTGTCACTGGCCTCTACCGCCCGGACAAAGTGCTGTGTGTGACTGTGATTGTATTTGTGTGTGCGTGCGTGTGCGAGCAGTAAGGCCCATTAGTGTGCAGTAATGGGAGGGGATATTGGTGGTGTATAGGTGTAATTACCTCGAGCTAACATGGAGCTCAGGCCGCGTGGCGCCTCCAACACAAATATGAACTGCAGAACATAGATACCACTTTGTCCTCCCTCACAGCTTGACCTGGGGGAGAAAGTTCAACAGGGCCTTTAGCTCTCTGCGAGTGATTGTGTGTGTGTGTGTGTGTGTGTGTGTGTGTGTGTGTGTGTGGGTAGGAGAGGAGAGCCATGGGAAATAAAAGATCCCACAGAAAAAGCATGAGCAGGGCAGAGAGTAAAGAGTGTAGGTGTGTTGGACTATGTCTGCTTCAGCTGTTATCTGCCGGCTCTGTTTTGACTGACTTCTCCCCCGTTGTTCTCCTCCTCCGTGATAATCCGCGGAGCTTTTTCAGAACCCTCCATTCTCATCATCCATCCGTCCATCGATCCAATTCTCTGGCACTCCACATACATGTTCCCCCCCCCCCCGCCCCCCTTTTTCTCCAATCTTTTCCTTCCCTACTACAATCCATCAATCTATCCCCACCTCCTCCATGACACAGATGCTGGACATCTCACAGTTATTATTTGCTTTATGATAACATCTGTTTAGCTTACTGGCTCAACCCCATTGGCCTTAAAAATCCTCCAATAAAGCCTTAACCCAGCCTCCGTGTGGAGCACCACCGCTCCGTCGACTGGGGTACAGTGCAGGCAGTAAGTGGCCACAGCTTGGTGACTGTTAAACTCTGCAGTACGAAGCTGATGTAACCGAGACAGCTAATAAGGCCGTTTGAGTGACGTAACAAAGCCTGTGGAGGTCCTTGGCAACAGAGGCCGTGAACAGCTCATTGCTTGAAACTCACAGCTTGTGTTGGTTACACAAGTCGTCTGCCCCGCGCCTGTCTGACGAGGCAGAATCCCCTCAACTGCGATCAACACAGCGGCTCTCCGCACCAGCCGCGCAACTGCCGACGTTTCACCCAAAACGTCCTATAGACTTGTAGTCTGTTTTTTCTTCTGTACTCAAATAGATCGATTGTTGTGTTGTGCAGTGAGCACTGTCGAATGCTTCAGGGTGCACAGTGTCAGTGTGACTGAACGGATCCAGACACCGACGGAGGGACCGCTGCTGCTGCTGCTGCTGTTGTGCTGCAGAAGTGCTTCATATCTTGGCCAGTGTGAACAAAGTGCTACTGTATTTAAAGGGGAACGGCGCCGATTTCACACATCAAGCCTGTTTGCAGGTCTTGGGTGCTGTTATAAAATGTGATAAAAGAAGCTGCGTGAAGTCTGATAAATGTCTTCAAGTAATGTCACTTGAGTCAGCGTTGGTTCAGGGCTGAAGCCTTCAAATTTGAAGATGGAGAAAGTCTGAGGACGTGGGATTAGAAGGAAAGGAGTCTCCTCATCTCTGCTTAAGGGAAGTGCCTTGAGGCTACATTAGCAGCTACTAGCATAACACACCGTCGATCTCTGACCGAACATGTGAGTGGTCAAGTTGCATTGTGGGTAATGTAGGCAACAGGTTTTGACAAGGAAGAATGCATGGAGTAAAAAAGCCGATACCTCTGGCTCTGCTACATCAATTTGTATCTTCTTCTTTTTTTAACTGTCCATTTTGTCCTAAGAGTTCTCTCTTGAGGCGACACACAATTAAATTTGCTTATGTTAAGCAATATTGATATAGAGAATTATTGTTAGTATATCAGTAGATTTCTGTCTACTCCTGGTTCACTATATGAGAAAGAACCAATCGTTTGATGTTGTGTTTCTTCAGTGTATCTGATACCTTTTGTCATATAGCAATCAGAAGAAAAGCACAATTTTTTTCAAATCTCACCTTGGTGTCCTAAAAGAAATCGGTTCCCAGGCAACGAAACTGCATTGTCAATTATATTTCAAGGGAAATATATTTTCTCCCAGATTTCTACGTCCACAGAAGAACATGTAGTGAGGAGGTGAGGGTGGGTCAAACAAAGACGAGACTTTCACCCAGGAGACCCCTGTTTGTGTCCTGTGTGATATGAAAAGTCAAAGTGGATTTACTTTGACTTTGCATACAATGTTTGGCATTGGGTATACTTGCAAGTAATGATGGAGGACCTCATTGAATGACATGATAGAAGAGACTTGTTTGTTTGATGTTTGGCACTGAGATAGTGTTCAATTGTAACAAAGCCAACTTGTTACCGTAATGTTTCTGTTTCTGCTTCCTGGAACAGCTGACTTACGTTTAAACGAGGAAACTTGATGAGCAAAGCCCGTTCTTCAATCAACTGGAGGTAATTTTGTGTGCAAGAAAGACTTTTGTTTTGCATTTACACATGTAGTTGTGCTGGTCTGTTACCAGGTGTGAAATTGTGTAACTGCAAAGCATGCTGACAGCGAACATGTGTGCGAAGGAAAGTTGAGGTTAAGAAAAAACAAACAAGAAGAAGATGGAAGAAGAAGAGAAAGACGGCGTGGGGGTTATCCAGAGATTTGTAGAGCATGGTGATGTCATGTCGGTGGTTTGGGACATTTTTATCACACATGGTTTCTGTTTTAAGTGGGCTGCTGCTTGGCCTGATGCATCAGAGTGGACTGGACAGACCTCAAAATCCAAAGAACACATTTGCAGATACATGCCGACCTCTGGCCAAACTAGACATTTGGTTTCAGGCTTTTTATTTTTGTGGCAAACTACTTTTTTGACAAGTTGTCATCTGTTGGAGTCCTTTTGGAAGAATTTGTTGTTTGGTGTGTTTTTGTACCAACATCATTTCTGTGTAATACAAATCAAACTGTGCACACAAAATTGATACATTATTACCTCATGAAGTTGCTATGGCTGTTGGCAAACACATCCAGCAGACATTGAGCAACGTTTGCATTACTTTGGAATTGTGGTTCTGTCCATCAAACCAATGTAAGTTGACTCTGGTTGCTGTTTAGAGCTGTTTACCACCTGTGGTTTCATACCTTTTTATTGATAACTCCTTGCTGTAGCAGAAAACAAACCAAAACAATGAAGTTACCGGCCATAAAACCTAAACAACACATTTTTTTGACGCACTGTTAATGTGAAAATCTAAATTTACCCAACTTAAATGTTGACAAAGTGTGAGCAGAGTATTTAGTAGCTGTGACAATCTGATGCAAGATGATGCAATCTGGCAGAAATTCAACTTGTGACAGTGACACGCTCTCAAAGCACTGTTATGTATTGTGTAAGCTAACAGTATACGTTAACACTCGGAAGTCAGCGCCGAGGAACTAGGTTCTAGTTCTCCTCCTTCCGCCGGAGCCAATCTTCTGATGGTCTAGATCAGGGGTCTTCAACGTTTTCAGGCCAAGGACCCCCAAACTGATAGAGAGATGGAGCAGGGACCTCCTACTATATATAGTGTTTCAAATTGTGTTTTATATTAAACTGGGCCTAGTGCCATGTATAAACATACCTTTTTATTGTGCATTCAATACTAAGCTATTCAAATAATACACAGGTTCATATATTCATGTTTTTATTTTAAACATGTGCAAGGTACATTGAGCAGGGTGGCCGTGCCACTGCCATTTAGAAACATACCTTGTCAGCTGATACCAATGCCAATATCAACATTGTCTGTCAATTGCATGATAATCATGCATACAAGCTATTCAAATTGATGTTTTTATTTTAAACATAAATGTCACGACCCCCCTGCAGTACCTCCACGGACCCCCTAGGGGTCGCGGACCCCCTGTTGAAGACCTCTGGTCTTGATAGATGCATCAGTATTTATTTGAGACTGTTTCATAGCCAGTTTAAACTCCTTACAGTCATTTGAATATTATATTGGCACTTTCTGGCCATATGAACTGCCCTACATTACTGTATTGGTTAGTTTTGCTACTTTTACTTCATTCCTCACAATTTTTCCTCATATCGTAATTACTCTGTCACCGAAGATATATAGGACTCATGCATGTGAGTTTTGAGTTCCACCTTCATACCTGTGTAACGGGCCGATAAAGAGGGGCCAAACAGTTTGGAGATAAAACAGAAACCAGAGCGACGGAGGGATGGGCAAGCCTGTTTTCACTCACTCCCTCATACGATCTCTATTACTCGTCTGCCTGTTTTTGTCATCACATCATGCCATTTGCTCAGTTTCAACGTGCTGTTGACTTTATGCACGTAAATGTGCGCCTGTAACTCATAGTCATAAAGACGGGGCTCCGGGAGAGGAGGTTATGTCATGCCTTCTGAGATTCTGGAAACGATTGGTGATGCTGATGGTATAACCTCAAAAACAGAGGAAGTGAGCGGTGCAGACGGAGATATACGAGGAGAGTCTGACGGATGGAATGACACGATAGTCGCAGCTTGAGCTACTTTGAGGTATCAAACTTAAGTTGAAGTTTAATTTCAGGTGCAAATTGAACAACACACTGTCACTATTTTCCTCTACATTTGCACCACTGCACTCTGCCATACACAGGTCATGTGAGGACAGGGGTTGTTTTGGGTGAGTTGTTCTAACAACTGGCAAATTTCAAGGCCACATCCCGAACTTTGCGAAAACACGGGCGTGCATATGAATAGCCTATTCACTTATTCTCGAATCAAAAAACGAGGGTTGGGCTATTTTCTAGCCTGCAGAGGGAAAGGTTAGCAAAACCAGCTGACCCCCCCGTTTCCCCGGCTACCATGTTTACATAACCAACACACTCATATGTTCATGTATGTGCAATCACGGGGGCCGCAAACCTCCCTGGCAGGCTTTATCTGTGGCAGAACAAATCAATCATGTGTATATGCATTCGTGTGTGTGTGTGTGCTCCTTCATGAGTGATTTGAATATGCATCAGTAGCAGTCATTTCCCTCCAGCTTTTGAATTATGGATTATTGTATTAGTAGGCTGAACTATGATGAAGTCAGGCGGAGCAGAATTAATTGGTTTTACCCCAAGAAGGAGCAGCATTGCTCCACCGTGTTGAAGTCGCGGTCACCTCCACTTAAATTTTTTTATGAAAGTGTTTGATCAGAGGATTCAAATGAGAGAATTGTAGTTAAAATGGCATTTATCTAGTCAATTACGTTATTTATACAATTCAAGCTGGAAGCCTCCGATTGCAGCTCTGTAGCTGTCTTACACACAAATGGTGACTTTGTACGACTGGACTTTAATTAATCTTCTTATCCGCAGTGCCCCTGGTTCATTACAGCCACAAGTCGCTTGCTAATCACAGTCGAGTTCAGTGGCGTGTTTTCTTCTTCCAAATGTTGCTGTGTTCCTCTCTGTTGTCATAGAGAGAGCAGGAGGTGGGTGGATAAATGGTTCCCACATGTCCGAATATGACTCTGTTCATTAGCTCTCTCTGTGTGTGTGTGTGTGTGTGTGTGTGTGTGTTAGACAGAGCTCTGATTAATTAGTTATATCGACTAAGCTCTGGAAACACCAGAGTTTGGACCTGGCCACTAATTGTCATAATCCACCTCTGTTTGTTTCTTCTGCTCGACCAGACCTCCCCAGCTGAGAGTGTGTGTGTGTGTGTGTGTGTGTGTGTGCGTGCTCGTGTCTGTCACCTACACTCTCGACAGCACATGACTTGGCATCAGCAACTCTTCCCCCTCTGTTTCTTTCTGTGTCTAGACTTTAGCAAAGAGAGCGAGAGGTAAGCTGAGATGCAGAATGAAAGACGCAGAGAGAAAAAATGCTTTCTG
Source organism: Leptoclinus maculatus (assembly GCA_032191485.1). NCBI lineage: Eukaryota > Metazoa > Chordata > Actinopteri > Perciformes > Stichaeidae > Leptoclinus > Leptoclinus maculatus. The sequence goes on from JAVDOI010000015.1 coordinate 13,514,364, forward strand.
CTCGACCTCGCCGTGGTCAGAAATATTGAAAAATGGATCCCAGTGGATGCTCCATTGTCTATAGATGGTTTAAACTGGTGTGCTGCTCACTGAAGCTCGTAAAAGCCCTTCGGCATATTACGTTTTGCTGATTTTGCATGGCGCAGGGCCTCTCATGACGCTTCCACCCCGGCTATGAAGTAGCGTGCTGTATCCACCAACAGGGCTAAAGCCTGCTGAAGTGTCTTTGAGCAAGACACCAGTCCTCCAGCTGCGTCTATCTGTCAATAGACTGCAAGTTTGAATGCATGCCTGTCTAAATTGTTGTGTCCTGTCTGTTCGCCCACCTGTGCTTAGCAATCGTAACTAAGTAAGTTTTGGATTTATCCACATGCCACAGACTTCGATGGCAGGTAACGCTAGGACGCGTCTAAGGCCATGAGTTGGCATATCATTAGCTAGCTGCAGAAAAAGCCCTGTTCAGGACTGAGACACCCATTGTGTAGCAGACCAAGGCACAACCTCCGGGTCCGAAAAGTGTAGCCAATGCCGAAGTGCCAACATGAGTTTATGGTTTCAATCACTAGTTTCAGGTCTTTCAATACAGCATGATGTTCATTTAGTAAATTATGGTCCATTTAGAGTCAAATAGACTATAATGCAGGTATGCTTTAGGGTGTGTCTACCTTGTGATTGACAGGTTGCTACCACAGTGTTATCCGGACTTGGAGTTGGTGTTTTTTCGTCTTACAACTTTTACCCTTTCACAGTGTGTTTTCAGTTCATGACTTGTTCATTTTAACATTTTGGTCGCCTCAACATTTCTTATTCAGTGTGCTGTTGCCAAACTCAAGGTTTCAAAACCGTAGTCCACAAATCCAATTAACTATCCTGTAATACATGAACAATACTGATCTTTTATTTTCATGTCTACTACGTGGAGCATCAACTGGTGATAATCCTTCTTGAATTCATACCTTGGACCTCTGGTCATTTATTTATTTCATTGTTATTGCATAGCACGAATTCGACTGCAAAGTAAAAAGTCCAAAATGAATGGTCACAGGTTAAAAATAGACACCTGCTTTTGTCTACGTCTGTCTGAAGGCAAGGCCCAATTTCAATACAAACACAAATCTTCGTTGATAAATCGGTCACTGTTATTGTTAACGGAATAAGTGCCATGTGCCATTGAAAGATTGGCAGGTGTAGCAACAGTATACAAAGGAAAGCTTGGCTTAGAAATAGACAAGAAGCAGACCTGATGAGTGCAAGTGTGACTGCACATTAAAACAGACTAATTCTGGAGGGAAAAACTGTTTCATTGGACGAAAAAGCTCTCAGCAGGAGAAGCCAAAGAGATTATTCCTCCCTCTACAGCAACACTGTTTCCGAAAAAACTTCAAACTCCAAACAAATACACACTGATGCAAAAGGGATTAGTCAGACGCACACAGTAATTGATGACAGAGTATTTATCTGTGTTTTCTTTATTAGTCACGGGATCTCCCTTTTTAATGTGCTGACTGGTTTGTTGCAAGTCAGCCAGGCAGGAGGTCTAACGGAGTCCAGCAGCCCTGCAAACAGAGCACTGAGCCAGGGTTCGGCCATGATGAACGTTGCCTCTCCTCCCGATCCTGATGAATCGGACCTCCTCTTAGAGAGAAGGCAAAATCCCAAAGATAGCCGTCCTCCCTATCTAGTGGTACTCTATTTATATGTTGTTGTGGAGAATCTGAGCTTATCCTGCTGTCCCCTCTCACCTCAACATGCAGGGGATGCAAACATCTGTTCTGGGGGTTTATGTAAGATACTTATGTATTTGTTTGTTTTAATACTGTGACACAGCCACCCTGGGAGGGAAACAAATGCATCTCCAGGAAACACTAACACGGTTAGAGCAGCACTAGCTGTGATGCAAGAGGGTGAGACAGATGACAATAGGAGGGAGATGTGTAACCCAGAGAACAGTCGTGGTGTTCTAACAGATATGTGGCAGAAATCTCTGTCAGTGCATTTCCTCTGAATCTGTCCCCAAATGTCTACTGCAGGTAGTTGTGTTGCCTGTTGCTGATTGGTCGACAGTGGCAGTGATTTTTGGACAGTACCTTGGAAGGAATTTTGAAAAATGTATTTAAGAAAGAGTAAGAATCATGACCACTGTTTTCACTCCATATATACGGTAAATACCTCAGAATTGCTGAGGGTTGCTTGGAGCTAAGATGGCCATGTGTTGTCTTAATTTGTTTGCAATTACTTTGCATTCAACATTTATATTAACCCTTTAACCCCTAGTCCTAATTTGTAGGCCTCTGCTCGAAAATAGCATACCCATACTAAAGAGAGTACAGATCTCTAACTGTAAGGTCTTTTTGGATAATTTTGATGGTATAAATAACACTAACACTTGTGAGATTTTGCTCAGATGTGTAAATATCAGTGTATATGTTACTGGTTCATAGTAAATGAAGATGGCACACAGCTCAATTTAAAATGTTCAGGTTCGCCTGAAAAAAAAGCACTTTTATTGATATTATTTATTTGAAAGAATGCAGGTCCAAGCCTAAAACATCTCTCAAATCATAGCACAATATGTGATCAGTCTTTCTGCAAAAGTTTGACTTTGATAAAGTAAAGCCCAACAAAATGAGAGAGGTTTTAGTACAGAGAGTTCAGGCGAGATTTCCAAAATGTACATTTTGGCACATCTTGGCACCATGTGTGCCATTTGACTTTTCTCATGTACCAAACTACATATTTCACTTGTTTATCACTAATGGTGTTCAATACATCCAAATACAACAGTTATGAACAAAATGAACGGTGAAAAAACTCGCGATGATACAACAACAAGCTGTGGTGTGCAGGTGCTGTGCGTAAAGTAGTCGTGTGCGTAATGGTGGTTTTCGTCTGCTGTCTTTTATATATTCTATTTGCTCATATATCAGCGATAGTATGACGGAGAGAGATGTTACGGATATGTCCGTCATCTGTGTGTAGTTGCCGTGCTTTCTGCCATCTCAGTTTCTTTGTTAGCATCGAGCTTCGATTGCTTGGTCCGGATATGTGCAGGGTGTGCACACATCCTGGCGAAATATGAATGTGGTACTGTAGTAATTATAATAGGCTTTGAGTGAGTTGTGTTTGGAGTATGTACAAATTGATTAAATCTTATTTTAACTCAGGTTCTGAAGTTTTACGTGGTATGCAACATCATTATATTTCGGTTTCATAATTAGTATATGTTCGATGGTCTAAGATGGAAAGTACTGGAAACGCCCCATATATGGGGCGCTAGGGGTAAGAAGGTTAATATTAAACATTGTAGTGAGTGTGGCGAAACAAGACCATGAGTCTACGGCCTCATACGGGGTTGCTATGATCTAAATGCTAATGGCAATGCTAACATGCTGATGTTTAGCAGGTGTTGACCGTATTCACCTTCTAAGTTTAGTGTGCTCACATGCTAATATTTGCAAACTAGCACTATACGCAAAGTACAGTTGAGGCTGATGGGAATGTCATTAGTGTTGCAGGTATTTTGTCAATAACCAAAGTATTTGGGGGATAGAAATCTTGACCCGATCATGGCGCTCGATGAAAAGTTAAGGGATCCATCCACTAGTTGTGGAGACATTTCACTCAAATCCACAAATGTCAGCAAGATTTATCCTCTGGTGACCATGAGTGTCTTTAGTCACATCCCTAGAGTCATGCCTCTAGCATCATCTTATTAGAGAAGTGGGAATTCTGACAGGGAAGAGCCTTTTGTGTTCTGTACATGACGAACTACACGGTGGACCAAGACATCCAGGAAATAAATGTGCTTCTACATGTTAGGATACACATAATGAGCATAAGCCTGGTTTATACACAGCCACATGGTGGTACTCACGTGTGCATATCTACGTTCCCAGGGTTCCCAGCTCACTATTTTCTCAATGTGACATGACTTTCTCCCTAGGTCAAATGTTCAATGTAGGCCATGTTTCCCTGGGTCAATATGTTGAAATAACCTATGCCCTCAAATTTGCTGGCAAGACGGTTTACTTGATTTTATACATTGATATCTCCGCAGTGACTGAACAGCTTTTTACCGCATTTGAAACGTCCATCTTCCCCTCGATCTTTTGCAATTTGAGCTGCAAAGATATCCCTTACCAATCTCTAAGTGCGAGGACCCTGGGGACATAGGATCTTGGAATAAAATAGGGATGACCCAGTAGTATCCATACCAAAAACCAATCCGTTGTACCTACGTCAGTAAACTCTGTCAAACAGAGTGTTTGAGATATCTCGATAACTAACCAACAAACAGGACTGAAAACAAAAAAGGCTAACAGTCACGCCACTTGCAATGATCAGCATCACTTCCTCTTCTTTATTGAGCTCTCCTCTGGTCCCCCCTCCCCGCCCTCCCTCTCCTTGACCTCTGACTTTGACCCCTCAGAGTTACAACAGGCCTGCCTCCCGTCCCCCTGTCACCTCGTATACATTGACAACAGCCCTTTACTAGCAACTAATCGCTGGCCTGCGCCGGAGCGGACGGGCGACCGGGACGCTTTAATTAAAACTTTCCCATGAACAGCCAACCGGATGAGGCACCTGTTAATGATGACATGATGTCACTCTGTTACCACGGCTATACTGGTCCAATTAGCAAACAGAAGTGTTTTCCCAGCCTGTTGTTTTTTTATTGCAGGCCACCAACAAGACTTGTTTTTGCTTGCTGCTGTATTTTTACTCAGCAGATGTTTGTTTTTTCGATGGCTAGCAGGAACACTGAGCAAAGTTCACCTCTCTGGGGCTGGTTCCAGTCTCTGGCACTGCTTTTTATCACACTGACATGAAAACCTACTTTGGGAATACCGTACAAAAAAATGAAGAAAACAGTCAGTGCTGTCATCTTTGCAAGCGGTATCCCCGCTGACCCCTGATACGAGTCTGGTTCACGGTCTGGAAGTGTCCCCATTTAATTTGGGCACCCGTGGGTGTCATTTGATACTGAGGCTGACTTAACTTTTAAAGAGCCCCCCCCTTTTACTGCCCTGGAGGTTACTCTTAAGAAAACACTGTACCGAAACTACAAAAAGCAACTAAATGGCCAGCCACCGCTGACACACATTGTTCTAATGCCACGAAGGTTCACTAGTAGTTCACCGCCTGCTATCCAAAGATCGAGTGTTAAATAAGGCATTATAATCTCACCCTGGACCCTTAGTGAGCCCCTTAAACTACACTAAAACCTTCTGACTACCCTTCCCCCAGACCCAGGTCTTTAGGTGAGGCTAATAAAATACACCTCAATTTTGCACAATAATCAGACGTTTTAATCATGCATAACAGTCCTCCAATAACTTAAAACGTCATCTAATCCCCTAAAAGAGGCTGTGAGAGAAAGCCGGCCCTCCTGCCTAATTTTACCCCAGTGGTTTTAGCCGGGCGCCTGGTCTAATTCAAACTTTACGTGGCCCCAACACGCCTGAGAACAATGTGGCGGCCTTTAGGGAGCAACTACGGTGACAAATGAGCCCAAATAGGCTCGTTGGACTGTGACTGTCGCTGGAGTTTAAGTGGCTAATCTCTCAAAGTTTTAATGTGTTTGCGTGTGGTTTTCTGACTTATCAACCGTGCACGCTTGTGAATCTGCAATTGAATCTCAACCCCTGATGTGAATTTACATTCTTCCTATTTCTTTTGCTTGACCTTTTGTAGAACGTAGTTCAGATGGTGGATAGCAATAAGTGCTCCTGATGTGTGTGCATGTGCGGGTGGCCATTATAGAAGGTACAGAGATGCATGTATGCTGCCTCTGATTTATTGTAAAGTAGATCCAAACTGCTGTAGCACAAAACAATAATTTTCTTGTAAAAAAAATGCAAACTTTGACTTCCATTCGTTATATATATAAAACTGCTGGACGTCCTTAGTTTACGATTAATGCTGTTTCATTTTAGAAGCTTGGTTTAATATGACTGCATCTGTTATAAGGGGCTAATATCAGCTGCATAACACTACATTTACCTCCGTCTGTATCCAATGCGGTTACAAATTGTGTTAATTAAAGCTGCTCTGACCAATATTTTTGTATTAACAATGTATTTAATTACCATGTAAAATATGAAAAGGTTTGCCTGTATTAACAACGAAAGTTACGAATGTAACCACGGTTCTATGAATCCTGGATGACCGCCAGGATTTCTATTTCTATTTTCTAGTTTCTATGAATCCTTTCAGTAAGGATGAAATAGAAACCAGTTCCTCTCAACTCTGCGCAGCATTTTATCGTCTTTTAGGTCATTGTTTGGAACTGTACTGTTTGGATTCTCTCTTTCAGGTCTCATTAGCGTTGCATTGATTCAGTTTGCAGCTGTTCAGTAAAAAAAGCTCTGATGAACCCACTGTACACTACATGACCAAAGGCTGATGGACAAAGTTAGCAACATTAGATGGTGAACATAGTGGAGCATTTAGCAGCTAAAGAGCCTGATATTTTCCTCAGGAGCTGTTGGAGACCATAACAGCTACAAGAAGAGTGAATATTGGACCTACGCCGATTAAGTGGACAGAAACACAACTCCAAATGAATGCTTTATGCTCTAAATCTGCTGAATGTGCAACTGTTTGATCAAATATTAATGTCTCAGTGTTGTTTACAGCGTGTTGAGCTCCCCAAGTGGCCCAAAAATGATGCAAGTTTAAAGTAATGTCTTCTGTAATTTGATCTGTTGAAATATGATTCTGAGGCAGTATGGAGGAATAAGCCGAAGTAATGAGATACAATTTTTGATTCACGTCTCGCTTTATGTAATGGAAAAAATTCTGTGGTGTACCTGCCTGCGAAAAACACAATTCAGAATTTTCTGTAAAATTGAGACTTTAAGAATCACTCTCACACACACACACACACACACACACACACACACACACACACACACACACACACACACACACACACAGAGGTACAACACCAGTCTGGATCCATCTATCCTTCTCTATGTCCAACACGGCTTCCGACTTTGCCCGGCCGCTGAGCTCTCCCGCTGTGTCCACACCGATGTATTTCATTGCTCACTTTCACATACATCCCTCACTAAATAACGGCGCTTCCACCCTGATCCTCTTTCCATCTCACCTCCTCTCTTTTCCCAAGGAAATAATTAAAAAGCCTCTGATATTCCCCTGCTGACCCACTGCGCTGAGGCCGAGCATGAAATCTTTTGTTTTATGTGCTTGTAGGGTCTTGGCATTAAGAAGAAACTCTTGGGCTTGCCAGGGATAGAGTATATATATATCTGCCTCCCTTAAACCACATCTACACCGCACACGCATACTGTACAGCGGTGGCCTTTGTAACAGCCACAGTTCATGCATTAATCATGCGTCCATCCATGATTATTGCAACATACAGGAGAAGAAACATGTGCACAATGTGGCATAAATCGCCATTTGGCTTGCAAGCAAGGCAGTCATTTTGACTGTTTTCAAACTTTGTTCAAATGAAATCCATGTAGAGAGAGATGGCGCCCGCCAGGACGGACTGAAGTGTTGACGTGACTAAAAAGAAACATCCTTTTGATCACGAAGCCCAATGTTGGCAGTGCAATTCTCTTGTTTGTCAGTGAAGTGCATGAACTATCTGCAGACTGGAATCTATGAACGAGTCCAACGCCGGCAGGTGGCGTTCAATACGCTTGGTGTATGAACTGGCTGTATCCTCACTGCGCTGTGTTTTTTATGATCTGATGAATCTGATCATGGATCACTCCCGTCTCACTCCCCCTTTCTCTTCTTGCACTTCTCGTAGGCCTGCTCGTAGAACTGGAAATCCAGTAAGCCAACTACTTTTTTCCTTTTGTAGGAAAGTATTTCTACTTGTATATCTATTTTGCAAGGACATCGCCGTTGCATCCTGTGCTTAGCCAATCCGAAGACGTGTGATTGGTTTAAAGAAATACAAACAATTGAGTGCTATTCAAGACTGGTGAATAATGGCCCATTTGTGAACAAGAATAAAAGTGAACAGCCATGCTAGCAGCTCTTTGAGCTAAAATAATTCACAAAGTTAACCACGTGTTTGAAACTGCGACCGCAGTGGCACGTCATAGTTTGACCGTTAGGGCTGCCCGATGTGTTAAAAACGGATCCAGACCAAGTATGTGACGAGTTGGTATGTTAGCAGGTATAATGGTTAATATCTTAGTTTAGCTTGGTAGCATGCTAACATTTGCTAATTAACACTAAGTGACAACGACGCCAGGCTTTGCAAAAATTCTGTCAGAAAGCTCCAGAGCAATTAGCACGTTTAACCATTTAGGTTATTTAGTAATTGTCGTTTGGCACATAAAGAATAAACTGATCAATATTGGATAGTGCTGCAGGAGTGGCTTTAAAAGCTTCTCTGCATGTTTTAAGACCTTTTTTTTTTTACTGCGATTATGGCTCACCATTTCCTAAGACTGCCTTTCGACAATTTTCGGTCCAATAAACGTGTTGGCAAGTTTCCCTGGATGCTCGACTTCTGTAGGAAATTAACTGTCTACCAATGATGTGTTTCTTACGATATGAATGCAGGGCCACACACGTACATCAGTGCTGTCGGGGCTTCTCAGTTACCCATTCTAAGCACATTCACTTTGTCCAGGCCATCTCTTCCCAGGCACTCAGATCTGCATGGTGAGCTCATACTCAGCCAGACCAGAGCACTTAAACATGTTCTTATAAAAAAGATAACTATTCCCTGGAGACTTCTGAGCCAGACTGACAGTATATATGCACTGCTTAAAGGCACCACAGTCCCTCCACATGCAAGGGTTTAGGCAAGTATAATCGATATGTCAGACACAGCCCATTTTCTTTCTTCAGCTTTCTCTTTTGATAATTCCAATGTTTTTCATGGAAGTTGGAACATCAGCAGTGTAGGACATGCTCTCTATAAGATACTATGGGTGGCAAAAATGTCAAATATACTGTAAAAAGTGTCCCATTATGCTACTTTACTGCATATTCACATCCAGCCAGGAATATTTGACTTCATAAGCAGAACATTGGTGTCAACAAAGGTCGACTTTTTTTGACCACTTGGAGGTAGCCAACAATCTGCAAACACAACATACATATTATCATCTCAAAAAGAGGTGTTGGCAAACAGTTGCCTATTTACACTTCCATCAGACATGGAACTCAGCTTTTAGCTTGGTTTTGGTCTCTGCCAACTCCTGAGAAAAGTATCTTGCTTTTGAGACTACTCACATTAAATGTTAGACTTCCTTTACCAGCTAATTACTATTTGTGTCGGCCATTTGGTGCTGGGCAGGTACTGTAGGTATATGACAGCTTTTTTACTGAAAGTGGCTGTGTGCTGCTGCTGTAAAAAGAAAAAACAACAAGGCTGATGAGAAAGACATTTTCATCCCAAATAACCAAAGAAATGAACTAAAACAATGGTTCTCAACCTGGATATTGGGCCGTAAGGGGCAGTGAGATACATCTGGAAGGTCTGGAGCTGATGAGAAGAAGAGAAAAGCTAAAACAGTTTTTCCTTACTTTTATTTGAAATGTACGTGCACATACATACTCGTGCAACTTACGACAATGTGGTGCAAGTAGAAAAAGGTTGAATCTAAAGGCTCACAAGCCAAGAAGGTTGGGGAGCACTGAGCAAAGAAAATGCTTCAACTTCCTGTAGACCTTACAACTGCAGAGTTGGGTGGTGATTCTGCGAGGGTTCGTCCCTACAAGCAACGCCTGAAACGATCATTTTTAATAAGAAACATATTCATCAGAGATCATGAGATGGTTATGTTACTTGAGAATCTTAAAGAACATCCTCGGTAGACTCTTTGTTGTTGCAGTCCCTAATACAGATTTAGTTAAAAATACAAAAAATATTCCTTTGCAGCCTTGGTGATTTTCACAAAATTACCAAAACAATAATAAGTTTATATGGCAGGATTTATTTTTCCCACTTTCCGTCAGGTTGAGTACCACCGCTACGCACCATAACACAGACTCAGTGTTCCTGCTCGCTCAGCCATAAGGCCTCTGTGGTGTTTTATAAGAGCGTTGAATCCCAGCCAAGACCGTTCTTCTGGGACTTCTGCTACTCTGAGGGTCCCGTCATGGTTCCTCTCCAACACTGGCTCTTCATTTAACAGGGCAGTCAAGTAGGACACACACATACACACATATTCTGCCATTACTGTTGTCTTTTTGTTAGCTACAAACATGTAAAACCCCCAAATTCAGACTCAGCTTTAGGGAGATGTAAATTATCTGCGTGCATGTGGATCGGAGTGCGTGTGGATTTAATGAGAGCCACGCAGCCTTAGTGCCGGTGGCTTGTTTCTTTTCTTTTTTCACTTTGAACTCTAATTTACACCACCGTGAAAACTCGTGGGGGATTTACAGATCCAGTGCTTGAATCTCTGGAGATTTCAGTTTCAGTGTCAGAGGGCACATAAACACAGAGAAAGCAATCCTTTTCTCAAAGTTTCCCTTTTTCACACCGTCTTTCCTCCACTTTTATTCCTCATCCCCGTTCACATGATGAGCAGAACTGTAGCGCATAGCCTGTCCTTACAGCTTTGTGGTGCTGAAGTGCTTCCAGAGGAATTTAAAGTCACACTGACGCACTCTAACCTCCCGCCCAACTGTCAGCCTATCAACCAAACAACCTACTAGTTTACTACAACTCCCACGGAGCATTCTGGGTAACAAACAACCAATCACTCAGTGCCACCAATGTGCAGCTTCTGTGGGTTCACTTTTGGATTCTGCGTACATTTTGGATGAAATTGGCAAATGTGTTGTGGCTTGTTCCAATTACCACAATGATAATAATACTAGAGCCACAGATGGAAGAGGATGTACCATGATTATCATCATTGTGCGTAAACCTAACCAAACTTTAACTATAGTGGTGCCAGATGAGAAAAAGGTTTTATGTTTCCGTCAGTGATTTGTTACGGTTTTGGAAGGCGCCGCTAACAAATGATGTCGTCCTGCTGCCCCGTGTGGAGGGCAACGATGAACAACAAACAACGGCTTCATCCAGCCATTGAAATCAGATTATTGCGCTTTCTTTTTTCCCTACTAACTTACATTGTCTTTGATGAAAACGCGTTCATCTGGAACGTGTAGAATGAACAAAAAGCAGGTTTCACTTTTGTTATTACTTTTACCAGAAAGGAACAAAACCTAAAATTGGATAAGAGTTGCATTCATCCATGTAGTTGATTTATTGAATCTAATTCTACTTTAATTCCTGTTTCCTTGTTATCAAAACCATGTTGAATCATAAAAGGAAAATAGCAAAGCACTAAAAAATATGAATGGACGGATTATTTTTCTTGGTCAAAAGATTGTAGCTACAGCGAAGTTCTCGGCTCCGTGCAGCGGTGAAGTCCTGCCCAAAGTCAATTTTCGCCTCCACTTCTGTGCCTTTCGCAGACCTTCAGTTGTTCCTCTGCTGCGGCTTGAGCATATAGTCGGCTTCACCATTAAGAAATAATGAGGTACCAGTGCCAAGCCCGTGGTCAGCACCACCAATCAGGAGCGACCCAGTGACAGGAGAGTCGGTCCCGGATCTGATGGTGCAATCCAAGATGGCAGCGGACCAGCGGACCAAGTTCTACTGCCTGAATCCTTTTGTGAATCATTACAGTATATAATCATGACAGTAAAACATTAAATTCAGAGCAATTTATTACAGACAAATAGCTAATTTGAGATTTCACAGGCATTTGATTTGCATGAGTGTTTTCTGGAAGAACACTTTCCTGATCAGTACATCACCCACACTACATCGTGGGGCCAACTTGGATGAGGGCACTGCTGGATTAGGATAAATGAGAAATTCATACTTTCACAAGAGCAACTGATCAGTGATTGATGAGGCTTGGGCTCGAGAGAGATTTCAACCTCCAAAAGAAGAGGATGTTGGTTCAAAAAACACAAAAAAATGATACACTCCAGAAATATTTGGTGACCTAATATTGAAAAAAGAAACAATCCAGGAGGGAGGTTGTTTTTATGCTACTTTGTCATTGATTAAACGTGGTACTATATTTAATAAATCTTATTTTAAATAGTGAGATAAACATAATTGCAACCTTTTATGCTGGAAACTGGGTCTCAAGTGAGCTTGAGTTTATGGCTCTTGGCCACTAATGATTCAGTTTTTCAGTGAAGCTCGCATGTAATTACCAATGTGCCAAGGTGTCAAACATAAAACAGACGTCCTGTTTTCTTGTTACTGGCTTCGCTGTCTTTCTGGCTTGTCCTGTGTGGGAACGCTTAGTGCTCGAATGTAATGCTATAATTACACATAAGAGAGCAGCAGTGTAAAAATCGAAAAGAAGTGACATTTATGAAAGGAGTAATCAACCTCTTTTGACCCGCAACCACTGAAAATAAACAGGTTTCCACTCACAGCGCCCCCGAAACGATAGAATGGTAAGCTTGGACAAATGTTCACGAAATAGCAACCGGGAATAAGCTGTAAGAAAAAATTATCATTAAATAATAATTGACAATCACTGACGGCTGTCCACAACCGTGTTAGCATGTTATCACAATATGGTGAACATAATAGCAATCACTGGCAAATTTACACATTGAGAAGACATGGAGCAACATCAGCATTTTAGTTGAAGTCGTGTTGGTGTCCTCCCAAATGTTAGTACATATTCAATCTCCTGTTAGCTTTGTCTTGGTCCCCAAAGAGGAAATATCCTGCTTTTTACCTGCTAAACGCTCCACTAGCTAGTCACAACCTGTGGGCATGAAGAGCAGCTGTGGCTAAAAATAAGAATGGTGACAGTTTATCAAAAACGGGAAAATTTTGCAAAACCAAAACAATGACCTGACAGATGTTCAAATTGAGGAGAGCTGAGGTGAACTGCAGTCCAGATGATACATATCTGGCGGTTCATTACTGTGAGTGACTGTTTTCACATTACACATAGTCACGTGATGTACCGTTAATATAAAAGAGCTGGAGATGTCAAAATATTACTGAGCGACTGCACAGAACATCAACCCTCAAAACCACCCATCACGATGATATGCCAAGTGGCAGTGAAAATAAATCATCAACCAGAGTCATGCAAAGCCTATATTTTGATTAAATGTGATGACAGTGGACACACAAACACAAGCCTGTTATCACTCTTAATAAATAAAACTTACTTAAAACTTGATCTCTGATTCTTGCTAATTTCGTCATGAATATTAAATGTTTTCAAGAACAACTTGGAGAGATTTAAAACAGAGTTTGTAAGGGCTTTAAAGGGTGGCAAACATTGTAGCATGTCCTGGGATAGCTCACCGCCCTCCAACTCCGGATCTGTGCCACACTAAAAGAAATATTTTCATCTCTGGTGGTTAGGCTGTTTAGTTTGCTGGCCCAAAGTAGAAGATGAGAAATATTATTGGATTTATAGTTCCTGACTGTTAACCCACTTTGACTCCATTACCTCCCAGCAGCAACTCAAAACCCTGGAACATCTGTCTCTGTCTTTGTTTAGAAAAGACAACTCGCATCTCCTGTTGTCCTGAGTGTGTGTGTGTGTGCATATTGGCAGATCGGTTCACCTACATGTGTGTTCATGCCTGTGTGCACTTGAGTGTGTACCAGAATGAGCCATCCTTTGGCCAGCGCTGAGGCCAGTGGGATGTAGACTCTGTTATTTTAGTGATATCTGCATCTGGAAGACAAATATTGTCGTCTTGCAGACCTATTTGCTCAGGCTTGGTAAGAGAATGTCTGCATCTCTTGCGGTTCCTTTCAAATGTTAACTGAGAGAGTCCGAGGCCAACTTTTCTGACTTCAAGGCCTGAAAACCAAGATGTAGTTGCATCATCGACCTCAGCCCTCGGTCTAGCTCTTGTCCTAGTTTCATTGTTTGCTTAAGTCCAGCTCTCTGAGGAAAGCTCCCCCTCAGATACTTTAACACTGTGAAGACAGTGTTCATAAAGAGTTGTAATTGACTTGCTTCTGGCGCATCTATTTCATCTATTACAACCCCCAGAAATGAAGTATGAACTTATATATGCAGCAGAAAAGGCAAAAGGGATAGTGATAGTAAAAGGAACACAAAGAAATGATGTACAACTGTAGAGAAAATGAATTATTTGATGTTATTATTACTCAAAACTGATATGGCTTTTGAGTACAGCACTAGTCTCAGACCTGGAGCTGCTCCCTGGGCGTTGATTGCATGCTGGCTACCCACTGCACAAAGTTAGAAGCTCTGGGAGCCTTTGAGCTAACTGCTAAATAGCGCGCTAACATGGTGATGATTGGATGGTAATGTTCGCCATGTCAATCTTAGTTTAGGATGTTAGCATGCTAAAATTAGCTGCAGGGATATTTCAGTCTGAAGCAAACTAAAACTCAGGGTGACCTAAAAACTGTGAACAAAACCTGATGTTTCTCATTTATCGTTAAGGTTACTGAAGTACTTTCTGCTGTTGAACACCATTGTAGGTTCTGAAAATATCTCACCTTGTCGACAGGGTAAACTTCTGTTTACCGGTTGCAAAAAGTCAAGATGGCGACGGCCATAATCCAAGATGGCGACGGCAAAATCGCCGAACTCAAGGCTTTGTCACAGCCCACAAACCAATGGGTAACGTCACAATGACTACGTCCACTCCTTATATACAGTCTATAATCTAAGCACACGTCTGACCACAAACACACACATACTGACAGATGTGAAACTAGCTTGAAACGTTTAGGCAGAGAGGGCAGTGGAACATTGCTTACCTGCCATAATTAGTAAATCGGGCTCAGTTGCTAGTTCATTGGGTACCCCTAAAGGTTAATTTTATTTATTTGTATCCTTCATTTTACAACTCTAGCTACAGGCAATGCTGTCTAATACAATGCATCCCCCCCTTCATGAGGTTACAATTTAAATAAGGCTTTGATTCAACTAACCGTAAGATTAACGGATGTCCTAAGCCACAGCGGCTCCAATGTCGTGCTAAAATGCTTTACGATATTGAATCCTGCACTCATGGTCAGCGAACATTCCCTTTGTATGACTATACAGCAGAATACCAAAAATGATCGAACCGGTAACATTAAAATATGGTGTCCGTATGCATTTTAAGTGCCCTCTCATGTATAATTCTCTGATATTTTTGTGGAAAAACATCAACCACTTGCCTCACCCACTCACTTTTCTCAAGCTCTGAACTTCTTGGCATCTCTGCTGTGTCTCTCCCAACAGGGGCTGCAAAAACAGCATTAGCATACGTGGGAGGGGATTTTGTTACCATTACTCACAATCAGATAGCGCACAGTTGACCGTGACATAATTCTATTTATAATGGCCTGAGACTGGCTGTAGCAATGTCATATCCTTCTATCTGGGCTATCTTCATGTCTGCCCGCAGAGCATGACGAGAGAAGGCGTGGTGGGGGAATGCACTGCCCTGGCTGAGCGAGGACTGACCGACGACTGGTCATAATGTAAATGTAATTATACAGTGGGTAGTTTCAGCCAAGCAATCTGATTGGACGATGGTGCGGTCAAGCCATGGTGATAATTCCCATGAAGCACAGCTAACCATGCCTGTTTAAGAAATGTCATCTCAAGGTGCAATAAGATCGATGGACCTGTGCATCCAACTATCTCCTTTTTACTGCTCTTTCCCTGCTCTTTGGCTTTCTTTTTCTCTTTCCTCTCCTCCTCCGTCCAAACTCGTGGAGTCACGGTGAAACCTGGGTTGCACATGGATTCGATAACATCTTTCGAGTTAGGGATCAGGCCCCGGTCTGTGCTGCTTACGTAAAGCTGTAACAAGGCCCATTTAGACAAACAAAATGAGGTAAATTCACCAAAGCCATTTTCTATTTATGCGTAATTAGACTGATTTCTTCGCAAATGGTCAAGCGAGAGAGAGAGAGAGAAAAGGCACAGATTACATTTTGGATCTCTTTGTGGGTTTAGATCTAATTGCAGATTCACGAGTGGTTGATATGCCGCAGCACGGCACACAAAACACGCACGGTGGCACTTTAACATTAAGTCACACGGGCGGTACCACAGTGCAGTTCAGTTGAAATTGTCATTCGTCCTTGCACAAATGCAAAAAGTGTCGGTTATATGAAATCATAAGCAGCACAATGCGTTGTTTTTAAGTGGGTCATGGGAAACGGTGTAATGCAAGATTAAACATGTATTATTTGTCTTGTATAAAGATTAGAAAAAAATGTCTGTGGCATTATCAGAGTGATGAAATAAAAGCATTAAAACATAAACTTGAATATTTTCAATTTCTTTGTTTTATTTATTTAATTCATTTAACCAAACGTTCACAGAACGTTCATGGGAAGTTGTTTTCCAAATGTTTGTGGCACATGTTTTCCCGTGTTTCAAGGCTAATGCGACGCAGCTTTTGCTAAAAAGAAAGTTTAAAAGTAAGAAAGAGGCTATGACGCGCCCGGGTAACGAGATGTTCGCAGGGCATTGTTTTCAGAATGTCCAACGTTTTTTCGAACAAAACAAAAAAAAGTGACTCCTCTCTCGCTGTGTTTCCATGTTTAGGGCCAAACTAACCAATCAGTTATTGGTTAAACGTGTATTATGGGGGTGCTTTGCCCACCCCCTGTGCCACAGGCCTTGAGATTACATAAGTCTCTCAACCTGCATATGGAATTTGAATATTGTATTAAGACATAGTCCTCATATTCTCTGGAAAGCACTTCCACGCTGTGAGCCAGCCCTCCGTCTCCGGCTCCTGCAGGTTCACACAGGTCACAGGTGGTTGCATGTCGGGGCAAGCAGCTCCAGATGGATGTCAAAGGACACCTCTCAATTTCACAACTCACCTCTGAGATAAGTCAACACTGCAGCGAGAGGAAGGGCAAATGTGTCAGTGAGGGTGAGAGGAAACGCACTGTTTTCTTATTATTTACCTCCGTCTTATTTTGGCTCTTTTTACACGGCATTTAAAGCGTCATCATTTTGGCCCATTAATGTTCTCATGACTTACAACAAAAAGCTGCGTCGAGTCATTTATTTCTTTTCCAATTCCAGTTTGGACCTTGTTAAAAATATTTAAATGTAATGGTACAATTGGAGAAAGAACAGGTCCAAAAACATGGCTTTTTCAGCTTTTTTACATCACTGTCATTTTACATTGGTTGAAGGCTCATGTTACATCCTAGAATACATACAAACAGTCATCCAAAGAAAGAAAGAGTAGCCTTTTCTTCAGTGTCTGTCTCTCTGTTTCTCTTACTCTAAACTTTAGACTCTTTCAATGGAATTCAATCAGGGAAATTCCCTCTTTTGACACTCTGACAGCTCTGGTTTGTGTTGTTCAGGATAATCAGTGAATTCTAGAGTCGAGCCGAACCTGTAATTACCAGGGATATTAGCAATAGGCAGCAGTCATTTGTGTCTATATACAGCCGGGCTTTTGACAGGGAGGCTGAGCCCATGCTGAAGCTTTTTTTTTTGTGCAAAAGCGAACAAGTTGCAAGGGAAGATTGGCAAGGATGCTGAATGTGTTTCATAATTAGCCTCAAATATGTGCAGCAGAACTAAGTATTCTGTACTACAGTTAATATTATGGGATTTATGCAACCCAGTCGCCAGAAAAATCGTATTTTCTGCAAACTACAGGATATGTTGAATGCTGAACCAAAAGTACTTTTCACAACAACATTTTATATCAGCCTCGTATCACGCAGGCAGAAACACAAAATTCCATGTGGTTAACACTGTGAAACGACTTTGTTAAGGTTAGAATGTGTGGTTTTGACCAACCATCCACCTTTCCCACCCGACTTTGGTGGGCTTTCTTGCTATTTATACTCTTTATTATACCACGTGACTTTCATACCAGTTGCTCGTTGTACCGCGTCACTCGTTCTGACCGAATGCAGAAATGTCGCCGTTCAACGTATCCGTGGTTTGCAGAAACGTACAATACCAAGATATTTTTCCTGCCGACTGGGCCGATTTATTAGATCAAATCCAAGTTAGCAGATAATTGCAATGACAACGGATTTGCAATGCCCTTCCTGCATCCCTTTCTTTCATCGCTTCCTACCAAATTACGTCATGTAAAACATTGTTCAGTAATAAATGCTTTCGTGGAGCTCTTGAACAGAACCACCAAATTCCCTCTTTAAATGCAGATGAGGAATTGTGCTGTGACGCCTGTTATCTTGAAGCCATTTGGCCCATGGTCCGTGTGGTTTCGAAAAGCTCAAACCGTTTTTTAAATGCTCCATGTTGCTGAATCACTACCAGCTGCCACAGTCAGCGTCCTGCCAGGTTAGTCACCAACCGATGTGTTAGCAGCTGGCTGTGACGCAGGCTGCCTCTGTACAGGGGTTAGTTTGGTTTAGATGCAGAAATTATAAGATAATCAAAATAAACCAAATCACACATTGCTCTTAAACGGAAGGAAGAAAACTTGAGATGACAAGTACTTAGTACATGATGCAATCAGAGGCAGTAATGGCATCGATAACTGATCAAGAAACAGTAAAAAAAAAATGCAAGAAGGCCAGTTCAGTCTTAATGCTGGATGTAGCATACCCATGGTGTTGTCATGCACAAATATCCTGGTGAATATTTGTCATAAATTAACATTGATCTTCATTCAAATGTAATCGTAATTGTAGAATCATTTAATAACAATTCTCTGTTTGGATATTTAGCTTTGACTGCAATTCAGAGGGAGCGCAAACCTCCACCAAACAAACAACCAAGTTACTGCAACATGTAAAAAGATTTCTTTGAATTAAAGCCGTAATGTTTTTTTTTTTTGCCAGCTTGGTGGACCAGACTGTCAACACATCAATGACATATTATCACTTTGTTCAGTTGATATGGCAAATATGTTAGCAAACAGATGCATGTTAACACATCCAGCAGACACGAAGAAACATAACCATTTATTTAGACTCTTGTTTCTATCACTGAATATATAAATTCAACATTCACTCTCATTTCAGCTCCGGTCTAGTCTCCACCTACTCGTGAGGGAAAAGATCTGCCGGTTGGATACTAAATAGTAAGTAAAAAGTAATAAAAGGCGTAATCCATTGGATTAGAAAAAAGTAATTTAACCTGAATACTTTTGGATTACTTTTGACTCACTTCAAAATCAAACAGTAAAATGATTGCACCTTATACAAAAAAAATGGACGCAAATTTGAGTTCCCCAAATATAATTTTTGCTCTTTAAACATCTGAAAACATTTTCAATGACAATAAAATGCATTTTGCAGATTCAGACTTTACAGTTGGTCAAATCAAATTACCCTTACAAAAACATCACTGGCACAAACTACAGGTGTCATTTATATTGTTAAATGACAATATTTTAGAGACGTGATTAAAAAAATGTGTCTAAAATCTGTTACTATCCAACCCTAACGTTCACCAGGTAGTTGCCAGGAGGCGTACAGTGGGTCTTTTCAATAAAAACAGCTACCTGCTGCTGCTGGAAACAAGGTTGATGAGACACTGAACCAAAACAGTGAGGTTGCGAGCAGGGAAACCAAAACAATGAGCTTAAAGGCACTAAACCTCTCAGTAGAACGGAGTTAAAACTGCAGAGTCTGGTGTTAATTCTCTGTGGGTTCCTCACTGCAAGTGACACCTAACACATTTCACATAGTCATTTGACCCATTGATTATAGCTAAAATATTTAATACTGCAGCTTTAAAGGGTTTGGGTTCACAGGTTCTTACAGGGGGCTTGCAGTGTTATGCATTTTAGTTTTTTTGCATTTTAATATACTATTAAAACTGAAATGGCTAACTCCATTCATAAAATTAATTGTATTAGTAAATAGATTGAATAGAGATAAGCGTAGACTGTTAAAAACAATGCAAATAGGGATACACTGATAACAGAGGAGTCAAAAATTATGCATCTTCTATCTGATACACTTCCTACAAAAATATAAGCTGCCTCTTTTTACGATTGTTGTCTTGTGTTTTGTCTCGTCCAGCCTCCCAAAAAGGTTGCTATGATATTTGCCTCAGCTTGGGACACCTGTGAGGGGGCGTGAGCGCCTCTGTGTGTATGTGAGACAGCTGCTGGGGGGATAACCGCAGCAGGTGATGACAGGGCACCCAGGTCTAATTAGAGAGGTCTTCCAAAAGCTGCAGCGCTGATGTCAGTGACACTGCAGCTGCGAGGGTCATCTATGTCCACACACACACACACACACACACACACAGTATTAAACCCACCTATGTTACACACCTGGTAGAGGGTGTGAGGTGGGGGGGTTGAGAGGGAGGGTGCTGAAGTGTCAGTCATCGGCTGTAGTAGAGGGAGATTACGTGCTGACTCAGGCAAACAGCTGATCGACATCAGTCATTAGCTCAGAACGGGGGCTTCCCCACTCTCTAGCTACTTGGATACGAGGACGGCAATACACCTGTACACTGTATTTAGACGGCAGCCGTCCTCCTTCATCCGCAGGTTCGGGAAAGAAGCCAAAGTAACACTTAACTTTACAATGACCTTATTTAAGTTGATTTAGCATGTTTCCATTGTGCTGTGATCCGGTACCATTTTCACGTAAACATTCTCAAGTGCATGGGAATCATTTCGCACTTAAAAATAATAGTTTAACAGTTTGGAAAATACGTATTCCACTTATTTAAAGAGAGCTCGGCTAGCTGTTTTCCCTTGCTGACAGTCATTATGCTAAGCTAAGCTAATCACCTCATGGATCCATAATTAACACACATACACGTGTGTGGTATCAATCTTCTCGTCTAAATCATGACAAGAAAGGGAAAGAGCATATTACACAAAACTCTGCACTACTCCATTAACAGTATGCATGCAGCAGAGGGATGTTTCCAATCACAGAGGGAAACATGGAGGGAAACATGGACAATACTCGTCATTGTCAAATAAGTGTGTAGAAGGCAAAGGGATATTTTCAATAGGATGGACAACAAATCAGTACAGCTGAATTTGTTTTAACTCAAATGTTTTCATAGAAAAAGAGCTAAACTGGAAAGCAGCAAAGTTTGGTGTAGTAAAGTGTCAACTGCTTGGAGAATGGCCGACAGAAAATGAAAAGAAGATGGCACAGTCTCAATTCTTCTCAGTCAGTCTTCGTGTCAGCCTCCCACATTGTACCCATCTTCCCATTCCCACCCACAGAAACCCAGACTCTTGGTGTAGCGTATACGCCACCACAGCCAAGTCTCCAAAGACTGTCTTCCTCCAAAAACACAGTCATCTTGTTTGTACTGCCAATTTAGTGGTTAACAACACGATTCTGGTGTTTAACTAAAGGCCCTTTATCATTCCTCGGCTGACCTCAACATCCCTACAGGGACCTTATGATGACATCATTAACAAGCGCCAAGTATACTGGCTGATAATCCCTGAGATCATGTACTGTAAGTGACGAGGGCAGATCCCGATGGTGGGCGAGAGTGTGAGAGAGAAGGAAAGAGATGGAGATGGAGGCAACAGCCCTACCAAGAGAGAGGCTGAAAGGTTTAGTTCACCTTTACTGCAAAAATGCAACAACTAAAAATATGTTGGCATCCACACATCTAAATATGGTACATCTGTATCTTAGACATCTGTCTTTGAGGTTACTGCTGCTCTCCCAATAGAGTTTCTTTCCGGAACATGTTGTTCCCATTGCTTGTTCATTGCACCTATTTCTCCCAAAGAAATAGTCACTATGCAAACTGTCAACCACAAACAATCAACTGTATCTTTAATGGTTGCTTTTCTTTATCAAACTCTCAAGATTTGATGATACAATGTCCTTATGCCATTAGCCAGCATATGTGCATTCATTGAAACAGGAATATGCAGGACTGATTTATTCATCCACTCACCGACTGTTACCTAACAAGACAAAGAGTCTACATCAATGCTAGCAGCTCTGTGAGGTCGTCTATGGGCTTTACTTTGGCACTCGTTTGCTAAATGCTAACATTAGCCTGAATCCTAACATGCTGGTACAATACTGTTCCATGTTCACCACCTTAGAGCATGGGTCAGCAACCGTTTTGATATGAAGTGCCATTAGTACATATTCCTGTTAATCAGTCTACCATGTCAATATTAAGGTTAACCTGAAGTTTAATCATGATTATGATGTAAAAATTTAAATCTCTAAAATCTCTGTAATTGTATTACATAGGCAACGTGCAAAGCAACATTTTAAAACTTAGTTTTTATTTTTCCCATGATCAGGAGATTGTAATAACATATGAGAGCACTACACAAAAAGCCTGCCCTCCTCACATCTGAGTTGAAATCATGAACCCAATCAAACCTCCACCAATCTTGTTAATGAGCAATAAACTTAACAAATTCTAGACAATCAGATGCAGAGTAGGGTGGGTCTTCTCGGAATGCGAGTGGGAAAAAACAACAATCAAACTACCGTCAAAATCTTTCTCGCACACTTATTGCTAGTGTGCCATTGGTTAAGCTACAGCGTGCCAATGGGTTGCCTACCCCTGGTTTAATGTGTTCTAATTGGCACGAAACTGAAAGTACCACTGGAACCTACGGCAATGTCATCAGCTTTGCAAAAGTTTGGTCAAAAAACAAGATTTAGGAAAATTAAGTTTTTGACCTGTTGATGGTGATCACCAAGGATTATCAAAATGATTACATGCTGTGGGACATGAATGTCTGTGCCAAACATCTTTGCAATCCATCCAACGGTTGTCGAGACATTTTACTCAATACCACAAATGTCAGAGAATCAGTCATTATAATG
Source organism: Leptoclinus maculatus (assembly GCA_032191485.1). NCBI lineage: Eukaryota > Metazoa > Chordata > Actinopteri > Perciformes > Stichaeidae > Leptoclinus > Leptoclinus maculatus. Next base: position 13,537,102 of record JAVDOI010000015.1, read on the forward strand.
TATCCTCTAGACACCAACAATGCCTCAACAAAATGTCATCTATCCAGTAGTTGAGATACTTCAGTTTGGACCAAAGTGGTGGATGGACCGACCGACCCACTGACCAATACTGCCATCCCTAGAGCCACGCTGCTAGAGTTGCTCAAAAAGTTAGCGATCCAACATATTGATGTGCTGGTAAGCGTGCCACCAACAGACAGAAGAAGCATGCTAATAGCAAACATCATCCCTTTTCTCCATTTGTGATCCGACAGCCTTGCCAATCTCAGATGCACTGGACTATGACTTTGCTGGCAAGCATGAACGGCAAGCTCCAGGACAGACTTGAAAGAATGACACATCATTTCTAAACAGCATCATAATCTACGTAAATGCACAGAGCTGGCGGAAAATGATGGAACTATGTACAGCTGTGTGCCTCAGTTGAGTTGAGTAATGTCATGATGGCTACAAGAACATATTCTACGTAACATTTTCTACTGAAAAGTCGGATCAAACTTTCTGGAGCTAATTCCTTGTTCTCAACTATTTGGGCATCATGACAGTTAGTTTTTTATTAAGTTACTCACATCTGTTTTCTTCATAGAGAATAGTTCACAACTTCACAATAAAGTTCTTGTAAAAAGTTAAAAAATAAGTGTTTTTCACTAACTCTATAGTGTCTGAACATATGGCAGCTCAGCCGGAGTTCTTCCTGAGAACACTATGGACCTTGGTGTTTATTTCAAAACATGCTTCCCACTCAGATGGCACATGTGTGTGTGTGTGTGTGTGGTGAGTGGGATCGTCTAGTTTGTCTACGAGCTATTGGCTCACCTTCCAGTGCTTGTCAGTTCCTCTGGGCTAAACAATAGTGACCCATCCAGCTGTGAACGGGAAGATTTGGAGAGAAAGAGACAGGAAAGGGTGGCCTTTTTTTTGGAAGCTCTAGGGGTCGGTTCCCTCATACGCTGTGTATTCCAGTGAACACCTGTATCTGTTGGATCTCTCTGAGGACTTCTGCAAAAGGTGTAAAGCTGAGAAGTAGACAAATAGAGAGCATATGGTGTCAATACTTTATATTTAATTATTTATTGCCTCTAATTATCTCTTTCCTGTAACAGACGTGCCGAGGCACACATCTGTTACTGCTGCGAAGTGAACTGGGCTTTTACATGGTCCTTTACTACCCCCATCAGGTCAGGTTAGGAAGTGCAGCTTGAAAAAAGAAATGACATTTGACATTGAAGATGTGACATTTGTTTCCAACATGGACTGATGAGTAAGGTGTCTCTCCCAAAGTACTTAACCATTACAGTCGGTAACCATCAGACAGTATGAATTTAAGAGGGAGGTCACCACCCTCACCTGACCAGAAAGATCACTATAAAACCTCTACCGGCCTACTGTAATCACCTGAGTTATGGTGGGGAAATTTACATTTTTCAACAGAAATGCAGACTCAGGATGACAGACCACAAACAGAAGTTCTTACATTGGAGCTACAACTGGAGCTTAACCAAGGAGGCAATTTCTTCTGGGAATAGAAATGCAGTTTTTGTACAGCCATTTGTTTTATACTCTGAGTTTACAAAGGTTGCTTTGCCCCAATGGTGGAGGTTGTTGAGGCTGCAGAGGGCTTAGGGGACGATTAAGATTAATAGACAGTGCTGAAAAAAGTTGTTCCTCCTCTGCATGGTTTTTAGTTTTTACAAAGGCAAATATTCTTATTTGGTAATGCCAAATGGTATATCACAGATAAGGCAGTATAAGGTTCAGTTTTAAGCAGATTAGTGCAGTAATGATAAAGAGATTTATTGACACGTTTTTTATTTCTCTCAAAGCACCCGCGAAGGGTGAAAATCATTCCTCACTGCGCTGCCAAGCAAACAGTGTCCCTGTGCTATTTGCACCTTTGGTAATATGCATGCATTTTGTGCAAAATCAGCCCCTGATATACAAATGAGCAACAAGGATAATTGCCATCAGACGCGAAAAAAGGAGGCGAATAGGGCTCCCAGATAGCCGAGTACATGGGCGCATATATCTTGAACTGCCAGTTTCCGGTTTGATTTTTGGCTTCCGGACCGTTTGCTGCATGTCATGTTCTCTTTCTCCACATTTCCTGTCTCGCTCCACTATTACTATCAAATACAGGCATAAAACTCCCCAAAAAAATGATCTTAAAAAAGGGCAAATTGCAATCAACTGTACAACTTAATGAGCATGTATGCGCTGAAATATCGTTGGGAGTATTTTGAGAATCGGACCTTGAGATGGGGCAGAGTGATGCACAATTTATGGTGCTATCATCGGCCTCTGTGTCTTTACGACAAAGATAGTATCTATCTATATGACTTCTGACAGAAAGACTCATGATGAGAGCATTTGAGCATTTCATGAGGACTGTTGTGATGGAAAATGCATTATCTCTTCCCGCACTGTAAGAGCCAGCTGGACACTATAACATATTACAGACTCCATAGGTCCTAAAGGCCCATAACACTCACTATACATATCTGCTAGACTCATCCACCTGACAGCGGAGAGACAGATAGAGAAGATTAAAAAAAAATATTAAAATTGATCTTAACATCCACCAATTCGCAAACATATTTACTGGATTTTTTTTACTTGTTTTCTGCATTTAAAAGCTCAAGTGTTGTCATTGCCAGAAAATGAAAATCCGATAACAACCAAGAACTAAACACAGACTTCATGAAAGGGATCATCTGAATTTGATAGCTCCTTGCAGCACATTCAGCCGTATAGCTGCTCTCTTCCCACACGACTCGGTTGTCTGTGCTTTTTTCATCAGCACTCGAGCACACCCCCACACAGTGCCTGGCCATGCTTTTCAAATCAATGTGCACTTTCAGTAGCATTAGGACACTCAACTGTGATGGATTACCTATCAAAAGTTTAAAAAGTCTGCAACTGAAATCATTTGGCTCTGACTCCCTGTTAGCGCAAATGGTCCTCATGGAAATACACATTTGAGATTGTGCACACACACACACACACACACACTGTGAAATCTAAGTATGAAGCACTCGCAGTAGAACCATGCTGCCTGCAGACACACACACACACACACACACACACCACCAGTCGTGACTCATTTGGATAAATCGTTGCAGGGGGAGTATCTGTGCTCGTGTCTGGGCTGATGGGCGAGTTTTAGCGAAGCCTGTGGTGATCAGGGTCCTGATTGAGCACAGTCTGTAGCTTTGCATTTCCCTGTAGTTGTAAAGGAACTTGGCAACTATGTGGCTATAAAGGCCTCTGATAATAAAATAGAAGTTAAGCTCAGTCATGGTGCAATTCATCTTGTCGTGATTCACTGCCTGCTGACTAGTTTATAACGCACCAAAAATATCCTCTAAGGTGTCAAAGGACTTCTGTTGCTCCTTTTTTTTAAAAGCACTGCAGCTCATGTTCATTTCTTCATCTCTTTCCAAAATAAGCTCGAAACATGTATCATGTTCATATATCGTGTCCAACAGAGAAAGTTTAATGGGAGACACCTCCCTGTTGCAGATGTTTTGTTTTTGTTGTCCCTCGATTGTTATGGAAGACAGTTGGAAACAGAAAGTGTCAGTGGCATGAACTATAGTCACAACCTTCATTGGCCATTGAAGGTGTAAGATGTAGGGGGAGGGGGGAGGCTGGCGTCTCCAGGACACGGACCTTAAGTGGTTAGCTGTAGCAACTAGCATTCCGCCAGCACTGGGAGGCACAGCGGGCTGGTGCTGGGTCCAACCTGTCGAACGGCAGCAACAGAAATGTTTACTTTCTTGTTACTACAGCTCCCCTAACTGGAGGTCTGTCTCCTGGAGCCCCCCCCCCCAGGTTCTCTTCCCGACGAAGTCGTCTTGAACGAGACGAAAATACGTGTCATTTCTGCCGCTTGGCTAACCTAAGCTAAACCAGAGCCTCGCATGAAGATTAGAAGATGGCAGTTTTGTTTTAACCTGCTCTGTGAGTTTCAGCTGTTTGGTTTAATTTGACGTATTCTTGCCCTGCTGCTAGTTAGTTAGTTAGTTAGTAGTTGGCTTTTTTTATATAACCGATGACTGTAAATTTAGATTGATCTGACTCAGTAGTATATGCGGCATTGCATCTTTAAATACAAAATGAAAAGTAACGTTCGACATTTTGCTAATTTGTGATTCATAACTGCCAACATGAAGGCATTTTACATCATTTATAATTCACGAGTATTAGGAGGCATAATCACTTTAATCATCAGGGGATGAATGAGGCCCTTTTGAGCCGGCTGCAGCAGTTTCAGGGAGAAGTGTTCAAACAATAGATTGAAGTGCTTTGTGCTGTTGCACTCATTGTGAATTGTTCTGGATGAGAGCGATCAGAAAACACCTGAAGTTTTGTCTCCCAGCAGTTGGAACAAAGCAACGGCAATGATCAAGTCTCCTGCCAGATGACACCGCAGAGGAGAGCCGGAGCAGATGTCTGATGGGAGAAATTTCACCAATTCTGCCGAACCTTCGGGGAATCTCACACCGACAGACGACAAGAGATGCCATGAAAGAGAAACAGAGGGTGGAAAAGATGTGATAGAAACTCAAATCAGAGCGGGGGTCTCGTCGTACGTTTTGATTAATAGTTGAGCGTCGGATTTCACACCTTGATATCCCTCCTGCAATGCAAGACATGTGCGGTGTATGATCAGGCAGTATCGGGCTCCACAGTATTTTTCCCCACAGTAACTCAACAAGATTTCTGCTCATGTTCAAAACATTCTGCACACTGAAAACATATCCTACATATTGGTGTTCTCTGAGAAGTTGCACCATTTTGAGTGAAAGGACGTATATTACAAGATTAAAGTCGTAGTTTATGGAGAATAAAGTCAAAATGTTGCGTCCACGCGAATGTTAACTCCACCAAGTGAGCTTCCCTCAGCTTTTCAATGTGAAGCATCCCGGAGTAGAGAGAGTCCCAAACAGAGCAACGGTGTCTAATAGAGAGGTGGAAGCAAAGACACGACACATATTATTACAATATTACAAAACAAGAGTTTCATTGCTGATGAATTAGACGCTTCATTTGTAAGATTAAGCTTGTATTACTTCTTCTGTAAAAAGATACATAGTCTCATTGTCGATCAAGTGGGCAATTAGTACAACTATATGAGTGGCAATTGTTGTTTTGCTGTTTATTAATAAGTATTTCTCTCTCAACTTCAATCGACACTAGAGGATTTCATATCTATCTATTTTGATACACCTCTGCAATTTTAAGACAAATGTGTAAAGCCTACAAAACCTCAGATGTTTGTTAGGAGAATGGGATTCACCATTTGTGAACAAGTCTCAGTAATGTGTAATTCTTTAAAACTCAAAAACATTAGTGCAGTATTATGTCACTATAAAGAGTGGAGTACAATGATGCTGCCGCAGTAGAATGCGCCCAGACAGAGGTCATTTTGATAATGATTATAATTTATGTGTGTGACTTTGGGGAAGTTTTGGTGGGAGAAAAAAAGAGCATGCATGCTAAAACTGTGAGCTACGTGATTTTAAAAATGGATTCAAGAGGCTTGTGCGGTTTCTATGTATTTGGCACTTTTTGCCTTTCAACACAACTGATAAGAAGCGGTGGGCCGGCACTTTGTACTTCCAGCCGAGCTTGGATGTCAAAGCCAACAGTTTGATAGGTTATCATATCAATAAATCCTGGCATTTCGAACCCATGGACAAAAATCAAAGACACACTCACCGGAACACACACACACAAGCTGTTTCTCTCATGTCCATCATCATATAATGAAAAGTTAAAACCGGCTGGTTATAATTGACCATGTTGGTGGTAATAGTAGTAAAGGCATCGCTAAGCAAGCTGGAAAAAAAAAACATAGTTAACTGCTTTTTATCATTAATGCACATCCGACAAAACCATCTCTCTACCGCAGTGAATGAAGAACCTCAACAGCAATTTAGTAATCAGACCAGGCAAAATGGAAGTTTTAAGGTCTGTGTGATCCTGTGCAAATGTTCATGTTCATGTGTCTTAAACAATGTGTTTGACATTAAGACTGCAAAGCTTATGTTACTAGTGTGGCTGGATGCATCATTTTTGGACTCCAGCCTCCCAAAACCCCACTGATTTGGCGGGGCCATGCTAGCGTAGACCATTTGCAAGAACACCCAGGACTAGTGACGAAAACCAGCTTCAGGCAGAATTTTAGGAAAAATGTTCAGAAGCTGCAACCGTTGTGTATCACTGGATCGACCAGCACTCCGAGGAACCAACACAAGCAGAGCTCCATGTCATAAATACAGACGTACAGCCATAAACACAAGTGAAGTAGATGTTAAGATAACAAGACTGCTGTCCTGCTATGCAACGTCCGCGCTGTCGGGCCCCAGACTCCTCTGTTTGTCTTGGACCAGCTACAGCAACACACGGATGACCCCAGTGAACTCTACAGTTAACGATGTGGTGTGTGTGTGTGTGTGTGTTAACTTCTCACAGAAGTTATCCTGAACTACAATATAATACCTATTCTAGTCTAATGGCTATATATCATATGTCATTAAAGGCAGTAAGGTGAATAAAGTATTGGAAGCTAAAAAGAGAGTCAAGGACATGAAATCATGTTCGTTATCACCTCTGCAGGATAGTACACTGAGAGTCCATGTGGTGGGCTTAGTGTTTAGCTTGTCTTGGCTCTATCAGATCTAATACATGTAATGCTCTCTTATATTCTCATCCCTCAACTTTGCTTCGCCTCTTACTTTAGCTTACGACCATTTGTCTCACTCATACTGTCATTCTCTTCCACTTTCACACCATCTCAGCACCTCAGGTGTTACTTTAAACTTCAGGTTTAACCAATAAGTATCAGCTCTCGAAAGCCCTTCTCAGACATGGAATACGTAACAGCACTGGCGTCCTTTGCAGTATCTTTTGAAGTGATGGATTTCTTTGTCATTCATACAGACCAAAATGCTCCTTTCCAGCTTTCATACATAACATAAGATGACTGTTACGGACTGAGCCGCAAAGCTGGCGCAATATTTGTCATCTGGTCCGCAGATGGAAAGATAGCGCTGCTCATCAGTTTCATCACTTATTAGAGATTGTTGCTTCTTCCTGAGTGCACAAGAGATCATAATTAAGTGATACACTGATTACAGAGCTTGTGATCGGCTTTGGCAGTAATGCATGACAAGTAATATGATTACTTTTTTCGGTAATGAGTAGTATGAGGGATTACATTAAGACATTCAGTAATTACCAGGGCTGTAGTCAAGACCAACTTAATTGAGTCCAAGTCAAGTCCATGACCAGGTCCGGTCAAGTCAGAGTCAAGACCAAGTCCAAAGGCAGTTGAGACCCAGTCAAGTAAATCGAGTCCTGTTCAAGACCACGATAGGCAATAGTGTCCTTCCAAGGCTAATATAGTGATTGGACGTGACGCCCCGGTAACCACCAGGTATTTCGGACACTGGACAGATGTAATAATATTCATGATAATAATCTATAAACAATATTGATCTGCTAACATCAAACTAATGCTCAAAAATTCCAATCCACCATGATGTAATTTAGAAGTCAGCTTCTTTCTCTTTATATATAAGTTGTTTTTTTCTTTTGTTTTTATTCACTTGGTATCAATTATAGACAGGGCTGTCAGGGAAATAAATTCAACAGATATTCGTGATATAATCAAGACTCTCATCTTCTATCCGTCTGTCTCCCTCACCATGTCTCCCCTCATTGTTTCTGTCTGTATTCATTTCTCTCACTCTGTGAGTTGTATTTATCCTTCTTTGAATGTCCGATCCCCAAGTAGAAATCAAAAGCACCAAGTCATTTCATCTGCAATCCATTCTTCAGTTATGTAATGAGCTCCTCTTGCTCCCCTGTGGTCAGCGTGGGTTGTAGTAAGAATGAGATGACAGCGGGAAGTATTTGGTAATGAAATCAAACCATCTTCTTTGGGGACTTTTGAGCTTTCATTTGGCGGTGGCACTTCTGTATAACATTGTCATTTTCTGTTTATTCATGCGTAAATGTGGAAGTAGAGTACAATTTCTTACCTCTGTTTGATTGTTTGTCAGCAAGATTTATCAGAATGATGAACTTCAGCAGTCATTTTTAAGGACTAAATTATGCTGTGCTATGTTTGTTGTTGTTGTATCGTACTATTTGCTGGCGGGAGTCATACATCTGGGACTACCAGCTTGGATGCTCATTAGTTATACATCCACTTGCTACTTTGTTGTAAAAATGTAATATTAATCAAACAAATATAAATATTTACAGTTTTGCACTTCAGCAGGTGCAAAATGTAGTATATGCAAGCCAGCCAAGTTTGTACTGAATATTTTATCTCACACTTGCTGACCTGCTGGCCTGTGTTGACTACAGGCTTCTGACTTGGCGGTAACAAGCCACAGCAGAGTAACTATTGTTTAATGGTAATCCCCATTAGTTGTTGCCTTGGCAACAGCTACTCTTCCTGGCCTGAAATGAAATGCATATAGTTGAGAATGTGTATCACTTACAATTTATACAGTTCACCGACATTAAAATTGCATTCAACAATAAAATGACATATGAACTATACATTAAACATTAAAACAATGACAACAAAACAATGATAATAATCTAAAAATGAATTATTCAATGTATTCTTATATGAATTGGTTTCATCTAAAACAAGTGGCGTATCATTAACAAATAGAAAAGCAACGGTCCTAAGCAACTTCCCTGCGGGACTCCCACTACGTTACCAGACTAGATTCAGAAAAACTTCTATAAAATGGAACAAGTAATTTAAATTGGGTTGTTGCTTCTTTCTACTGGTCAGTGTATGCCATAATAAGTTGTTGATATACACGGTTGCAGATAAATAATTGAACAGACAACACTGTATTTAGGTTGATATAAAGAGGCCTATGTTGATATAAAGAGGGTGTAATGAGTTGACGCTGAGTTCAACTAATTACTCTCTTGACTGAAATCTCCCAACACCACCACTCCCTAACTATTAGTCATAACAATCATCATTCGATTAGATTAAAGCCATGTGCAGACTACAAGATTTACAAGATCTCTGAGCTGCTGTGCTTCTCACACAACACATTTTTGGCCCCAACAACAAACTACACAACTGATCTCAGACTAGGTGCAATGATTATAAGATTATTCCACTTGAAGGAATCCAAGTCTGTTTTCAATTACTGAGATATTACAAGAAAACCATGTGAGAGGTCACAGTGGCGTAGATTTTGGTGCAAATGCGATGCATTCTTCCTTATGTGGCGTACCCAATGTATCATCATACATCGGCTCCTATGATATCTTACGAAAAAGTGCATTCTCCAACGAATGTCCAGCAACATGAGCGATCAATGCGCCTGTGCAAATTCCTGAAATGCAGAACCTGTTCATGCAACAAAACTGGTTGGGTTTGGGAAGATATATATATATGGAGTACAAACAACATGTACAATGCAATAATGACAAAACAATGGCACATGGCAGAAAATAAAGCACTATAAATTACTTGGAACATAGATGGATGGTTTAAATTCTACTTTGGCAGGTATTTTTTCCTTGACTTCCATTATTACGTTCAAAGAAAATGTAATACTTGTCTCCCATTCAGTTGTCATTACAACGGATCCTATCCAACCCATTCTTTTGGTTACTACGGGGATTCCGATGTCACTAACCCCGAGGTTACTCTTTTCCAATTTAAACTCTTGAAATCACCACAAAGATTGTGCACTAACATACTTTGGAGTTCACTATGTTACTTCTGATCGTTTGACCTCTATTGAGAGCAGCTACAGCACTTGTAAAATGTTTGTATGAGCCACAGATAAAACGTTTGTTTATCCCTGAAATCATTACTATAATCTGACAGGAACTAGCAGACTTTTACCCAATTTCCACTGCATGGTATGGCTCGGCTCAACTCATCTTTTGGTACCAGGTACTGTTCTGTCCTCATTGTTGGCGGGATTCTTAGCAGATTGTCATAGTGATGCTGCTTGTAACAAAAAAAACTTTTGCCAACAGAAAACCAAGAAAGTCAAGCCGTACCATTAAGTGGAAATACAGCACATTCACTATTGGCTTTGACACTCAGCTGTGATGGTTACCTCTTGGTGTAAAGTTAGGTCACATTTGAGGATTTCTTGACGGTGAATTATGCCTCAATAATGTAATCATTCACGTTATTTATAAAACATAAACTCAAGGGGCAATAAGGTGTGTTCTTTGTTGATTTATGGCTTTTTGCTTTCTCCGCTTGCCTCTGTCTACTCAAACTTGCCTCTGATGTAACTTTAAAAAAAAAAACATTTGAAATATTAGTTATTGTTTGGCAGTAAAGAAATTGTAGAGATTAAACCATCATGCAGACTTTATTCTATGTTTGAACACACTTTCTCTTGTTTAAACAAACTCAATGATCGTCACTCATTAGAGCCTCGACAGAGGGGGAACTCGATCCACGCTGCTCAGCAATCTGAGTGGTGATAAACATTCCTACAATGTAATTATCCATTAAAGAAGACGTCAAATAGCAGTAGTTGTTCCAAAGCCAGGCCTAACACCTCGGCCAAACTCATGCATATCTATGCATGTTTGTGTTTCTGCAAAATTGGGTTTGGCAGTGGCAAAAGACTTTTTGGTCATTAATTAAATGTAATTGCAGTCAAACCGAACTGTTATCGGCATCTCTTCAAACATGCAGTTTGGTTGAAACTCAAGATCCTTTGCTACACTTTCTATAAACACTTTGTAAATCCTTCTAACTATGAGTGTCCACACACACAAAGTATGTCCTGGTTCCAAGCAATCAAGGCACTTATTTATAAATGAGGCCTGTCTCAGATTGTTCATGAAGGCTTTGCAACAAAACCACAATCTGCCTAAAGTGAAAAGACAAAGAGGTAAAGAGCCTTGGCCAGGATTTTTCTTTTCTTTTTCTGAAGAAGCAAAAGCTTACATAAAAGGAATATTTAGTTTCACGTGTCCTTCTTTCATTGTACTGTTTAACCGACTGACTCTACAGTACATTTTGGAAAAGCTAACTGATTAACTTCATGTATCCTGATACAGGTAAATAATGTCAACCATTTCATCTTCTGGACGATACCACCGTTGAAAACAACCACCTTTACTTTAGGTATCCAACTTTGATTTACTACTTTTTGCCAATTCTTTACTGTTTTGATTGCCCACATTTTTCTCTAACTTAAACTTGGATATGTTTGGTAGAGTGTAGGTTACAAAAATGACCCGTCAAAAATCATCGGTATCACAATCAGTGTTTTTTGTTAATATGCCACTTTCATGAATTTGGAGAAAAATAACTACTTTCACTCGAGAATTATTATAAATCTGTAATGTGTCACGTTGTATTTGCATTTTAGACAAACTACCGGTTTCTGCCTGCGATCATTGCACACTTTGTATATTGCATTTTAATTTTAACGTTAACGTTACACTCCTTTTTACTCGGGCAGATGTGACATTCTTCACTCTTGACCTCTTGTTTGCTGCTCTCTTGTGGCTGGACTGAGGATTTTGCCACGCCACACCTCCCCATTGCTGCAATGAACTGGGCCGACACACCCCGTGTGTTGCGTGACAAGCTCCTTAGTAAACTGCTTGAGGGAATACCGTGATCATTTAGGGATAGTCTGGTTGTCTTCATTTGAGATGTCTGATTCTAAGTCTAACTGATTCCTCTTCCAGTATCTCTGAGGATATGCAGCTGTATAGCAGCCAAGTCAAAAGTACAAGAACTCCAACATCAAGAATGTTTCAGATGAAATATCACTCAATCACTATGCATACAATTGTAAAACTATGGACGGTATGGAATCTACCACACAAAGAAACTGATATAAAAAGTACAGATGTACTTGTATCAAATATGAAATTGATCGGTGCCAAAGACAAACTTTTCAAGTGGACTCGGGCACGGTAAGGTTACACCAGTGGTCGCACTTATCAAACGAGCTGGACTTCGGGGTCAAGTGTAATCGGATCCGGGCCATGGGTCCCTCGTGTGAAAGCACCCTCAAAGTGCATGTAGCTGCCAAAAATAACTTCTAAGGATGACCCACAAAAGGAAGAGGGTCAAAAAGACTTGGGTCAGTGATAAACTTTATTTTCGTAATTTAATAAAAGAGGCCAGTAAATCAAATCAACCAGCCGCGTTCATTTTGACCCATACATGCACATAAGATTAAATAAAGGACTTGAGCCAGTTAACTGACTTAACCAAACAGGATTTCTGGGTATTGAAACTTGGTATTGAAACGTAATGCTAAAGGCCTTGTGTCGTTTAAAGACACTTTAGAGGACGAGAGACATTCCCGGAGCCATGCGGATGAAAGAGTCCAGAGCATTTGGCGTGTAAATGGACCACCGGTCAACCAGAGTCCCAACTCGGCACAACAATGGAGAAAGGAGAGGAGGGTGATGATGAAAAATGGATGTATGTGGTGGATGCGTTCCATATGCAGCTCCGCTCTCAGACGGGAGCAACAGGCCTGGATCGGGTTCCCCATCCCAAATCCCAATACTAGACCATCAGTGAGAAAGCAAGAAAACTGACCACAAATCAACATCTAGAGTTTCTTTATCCACAGCCATCAAGCTTTTATGTATTACATTAATGCATGGACTTTATATTTTTATTCAAGATGACATACAAAGAGCATTAGTGCACCAAGCTTTTGCTCGTGGGCAATCTGACACTGTTAACGACTCGGCCCTGTCACGTCAGGCTAAGGAGCAAGATGTTCTGCTTTTTTCAAATACAAAGAGATGTGATATTATAACTTTATCGCCTGTTTCAAAGACAGATGAACTCAACCCAACTACTTTATTTGTTCACCGGTCGCTTTTAGGTCCCTCTTTATGTACTTCTCAAGCATCTATTTAGCCTCAGCACTTTGGATACATCTTAAAAGGCTGACTTAGTATTGTTTGGGTTCGGATGCAGCTCATTTAGATGTGGTACATTTCACTGGTCAATATGTCGGTGGTCACAGCACAGCTGCTTTCATTAACCTTTTGTCTATTTTGACTGAAAGAATGATGTGATCAGCACCACTGCGCAGTCTGGTTAACATGTAGAACATTATTTACAAGCTGAGATTTGATTTTTTTTCTGGTTTCGTTGGCTGTTTCGTCGGCTGTTTTTAAATAGTATTTGTGATCACAGAAATCTGTCTTAATCTCTTATTGATTTTTGACTTTTTCCCTTGTCTCAGTAATTACAACAATAAAAATTGTTCAGCTTTGAGTGATAAGACAAAGTCAGTAACAAATTGAATGTATTATTGAATATTAATTTGAAGTTAAAGCCACCATGAGGAACTCTAAATTGTGTTGATTTTGGCGGCCCCTGTGGACAAAAGTGGCAGTGTTACCGAGCGCCAGAGTCCTGATGGTCATAGAGAAGCACCAGTATTGAATTAAAATTGCTTCATAACCAGTTAAAAGTTCCTCACAGTAACTTTAAATGCTTAAACATACAGGCATTATTGTACGTTCTCAAGTAAATTTCAGCAAACCCGTGAGTTTGAGCATGTTTGAATATTTGGACCAGAGTGAACCAAGCAACCTACCTCACAATTCAAATGTTTGTCAAAGCTGTTCATCTGAAAAAAAGCTGGAATGTGCATCTTTTTTCATGTCAAAGCAGGAAAGGCACAGGTGTTTAATAATGACATTAACGATGGCTGTGCTTCCTTCAAGTTTCTCTGTATGCCGTGTCAGCATAGCAGAGTGTCGGGACCTTGGGGGACACCTAAATAGAATGCAGCTATCAATAATTAAAAAATGACGTGAAGCGCTCTGTCACAAAAAAAGCTCTGTGGGTTGACTGAGACTAGCTGACTGACTTGTACCGTGATGCAGGTTTCTAGATTCGCGGCATGACTGAAAACCCGCTGTGCTGTAATTAGGTTTTACAGTTCATCCCGGCCCGAGGACTTGATCCGATGTGGGTTTGGTCAACTTTTAGGACCGTAGCCATAAGTCTGCTGAAAGACGGAAACAGAGTCAAGTTTTTTCCTGTGTTTTTCCCCCTGATTCAAGTCTCAGATACTGCAGCATTGCGGTAAAGAAAATGGAAAGAACAAATTGAAGCAGATAGGCAAAGCTCCAGATTTTCCTCGCACCATTTGTGATCTTTCTTTTTTTTCAAACCAGTGACCAGTTTATGCAAATAAAGAACATAAAAAGGGAGCCGGAGATGTGTGGTTCAGATAGTAGACCTCAGTAATAATAGGCTGGTAGTATGATGTATGAGCCAATTTAAATACAGGCATGAGACTGACAAATGCTGAAAAGGGAGGAACATTATCAACACAACATTTCTAGGGGGGGGGGGGGGGGGGGGGGGGGGTGCTGGTGGCATGAATTTTCATTTTTAAATATGATCTTTAAAATGTAGCACTCTGGTGTACTCTGAGAATAACATTTAGTGATAAGACCATATTTACTCTTTAAGCAAAAGAATAATTTATTATTCGGTTATTTATCACTATTTAAGCTCCAGTTGAACAGCTGGCTAGTTAGCTTGTGATTAGTTTTCATTGAACCCTGTTACTGTATGTCTTCATATTAACTTCTACTGTTACTGTATGTCTTCATATTAACTTCTACTGTTACTGTACGTCTTCATATTAACTTCTACTGCTACTGTACAGCTGTTAGAATAGTGGCCTATCTTCTATTTGCAATTAATATGCATTCAATCCAGTTATATTATTTAAATTAAAATGATAATCTACTCTGGCTGTGGTCATTACAGTGAACAGTGTCTGGTAGTGTGATGAGAGGGCACGTGAGCCCTTGTTGCTGTACTTTATCTCCTTGGAGCAGAGGCTGCATTCAGCAGACCTGCCTCATCAATGTATTTAAAACACTGTGACAGCAGGAAGCTGTACTCACGTCTGTGTAGACCTCCACCTTTATCCAGGCCCAGCTCCACTCACAGCTCAGCCCTGCGTCAAGCTGCACTACACAAACAGCCTCCTCTTTGACCTCATCATCTCGTCAGTATCTGGGCCTTTGATTCTACTTTGAGTTAAAAAAAACAACCTGCCAGCAGATCCGCCGGTGTTCTGGTTTAATGTTAACGAGTGACCGCGTGAACTGAACCGGAACACGGGGGGGGGGGGGCTTCATGTTTCATCACGTTACGTTTTTTCCTCCAAATTCGCGATAATGACGAACGTTAACAGTCGACAGAGTTCCGCATGCAGTGGACGTTAACTTAACCAGCAAGTCTGAACGGTAACGGAACATAACGGAACTTAAACTTTAACGGAGGGAAATGAAGACGCTGTAGACATCTGAACGCTGATTGGACAAGACTCGACACGTCACATCAAAGATGTTTTATTGTGAAGATCACGACATCACCTTTTCTCCTCGTCTCACTCCAATCGGAGAAACGCTGGCTGGCCAGTTCGACGTACTCTGCTTTTTATCGTTATGTTAGCAAGCACATACATTAAGACAATGATACGAGTAGAAGCGCTCCGGATAGTTACGGAATCACAGTGTGTTCACATGTTCACACGCGATCGTCAGAGCCCACGGAGGTATTCTTAACACCCCCCCCCCCCCCCCCCCCCCACCCCACAAAAAAAAAAATTCGGATTTACACTGATCTCAGAAATGGTCTCTGGAGTTCTAAAAACGGCGGAAATCCGCCGAACGGCGGAAAAGTCTCATGCCTGTAAATAGCGTAAACCCTCACTTCATCTGGAAACTTGACACACACACACACACACACATGCATACACATATTATCTAAGTATGTGCACACAGTGGTACAGCCCATATGGCATTAACAAACATTTGCTACTCCACGTGCCTGGCTGCCTGGAGCCACTGGAGCCTTAACTGCAACAACTGGGCTACTTCAGTCTATTTGGCCAGTCCACCTTAATCTACATCAGTCTGTCAGGAGCCAAAGGATGTTGGCACATAATGAAAAAGAGAGAGAGAGAGAGAGAGAATAAATTTCCCTCCTGCTAACCGTCCCTTCAACACAACCAATTCCTCCATTTCTCTGTTTAACATCTTGAATTTCTTCATCGGCCTCACTGTGAGAAACAATGACTATCCAGTTAAAGCTGCATTCAGTTAATGTTTGGACACACGGGGGGGGCGTCGGGAATTATCGTAAACACGACGTTTGAGATATCGTCATCTTATATAGCGGTTCTGTTTGCCTGTTTACACATTCAGCAGACATGGAGTTAATTTAGAGTCATGTTTCAGGCTTGAAAAAATAAGCATAATATTAATTCTCATCTAAGCTGTGTGTAGCCTCTCTAGCTAGCTAAATGCACCATCCCCACTGTTAAAAAAATAAATAAAAAATTGCTATTGCAACCCCAATCACATAGTACATAGTCATTTGATCCATTGTTGATATAAATAAATACTTATTACTGCAGCTTTAAAAGTATAAGTAAACAACAAAATGGCTTTATAAATCAGTCATTTAACAAAACTAGTAATTATATTTTGTATATTTTGCTTACTATATATCGTAACCCCGATTATACATGCTTATCATTCTACTTTAACTGTTACCTTGTCATTTGTTTACTTAGTTTTTTGTTCCTAATGTTGAGAAAACACTGATTAATTTCTCTCTAGCTACATGTGTAGAATCTGTTGCTGTTGTAATTGGTCCGGCTTTAACTACTCCGTTCTGCCTTTAGGCTGCTCCTTCCTTTCATCCTTCTGCCACCAATTTACTCAATGATGTCCTCCATTCCACCATCACTGGCGCCAAACTGGCTGAATTGGCACTGGATTATTTGCTGCTGTCAACGCTCTAGCTGTGTTGTTTTTTTTTGAGGGGTGAAAATCTTCAAGAAGTATTTCCAGTTTGTAAACACAGGAACAAGAGGAAACTAACATGAGCCACACCTACTGAAATGCAACAGAAGAATTAGGCTCCCACCTACCTACCTGCAGTGCAAAAGAAATCCCAGCAATGAGAGCTTAGCAGCAAAAATGGAGACCAAAAACCAAACACGGTACGCTCCAGGACAACCATTTGAACGAGCGTGTGCACGTGGTCATGAACACACTTATGCAATCAAATATGAATGTTTCCCTACGAGCGAACTCTCGCACGCACACACACGGAGACCTTGCAGGTGGCTGAGCATGATAACAAACAGCATAATTAGGAACAGGTGAACGTTATGAAGCAATTTCTACTGCAAATATTGGACGAATGAACGCAGGGCCATGAGGGAAACAAGTATGTTGCAGCGATCAGGAATATCATCTAAACCGCAACAATTTGCAAGATGAAGTAGCGTCTGGCTGACTTAATGACAGAAAGGTGAGGTCGCCATGCTGAGCAGGGGGGGGGGGGGGGGAGGGGGATGTAGAGTTTAAAAAAAAACGTAACTGGTCCGCAGCCACGTACAATACAACTGCTTCTGGAGCTCGAGCCAAGACTAACTGTTCTCCCTGTTTCTCCAAATTAAAGCTTGAATGAGATGAAAGCTTGAATTCAGACACTGGCTAAAAGACTTTGAGAAGGGAGTGGGAGGTTATCTTCATGCTGCATCCACATGGAATCAGGCAGACGGACAACACTTTCTGGACGGCACGGGAAGTACAAACAAACGGCAAACAGACGGCAAAACGAAACACACATGACCACATGTTCCATATGCTGCTACGGTGATGGATTCAAATATATTAAACAACATAATATAATGTATTTATTCTAGTAATGCATGTACGTATGAAATGCAGCTTTCTGTAAATGTTCTTTTGCAAACACTTTCTCCAGCGTGAGGGGTTCTGAATTCTGTCGTGGAGGACGGCACAAAAGTTCAAATATTTCAGCTTTGGACAGAAATGCCTTGTTGAGGTTGCCCGTGTTCTGTGCCGGCCTCACCTTGTCATCGTCCCCGCCCTCGTCAACCGGATTGCCCTCTACCGTACGCCTGATTCCATGCAAATGCAGCGTTAGCCGCCTCCTCACCTTTAGTGTTTCTTGCGCTATGATAAACAATATCGCCAACGCATCTGGTAGTTTGACATTTTCGTGAATACACTTTCACTACACCGTCTTGCGAGAGTTACGTGAAAAGAAATCAATGCCACCCTCATGTCTGAGCACGAAATACGGAGTTAGAGCCTTAAAGACTTGAAACTGAGTTTGCCTTTCAGAAAGTGTAGAACAAGAACTTTTAAGGCAGTTCTCCTGAATCAGAAAACTAAACCTGAGGCTTTATTATTAACAGTATTCATACATAGTCATTTTTCTATAGGCCTAGCCTGTCCAGGTTTTGTGATCTCTGCTGTTGATTTCTTTTTCGTAAAAACTACCAAATTAAAAACTTCAATGTAGTCGATTTTATTCTCTTATTCCTTATTTTTTATATCTTACTTTATGAAATAATGTGAAGCCTATATAGGCTATGTATTCATAGGCTTTACAGTGGTCATGCACACATAACCATGCCTGCTTGCACACAAAATAAGCGTTTGCACACGGTTATAACTTTTGGGCTTTCTTCCATCATGAAAATGATGTATTTAAAGGCGAGCCAGTCCGTCATTTATGAACAGATGAAGCAGGAAGTCCTCTAGTCTCTACCTGACCGGCACATACACCCCTACTCTGATCATCTCTATTGGAGCTGAGGAGGATATCCTCTAGTCATCCTAATGGCTCCAGTGAGCATTAATCTAATGCTCCTGTCTCAAGTGCAGCGATAGAGGCTTACAGAAACCCGGCTGCATCAGTCTAAATCTTCACTTTTCTATGTCTCGCTCTGTCTTTTTTTCTCTGTCTCGGCCTCTCTTTTCTGTCGTCCCCTATCAATGTCTGTCATTTCTCTTATTAGTCCTTTTATGGTGTCTGTCTCTAAACACTCTCATTTTCAGCTCGCCTTACTGCTAAATGTACTTAAACTGCATTTTGACATCTTTATGAAGCAGAGATTTACGAGAAGGTATGTCTAGATTGACCTTAAAGGGAGTAAATAGAGGGAAATGGGAAAGGAAATTGTGTAGGATGAAAGGCAGACAAAGAAATGACATATTGGTGTTTATACAATCAATGCAGTAGGAGTCCTGTAGTAGGCTACTACCATGTTGGACCACTACTTTGCTCCATCCCACGAAAAACACTGGATTTTGGGGCTCTGTGCACTATTCTGTTGAATATGATATATTAAATTAGTTTCACAGAAGGATAAACGTGTTAAAATTAGAATTTTAAAGAGGTCATGCTCACCAGCAGGTCACCAGGTTTGTTAAGGTCCCATGGACATTGGACATTATTTTGGCTCAAAATGGAACCAAAAGGATTTGTCCACGTCCAGGTGATGTGTGTCTGCCCATTGGGGGTCGCCACAGGTTCAGATGTTGGCTGCCAGTCGGGGCCATGTTGGCAAACCTCTGAGGCCCGCCGGATTGACAGACTTTCTTTCAGAGACTGTAGCTGCCTCAGTTATAAAACTGAACGACCTGATGAATCTATTGGTTCCAACCAGGGCATGCTGGCTTGTCTTAATTCTGAAGAGGGAAACTGGTACACCGATTTCCGGAGGGCTGCATTGACCTTGACCTTGGCCATACAGACATTGCCACTTTATGATAATCCCGTGCAGTTTTGGGGAAAAAATATGCAGTTGTTTGCATGAAGTATAACTTTTTTTTTGTCCCTAAACAGTTGTGAAATTGCATGATTGGAAAGCTGTAACTCTTGTGGATACAGAGAGCCCAATTGCATTCTGATGTTCCCCATAGTAGCCATTTTTACATAGTGAGACCCATTTTTGAAACTTGACCTCACTCTGTAAAATGACCTGTTGTGACCTCTAGGATAATCGCAGCCTCATGAAGCTTGACAACCACAAACTAGAGAACAAGGGCATTCTGAGGATGTATGGCTTCCCTATGTATATTCACAATTAGGTTTTTTTTAAGCAGTATCAAGAACAGAAGCACTCGCCATCCAATTGCCGAAAATTGCTAATATTTCAGAAATCAACAAATGTCAAAAGTTTTTGATACCAAATTACAGCACGGATTTTTCTATAGTCTTCCTCATGGTCTTGTTGTCTTAATGTGGTATTTTGGAGGGATTTTTGTTTTTTATTAATTCACTAGTGGTAAAAGAAATTGGAAATGTAGTGCCAAATCTGCATAATATCAACCCAAAACAACTTATGAGACATTAAAGAGCATGCCAATGGCCATCATGTACTTCCAGCATAATGTACTAAGCCTTTTTAATTAATCGTTGTTACGTGCCGTGTTGTGCTCTCCCTCTGCTTACCCTCAGTGTTCTCTCGGGTGCCACCCTCTGTCCCGGATGCCAGCTGCAGCGGCTGATTGGACGAGGCTGCGTTCAATCGCCATTAGCAGTGGTTAAAAGGAGAGAAGAGCCTCATGGACAACCCCTTGGGACAAAACCACCGTAGTGACGCAGCGTGGGTTCCAGCCGTGGGTTCCAGCCGTGGGTTCCAGCCGTGGGTTCCAGCCGTCATCATTGTGTTGGTGCTTTGCAACTAGTGTCGCTCTCTTGTGGTAGAGTTGTTTTCTTTTGCTGTCGCGTGAGCAGCTAACCCTTTTTACAATAAATACTCCTTTTGTTAACCCTCAGCACTGCTCATTCTCTCTTTCCCCGGGAAATTAACACCGTTACTCCCCGCATCCCCTAGATGCCAAAAAGGGGAACGTAACAATCGTCAAGATTCAGATGATGTCCACCACTTCTATGTGGCATATCTGTTGACCCCCTAAAGATCACAAATCGCCCCTAAAAAAGACAAAATAGTGTCTTTGTGGGTATCTTAGAGTTAGAAAGGTTATGAGGGGTGGAAGTAACAAAAAGGAATTGATGAAAATACATGTGAATTGAAAAGTTGAGCGTTAAAATGGATGCGAAATTAAAAATGAAATGCTCGGATTAGTTTAGAGCCGAACAGTTGTGATATTATAAAAAAAAGAGCCATGTTTCATCATTTTCCCTATTTTACATTCATCATTCACAAAACAATGGCTCTTTATATTTTTAGGAAAGTGGCCTCAATGTTTGTAGTAACAAAGAAATGGATGGTAAAAATGCTTACAGATTAATAACGTAAGTGATTGAATGTATGTGAATTATAAAATAGTGGTTAGTTGTCAATTGATTTGATAAACTTCATAGAAATTGAATTTGAAACAGTGTGGCTCTGATCATCATTCACCTCACCTAACTGCCCAGAATGTCAATCGAATACCATGCCCACTGACTAACTAGTAGTGCTAAATGTACTGTTTATCAGAGCACGAATGAGACAAGAATTAGCTAGCTAGTCCACCCCACGGCTAAGAGAATACCTCGCCGGGTAAGAGAGAGGTCGACAGCTCTGGAGGTAAACCTTCAGTTAGAGGCTTTCTCAACTGGAATTTAGCCAGCGCAAACCAGCTGGGGGTCTGATCACGGACCTCCGCCACTCTCTGCCGAATCAGCAAACTTTCAGATATGATTCATGAAGAAAAAGTGGTGAAAATGTTCTTTTTAAAGGTCATACATTAGGTCTTTGTGACACTTGCATCCTGTGACTGCCAAACACAGATATGTACAGAGAGGTAGAACACTGGCTTTTCTGGTTTGGGCTTTCTGGTTTGATTGCTTTAAGTAGGCCCAACCCCAACTGTCTAAATGTAGGTGCATGGCATTCAGTATATTAAACCCCTGAAGAAGTTCTTTAGTATCTATCCTTCAAAATTTGAACTTTTAAGGGAAATTAAACTGGAAAGTAAAACATGTTTCATCCCGATATGCTAATTTGTGTTTTTTTCTTTCATATGCATGTATTGCTCAGTGATAGCCAACGTTCTAGATCAAATCAGATTTTCAATAGCTTTCACAAATAGTAATCAATGTTTATGAGTTAACAAGGCAATGTAAGCAAACAGAATATGTAATAAAATACATAGGCCTATTATTTCGTGTCACACTTTAGTTTCACTTTTTCATTTAAATGACTTATTAGTTCACGGTTTTGTTTTATTTTCACTTTAGTTTTCTGAGCTGTTGGCCATTCCTTTTCTCACTTATTTCACTAAGTTTTCTGTTTCATTTTGGTTTAAAATTTGCAAAAAAAGAAGAGAGTTTATGGAGCATTTTGGATAGAATTGTCCCATGCAGTGCTGCTTTTCAGGTAAGTAAAGACATCTTAGATTTAACAAACCAGCAGTGCTTCACTAAGGTAGATTTAGCCAATAGATGGTGGAGTGTATTCGCTAAACACTTTTCCCATTCGGTGCTATTGTCAGATTTCTAGATTAAAAATCGTTGAGATGTTTGACACATTGAGGTTTATTTCAGTCCATAAACCGGATTGACAAATGACACCACCTACTTTTTTACTTTCTGTTTTATACTGAAAGTATTGATGGATTAATATTGGTATGTTTGACAAAGGAGTCATGTGACTGAGCTGTTCTATATAAGAAACAAGCTGTGAACTGCAAAGAGACAGAGCCTTTGTAAAGGACAGACAGGATGAACTTTCACGTAAGCCATTTTGTTCTCATTTTACATGATTGTTTTTGTGTCCTTTCCTCAATTATTAGCTGACTTGACCTATTTGATTTAGGTAGTGTTAGCAGAGTGCTCTGAACTGCTAATTACATCCTGTTAAAATACTGTCAAATTACATTTTCTTTAAATGTGTAAGTGGCTAAAAAGAAGTTGTTTGGGATATGTGGTGTGATTTGAGTTTAAGAAAGCATACGCATGAGAGTTACGGGATGAAGAGGAATCGGGGCAAGTTGGACAATCACACATGTATGGGCAACAGCTTTGTGGCGTACTTACTGTCTCTCCTTACGTCATCTAGATTTCTTAATCCAAAATGACTCACTACTGCACTGAAGACATCTATTCTTAACTGCTTCCTTGATCGCATCATGATAAAACAAGTTGAACAAGGTCATTGTTTCGACTACTTTGTACGATGCCTTTGCCACGGCATTTTTGATATACGTTAGCGTGTTTGAATCAAATGTTGATACCGTGTCAAATGTCCGTTCTGTATTTCATCTTTCAGTGTTTCGAGGCTGCAGGAAAGAGAACAGCTGAAGCGGCAGTGTGAACATCTAATGCAACATAGCTTCTCCATGTAGGTATAGGCCCATGAGGGCAGCACAACGCACCGACAAGCCACCTCTGTTGCCATTGAATTGGGTTAAACCTTTGGGTTAAAAGGTGTCAAAATATGTGCAAATTGATACAAATGTTATCTGGTATTTTTTGTACCTTGATGAAAGTGTAAATGATAAACTTCTTTTCAAATTACAGGCAGGCACTTGGAAAGCTCTGAATGACAATCGATACCAAACACCCAGCGGCCTGAAACACTGGCCTTTGCACTCTCACACACACACAGAATCAGTTGATTGAAGACTTTCTGAAAATGCCCAGACAGCTACCATCTCATTTGTCTGATCTGCTGCACAGACTAGGGCAAAGTGGGAGATTATTTATTGAACAGTATGAAAGTAAGAAAGAAAGAATGCAAGCCATTGCGAGGGAACTTATGGGTACATCTAAAGTAGTGCAAGAGACGCAGAAAACGGCAAACACAACCAGAATGTTGGGGGCAGGTTTAGGAGTACTTGGCATAGCTGTAGGAATAGGTGCAGCTTTGCAAACAGGATCGGAAAAAGTGGCAATACTCGGAGGAGTTGCAGCTGTTGGTGGAGGTGCAGCTGTTTTTACCGCAAATGTAACCAAGACAGCGACAGAGACCATAGGTATAAAAACTGTGGAAAAGCTGGGGAAAGAATTCATGGATATCATTGAAGTACAAAAGGATATGCTGAAAGATATTATGGTGGTGTCTGAGGAGTTGGAGAAAAAATCATCCTCACTAATAACAACAACCAGTGCACAGACGAAAGAAATTCTGAACAAAACAAAACAACTCAAGCAGGTTCTGAAGCAAACAGCTGAACTGTCAGAAAGGAGCAGAGAAGTTATGGATGTGACTCTAGTCATGCTGAGTCAATTGAGGGAACTACTAAACTTCATTGTCAGTGTCGCCCGAATCATTCCAACTCCTGAGCATGACGCAAAGTTGATAAACTGTATCACAGATTCAGCCTTGCAGTGTGAGAAAACTGTTCATGAGTTTGCAAAGATGAGGAATATGCTCACGGACTTTGAGGAAATGCAAACAGAATAGGAAGGAGCGACATTCAATCACTGAAATAAAGCACAATGTTTTAGCTAAATAGCTGAGCAGCTATTCATTGCTACTCTAAGTGAGTAGCAATGCACCTTTTTCCTCAGAGAATGTTTGTTTGGTGGCTCGTTTCGGCAAGCTTAACCTTAGCAGGACAAGACGTGTGTTCATGTTTGTAAGTTAGATAACAACGTTAGCAGGAAAGCTCCTGTGGGTTGTTGTTCAGAGGCTCTGGCTATGATGGGACGCTATGCTCAAAGGAAACAAGACAGAGAGGTTATCTTATTACTAGCAAATGAATGCAAAAATAGTTGGTGGCATCATAAAAACCCCAAAATACAAATGTCACCCCTTTGGTTTAGATTTGTATGCCTCCGCGCCGGCAATAGCTGTGACTGGAGGCATTATATTTTTCGGGTTATCTATTCATACGTCCGTCATTCTGCGAGTCGGTAATTCAAGTTCTCTCAAAGGAGAACACAGGGAAACTGATTTAAAATACATTAATTTACAGAACAGTTATGTATGCTGTAGCCCAAATAACTATCCATTGCACATTTTTGTATTAGTACTTTGCTCTATCTCTCAGTGCTGTTCTGCTATTTTTCTTTGCTTTGATTTATTAGGTTTAAACATGTCTCCCCGTAGAGGGTTGGTAGAAATGGTGTAAGTGATTTTCTTCTGTCTCGGTTTGAAAAGTGCTACATAGCTATGTACATATTTTTCTGTAACATACAGATTTTATGTTTCACAACCTATTGTTTCATAACATTGTGTGTGCTGAATAGAAATAGCTGCCATGGGTGTTAACGCAGCCATCAGTGTGTAAAACTGGTTCAACCTGTCTAACCAGAAAAAGATGTTGTTCCTCAGTGAGGGACATAATAAAGCATCCAAACAATTCTATCTTTGTCATGTTATGTTCTCAGATTAAAGAATACATGGAATCTTTACCCTTATCCTTAATAACCTACTTGGAAAATACTCAGAAGAAGCTGGTGAGCTGGGAAAGGATTCGTGGCTGTAGCCAGACGGAAGAAGCTACAATTACAAACTTGGTATCTTGCCTTTGAGATTATAAAGTAGTCAGCCTTACTGCTGATAGCATAGTTAATATAGTGTAATTATAATGGTAAACAGTAGTTGGAGACATTAATCATTTGTTGCTGAAATGTCAAATTGCACATTATTGTTAGATTATCATTAGGTTTGTAGGTAGCAAGTGCAAATATCTGTTTTTCTGTTTATGGTTGACATTGAACATTAGTAGGTGGATAAGAATGTAGCCTCTGACTTGTGATGCTGTAATAAAGACTGAGACAGGGCGGTGACATTGTAGGATTTGTGCCAAAGTACTCCACTGCTTAAACAGGCATACCTGTGCGAACTGTCCTTTCACTTCAGCGTTTGGTCCAAAAGCATTAATTCGTTGGAGGATTAGAACAATTACAAAAAATACATACAGAAAATTGCTTCAGTCGGCCCTCAGCACAGCAGAGCTAGCTGCTGCAAACATTCCTGCCGATACGGTAGACGTCCCCGCTGAAGACTTACGAGTGTGGATTACATCTTGGCCGGGAGCAGTTACGTCTTCTAATTAGCGAGCTTTAGAGGTGCTCGACGGTGGATTTTTGTTGCCTTTGGACACAGTCTTTATGCTAAGCTAACAGCTCAGCAAAAAAAAAACGAATAACTTAATTCCTCAATTCCAATTTAACAATGTCAAACTGTTCCTTTAAGCATAAAGCGGCTCACACTCATCACCTATCAATGACAATAGTAGTTGTCGTGGTGCCCCTGTAATGTCGGTAACAACACTGAACAGGACCGCTGACCCTGCTTGTTTGTGGTCAGAGCCAATAGAGATGCATTTTTAAAAAATCACGTTGCATTGTGGCTGACTTCGACACCCTTGTCATCTGTTTCCACTTTTGGTGTGATTGTGTTCCTCGTCATTATTCATTCGTACCGGGTTGCAGCAGTGGCCAGCACTTGTAGCAAATGCCTTCCATGTGTCTCTAATTGCCTCAGTAGAGGTATTTAACACGAGGTGAAGTCATTAACACATAGACACACTTGTCAGATGTGGAGCCAGGCGGCCAACAGCAAGCTAAAGCTAATGCAACATGCACCGTGCCCGATAAAGAACTCTGAGGGCTTCCTCGCCAACACGCTGTGCAAGAATTCTCAGAGGATAAAAAAACTGCAAGTTCAACAATTACTGAAATGTAAATTAGGAAATATACAGAAGAAAGTCTGTAACAAGCTTACCAGTTCAACAGCTGGGGACCTAACACCAGATCAATGGATATGGAGGACAAGAGTACATTTTAGTTTTTGTTACCATGGACATAATATAGCATCACTTTGGGGTCTTTTCCACTTAAAAACCAAACGTTATCCAAGACACCATGGGGTCTGAAAATATCAATTCATCAAAACAATTGAAATCAAAAAATGAAAACCACAGAACTTTACACGTGGAGAGAATGACAGTGATTTCATTTTAAAACCACGAGATGGCTTCACATGGCATATTAGTACTGTGTACTGCAATATGATCTTATGATCCAGCACGTTATGTCTTAGTCTATAGCGCCATCTGCTGTTCAATTGAGAGCACTGCATCGACCCAGCATCAAGTGACAACTAAGTTAGTGATCAACAGTTTATAAGTGGCGAAAGGAAGAAGCGGAAGACTTTCATACCTTAGGCTTGAGTCTACTGAAGCACTGGCAAACTAATGCCGAGATTATGGTGTGGATGTTAGTGTGGGTGTGATCAGTGTGGAAGACGGAGAGGAAGATGTATATTTCATGGAGGACATTTGGTAATAGTAAAATCAATGATGGCTGACTTCCATTAAGCCGCATCAGTTTCAGGGTCCTCGTATTGTGCATGCTGGCTCGCTGCCACACTTCCAATGGCAAGTGGACGAACTTTTGTGAAGTGATTGGCTAAATAAGATAAGGTAGTGAAATAAGTAGAAGAGTTTACAGTAAGACTTCCTGCCCTTTGACTTAATAAGAGGAGGTGGGAAGGCTAATGGCATTAAGCTTAGTTCTGTTGCTTCTAACTGGGAATGCTATCTAGTCACACCAGACCATGTATAGACTATTGTATAGTAGGTTAATCTCCACAAGGCCTATATACCTTGACAACTTTTCTAAATAGCCTAGTGGTAGTCTCTCTGCTAATCCAAAAATGGACAAAGAGTTGGATCGTCAGTGGAGCTGAGGCGGGTCAAGGTCACACAGCAGACGAAATAGCTAGCGGCTATAGCGCCCTGAGACGGCACCCACCTGTCACTCAAAGCGGGCACTCCCTTAATCATGCATTACCTTTACAAATTGTCATGAACGGGATTATTGGCTATAGAGACCACAACTGGTTTTTTTTGTACCAGGCTGTAAACATGTTTATTTCTGCTCTAAACATCGGCATTTCAATGTGCAATTACTATGGCATCAAGTGGCCATTTGAGGAATTGCAAATTTCGGGCTCTTACGCGTTGGCTTCCGAGGTTGCTGCTTAATCTAGAAAATAGAGAACATCTTGGGATCACACCAGCCCTGAAGCCAAATTGGGCCAGGGGAGTAAAGTGGCTTCGAACTCGGCCTTCATTTTGTACCTCGAGTTCACACCTTTAAAAGTTCCGTGACTGCATTTTGCATGGATGTGACCCTACCCCAGTGACAAAATCTGTTGACAAGGAGACCGACATGGCAAAGCACTCCAAACTGCTTCTGTGGAAGTAACAGCGACAGTAGGTGTCTCCAGGACCACATTTTGCCATGATGGCACACACACAAGGTGAAAACAATACCAGCCACACGCTTGCGACTGGGGAAGAGTAAGACGAGAGATGGATATACCAACCTTCTTATATCGAGTGGTACCAACCTTCTCATCCAAGAAAGCGAAAAAAGCACATTTCCCAAAATAGTAAACTGTCAAAATAACATTCTACTGTATCTTTCTCTCAAAATCTGAATCAAAAACTTCTCTCTGTACCTCTCAGCGCTGCAAATTCAGCCAGAACCACGGTGCACCGTCGTCCATCCTTAGCTGTTAGGTGATGCTCTGCAAGAACACGTCAGAGGGCTTCCCTTTAAGTCTATCTGCTATCAGCACATGGTCAGGGTAAACATTTGAGGACACCCCACACCCACCAGCTGTCTCATATACGTTCACGTGCCACACGTCACCCACAAAGCATACAAGTACACGTGTTCAGAGGAGCACAGTCACATGCATCACAGGAAGACATGCTGTGCTCCTCTTCACTTTAAGTAATGCCTTCCTCAGCATCTCATTTCCTTAGTTCAGGAGGTACCCCGCCCCCAAAGACACTGCTTTTCTTCCTGATATACAAGCTAGAGTTTGTCATTAGCATTCGAGTAATCACATAGAATACATTTCCTCCCTGATAACAAAGTTGAAAATGTTTTTAACAATACATTATAAATAATGGAATGCAGGAAAATCCAATCATTTGATCCTGGTATCTTGCTGTTTACAGTGTTTACCGCTACAATCTGTCCTGTGTCTTATCTGACAGCGTGGCTGCTTAGTGATACAAGAGAAATCAGAAAAGGGCCAATTCACTATGGGGCCCTAAACGTGAGTAATGGGCCCTAAATGAGGGGATCATCATTCCTGTGTAATTTGATCAACAATGGGAGAGGGGGGGGGGAGACTCGAGGCATTGATCAGCGTGACGATCTTGGGAATTTGATCCCTTTTGTTCCACCTGATTGATTGGAAGATCATCTCGGATTCATCTTAACGGAGGAATAAACATGTCATGCTGATTTCGATGTCAACTCTGAGTCACTGTCCAAACAGAAACGGGGGGGGGGGGAGGGGGGAGGGGAAGGACACGATGACCGGCTGCGTTTTGTGGGAATGTGCGCATTAACAAGCAGCTTTTGAAAGCGCGCTTCATTTGCGTCACGGCTCTTCTGTTCGTTTGCTCTCTTGCGACTGGCCCCATACTGATAACAGACCACTGGGCCAAGAAACACATGACGTGGAGCAGCGGCGACAAAACATCATAATGGGATAACTTTATTTGGTTGGCCCGCTAATTGGTCCCTGCTATGAAACAACTGTAGAGCAGCAGTGTAATAGGGGGGAAACACATGTTCCTTCTTATACACTAACGGTTTAATCCATCATATTTAACGTTAAATGGATTTATTTAAACATATGAATTGCAGCAGTCAACATTTTATTTTGTTGTTATTACCTGTTTATATCCGTTTTCATATATGGAATAATGCATCCATAGTCAATTTAATATTATTTTATGAAGTCAAACGGGTTATTTCGACACTAATTCATAGGCTCGTGGTTTGATGACTCCTGTAGGCTATCAGAGGGATTGATCAGTGTTTAACGTTGTATTCTAACAGCCTGCATTAGTATCTTAGATAACCCTCGAAGTGTCTCTGCTTCCTGATAAAAGTCGGTTAAACGGGTCAAATAAGACAAATGGCCTTTGACCTACTGTAACCTGGACATTTTCACCTTTCCTTTGTGTTGTCTTTCCACCATCATCAATCACGGCCCAATCATCTCCTGGTGTTAGCGGTATACGGGGACGGCCTGTCATCAGAGGCAGCGGGCCGCCCTTATCACCCGCCGTCCCACAGGTGTAGAACCTCAGTCCGCTCTCACTAAAAATGACAACAGGAGCTCTGCGCCTCTGGCTCGTCCTCGCTCTCCAGCTGCGGTGCGTCGCTCTCCAGCTGGAGAGGGGGAGAGGAGAGCGGCAGGACGGTTTGGATACGACGACGAACGCGGCGAGCGAGAAGGCGGACGCCTTGCTGCACCTTAATGGTTTACCTCGAGGAGTGGCAGCTCCTCACAAGAAAGCACCTCAGTTTATGTTGGATCTTTTTAACGCGGTGACAGTCTCCGACGGGAGCCCGAAGAGCCAGAAGGAGATTCTGGAAGGAAACATAGTCCGGAGTTTCGAGGATAAAGGTGAGTGTTTTACTCTTTGTCTTGTGCGCACGAACTACTAGTGTTTTGGGATATTTTGTTTGGAAAAAACAAACAATTAAGCTATACAGCAGCATTTAATGTGATTGATTAGAGTGCGTCATTCCTATCTAAATTAATTACGTTTAGCAATTACGCACGATTACGCGCAGCTAATGTCCCTGTTAATTAACAGCTCATTGTCAAGACTTTGTGAGATTTCTTTAACAAAAGATTATTTAAATTTTAGCAAACTAAATATGTGTTTTATATTCGTCCCCCTGCAGGTCATGCTGGAGAGAGGTTTCACTTCTTCAATCTATCATCTCTCGGTAGAGAGGAGAGAATGGTCAAAGCGGAGTTCCGTTGGTTTCGAAAGAAACAGAAGTTTTTCCTTGGAAAGTCTTATGGGCCGCATTTCTATAAGGTAAAATGCCTTTTGGATGACATTTACTTATTCTGTTCTCATGTAAATATTTGACAGATGCTTTTATTATTACTTGATATAGGGCTTTAGCTGAGGTTTGGACGTTCTACCCTTTTATGGACACAGTTTAGTGAACTAACAGCTTTGTGTTGCGACTACAGGTGGATCTGTATGAGGTGCTGGACAGCCGAGTGAAGCCATGGAGAGGAAACCTCATCACCTCCAGACTGGTGCCCCTTTACACACAAGGATGGGAAGTCTTCAATGTCACTCAAACGGTAACACCCTCCTCCATTGTTCAATACATTTTTGGTATATTCTGGTCATTAATTTGACTTTTTTGCATAAATGTATTTAGATCTGTGTTTGATTGCTCACACCAAATTTACATCCATATTGTTTATGAAGTATTTCTGATGTGTTTAAACCGTTCAATCTTATTCTGGATGCCAGGTGTCAAAGTGGATCCGCGACAGCCAGGAGAATAATGGCATCCTTGTGGTGACCACACTTCCCTCTGGGAGCTGGATGGAGTCAGTGGTGTCCTCATCCAAGCGGAATGGAGAGCTGACGGACACGAATGCCTACTTGGTCATATTCTCAGACGACGGGAGGCCAGGGGCATCAAACCAGTCATACCTGGGTAAGGTGATGGTTGCAACATATTGGGCACTTATATTTCAAATTGATAAAAGAAGACAATATGAAATTAATATTCATTTGAAAATGTATAATGAACCAACAATTTGTGAAATATCTGAAGAAATTCTTAAAACGTAGGTCACAATCATGTGTTATTTCATCGTCCAGTTTCATATTAGCTAATCATTTTTATTTTCATATTTGTTGTCATTTCATAATGGCATTTTTCCCAATAACACATTTTATGTCAACTTTTATTTCATAATCTCACATTACATTGTCACCACCCTCTCGTCCAGCCAGATTACCCCATGCCTCTCTTAAACTAGCAAGCTACATTACTGCTATAGCCTTTTACCTCCTGTTAGTTAGAGCAACAACGATGCTAAAGTAGTTCTGAATCCACTAATTAAAGCCCGCTGCTGTCATTTATCTCAGTACACAATAACAGCTAAACTTCTGTGGCTTTTAAGTTCTAGTGAAACAAGGCTGCTCATGCTCCATTAGTGTGTTATAAACCATTCATTAAATGTCTGTATACTGCTTATACATGCTAAATAGGGGGACTTAAAGTAAAGTGTTATCTTATTTTAAAAGTTGACCTTTTTGAATATTTTTTTCATACATGTTGCTATTCTAAGCCAAGGTGTTCACCTTCCTCTTTCTATAGGACAAGCCCAACCTGCAGCACCTGAGCCTTACGATCACCGCAGCCGGAGACGACGTGCCTCTCCAGGCTTCCTGCCCCACGGCCGCTCCCAGTCCTGCCAGCGGGTCCCCCTCTTCGTCGACTTTGAGGAGATCGGCTGGTCCGGCTGGATCATCTCTCCTCGGGGATACAACGCCTACCACTGCAAGGGCTCCTGCCCGTTCCCGCTGGGGGGGAACCTCAGAGCGACCAACCACGCCACGGTGCGCTCCATCATACACGCGCTCAAGCTCTCCAGTGACGAAGTGGGAGCCCCCTGCTGTGTTCCCGACAGACTCCAGTCCATCAGTTTGTTATATTTTGACGATGAGGAGAATGTGGTTTTGAAGAAGTATGACGACATGGTGGCACTAAGCTGCGGCTGCCATTGACTGGCTGTGCATCTCCTTCACTCTTTAACACTGGAACAATGAGGGGTGGGGAGATGATGGTTTGCTTAAGTTGATTAAAACACTGTATTTTTGTGCATATGTTAAATATTGTATTATTTTTGAGAAATTAAACAACTATTCCTCAGCTAGTCAGTGATCCTTTGAATAGATTTACAATTGGCCTTTTTCTACAGGTCTTTTGAGGGGCCTTGATTTGGTGACACTTAGCCAGCCCATAATAAGGGCTTATAAAGAAATCCAATACTGGCTAGCATGGGCGTAACACGGGGGGGCGGAACGCTGAACACAGTTAAAAATCTGTAAACTAGTCAGTAACAATCTTGTTGTATGCTTATTCAACATAAACTTTGAATAAAGTATTTAAAAAAAACTATTCAATTAATTAAATAATTAATTTGTTATTTTCTTTGTCATACAAATTGCTGGGTAATACATGTTTCCTGTTGTCCAATGTAAAGTGTCTATTTAATCATGTGAAGAGATGATTTTGTGTGTGTGTGTGTGTGTGCGTGCCTCATAACTAGTAAGTAGCATGCATTAGGGCCCTTCATGACTAGCTCATGCCATTACTTGCCAGGATGCCGGTACTTGGATTTTGATTAGGTAAGAAACAGGTATTAAATATTCAGATTTCATTCAAAGCCAGAGCAGGATGAGCAGCTGGATGGAAATTTAAAGTTTCATCCACACAGACTCTGCATTTTGTCTTAGTTATTATTCATGTAGTTGTGTGGATTAGTAAATTAAAGCAACACACAGGCTGTTGTTCCCTTTCTCATTGAGTTCAATCCTGTTGTTACAGTAACTGACCAACAGATGGCGTGATAGAGGTCTGGTTAAAGACTACAAACCTACTCCATTACTGTAAATCTGCAGTATCTGGATGAGGTTGGGATATGTTGAAAAACAGACTCGAAATAGACAAAATCTTAAGCAAGGGCAAATATAGAACCACTTTAAACCTGTTCCACATTAGAAACACCATTGTACAACAATTGTTCACTCATAAACAAATTTGTCATTTAAAGGTTGCATTTAAACATTCGCCACCCATAAACTACTGGTCATACCAGACCAAGTAAGCCTGTAGCAGAAGACCCCTGAATGTATTGAATTAATGGTGTCTTTTATTGGTAAAGAATCCACTAATTTGTAAGGGATATAATGTTTTATTTCTTTATTCAAAGGCCTTATAGTCTGGCATGAAAATCATTTGGAATCTTGGCCACTCATGTGGGTCGGTTTCTTATGCTCCTGTATTGTTCTTATTTATTTAGCAGTCTTCTGTGGTTTTTTAGACCTTACTAATCAAATTGTAAATACTCTTCAAAAAACATTGAGAAAAGACAGACACAGTGAGATGATTGATATGCATTTATCCAACATTCCAGATGTTGTACATAATTGCCTGTTTCTGAAGTAACCTGTGGAAAATAAACTAATGCTCTTTAGCAAAAATCCTCCTGTCTTCATTTCATCCTCTGGGTTTCTCTTTTTTTCAAACCAGTGCAGTTAATGAAGAACACAGTTCAGTACAAGGTACAGGGCAACAGTATGTGTATCAAGACGATCTGTCCCATCGTAGAGTCAATCCGAGTCGCTCTCTTCGGACCATCTCGGCCTCTTCGCAGCAGCCTCCTCCTCGTCGTCGCTCTCTTCCCTGCGTCGTTTTGTGGAGGAACCAAGGCCAGAAGTTGAGGGAGATCCAGGAACCACTGCATCCCCGAGCTCTTCAGAAGAATCTTCCCTGGAGAGTGGCCCGATGTCTTCAACATCCAGTACAGGGATCTCAACCGCGAACTCAAAGTCCTCCTCCTCTTCAGGTAGCCTATACCTGTACCTGTCAATAATACGCTCAAAAGCAGCTTCAAAAGCATCATTATCAAAAGGTTCAGCGTAAGGAAAAGCAGGGTCAGCATGAGGGAAAGCAGGGTCAGCGTGAGGGAAAGCAGGGTCAGCGTAAGGGTCAGCGTGAGGGAAAGCAGGGTCAGCGTAAGGGTCAGCGTAAGGGTCAGCGTGAGGGAAAGCAGGGTCAGCGTAAGGGTCAGCGTGAGGGAAAGCAGGGTCAGCGTAAGGGTCAGCGTAAGGGTCAGCATGAGGGAAAGCAGGGTCAGCGTAAGGGTCAGCGTGAGGGAAAGCAGGGTCAGCGTAAGGGTCAGCGTGAGGGAAAGCAGGGTCAGCGTAAGGGTCAGCATGAGGGAAAGCAGGGTCAGCGTAAGGGTCAGCGTGAGGGAAAGCAGGGTCAGCGTAAGGGTCAGCGTGAGGGAAAGCAGGGGCAGCAAAAGCATAAGGAGCAGCAGCAGGAACAGCATAGGGAACAGCGTAGTAAACAGGGTAGTAAACAGGAAGAGGAACAGAGCCTTGTTGCTCACTGTCAGCCTCCTGAAGCCCGTCCACATGATCCGCACCAACGCCAACCTCTTCCTCCTCGTCATCAGGAAGGACCAGGTCGTCGGGAGGCCTCTCGGCATCAGGGCGGTCAGCAAACAGACGTCGAAAGGGGCGGGCTGAGGTAGGAAGAAAAAAAATTATTTAAAAAAGTCACATCCACAAGCCACAAACTAACACAAAGCCACTGCTAGTCTGCTTCAAAAGGCAACTATTTCAGTATTTATCAGGAGCAAATTATGAAAATGCTATTTCCATGTGAGACCATAGCCACGGTCCAAACTTATTCTATAGGGAAAGGATGGATCCAAATCATATCCATTTGTTATCGTTTGAGCACAGTAGCAGTAATGAAGGGCTAAAGAGCAAAAGTAATGTGGAGTTGTATTGAGTCAGATTTAGTTATTTGGCATACAGTACTTCTGTCTCCACTTGGTGAGGGTAGAATGGATCAGTTTAACCCTTGTTTGCCTAACACAATTCTACATAACAACCCTGTTCACATTGTATAGCCATAATAAAAGTCAGACTATTCTATTATAAGTCAGAACAAAGCGTGTTGCATCATAGTTTGGACCTTGTGGAGATTCTGACTCTATTCAGTGAGAGATGACACACGCCAAAACATGGGTCCCTGCCATTAATTCACGCACTAACAACATGGTTTCTGCAAAATATCCACAGCAAAATATGTGTGTCTTGGCACCTCAAACTAATTTATTTTATTTAGTCCACTGCATGACAAACCACTTTACAGGTAAAACTACATGAACCACAAATCACAATGTTATGATGACACTAACATGACTGAGAGATGACTGAACGCTTTGGTTTTTAGGTCCATTAACTGTCAGACATTTACGTTCACTAACGTTAACGTTACATCTCTTTCATTCAGGCTCATAGCAATATTGATCTGTTGGTGCTTAAAGTTAGCTCTCAAATGTTTTTTCTTTTAGTTCTATCGTTGCCATGGTGAGAGAAGAGTTCTATTTTGTGTGTCTTTTTGAAAATGGTGTAGGCAATGGTGTAGGCGCCATTTTGTTTCCGAGATTTTCAACACAAAAATGATCCCCTCAAACAAAAATAACGGTGTTTTCATGTCCCTACACATGTGTTAACACATTCCACAACTATTTCGAAGACAAAAGTCCAGTTATAACATATAATTATTGTTTTACACGAGAAAACGTGAGTGGCCTCAAAATCTGAGTTTTTCTAATTTGCTAGCTTAAATTCTGAACATTCTTTATCTTAATATTCAACAATTTAAGGTAATTAAACGCACATTTTGTACTGAAATTACCTTTTATGGAGTCAAGGAACATTAATAAACACATTTGGCATGAAATTAAAATATTTTTTTCTTACCTGCAAAGGTGATGACAGTCTGTCTGACTCTGCTCAGCAGGTTCCACACCGAGGGTCCACTGGAAGCCATTATTTCCAACTCAGTTCTCCAACAGTTGAACAGGTGATAAGATCTCTGAGAGCGCAATCTTCTAGATGCCACGGTAAACTTGTTAGGTTCAAGTGCAACTCAGAAAGTCAGGTTTCCGATGACGTCACTATTATGTGGCCACGCCCCCTCCACTAACGCAGGCATACGTGTGAGAGATATTTTATTTTATAGTAAATTGTGTAAATGTAAATAGTTTGGACTGTGTGTGTGTTTACAATAGGTGTTTCCATGAATCCGTGATGTGTGTGATGATCTGTGATGATACACTTCACATCATCTTGACCCAGAGCATACATACAAGGTTCAACCAAGAATGAAACATGTCAGCAGTTTCATTTGTATTGTTGTTGATTTAGATATAAAGGCAGTAGACATGAACTAAACTAAACTTGAATCACTGCATGCTTCCATCGACATCATGCAAAGATTGCACAATTCATGAATCCCAAATGTATCGCATTTAATTGAGTACCATGTGGGGCTTTTTATTTGCCACTGGGATGATACCGAGCAGCCCACGGTCACCCAAAAGCTTTGTGAAGCAATGCAATCACAGTTTTATTTTTGAATTGTTATTAATATTCACCTTTATATGCACATAGTGAGAAGATCACCTTGTGGTGCGTTTAGCGACATATTTCTAAAAACAAGGGACACTAATGATGCATGTATGTTATCTGGACAACCTCCACATGATGACAGTATT
This sequence comes from Leptoclinus maculatus, assembly GCA_032191485.1. Classification (NCBI taxonomy): domain Eukaryota; kingdom Metazoa; phylum Chordata; class Actinopteri; order Perciformes; family Stichaeidae; genus Leptoclinus; species Leptoclinus maculatus. The sequence goes on from JAVDOI010000015.1 coordinate 13,574,046, forward strand.
GTAACTTCATTCACTTTTTATTCACTGATATATTTTTGCCAACAGATGGCGCCACAGTCTCACTTGCAGTACTACATATATGACGGCCTCTTTTCTTCTTCCTAACACAATCCTCCCATCTCTCCAATGAAGCAAGACAACACTGTGCGGGGTGAAACTGTAACATTAACTCAGACTGCAAACCAGCAATAAATTGCAATGCAGAGGAACTGTTCTTAAAAAAATGTATTAAGGATTTAATACTAATATCAGAATAATGTTAATGGTTCCATTTTTGTTTGCATTTTAACTATAATTGAATCGCCAATCATAACAGTTCCAATCATTCTATTTAAAAGACATATGCTTTAAATTAATAATGAATGTGCAGTGAAATGAAAGACACCAGTAGAGTCTGTAACAACAGTTGTTTTTTATTGGAATGGATCACAGACACAATACAGCCCTGCTTTAGTCTAGTTTAAAAAAATGCCAATGCAACAAACTTGCAAAAACAATTCTCCTTCATGTTCTCTGCATATTAAAAAAACATTTATTGCAACAATGCCAGTTCAAGCTTTTAGACAGTATAAACGAAAGTTGTTTGTATCAAACACATTCAACGGGTGTAACTGCAATTTCAGATGAAGCATGCATTATGTTTCTAATTATTTCGTTCTGTGAACACGATCAGTTAAAATCAATAACATACATACAAATGAAATACATTTTTTGAAAGTGAGTTCTATTTGTTTCAAATATTTCTAATGATAATTTAAGTGACTGCAAACTGGTGAAAAAAAAAATCTCAAGGAAACAAACTGCAGGTAATAAAACAAAAAGCCACAATACCTGAAAAGCAATGGAGACCCCAATACCACTGTAGATGTATATAACAAACTCAGCATTTACAATAAATATTCCACATTTAAATTCAAGCTTACCCTCTCTGTTTACACATAAATACATTATATACATGGATTGTCCATGTCCCTTATCTTTCTCAAGAATTGCACATTATCTTACACATATCCAACCCACATTCAGCATTCGACAACAACCATCATTAATTCACAAAATAATTATCTTCCATCAGTTTACAGTCAAATCGAACTCGTTCCTCCTCACAGAGCCAATTGAGGCCTCTGTAGCTTCACAAAGCCTGCGCAGCTTCTGTGTGTTTATGCAAGTTAAGGCAAGTAAAGCAATGCAAGGATCAGATGCTTAAAATCCACCCTAAAATGCTTTAATACTGTTATTAAACAGGTATTGGCAAAACAGTCTAAACTCAGGGTGGATTTTTCCTTTCAAACCTCATGGCCTATCAGCTCGGACAGTCCAGCTCTTCAGTGCCTAGAAACTCCCCTAACATGTGGTCATGTTGGCCATAGACAGGCTCTAAATAAGGATGTCCCTCCGTACAGTGCATTTGCCTCAACCTTGGCTCCATATGAGGACCTTGTATGGTAGCTTTCTGAGCCATGGGAGACAGGGCCACTGGGACAAAGCTGTGGTAAACAACCAGAGGTGGGGTCAAAACTTCCAAGGGGGATGCCTGAGGTACAGCACCCTCTGACAGGTGGACTGGCAGCTGCACATAGCTTCCTGTTTCAGGATCAAAGAAGGTTTTTGTCTTGACTTGTATTGGCATATCTACAAAGAAGTACTGCCCGGAGTCTGGATCCTGTAGGAGCTTACGTTGGGTCAAAGGAAAGGACTGTGCAACAATGGTGTGCTCAATGCTAGACTGGCGAGAAAGCTGGCTGGTGTGGCTGGTTTGGCTTGACTGCCGGGAGAGGGTTGAAGGGGGAGGGTTAATGTACGGATCGATACTGTGACTCCTTTTGACTATGTTGTCTCTGTTTGTCTTGTCTCTGGCTCTGCCTCTCTGCTGAAGCTCGTCCATGATGGATCTTTCAATGCGCTGGGTCCTCGGATCAAGCTTCTCATTGACTGACGTATCGGCACTGAGCCTGCGCTCTACTTTATCTCCTAAGTACCTGTCAATGCTTTGTGATCGGTGCAATGGCCTGTCCGATGAGGGTCTATCGCTGAGCTGAGTTTTGTACACAGGTACATTGCTGATGACCCTATCACTACTGTAGTGTCTTTGCTCTGGCTTTTCTCGTCTGTTGCTGCTGCGACCTTGCCTCTCTGTTGCAACACTGGGTAGTGCTTCATTGTTTTGGTTATTGCTTTCTGCCGAATCATGGCTCTGTCTTTGGGTCTTGTGACGCACGTCTGTCCGGTCGTGATGGTGGTTTTCACTGTTTTGGCTTCTTCTTTCATAGGGTAGTTTCTCACTCTGGTCATCACTGTTTTTGCCGTGGTGACTTTCACTGTGACGGTGACCATCTTCAGTCTTTTCTATGTGATTTCTCTCACTGCTCTTGTTACTTCTACTGCTGCTGTTTCTGTGCTCAGATTTGTCACTCTTGTGTCTATCCCCTCTGTGTTTGCTGCTGCTTTGAGACGACTTGTGGGAGGACTTCTGGGCCTCCTCCTTCTTTATCCTTCTATTTGCCAACTTAACGGCTTTGAGAACAGCCTTTTCAGATTTGGGTAAGACCACTGGTGGTTTAGACAGCCCTGTTTGGCTTTCATTACCACTGCAGGTGGACCCAGACCGTTCACTGGGAACCTTTGACACTCCAATAGTCATTCTCATCTCATCAGCAGTATCAACTGTGCTGGCTGTTAAGCTCTCCACTCCTTCAGATGATGGACTAACCCCAGACAATCTGTCTTCCTCCTGTGGGACAGCGAGGAACCCTCCAACTTGTGGTTTCTTTGGGTTTTCACTTTGCAGAATTGAAGGAGACTGCAGCAGTGGAGGTGAACTGTTCGAAGGACCCTCTTTAGGTTTGAAGATTTCATCTGGGATTGGTGTGCTGCCTCTGGTTGCGGGTTCATTAGCATGAGGGAGCTCTGGATTGTCCATTACTTGATGTACCTCCTCTCCCTTCTCTGAACCACTGAGACTCCCTCTTGGTGACCACGGTTGTACAGTCTTCAACTTCAACTTATTACTGAAAGTGTTATCTTTGACCTTAAATAAGGCAGGGATCCCCAAAGTTGGTGAGAAAATATTGGAGGGGGACATTGGTGTCTGATTATCTTCATCATGAGCTAAGGTTTGATCTGCTATGGTATTGTCTCTTTCATTGCTGTCCATGTGCGGCATTTCTGTCTCTTTTTGAGGAGATTTTATAGGACACTTTACAACCTCTGGCTCGCTTTCATGATCACTTAAAGAATAATATTCCACTTCCATTCTGTCCAAAACCTGTTTTGTGTTTTGTGAAATATTCCGCGTCTCCTCATCGACCTCCTCTACCTCTCCAATCAAGTTCTCCAGAGAGTGGTAAACATTTGACTCTGTCTCAGTATTTCTGTGCAATGCACTTTCCACAGAGAAGTAGGATGATTTTGAGGACAAGCTGGCTTGATCAGGTGGACTCTGATTGACACTAATACCATTTACCAGAAGTAAGGGTGATATTATATGTCTCTGGATTTCACAAAGCTCTGCATCCACATTTATTTCCTCACTAGCTCTATTCATTTTGTCAGGTTCTTCTGCCACTACATTTTTTGTTATATTGTCCTGAGGTGTGTTTAAATGATCTGGTTTTAAAGGAGCCTTCTGTTTTACCTTGTATGTTTCCTGTGTCCTGGCAATGCTGCTTGTGGCTTCCTTTGTGGGGCTCCTGTGTGCTTGCAAGTTGTTTGCCTTATTTTCATTTCCTCTAAACTCTGGTGATGAACACAACCTATTTTCAAATTGTGGATGTTTTGAATGTGAAACAGACTCACATTTAACTACATCAGTTATTGTGTTGGATTTTGAATTGGCATTGTTTACTACATCCCACCTTTCCTTGACAGGACTGGTTTCACTTTTACAGGCCTCTCTTCTGGACAGGTCACTATCTACTTCTTGTTGTGCACCTGTACTCCGCATCTCTGTCCCTACCTCAACATTTTCATATGTTACATCTATGTTAAAGATATCTTCTTCTACTACATCTTTCAAACTATCTGTCTCCTTCGTAACACTTCCATCTCTTCTACTTCTTCCCTTTTTGCTCCTAGGGGGAACAGGAGGAGCATCCTCCTTCTTGCCTTCAATTTGGTTTATCAGATTCTCTCCTGTGTCTTCAGATATCTGTCTCACTACGTACCTGATATTCTCCTCTTCTGATTCATAGCTCGGATCATACATTTGTTCAATGCCAGGTAACGCTAACCTACCACCTGATCTGTGAGTCTCACCAAGTTTAGGTTCAGTTTGAGACAGGATCTGTCTCATGTGATTATGGTCTCTTAGATCACCTAACCTATCTTTTAAATCTTTCTCTTTTAGTGCAAGATTGCTGCCATTTTGTTTTTCCTTGGCCTCCGTCATAGAATCTTTCATGGCTTTTTTACGTTGCTCTACCCTTGTTGCATAACTTTCATCAGCGTTCTCATCAAATATTGGATTTACGTCCTGCTCTGTTAATTTATTCTTTCTTCTCTGCCTGTCTGAGATGATCTCTTCAAGTGCCATTTTTGCTCTGTCATAATTGTCATTCATGAGGGCTTTGTTTACTATAACATTGCTGTCTATCTTTGCGAAAGTCTCCTGCTTGCTCCGATCCTTCTCTTTCTGTGCAAATAGTTCTCTTTTAGCCGTTGTGTTCCCTCTCATAGACAGCATACCCTTTTTAATATTCCTTAGCTCCCTTGAGATCAAATTATTCTTAGCCCTAGCCTCCTCATCTATATTAATAACACCTAATTTGTTCTTTGCGTTCTCGAGAACACGATCGCCGAGCCTTGCTCTCTGCAGCTCTTTCAGAGCATTCAAGTCATTAATTATATGCTCACTATCTTTCATTTCTTTGAGTGGCATTGTCTCCTCATCAGCCTCCATTATTGGGTTTACTTTCAGATCACCTTCCTCAAACTCCTCTCCTTGTTCATCACCCGTCTCTGCGTATCTCTGATATTTTATATAATTGTTCTGTCTGGCTGAGAATATATGTTCGAGTTTGCCCTGTTTCTGGTCAAATTCATTTTCGCTTGGTGGTAAATTTAATTTTGCATCCTTTGAATCATCATTAGTGAGCTTTAGGGTTAGGGTTTGCTGTTTGTCAAGAGAGAGCTGAATCAAATCAGATTTAGCAAAATTTCTCTTTGGAACTGGTGGGGGCTCTTTCTTGACATGACCCTTTTTACCAACCAGTGCTGCTTCATTTGTACTTTGAGATAACATATTGTTGTTTTCTGGTGTTGAACTCTTGCTGACAAACATTTCTTTAGAATCTGCAACCTTTTTATCTATTTCTCTCCCCCTTACTTGTTCTATGTCTGAAATGGGCTTATTGATGCTATTTGACTGAGCTGCAGATAGAGCTTTATTTTTGACTGCATTAATTGCTTCCCTTGCTGCTCTGATCACATCCATTGTACTCATTGGTTGGCCACTATTATCTTTTTCCTTAGAGCTAACATCTTTTTCTTTAATGTCTTTCGCAGGTCGTTTTGATTTGTCTGGTGTAGTTGATGCTCTTTTCTCTACTGATACATTTAATGAAAACCCTTCTTTTTCATTTGCATTGGGTGAAGTTACGGGTGAACGATCTTCGTTGACATTTAAAGTATTTGGTGAAAACCCTTTGTTTGTTGGCAGTGCTTTTGGTGAGAGGTCTTTGTTTAGCGTGCGTGGAGAAAGTTTGTTTGCCTCAGTTGGTTGGTCTATGTGCATAAGAGCACCATTGCTCAGGGGGACTAGAAGATGTTTCATATCACTGTCAACAGGGCCGGCTTTCTTGTACAAATTTAGAGATGGGTAGTTTTGCTTTATAGCCTTGGGACTCTTGGTCTTTTTTGAGTGTATTAAGGGGGAGATGGGATTCTCCTCAATAAGACCACCTGCAGCCTCCCTTTTGGTTTGCAGTAGATTTGATAACAAATAATCATCTGAAAGAGGTCTTTCACTATCATATTTGGTATGACCAACAGTTGGGGTGTTGATAGATTCCAAAACCGGACTGCAAACTGTCTGTCTGTCAGTTAAAATGGCAGGAGTGCTTAAGCCAGATGCATAGCCTTCAGAGCCAGCTTGAGAATATTTCAGATGATCTGATTGTGGAGTTTGGGTGCCACCCTCAGGCACTTCTAATGTTTTGAATTTAGAAGGGCTGTAACGGCTTTTCACCCTTTTCCTGTTGTCTTTGAGGTTGAAGAGGATGCTAGAGGCGAGTGATTTGTAGCTGTCCCGCTTGACTGGAGGTTCAGGGGTAAGTTTGGCTTCAGAGTGTGGTCTTAATGGGAGGTCGAGGCAGGAGGGCGAGAGGATTTCAGATGTTTCCGTTGGTTGTCTGGAGGGAATGATTGGAGTCATCAGCTGGCAGATGCTGAATGGAGTCAACGCTAAAGAGCTTACTTCCTCAACTGTGGTCACCTCCACAGATCTAGCCTCCTTTTTGACCAACCAAAGACTTTCATCTACTGTTTTTGAACTGTTTTCCTGAGGCGGTATCCCAGGTTGATTGACTGGAATCACACTTTGTGCCCTTGACCTGTTGCGCCTCCAGGGGGCAGCACTCCCATCCCCTCTCTCTGATGAGCACCTCTTCTCAGCCAGAGTGGCTGAGGGCTTTGGCAAGACCTTAGGCGGAGGAGGGGGAGGGATTGGTTTAGGAGCAGTGGGAGGAGGGGGCTCAACTGCTGCTTTTTGGCATGACTGCACCTCCTCTATATGCAGAGTCTCTTTTATGTGTGCCTCTGTAAGCTTCTTGTAAAAAGGCAAGTCGTACCATTCAGGGATACTATCTGTGGGAAGAATAGAGGTGTCCTCTTGGCCAAAGGGGAACCGGTTAAAATCTCTCCATGTTTGGAAAGGACTAAACTCACTGTGTAGGAAAAAGTTTTTGATGTTAAGTTTCCTTAGTTTGATAGTGGATTTCCCATGTTTGCTCTTTAGGGATTTCCCAGAGACAATAGCAGCATCTTTGCCTGTTTTGTTAGATGAACCATCACCAGAGTGATGTCGATGATGGTTCTTGTAATCTCCGCCTGTGAGATTGGTGTGATAATCCGAGGAGAATTCCGATAGCTCTCTTTGGATGCTGCGAAGTGCAGACTTATCCCATGATTCCCCGTTAGAGTCTGTCATACCTCCATTTTTTATCAACATCCCCTCACGGCTTTCCTCTGTAGCACTTAATGCCTTAAGGAAAGACGACACGTGGGACATATTCTTCTGTTGCTGCTGTTTCCATGGCTGAGCAGAGTTTTTGTCAGTTTTGTTTTGCTCTTGCTTTTTAGATTCCTTGTGATGAGTCTTTTTAAGAGGTTCCCCCACCAAAGGTTTGTGGCAGCTGAAAGGTGAGTATCCATACGACAACTCGTCATTGTAAACCGCCTCATCTCCAACGCAGAGACTTCGGAAGGCTCGATCGGTGAGAGTGCTGACCTCTTGATCCGTCTCGTCCATGAACAAGTCGGTGAAGCCGTTGGGGAAGCGATGGTGGAGCATGCTTCCCACCCGATGGCTCATGTGTCGCTTTTCCACACAGCTCATGATGTCAACAACCTTCTTTCAGTCTCGTGCATCACCTGTCTTGCCTCCTTTACAGCTCCTGCAGCTTTGTAAATCCGTTTGTGTCCAGCTCAGGTCGACATAAGGGAGTTGGTGGGATATGTAAACTTCCTAAAACGAGACAGAGAAGTTAGTGTCAGTGTTTTAAAATGATTGCTTTTAAACCAATCTACTCAGTCACACATTGTAAGCAGTCATCATTCAAAACTTTGCGCAGTTCAAAAGCTCAGCTTTTATGAGTAATATAAAAGGTTTCCAACTCTGTAGTTGCACGGATGACCTTTATGTACACGACGTGCCGACTTCAGCCATGCTGTCATATTGCAGGCATCATACAAACACTTCATACCATGCGCTTGGCTATTTAAGGCACTGTATGGTTCCTTAAGCTGTGAGCACTCAGCATACTGTTGGTCGCTATGAGAACAGCTCCTAGCTCATTTATAGGAAGGTAATTAGAAAAATTTAACATTTTCATTTGTTTGTGTGTACATTTCAAAGGAAAGACCTATGGACACATTGGTCCCTTTCAAATGCAATCACATAATTTTCACATTTAATGGGTTGATATCTAGACAATGCCTCTGCAAAGCTTCGGAACAACATCCACGCCTGCAGGTTTACACCACAAATCGCAGGAAATGCAAGTATCACATCAGTCACAGAGCCCCTTGGCAGCAGCTGTTCTACTGTAGCTTACTTTAGCTATCTGGGTGAGGTCTTAGAATAGCCCATTGATATGTCCTGACCTGGGGGCATAGCCACTGCCATATAACTCAACTCTTCAACTATCTACATAACCATGACTCTCCATATAAGCAGAATGGTTTGAGACAAATATAAACACAGCAATCTCAGTTGTTAACAGTAGTTCATGTTTACAGTTAACAAGGATTTGAATAGCTGTAAGTTAGTTTACAAAAGCCCATAAGACAAATTATTATTACTCTTAGTATTGTTATTATTGTTAATAAAACCTAACAAATCAGGTAAAATTACTAGAACCTATTGACTTTACGGTATCTTTAGCCTGACTTGCAGAATGTTTGGCTTTCGAGGAGACTTTGGCCGCCAACAGTCTACCAGCTCTCATGACTACAGATCAGATCAGTTCGCAACCACGGTACTTTCCCAGCATCTGCTTGTGTATTTATACCCATACAGCCCAGTTAACTATACTGTACATATGTGCAACCATTCAAACATGTATTTTCTATTTTCCTTAAAGATGTGTAAATATTTGTTTAAATTATATGATATTGTGTAATGATTTTATAGCAATAAAATGCAGGGGCCCTTGTGCTGTAGGTCTTTTTGGACATAAATGTTTAGAACAAATTTAAAACTTGTTATATCTTATGTTCTGTCCACTGGGCCTCAGTAACATCCATATAATCACACAGCTCCCTCACCTTGGTGATGTGTCTTTCATGCTGAGTGTAACTGTCCAATCTAGACGGTGTATCAAACACAAAACATCAGTGAAGAATCCAATGCAAAATCTGCTGCAACCTGCTGAGAATAAATTCTAGTTAGTGGCTGTCATCCATAGTAAACAAGCAATTTTCCTTGAAGTTGAAGAAACAAAGAAAACTCACCCAAGTGTCTGAAGCCCTCAGTTCCATGTTCAAATGCACTGGTGTGGCAAGGGTTCTGAGAGCGAGCTCAAAAGATACCAAAATAGACGCACAAGTCGGTGTGGCCAAACTGAGCAGCAACACAGGGCGCAGCTAGCTAGCTCACATTGGAATAACCAGAGGGTGTCGAGTGGCAGAGCAAGGCAGGCCAACTCACTGCTTAGTTATTTTTGTAACTAAGCAGTGAGGACTGATAGGCTCCTTTCTTTACCGTTTATACACCTTTATAAAGATGACGGGGCCTTCGTGTCAATGAACATGAGGCATCAATACTTTGAGTCTCGGTGGGGACAATACAGACGGGCTTGGTGTACTTACCATTGGCTAACATTTAGCTTGTGACTCATTTGGCTTCTGTCACCCAGGGAAACAAGCTTTCTGATACAGCCCATTGCATCACACAACTGACAGTAACAGTCCCTGAAGTGGAGATTGGTAGCTGGAGGTGGCTGTATGCCTGCTGACTTTGGTGGGGCTGGCCTGGCCTAATTCTTGTTGTTCAAGCTATGTTTACAAGGCTGTGTTGAGAAACACGAACGTGTGTTACTGGGTAGTCTAGTTTTAGGACCAATGCAGCTGTTGTTGCTGTGAAATTAATCTGCAATGGAGTGGGGGCATTATGTTGACTTGTAAGCGTTCGTGAGTCAGAGGAAGTCAATGGATGAGGTCAGTGAAGCTTGACCTTGTGCATTCCCTAAATGGAAAAAGGAGTGGAGTGTTTAATAAATACTGTGTGACTCAACTTGGTTTTATATGCCACGAGAGAACAATATGCATAGACTACTGCCTGTATATAGCATCACCATAACCGGTTGCATCTGTTTTAATAGAGTATTAGCCACAAAATTAGGTTTGAAAGCATGAAATCACAATCTCTGTTGAGCCCTCGTTGGGTCCAGCAACAACTCCATGGCCCCAGCATCCACAGTGTGTGGCTGTGCTCCATCCAAGGTGCCATATTTAAGCCTGTCTATTTCTGTCATGTTGTATATCAGAAAGTAACAGCCTGCCTCTCTGCCGACTGCCCCCTCCACACTTGCTGACCTTGCACATGTATTTGACTTACTTTAGGCAGTAACACATGCAATCTTCTGCAAAAAAGGCAATTATATTCATGTTCAATGGACAAATACTCTCAATTTGCGTGATTGAATGTATCAGTCAAAGTTCATGAATTAGGTTTAAAAGGTCACTTAAAACTGTACTCCCTTGATATGTAACGGATATACAGATTTATACAAATTTACATTTACATTTACATTTAATTTTCTTGTATTGCAAAGCATGATTGCACTTGCAGATAATGTGGTGTGTTTATTTTCAGAAAACGGAACAGTCCCTGCATTGTTTTGGGGAGATAGACTTTGCTGAGCAGTCTGGGAATATCCTGTTGTGAGCAGAGATACTATGTGTGAGATCATTTCCCTTGTACTGTCTGCTCTCATGTCTTGCCCAGAATAACGCCTCACATGGGCCTGCCCCCTCCTCCTCTAGCCCTTTTCTCACCTTTGTCTTTTTGCCTCCAACCCTCCGACAGCTAATTTGACCCAGTGCTTGTGCCAGCTGCCCATTCATATGGGTCCTAGCCAAAAAAGCTAAACCAGGCTAATAGTAGTTGAAGCAAAATTCTGGCTAAAATCAAACTTTGAAAACAAAACGTTGTGCTGACTGTTGCTCACATATTACTGAGCATACAGATGGACAACAGAGACACAAGTTATATTTTCTACCTTTTAATTTATCTGTTTAGTCTTTTTCATTAGGACTAGGCTTGCAACAGTTTATTGCATTTAATAGGAATGCATGAAACAACGAAGAGCATTTTATAGTCACATTCATAACCAATGACCAATGCTTAGGATTGATTTGGCTTGGATATACCTGCCTTACAAACACAGACGGGTGATTTATACAACAGACACTAAAGAATAAAGTCCAGTCCACCAGGGTCAGGATTCAGTCTTTGTTTGTGCCATTATGACTGACACCCACATGTGTTCTGGTTGACTCTGAAACCACAGGGAGCCATCATGCAGCTCGGCTCATGCTCATTCATGCCCACTGAGAACTGGGACAGACAGGCAGAGATAGCTGGCCTTCAGGGTTAAGGGGCTAGTAAACCCAGGTATGGTAACTTTTGGACAGCTGACGCCGATCACATACAGTAGCTGACATGAACTCAGTGACAGAGAAACATTGTAACTTACCGGCACACAAATTGTATTTCTATAAAAAATCTCATCTTTATGTCAATGCAGTGGCGTAGTTACGACAGGCCCTAGTGCACGCAGTTAGTAGTATAAAGCATACACACACACACACACACACACACACACACACACACACACACACACACACACACACACATCATCAGACTTGACATTGGACAATATCAACAAATATATCACACAGCAATCTGTGTAATCTGTATATGACAAAAAATACCAAAGAACATATGAAATGATTAATTTATAATTTTATAAATATATGTAAGTATTATTTTTGTGAAATTGTCAGTGACCTCTTCTTGAACACCGGCATTTCTAAGGGGCCCAAATATAATTGCCCTCCCTGTATGATCCATGTCAATATATCTGTTTACGGCCTAGTGGGCAGTACAGTTCGTACAAATACTAAATGTTATGATGGTAAGATAGCTTTGTGTTATAGAGGACTTGTGTTACTTTTTTTACATGGCAGCAAAAACGAGAAGAAATTTCGAATTGAATTATTGTTTACTGTGTATGGTGACGTGAAGTGTCAAATAGGTCCCTGCAGAAATAAAGCTGCCGGTCTTATTTTTAAAGATGACAAAGGTGTTTCCACACAGGCAGTACATTTATTTTGACCTGTCTGAAAGAAATGTATTTTTCTGATTTCATAGGCACAGCTCCAATGTAACGTCACTTTATCACACAGCGTCTCATTGTATGTGTGAGGGGAGCGATGACAGGACCGCAATAACTGATACCCCCGAGGTCTGATACGGCAGGCGGCCGACCAATCAAAGGGGAGCATTTGCACGCTGCAAATGCAGTTACATCATTGTCGCATTAAGAAGTGGAGCTGTTAAACATGGTCGAAAACCAACTGCCAGACACACTCAGTAGGATCCAGTCTAATTTGAGCTGAGACCTTGACCCATTATAGTTTATTGGCAGTAATAAATCTGGGGAGCATCTCGGCAACATATAGCCCACAAATCTTTCCATTCAAACAACATCAGTTACCTACATCTAACAATCTACTTCAACACGTATCATTGCCAACCACTTAATGCTGCTCGTCAGCTTGCTGAAAATACATGAGAGAATAAATTGTTCTTACGTGCTTATGGATCTTTTGCATATACCTATGTGCTCTTGTGTGTGTGTGTGCTCTTGTGTGTGTGTGTGTGTGTGGTGTTTTTTTTATATCACCAACCTGCCAGGGACTGCAGATGAAAATTAGCCTGAATGGCTGAATCTGGCACATGTACATGGTGGCTAATGATAATTAATGTTCACTATCTCTTCTTTAATCAAATAAAACATTGACATAAATACATAAAACTTGAGTAGAGCATGAAATAAAATTTGCTTAGATTTTCAGAATGATTCAAGCAATGTTAAAACTGTGGCTAAAACTCACTCCAATAAATGCGAGGGGCCTTGCATTACAGCAGCTCATATAGGACGTTCAACAAAAAAGATGAACCAGAAGCCAGATAGACGCGCTATCTTTTCATCAGCAAAGCTTTGAAAGCCACAAGCTCAGGAAACTGCTCGTCATTATATATGAGAAAAAAACAAAAACTCACAGCGCTTCAAAAAGTCAGTGAGCTGACCAGAAACGCCACGAGAAATGAGAGCATTTCAGACGTGTGGGTGTTTGTCAGCGCTCATCAGGGCTGTCCTCATCACTGGTGAGTACGATGTACGCCTGTAAATTGTAAAGATTATATTTCTAAACCTTACACAGATGTGATAATGCGGTGGTGAGGAATTAGATAGTATGAAGCATGCTGTGTATTGTGCCACAGCTTCCTGTGAGTTTTTTACAATGACGACGGTAAAGACCATTCGATGTCAGCATGGTCATCTTCACAGTTACTCGTAATTGGGTAAACTGCTCTACAAAGCCAAAACTTAGAAACTTCTTGTTTTCTTTTAGTTAAGACCAACATCTGACTATACAAATCATTGTGCCATAGAAATGTATAACTTCTGTGAAAAATGAAACTGTAACTACACTCTAGTTTATGTGTCTTACTTGCACTGCCTTGTCTGCCACAGAGACACAGCCAACTAGACAGCTAAAACAGGTTAGCTAGTTAGTTAGCCAAGGCTAGCCTTAGCTAAAGCCCAAAAAAATAAACTGCATTTTCAAACTGCAACATTTTGTAAACTGCATTTCCCCCTTATATTTAGCCTACTGAAGGGCCAGAATGCAGTCGGCTATTTGCATTTTTAGGTGTATGCATACTATAATTATTTGGGAGTAAAATAATAAGTCCAAAAACGCAAAATATGAAGGCATTACAACCTTTCTATTTTTTGCACAGCTTGTCAGTCAGCCTGAACAATTTAATCCCCTTTTATTTTCTCCATTTCACTGCTTCTGTTAATGCTCCAAGCCTTTGAAAAGAAGGATAGTTTATCAAAATTCAAATTGTGTGCGTATGCCAGTTCCAAAGCACATTGTAGTACAAGTTGTTTTATTGTCTGAAAACTTGTATATGTATCTTGACTTTGGGCTGTGAGTAGAAACCCCAGAGTGCTGCCAGACTGCCCATGCCCTCTGCTTGCTGGACATGACGCATTATGTAAAAGGTCGCGCTCTGGTCACTGGAAACTTTATCTCTCCCAACACTCAGGGCCCGTTAAGCTGAAATGACCATAGACTGATTCATAACACAGAGATTGTCCCATGACTAGTCACAGGTTCAATCCCCCAAACAGCCAACACTTTCAACTCCAGGTCTTGACCTTCAGCGAGGTACTGGTTGTTGTGCAGATCACCGATTGGGAAATGCATGTTTCTGCACCCGAAAATCTCATAAAATCCTACAACATACTGACCACTGGCAATGGTCATTTGTTGATTGCCGCTTAACTTGTGTTTATTTTATTTCTCATTTAAGATCTCACATTCAGTAACAACCAGTGGTGGGCCGTCAGGGCCTGCAAGGCCTTCTCTGCTGGCCTAAACAGAATCACAAAGTTATATCTATTTTATAATTTAATATTTTTTCATAAATACACTACATGTATTATATATTTTTTTCCCATTATCTTATTTTCTCATTGCACAGCTACTGTCTTCCTCAGTTGCTCTGCTTCCAGTGCAGCTTGTTTTAAGTAGAGCTTTTATCCAATCAGATTTCACCTCTATGTCTCTAGGTAAGAAGAGAGGCCCGAGGCCTGCAGACTCACAAGTGAATCCCTTTGCAGTTTAAGTGAATGGGGACGATATTGTTGATTGTCATAGTCTTCAACCAATCAGATCTTTAGTTTGACATGTTGGGCGTATTCTTTGACATGTCAGAGCCTGCTAGCTGGCCTAGCCATACGTGATTGGTCAGTGGGCTAGCGTGACATGTTGGGCGGTGACAATCCCAATATCTGCTGCCTCTGTCGAGCGGACATTTTCAGCCCTCAAACGCATTAAAACGTATTCAAGAAATACAACTGGGGAGGCTCGACTGTCTTCACTGGCGTCCATGAATCGAGAAGGACTTCTTACTGGAACTAAAACGCACGGATGTACTGAACAACCGTGAGATTAAACTCTTTATGAACAAAGAAAGGAGGATGGGCTTTGTCTTTAAATAGTGAACAGCAGCTCTGGTAAGTTAAATGCATTTGTTTTTACATCTGCAGTAGCTTTAATATGCTTGTTTATATATTATTATTTATACAACTTGTTTTTATGAAGATGGATTTTTGTTTGGTTTAATATGTGATAGGAACCATTGTTACGTCCTATGTTGCTCTGGGGACATATTTAGCCGGTGCCAGTGTTGCCAACTTGTCGACTTTCTCGCTAAATCTGGCGACTTTCCAAACCCTCAAAAGCTACTAGCGACAAATCTAGTAACTTTTTCTGGTGTTATTGGAGACTTTGCTGGTGTTTTGACTCGATGATGTTAAAACACATACGTTCTGCACTGTCGTGAACAAGCAGCGGGTGCTGCCGTGAGCCCCTCCGCCGCCCCAAAGCACACACAGACGGGTACTCTCACAGAAGCCTCGCGCAGCAGTGAGAGCAGAGAGGAGACTCTCAGCGTATTCTCTGCAGTTAGTGTATCTACAGGTGTTGGCTTCATTTTTACACAAAACAAATAATAACCGTAGCTGTGTTTCAGCTGCAGGACAGCAGTGAAGGCCCAGGTATAAAATGCACGGCCCGCCACTGGTAACAACAGGCCAGCTCCCAGAGCTGCCAGAGGAATGTGACTCGCGGCTGTAAAATGTAAGATAGCCACTTGCTGAGCGTGTATGCTCTGTTTCAGCAAACACTCTGCTCCGCTCTCAGTCACAGTCATGCCCAGCCACCCACAGTACCACTACTCTGTCTTTTGGCGTCCGAACAGGAGCAGCTGAGTGTCTGGCTCAATGGTATCTTGCATTTCTCTTTCTACAATTTCAATTTTCCACTTTAGTGCCTAAAACGTGTGACGCAGAAGCAGACACTTTGGGTGTCAGAATGACTGTCAAGGTGCTATTGTGATCCCGTGGAGCTTGTGTGCACTAAAGCCGAGGAGACCACATGAACCAGGAGTCGTCTAAAACCAGTCAGCATGTCTGATTATAGCCTTTTCAAAGTGGCATTTCGCGACCTTGATTCTAAGCACATAATTGCCACAGTTGCTCACCATGAGCCGACACACTCCTCAATGGACAGTGTAGCTGGTAATCTAAATGTTCACTTTTGTTTTCCAGCGTAAAATAAAGGGCTTCAGACTGAATTCAACTTTTGAAATCTGTTCATCTATTCAGTTTAATCTAAAGTCTCCAATAGGGGTCCAAACTGCAACTCCCGAGTTGTGGAAAGTGAAACGTAATGTTGTGAATTGACACAAAACAACTTAAGGTTCAAAAACGAAGGAAGGAAAAAACTCTTTAGTGTAACAGGCCCCTTCCATCCCGTATCTATGAGGCTGATGACCGCTGATAACGCCCATTCAGTCGGACGATTCAAGCGGGTCGCAGCAACAATGTTTGAAGAGTGCTGCAGAATACTACAGGAGCATGAAAGCTTCCCTTCACCACTGAGCATTGAGCAACTCTTTGTACTCTGCAGAACGCTGAAACTCAGCTCGGCGTTATCTGATGTCGAAATCACCTGTGGTGGTACCTCCTTCCTGTCTGTTTGAAAAGCATGTTTTTGTGACCTGAAAATAATTCGGCGTTAACAATGTGTTTCAGGGTGCCTGCTGATGAGTGTGAGAGGAGATGGAGCAGACTCTCCAGAGCAACTAGGTGGGTCAACAGGTCACGCACACAGTGAGTCAATGAGTACAGGCTGTGTTGTATGTAGCACATACAGCATGACCCATGAAACTCATCTAAATGATATTTGTTAAGCAATAATATAGAAATAATGAGACTGTAAATTCCTTTGAGTTTGTTATCACATGTTGCGTAAAGTCTTTAGAGCAAAACCTTAAAAAGTCAGTTTGGCTAAATTACAGAAATATCTAGACATTCAGACAGGTCTGGTTTAATGTGCCAGGGTTTTGCAGTCTCTTGGTTCTGACAAATCCAAGGAATATTAACTTTGAGTAGGTCAATGGCTCCTAGCCTTTTGGGCAAGACCACTACAGGGGGTCACAAGATACATTTTAGGGGTCATGACATAATTAATAGGAGACACTTTCCACTAATCTTTGCTCTCTTTTTGGCAAATAAATGGATAAGAATTGAAATAAAAATTGGTGGGGGGGGGAGAGAAATCAGTCTTCATTACTGGTCACAACCAGTAACGAAGGGGTCACAAAATAGACACCACTTCTTCTTGGGGCAGCAGTAGGTTAATGCGGGGGGACTTGGATCGGAAACCAGAGGGTCGGCAGTCCAGTTCAGACGAAGTGTGGACTGGTAGCTTGAGAGGTTCACCATGTTCACCTCCTGGTCTCTACAGAGGAAATCTTTAGCAAAGCACCGAATCAACGAAAACACATAATGCCTCCGGCCACGGCTGTCACCGGCGCGGAGGCATGCAAATGTAATTTCCCCTTGAGGGATTAATAAAGTATGCCTTCTTCTTCTTCTTCTTCTTCTTCTCTAAGTGGTAACATGCCAAAAACATAGAGGACCACTATGGCATAGATATTATTTTTATAAGAGAGTTTCAGTGTTTTGTTGAAGAGGGGAGAGTGCTGGCTCACACTGACCAGCAGTGACCCCCCTCAATGATTCTTTGACATTCAGGATTCAAATTGCAGACACTCGTGACGCAGTACAATTTTCAGAAAGGAGCCTGATACCATGACTGAAACTTTTATCTTCCATGGAGTAAACAAGTTGTGAAATCAAACATCCCCCCCCCCTCTTTCATACACACACACTCTCACACTCACACGCCGTTTAACATGTCAGGAGGGCTGAAGATGAGCTGGCGTTCCTCCAACTGATGTTCTGTTCTGTCACAGGTATTACGTTGCATCTTGTTTGTTGAATGGCCGTGTGATGCCTGCCGGTTCTTTTAGTTCCAGAAATTAGGTATATGTTGATCGGAGGAGGGGTCGGCCTGTTCTTAGCTGCTGGATATATTATGCTCAAGTTCTGCATCATCAGGAAGTACTTCAAAATCAGCACAGGTAAGGGCACCGACTGTGAGATCACATTACAGCCATTCACTATTTCATTTTCTGAACCACTCATTTCTTCCACTTATATTTGTCTGTTTAGATTCTCCTGAATTTCTATTTTTTACATGTAAATCAAGTTGTAAAGTTGGACAAAATATGTCTCTGTGCTTTGTATAGTAAATTAACGTTAACTCTTCTTCTTCCCTACAGATGGTAGCACGAGGAGACTTTCAGAGGTAAACACTGGTCGACATAATAATTATATATAATCAAAACTAATTTAATTCAATGATGTCTTCCATGAACTCCAATATTTCCTAATGACACAAACAGAAATACACTTTCTAACTTTCTTGCATTTCGTCAATTGATGGAAACACATTTGCATCAAAAGTTACAGGTTCCAATAACCTTTATTTACTCTCAGCCACAGCACGAAATGCCCGCTTTGAGCCCTCTCAGCCAATCAGAGCATCCCGAGGAGGCGGTTTCCAATGACAAGCAATGTTAAGGTCAGGCGGAGTGATTTGCAGGATGATCGTGAACCCTGCAGAGGAGGCATCTTGGTGAAAGGTCAACCAGGCGGCCCGTTGTCCCCTCACGTTTTGGCTCACGAAAACCTAAATATGTGTCATCCTTGTATTTTAACTTCAATAACGTGTATCATTATGGTTTTCACAATGCGAATTTTAATATAAATTTATTTATTTGGCTGTGGAGTTGTGTTGTTGGAAACACATAGAAGGTTTCAGCCATTTAAGAGACTGAAAATGTGTTTTATTTCACTCTTTCTTGGGAAAATCCAACTGCTCCACTGACACACATACTGCACATGGATTATTTAGCACCACTCAGCAGAAAACCTCTGGACTAATAAGCACTTCACACATTTCCCACAAGTGGGCGACATTTACCTCCAAGAATAAGAAAAAAACAACAACCGTAGACCAACTTTAGTCCAGTTACACATCTGAACCCCAGCGGAGCCTTGTAAACAAAGCTTTGTACTTTGATGACTTGTATTCATGTCTGAACATAAAGGGATGGGACATGTAAACACATCTGGATCATAATAATGTGGTCTCAGTTTCCCCTCATGAAGTGAAGCATTTTTCCCCTTGCAGGGGTCTTTGTGTTCAAATAAATAGCATGGCACTGTGGCTGTCTGAGTGTTGTTTCTTCCACACCAAGCATTTCATGGATAGATACAGTAGCCTAACACAACACCAACATTGTTTTATTAAAATCAGCTTTGGGCTTGCTCGTAACACATTTAAAAAGTAGCAAGTGTACAGGAGAGTGCAAACCTGAAGAATCCTCACACTCCAATAACATTTCATTTGTCTTCTGTTTTCTAAACGAAAATATCAATATCCCTTAAAGGACTTCTTGCCAATAGCTTTAAAGCTGAGGTTAAACCTTTGGAAACCATCTTAAACTTTACAAATTTAAGTTTAATATGAATATATCTTTATAACTCATTGTAGTGTTGCACTTACTCTAAGCACCTTTGGTGCTCAGGCTATCTATAACGTGTTTCAACTCTGTACCATATGATCTATATCATCCTAATCGGGGGCTGAGTATACTGCCACGTTTGTGAGGACTGCCTCCTCCAGCCCACAGATGGATAAAGAAGAACCAATAAAAAAGTCTTCTCTAATATCTTGGTAACCCTATATTGCAAACAAGAATAATACCTAACAGATGTAGTCATTTCTTCACCTATTCTTCTCATCATTGTACTGTTCAATCCATGCCTATATGCTAGTGCTGCAGCTGTAGAAGTCCTGTTAACTGCCTGCTTGATAAGCTAATGTTACACTCTGGTTCCATCCTCAAGAGGAATTATAGCTGTCATCAAGATATTTATATTAACAATGGAACAAATGAGAATGTGTAATGTCAAAGGAGTTTCTGGTAGGGAAGAACCCACAGAGAATTATCACCCAGTTTCTTTAATTGTATCATCATTTCGGCTCATGGTTTTGGTTTTACAGCACTCCAACTTCACCGTTTTGGTTAAGTCGAACTGCTCTCATGAAGATTTGATCACTCTTGACTCTGTTGAGGTATCCACCAATAATGTCCGAGACACGCTACACCTAGAACCTATCTTGGTATTAAAATAATGACTACATCAGTTGATTAGTCGATTTAATGTAACTATCATTAAACAAATACTAGTATCGAGGAGAAGGCTGTAGTGCTGGTGCAAACTGCAGATGAACTCTGATACTCTAAACGACCCTTCTCTGCCTGAGGGGCGAGAGACAAGACAAAAGAAAGAACGTAATGACGGTATCATGAAGTTTGAGCATCTGGCTGACACTTACACTGTTACATGTATTCCCATATTGTATTGAGATGGTTCAAGGATGATTTTGATTTGTGTGACTTTATATCCTTTATCAAAATATAATCATGTGAGAAGTATAATGCTGAATGTATGTGTAAGCAAAATTAAAAATGTAAACTAATAGTGATCTCACTCTGATCGGAAGATGGACAGTCAGCAGGGGAGTAAAGGGGAAAGTTAATGAGTAAATCAGTTGGTCAGAGAGACACCCTGTTCAATGGGGCCTATGTACTGAAGCATCCGGCGCCACACCATGCAGGCCGTAAAATGAGTGAAGTATAGGATATACTATCTGGGTAAAATCAGACACATAAAAAGTGCATTGTATCCTTAAAGCATAGAACACGAGAAGATACGATGAGTACTTGTTCATAGGTCATAAAGAAGGGGGGCAGGCGGTCAAAAGCATAGATCACATGTTCACATTACACCCCTTCCTCAGAAAAGAGGGGCTAACGGGAAAGTTAGTCTAAACTTTAAATTAGGCCTGTCAAAATGTTAATGAATACTTGGACTGTTTCGTCTAATGATCTGAGAAGGAACTATTGTCTTCCATATATGGACATGAAGGATGGAGAGGAGAGATGTTTGAGGCTTACGTGAAGACCGAGAGATGACTTCTGTTAGGTGGATGCTCTAGAGCAGGGGTGTCAAACTCAAGGCCGGGTTAGGGTTAGTTATGAGATAGAAAGTCAAAGTTATGAGATAGTGTCACGACCCGGCTCTTGAGCCGTGACAAAACGGGAGACACACGGGCGGTTAGACGGAAAAGTTTTGCATTTATTACTCAACAAAACAAAGGCATGGTGCTGCAGGAACAGAGAGGCCGCCGACTGCGGCAGACAGGTCCTATATACCCCTGGGAGACTGGCCAGGTGCTCCCAATTGTACAGAGAGGCTCCGCCTACAAGGGACCTGCAAGACAGCACAGACAAGAAACAAGGGAACGCCCACAGCAGGCCCTGCTTAAAGCCAGAGGCCGTCACAGATAGAAAGTCGAAGTTATGAGATAGAAAAAGTCGAAGTTATGGGATAGAAAGTCATAATTATGAGATACTTAAACACACAGTCACAGAAGCAGCTCTTCATAGGTTACTCTACATTTGACATGTAAATGGATTGTGAGTACATTGAAGACTACTTTAAACGTGGCTTTACAACAGATGAAATACTTCACGTGGGATTGTGCAAACGCACCATTGAAAGGATTTTAAGCTTTGAACAAAGTTATTGTAATAACTTGTTTGATATTTGTCTTTGCTATTTTCTTTCATAGTTTGATAGAGTAATGTGGGTTTATTAACCCTAAATTAAAAGGATTTAAGTTATAATAACAGAAATGTGCTTAAATATATTTTTACATTTATATAACTGCATGTACAATATTTTAACACTTGAATAAACAATAATCAAATGCAGAGAGTTATTTACCAATATGTTAGGAGTAGTTACATTTACACAGTCTTACATTTACAACCGGCCCTTTGAGGGCGACCATGATGCTGATGTGGCCCAGAGTGAAAATGAGTTTGCTCTAGAGAATTTGAGATTTTGTATAAACCTTTCCGATATTTCAATTTTTGTAATTCGATTATTTTACTTTTTGTGACAACCAAATAAAACTGGTTTGTATTTTGTGCATTCCGACCAAAGTCCAGTGTTGCTCATCTCTGTTGGGGTTCCCGTAGTCTCCTAAAGGTAAGAGTGCTCTTCCCTGATAGGCTGACAGTAAGAATTTAGATTAGACATAGAATTTAAACGTTATTACTGTTAAAAGTTAGAGATAAGATAAATGATGTGATTTACTAACTCGGTTGGCTCAGATTTGTGTAGACTTAGATTTTTGATGAGAATTGATGTTGAAGCTCTGCTGATGTATCACATGCGATGTTGCAGTGTTGATGATAATGTTTAGACGCTAGCGGTTGTATATTGAGAAGCAATAGGGATATAGACTGGTACTTTAAGTTAGGGGTGTTAGGGCCAGGGTCCTGAAGCTGCCCTTAACAACCAAGCGAGGTTCCCAACCACACGGGGTTCCTCCTCCAGGGGTGGCTCAAGAGAGCGGGTCCACCCTGGTGTAGGTCCAGTCCTCCCACACCTATTGCACACTCACACATCTAAATCCGTTAATATTCGGCTGTCGGGGAGACCGACGTTTTTAGCCTGAAATAAGTGATACGACGGTGGCTAGTGGTATTAAGTTATCCTGGTTTTCGCCCCTCTAAGCAGGCTAGGACGGTCTTGTGTGTAGATTTTGAGGGGTGCGTTTGATTACCTAGGTCAGAGGTTATTGGACAAGCCGTCTCCCATCGGAGGTGGGGGGTGGGGGGGTTTGGTTACGCACCTTTTCACTTTGAATACTGACGGTTGGTCAGTGCCCCTCATCGTCTGATACCGATGCATCGTATTGTCAACTAACTGCAATGTAAACCCACCCGCGTCATTATCAGATGGTCAGTGCAACTGACGTAATATAGAGTGTGATAGTCCACACAGTGTGGGTGGGAAGTGAGGTGGATGGGTCAAACAAGACAGGACTTGCGTCCATGGGTACATCCAAAGTCTCTTAATTGTCATTTCCTTGCTCCTCGATCCTCGCTTGAACCGAAAATTGTTCTGCTCCGCCATATTGACGGCCGTCCCAAAGCTCTTATTTCTGATCTGAGGAGCGAGGATCGAGGAGGGATCTCCGAAGAGCCATGAGCGAGGACGCACAAGAACAGCCTTCCAGGAAGTGTTTTAACGGCTGACACGCCCCCTCACAGTTATGTGATTGGACGCTGCAGCTGATACGATATTTTTTCAACATGTAAACAGTGAAGACTCAAGCTTTAACATCAGCTCCATCACCAAGAAGGCTCAGCAGAGGATGTACTTCCTGAGGCAGCTGAAGAAATTCAACCTGCCAAAGACAATGATGGTGCACTTCTACACTACCATCATTGAGTCCATCCTCTGCTCCTCCATCACAGTCTGGTACGCTGCAGCCACTGCCAAGGACAAGGGCAGGCTGCAGCGCATCATTCGCTCTGCCGAGAGGGTGATTGGCTGCAATCTGCTGATTGTTAAATGATTGTTGTTAAATGTTATGCACCTCCCGTCATGTCAAATTCCTTGTATGTTCTGATTCTGATTATATTTGATTAGCTTCTGATTGACTATCTGGTTTAAATATAAGTTTATTGTAGACAGAATATAAAAAGGACCACAAACAACTTTCTTCATTCATAAGAAAGATTTGTCTTTTTATGATATGATATTTCCCTCAATAACTTGTTAACTTGACTTGTTTTGATGAGTTATATAATTTAAGAGAAACCATAATCATATTCTGGGTTGTAGTGACGTCACAGTCACAATTTTAAAACGTAGAGATGCAAATAAGTCATAAATAAGTCAAACGCATTCCGTCGGTAGAAATCGATCCTGCGCTTATAAACTGGACACAGAACACAGAGGTAACAGGCTACAGAGAGAAAGCACCTCTACTCTGACAGTGATGATTACTGTGTCTTTATTAGTTATTAGTATTATTAGTTACTATTATTAAGTACAGTGATCATGTGAGCGGACACAAACTTCTCAAAAGTCTCTCCAACTGTTAAAGCCGACTGACAGCAGATCCAGCTGATCAGCGGCCGCCATCATCAGAAACAGAGGAAAGGACATCTCATATCTCTTAAAAACTATCTCCTTGTTTCCTCTCTCCTCGCATGGTTTCCTTGCGTCTCTCCATGCATCCCTAGTGGGAGGGACTAAGTGGGGTGCAAGTGAGGGAAACGGGGATGCAATTAAGAGACTTGGGATGTACCCCATGACACCGCTAGCTCGTGTCCCGTGCCAAACTAAAAAGTAAATGTTGACATTTTGTCACGTCCGTCGTTAGTCACCTGATTCGTTCAAGGTAGTGTTCGTTAGTAGTCATGTGACTCGCGCGTCACTCGCTTGTCACGTCAGTTGTCAGTCACTCTGTGGTTTTGTTGCTTTAACCTAACTTCCTGTCAAGATGGAAGTTTATTTTGAAAAGACACCATGCATTTAACAAGCAGATCCTGACATGCAGTCCCTTCCACATCCAACACTGACGCTAGAGGGGTGCCTAGAGTGTCATAGTTGAAGCGTAGGGCCACTTGACCAAGCCTCGGTATTTGATGAGTTGAGAGTGAGAATATGTTTATTTTCTGATAATAGTTCTGATAAACGGAAGATGGACAAAGTTTGCAACTATCTGGGGAACATAGTGAAAATGTAGCAGCAGGAGCCAGATATTTTCCTCAGGAGGTGGTGGAGACCAAAACAAAACTAAAGGAGAGTGGAGTGTCTGCTGGATGTGAGTAGCCCTTTTTGCGTCTTTGAGATCATTGTTTTGGTTTCAAAGCCCACAAACGCTGCTCTCGCACACAGTTTTTTTCAAAAACTGTTTCGATAAAACGATTGTTTGCTACCTGGCCAGCAAACGGCGGACGGACAATTTAGCAACTGGCCGGTGAAGAACAAAGTACTCAGAATTTTTTATCAGGAGTTAATGTGGAGACCAAAAGAGAGATAAAAGGAGAGTAAATATACTTATACTTGTTAGGTCACCATAAAAACAGCTCTAGATGAATGCTGATATTTTCTGTCTGTTTGATGTGAAAGTACGTAGCGGTTTGTTAACATGTGATGTTATCAGATGTCATGTTTTTTGCTTGTTGTGGAGCTTCTCTTCCACCAAAGAAGTCAGTTCAAGCAGCTTTAAGATACAATTTTACGACTAATATGCTATTCACTCACTTTCCACAGTGCTGTGGACTAGCTAGTTAAGGAGGACAGGAGTTTTGCGCTGGACCGTTTAGACTTTTTTTCAGAATCTGTCTGAAAGTCAGAGAGACGGACAGAAAGTCAGACAGAAAGTCAGGCAGAGAGACCGACAGAGAGACAAACGGACGGACAGAAAGTCAGACAGGAAATCAGAGAAACAGACAGAAACGGCGGACAGAAAGTCAGAGAGACAGACAGAAAGTCAGACAGAAAGTCAGAGTCACAGACAGAGTCACACAGTCAGGCAGGAAGTCAGAGAGACAGACAGAGTCAGAGAGGCAAACAGAGAGACATACAGAAAGTCAGAGACAGACAGAGAGATAGACAGAGTCAAACAGAGAGACAGAGTCAGACAGACAGAGTCAGGCAGAAAGTCAGACAGAATCAGAGAGACAAACAGAAAGTCAGACAGAGAGACAGAGAAACGGAGAGAAAGTCAGACTGACAGAGAGGACAGAGAGACAAACAGAGAGACAGACAGAGAGACAGACAGAGTCAGAGAGACAGAGTCAGAGAAACAGAGTCAGAGAGACAGACAGAGATGGACAGAAAGTCAGACAGAAAGTCAGACAGACAGAGAGAAGGACAGAGAGACAAACAGAGAGACAGACAGAGAGACAGACAGAAAGTAAGACAGACAGAGTCAGAGAGACAGACAGAAAGTCAGCTACAAAGTCAGAGAGACAGACAGAGAGACAGACAGAGAGACAGACGGACGGACAGAAAGTCAGACAGAAAGTCAGAGAGACAGACAGAAAGTCAGAGAGACAGACAGAGAGACATAAAGAAAGTCAGAGAGACAGACAGAGAGACAGACGGACGGACAGAAAGTCAGACAGAAAGTCAGAGAGACAGACAGAAAGTCAGAGAGACAGAGAGAGTCACACAGAGTCAGGCAGAAAGTCAGAGAGACAGACAGAAAGTCAGACAGAAAGTCAGAGAGACAAACAGAGAGACAGACAGAAAGTCAGAGAGATAGATAGAGTCAAACAGAGAGACAGAGTCAAGCAGAAAGTCAGAGAGACGGAGAGAAAGTCAGACTGACAGAGAGACAGACAGAGTCAAACAGAAAGTCAGAGAGACAAACAGAGTCAGGCAGAAAGTCAGAGAGACGGAGAGAAAGTCAGACTGACAGAGAGACAGACAGAGTCAAACAGAGAGACAGAGTCAGAAAGACAGAAAGTCAGATAGAAAGTCAGAGTGAGAAAGAAAGTCAGACAGAAAGTCAGAAAGAGAGACAGAGTCAAATAGACAGAGTCAAATAGACAGACAGAGTCAGACAGAAAGTCAGAGAGACAGACAGTCAGACGGAGAGAAAGTCAGACTGACAGAGACAGACAGAAAGTCAGACAGACAGACAGACAGAAAGTCAGAAAGTCTGAGAGACATACAGAAAGTCAGACAGAGTCAGACAGAAAGTCAGAGAGACAGACAGAGTCAGAGAGACGGAGTCAGAGAAAAAGAGTCAGACAGAGATGGACAGAAAGTCAGACAGAAAGTCAGACAGAGAGAGAGAAGGACAGAGAGACAAACAGAGAGACAGACAGAAAGTAAGACAGACAGAGTCAGACAGAAAGTCAGAGAGACAGACAGAGAGACATACAGAAGGTCAGAGAGACAGAGAGAGTCACACAGAGTCAGGCAGAAAGTCAGAGAGACAGACAGAAAGTCAGAGAGACACAGAGACGGAGAGAAAGTCAGACAGACAGAGTCAGTCCGTCTCTCTGACTTTCTGTTCGACTTTCTGTCCGTCCGTCTGTCTCGCTGTCTGTCTCTCTGACTTTCTATCTGACTTTCTGTCTGTCTCTCTGACTCTGTCTGTCTTACTTTCTGTCTGTCTCTCTGACTGTCTTACTTTCTGTCTAACTCTGTCTGTCTCTCTGACTTTTTGTCTGTCTCTGACTTTCTGTCTGTCTCTCTGTTTGTCTCTCTGTCCGTCTCTCTGACTTTCTGCCTGACTCTGTGTGACTCTGTCTGTCTCTCTGACTTTCTGTCCGTCTCTGTTTGTCTCTCTGACTCTGTTTCTCTGACTCTGTCTCTCTGACTCTGTCTGTCTCTCTGACTTTCTGTCTGACTCTGTCTGACTTTCTGTCTGACTTTCTGTCTGTCTCTCTGTCTGTCTCTCTGTCTGTCTCTCTGTCTGTCTGTCTGTCTGTCTGTCTTTCTGTCTGTCTCTGCCAGTCTGACTTTCTCTCCGTCTCTCTGTCTCTCTGACTTTCTGTCTGTCTCTCTGACTTTCTGTCTCTCTGTCTTTCTGTCTGTCTCTCTGTTTGTCTCTCAGACTTTCTGTCTCACTTTCTCTCCGTCTCTCTGTCTCTCCGTCTGACTTTCTGTTTGTCTCTCTGACTCTGTCTATCTCTCTAACTTTCTGCCTGACTCTGTCTGTCTCTCTGACTTTCTGCCTGACTCTGTCTGTCTCTCTGACTTTCTGCCTGACCCTGTCTGTCTCTCTGACTTTCTGCCTGACCCTGTCTGTCTCTCTGACTTTCTGTATGTCTCTCTGTTTGTCTCTCTGACTCTGTCTGTCTCTCTGACTTTCTGTCTGACTCTGTCTCTCTGACTTTCTGTCTGTCTCTCTGTTTGTCTCTCTGACTTTCTGACGTTCTGTGTGACTCTGTCTGTCTCTCTGACTTTCTGTATGTCTCTCTGACTTTCTGTCTGACTTTCTGTCTGTCTCTCTGACTTTCTGTCTGTCTCTCTGACTCTGTCTGACTTTCTGTCTGTCGCTCAGACTTTCTGTCTGTCTCTCTGTCTGTCTGACTTTCTGTCTGTCTCTCTGTCTGTCTGACTTTCTGTCTGTCTCTGTCAGTCTGACTTTCTCTCCGTCTCTCTGTCTCTCTGACTTTCTGTCTGTCTCTCTGTCTGTCTCTCTGACTTTCTGCCTGACCCTGTCTGTCTCTCTGACTTTCTGCCTGACCCTGTCTGTCTCTCTGACTTTCTGTATGTCTCTCTGACTCTGTCTGTCTCTCTGACTTTCTGTCTGACTCTGTCTCTCTGACTTTCTGTCTGTCTCTCTGACTTTCTGTCTGTCTCTGTCTGACTTTCTGTCTGTCGCTCAGACTTTCTGTCTGACTTTCTGTCTGTCTCTCTGTCTGTCTGACTTTCTGTCTGTCTCTGTCAGTCTGACTTTCTCTCCGTCTCTCTGTCTCTCTGACTTTCTGTCTGTCTGTCTCTCTGTCTGTCTGACTTTCTGTCTGTCTCTGTCAGTCTGACTTTCTCTCCGTCTCTCTGTCTCTCTGACTGTCTGTCTGTCTCTCTGACTTTCTGCCTGACTCTGTCTGTCACTCTGACTTTCTGCCTGACTCTGTCTGTCTCTCTGACTTTCTGTCTGACTCTGTCTCTCTGTTTGACCCTGTCTGTCTCTCTGACTTTCTGTCTCACTCTGTCTGTCTCTCTGACTTTCTGTCTGACTCTGTCTGTCTCTCTGACTTTCTGTCTGACTTTCTGTCCGTCCGTCTGTCTCTCTGACTTTCTATCTGACTTTCTGTCTGTCTCTCTGACTGTCTTACTTTCTGTCTGTCTCTCTGACTTTCTGTCTCACTCTGTCTGTCTCTCTGACTTTCTGTCTGACTCTGTCTGTCTCTCTGACTTTCTGTCTGACTTTCTGTCCGTCCGTCTGTCTCTCTGACTTTCTATCTGACTTTCTGTCTGTCTCTCTGACTGTCTTACTTTCTGTCTGTCTCTCTGACTTTCTGTCTGACTCTGTCTGTCTGACTTTCTGTCCGTCTCTCTGACTTTCTGTCTGTCTCTCTGTTTGTCTGTCTGTCCATATCTCTGACTCTGTCTGTCTCTCTGACTTTCTGTCTGACTGTCTGTCTCTCTGACTTTCTGTCTGACTCTGTCTGTCTGACTTTGTCTGTCTCTCTGTCTCTCTATTTGACTCTGTCTCTCTTTCTGACTTTCTGTCTGACTTTCTCTCTCACTCTGACTTTCAATCTGACTGTCTGTCTCTGTCTCTCTGTCTGACTCAGTCTGTCTCTCTGACTCTGTCTGTCTGTCTGACTTTCTGTATGTCTGACTCTGTCTCTCTGTTTGACTCTGTCTGTCTCTCTGACTTTCTGTCTGATTCTGTCTGTCTGACTTTCTGTCTGTGTCTGTCAGTCTGACTTTCTCTCCGTCTCTCTGTCTGACTTTCTTTTTGTCTCTCTGACTCTGTCTGTCTCTCTGACTTTCTGCCTGACTCTGTCTGTCTCTCTGACTTTCTGTCTGACTCTGTATCTCTGTTTGACCCTGTCTGTCTCTCTGACTGTCTGTCTCTCTGACTTTCTGCCTGACTCTGTCTGTCTCTCTGACTTTCTGTCTGACTCTGTCTCTCTGTTTGACTCTGTCTGTCTCTCTGACGTTCTGTCTGTCTCTCTGTTTGTCACTCTGACTTTCTGACTGTCTGTCTCTCTGTTTTTCTGCCTGACTCTGTCTGTCTCTCTGACTTTCTGTCTGACTCTGTCTCTCTGTTTGACTCTGTCTGTCTCTCGGACTTTCTGTCTGTCTCTCTGTCTGTCTCTCTGACTTTCTGTCTGTCTCTCTGTCTCTCTCTCTGACTTTCTATCTGACTTTCTGTCTGTCTCTCTGACTCTGTCTGTCTTACTTTCTGTATGTCTGTCTCTCTGTCTGTCTCTCTGACTTTCTGTATGTCTGTCTCTCTGACTTTCTGTCTGTCTCTCTGTCTCTCTCTCTCTGACTTTCTATCTGACTTTCTGTCTGTCTCTCTGACTCTGTCTGTCTTACTTTCTGTCTGTCTCTCTGTCTGTCTCTCTGACTTTCTGTATGTCTGTCTGTCTGTCTCTCTGACTTTCTGTCTGTCTCTCTGTCTCTGACTTTCTATCTGACTTTCTGTCTGTCTCTCTGACTCTGTCTGTCTGACTTTCTGTCTAACTCTGTCTGTCTCTCTGACTTTCTGTCTGACTCTGTCTGTCTGACTTTCTCTCCGTCTCTCTGTCTCTCTGACTTTCTGTCTGTCTCTCTGACTTTCTGCCTGACTCTGTGTGACTCTCTCCGTCTCTCTGACTTTCTGTATGTCTCTCTGTCTGTCTTACTAAATTTCTGTCTGTCTCTCTGTTTGTCTCTCTGTCTGTCTCTCTGACTCTGTTTCTCTGACTCTGTCTCTCTGACTCTGTCTGACTTTCTGGCTGACTCTGTCTGACTTTCTCTCCGTCTCTCTGTCTGACTTTCTGCCTGACTCTGTATCTCTGTTTGACCCTGTCTGTCTCTCTGACTTTCTGTCTGACTCTGTATCTCTGTTTGACCTTGTCTGTCTCTCTGACTTTCTGTCTGACTCTGTCTGTCTCTCTGACTTTCTGTCTGACTCTGTCTCTCTGTTTGACTCTGTCTGTCTCTCTGACTTTCTGTCTGTCTCTCTGTTTGTCTCTCTGACTTTCTGTCCAACTCTGTCTGTCTCTCTGACTTTCTGTCTGACTCTGTCTGTCTGACTTTCTCTCCGTCTCTCTAACTTTCTGTCTGTCTCTCTGACTTTCTGTCTGACTCTGTCTGTCTGACTTTCTCTCCGTCTCTCTAACTTTCTGTCTGTCTCTCTGACTTTCTGTATGTCTCTCTCTCTGACTTTCTCTCTCTCTGTCTGTCTCTCTGACTATGTCTGTCTCTCTGACTTTCTGTCTGACTGTCTGACTTTCTGTATGTCTCTCAGACTTTCTGACTTTCTGTCTGTCTCTGTCTGTCTGTCTGACTTTCTGTCTGTCTCTGTCAGTCTGACTTTCTCTCCATCTCTCTGACTTTCTGTCTGTCTCTCTGTCTGTCTCTCTGCTTTCTGTCTGTCTCTCTGACTTTCTGTCTGTCTCTCTGACTCTGTCTGTCTGACTTTCTGTCTAACTCTGTCTCTCTCTCTGACTTTCTATCTGACTTTCTGTCTGTCTCTCTGACTCTGTCTCTCGGACTTTCTGTCTGTCTCTCTGACTTTCTGTCTGTCTCTCTGTCTCTCTCTCTGACTTTCTATCTGACTTTCTGTCTGTCTCTCTGACTCTGTCTGTCTTACTTTCTGTCTGTCTCTCTGACTTTCTGTATGTCTGTCTCTCTGACTTTCTGTCTGTCTCTCTGTCTCTCTCTCTCTGACTTTCTATCTGACTTTCTGTCTGTCTCTCTGACTCTGTCTGTCTTACTTTCTGTCTGTCTCTCTGTCTGTCTCTCTGACTTTCTGTATGTCTGTCTGTCTGTCTCTCTGACTTTCTGTCTGTCTCTCTGTCTCTCTCTCTCTGACTTTCTATCTGACTTTCTGTCTGTCTCTCTGACTCTGTCTGTCTGACTTTCTGTCTAACTCTGTCTGTCTCTCTGACTTTCTGTCTGACTCTGTCTGTCTGACTTTCTCTCCGTCTCTCTGTCTCTCTGACTTTCTGTCTGTCTCTCTGACTTTCTGCCTGACTCTGTGTGACTCTCTCTGTCTCTCTGACTTTCTGTATGTCTCTCTGTCTGTCTTACTAAATTTCTGTCTGTCTCTCTGTTTGTCTCTCTGTCCATCTCTGTCTGTCTCTCTGACTCTGTTTCTCTGACTCTGTCTCTCTGACTCTGTCTGACTTTCTGGCTGACTTTCTCTCCGTCTCTCTGTCTGACTTTCTGCCTGACTCTGTATCTCTGTTTGACCCTGTCTGTCTCTCTGACTTTCTGTCTGACTCTGTATCTCTGTTTGACCTTGTCTGTCTCTCTGACTTTCTGTCTGACTCTGTCTGTCTCTCTGACTTTCTGTCTGACTCTGTCTCTCTGTTTGACTCTGTCTGTCTCTCTGACTTTCTGTCTGTCTCTCTGTTTGTCTCTCTGACTTTCTGTCCAACTCTGTCTGTCTCTCTGACTTTCTGTCTGACTCTGTCTGTCTGACTTTCTCTCCGTCTCTCTAACTTTCTGTCTGTCTCTCTGACTTTCTGTCTGACTCTGTCTGTCTGACTTTCTCTCCGTCTCTCTAACTTTCTGTCTGTCTCTCTGACTATGTCTGTCTCTCTGACTTTCTGTCTGACTGTCTGACTTTCTGTATGTCTCTCAGACTTTCTGACTCTCTGTCTGTCTGTCTGACTTTCTGTCTGTCTCTGTCAGTCTGACTTTCTCTCCATCTCTCTGACTTTCTGTCTGTCTCTCTGTCTGTCTCTCTGCTTTCTGTCTGTCTCTCTGACTTTCTGTCTGTCTCTCTGACTCTGTCTGTCTTACTTGTTGTCTGTCTGACTTTCTGTCTAACTCTGTCTCTCTCTCTCTGACTTTCTATCTGACTTTCTGTCTGTCTCTCTGACTCTGTCTGTCTTACTTTCTGTCTTTCTCTCTGACTCTGTCTGTCTGACTTTCTGTCTAACTCTGTCTGTCTCTCTGACTTTCTGTCTCACTCTGTCTGTCTGACTTTCTCTCCGTCTCTCTGTCTCTCTGACTTTCTGTCTGTCTCTCTGACTTTCTGCCTGACTCTGTGTGACTCTCTCTGTCTCTCTGACTTTCTGTCTGTCTCTCTGACTCTGTCTGTCTTACTTTCTGTCTGTCTCTCTGTTTGTCTCTATGTCCTTCTCTCTCTCTGACTTTCTGTCCATCTCTGTCTGACTCTGTTTCTCTGACTCCGTCTCTCTGACTTTCTGTATGTCTCTCAGACTTTCTGACTTTCTGTCTGTCTCTGTCAGTCTGACTTTCTCTCCGTCTCTCTGTCTGACTTCCTGCCTGACTCTGTCTGTCTCTCTGACTTTCTGTCTGACCCTGTATCTCTGTTTGACCCTGTCTGTCTCTCTGACTTTCTGTCTGACTCTGCCTGTCTCTCTGACTTTCTGTCTGTCTCTCTGTTTGTCTATCTGACTTTCTGTCTGTCTCTCTGACTCTGTCTGTCTGACTTTCTGTCTAACTCTGTCTGTCTCTCTGACTTTCTGTCTGACTCTGTCTGACTTTCTCTCCGTCCCTCTGACTTTCTGTCTGTCTCTCTGACTTTCTGCCTGACTCTGTGTGACTCTCTGTCTCTCTGACTTTCTGTCTGTCTCTCTGTCTGCCTCTCTGACTTTCTGTCTGTCTCTCTGACTTTCTGTCTGACTTTCTGTCTGTCTCTCTGACTCTGTCTGTCTTACTTTTTGTCTGTCTCTCTGACTCTGTCTGTCTGACTTTCTGTCTAACTCTGTCTCTCTCTCTGACTTTCTATCTGACTTTCTGTCTTTCTCTCTGACTCTGTCTGTCTGACTTTCTGTCTAACTCTGTCTGTCTCTCTGACTTTCTGCCTGACTCTGTCTGTCTCTCTGACTTTCTGTCTGACCCTGTATCTCTGTTTGACCCTGTCTGTCTCTCTGACTTTCTGTCTGACTCTGCCTGTCTCTCTGACTTTCTGTCTGTCTCTCTGTTTGTCTCTCTGACTTTCTGTCTGTCTCTCTGACTTTCTGTGTGACTTTCTGTCTGTCTCTCTGTCTGTCTCTCTGACTTTCTGTATGTCTCTCTAACTCTGTCTGTCTGACTTTCTGTCTAACTCTCTCCGTCTCTCTGACTTTCTGTCTGTCTCTCTGACTTTCTGCCTGACTCTGTGTGACTCTCTCTGTCTCTCTGACTTTCTGTCTGTCTCTCTGTCTGCCTCTCTGACTTTCTGTCTGTCTCTCTGACTTTCTGTCTGTCTCTCTGACTCAGTCTGTCTTACTTTTTGTCTGTCTCTCTGACTCTGTCTGTCTGACTTTCTGTCTAACTCTGTCTCTCTCTCTGACTTTCTATCTGACTTTCTGTCTTTCTCTCTGACTCTGTCTGTCTGACTTTCTGTCTAACTCTGTCTGTCTCTCTGACTTTCTGTCTGACTCTGTCTGTCTGACTTTCTCTCCGTCTCTCTGACTTTCTGTCTGTCTCTCTGACTTTCTGCCTGACTCTGTGTGACTCTCTCTGTCTCTCTGACTTTCTTTATGTCTCTCTGTCTGTCTCTCTGACTCTGTCTGTCTTACTTTCTGTCTGTCTCTCTGTTTGTCTCTCTGTCCTCTCTCTCTGTCTGACTTTCTGTCCATCTCTGTCTGACTCTGTTTCTCTGACTCCGTCTCTCTGACCCTGTCTGTCTCTCTGACTTTCTGTCTGACTCTGTCTCTCTGACATTCTGTCTGTCTCTCTGACTTTCTGCCTGACTCTGTGTGACTCTCTCTGTCTCTCTGACTTTCTGCATGTCTCTCTGTCTGTCTCTCTGACTTTCTCTCTCTCTCTGTCTGTCTCTCTGACTCTGTCTGTCTCTCTGACTTTCTGTCTGACTCTGTCTGACTTTCTGTATGTCTCTCAGACTTTCTGACTTTCTGTCTGTCTCTGTCTGTCTGTCTGACTTTCTGTCTGTCTCTGTCAGTCTGACTTTCTCTCCGTCTCTCCGTCTGACTTTCTGCCTGACTGTCTGTCTCTCTGACTTTCTGTCTGACTCTGTATCTCTGTTTGACCCTGTCTGTCTCTCTGACTTTCTGTCTGACTCTCTCTGTCTCTCTGTCTGACTCTGTCTGTCTCTCAGACTTTCTGTCTGACTTTCTGTCTGTCTCTCTGTCTGTCTCTCTGACTTTCTGTCTCTGTCAGTCTGACTTTCTCTCCGTCTCTCCGTCTGACTTTCTGCCTGACTCTGTCTGTCTCTCTGACTTTCTGTCTGACCCTGTATCTCTGTTTGACCCTGTCTGTCTCTCTGACTTTCTGTCTGACTCTGCCTGTCTCTCTGACTTTCTGTCTGTCTCTCTGTTTGTCTCTCAGACGTTCTGTCTGTCTCTCTGTCTGTCTGTGTGACTTTCTGTCTGTCTCTGTCAGTCTGACTTTCTCTCGGTCTCTCTGTCTGACTTTCTGCCTGACTCTGTCTGTCTCTCTGACTTTCTGTCTGACCCTGTATCTCTGTTTGACCCTGTCTGTCTCTCTGACTTTCTGTCTGACTCTGCCTGTCTCTCTGACTTTCTGTCTGTCTCTCTGTTTGTCTATCTGACTTTCTGTCTGTCTCTCTGACTCTGTCTGTCTGACTTTCTGTCTAACTCTGTCTGTCTCTCTGACTTTCTGTCTGACTCTGTCTGACTTTCTCTCCGTCTCTCTGACTTTCTGTCTGTCTCTCTGACTTTCTGCCTGACTCTGTGTGACTCTCTGTCTCTCTGACTTTCTGTCTGTCTCTCTGTCTGCCTCTCTGACTTTCTGTCTGACTTTCTGTCTGTCTCTCTGACTGTCTTACTTTTTGTCTGTCTCTCTGACTCTGTCTGTCTGACTTTCTGTCTAACTCTGTCTCTCTCTCTGACTTTCTGTCTTTCTCTCTGACTCTGTCTGTCTGACTTTCTGTCTAACTCTGTCTGTCTCTCTGACTTTCTGCCTGACTCTGTCTGTCTCTCTGACTTTCTGTCTGACCCTGTATCTCTGTTTGACCCTGTCTGTCTCTCTGACTTTCTGTCTGACTCTGCCTGTCTCTCTGACTTTCTGTCTGTCTCTCTGTTTGTCTCTCTGACTTTCTGTCTGTCTCTCTGACTTTCTGTGTGACTTTCTGTCTGTCTCTCTGTCTGTCTCTCTGACTTTCTGTATGTCTCTCTAACTCTGTCTGTCTGACTTTCTGTCTAACTCTCTCCGTCTCTCTGACTTTCTGCCTGACTCTGTGTGACTCTCTCTGTCTCTCTGACTTTCTGTCTGTCTCTCTGTCTGACTCTCTGACTTTCTGTCTGTCTCTCTGACTTTCTGTCTGTCTCTCTGACTCTGTCTGTCTTACTTTTTGTCTGTCTCTCTGACTCTGTCTGTCTGACTTTCTGTCTAACTCTGTCTCTCTCTCTGACTTTCTATCTGACTTTCTGTCTTTCTCTCTGACTCTGTCTGTCTGACTTTCTGTCTAACTCTGTCTGTCTCTCTGACTTTCTGTCTGACTCTGTCTGTCTGACTTTCTCTCCGTCTCTCTGTCTTTCTGCCTGACTCTGTGTGACTCTCTCTGTCTCTCTGACTTTCTTTATGTCTCTCTGTCTGTCTCTCTGACTCTGTCTGTCTTACTTTCTGTCTGTCTCTCTGTTTGTCTCTCTGTCCTCTCTCTCTGTCTGACTTTCTGTCCATCTCTGTCTGACTCTGTTTCTCTGACTCCGTCTCTCTGACCCTGTCTGTCTCTCTGACTTTCTGTCTGACTCTGTCTCTCTGACATTCTGTCTGTCTCTCTGACTTTCTGCCTGACTCTGTGTGACTCTCTCTGTCTCTCTGACTTTCTGCATGTCTCTCTGTCTGTCTCTCTGACTTTCTCTCTCTCTCTGTCTGTCTCTCTGACTCTGTCTGTCTGACTTTCTGTCTGTCTCTGTCAGTCTGACTTTCTCTCCGTCTCTCCGTCTGACTTTCTGCCTGACTGTCTGTCTCTCTGACTTTCTGTCTGACTCTGTATCTCTGTTTGACCCTGTCTGTCTCTCTGACTTTCTGTCTGACTCTCTCTGTCTCTCTGTCTGACTCTGTCTGTCTCTCAGACTTTCTGTCTGACTTTCTGTCTGTCTCTCTGTCTGTCTCTCTGACTTTCTGTCTGTCTCTGTCAGTCTGACTTTCTCTCTGTCTCTCCGTCTGACTTTCTGCCTGACTCTGTCTGTCTCTCTGACTTTCTGTCTGACTATGCCTGTCTCTCTGACTTTCTGTCTGTCTCTCTGTTTGTCTCTCAGACTTTCTGTCTGTCTCTCTGTCTGTCTGTGTGACTTTCTGTCTGTCTCTGTCAGTCTGACTTTCTCTCGGTCTCTCTGTCTGACTTTCTGCCTGACTCTGTCTGTCTCTCTGACTTTCTGTCTGACTCTGTATCTCTGTTTGACCCTGTCTGTCTCTCTGACTTTCTGTGTGACTCTGTCTGTCTCTCTGACTTTCTTTATGTCTCTCTGTCTGTCTCTCTGACTTTCTGTCTGACTTTCTGTCTGTCTCTCTGTCTGTCTCTCTGACTTTCTGTCTGTCTCTCTGACTTTCTGTCTGACTTTCTGTCTGTCTCTCTGACTCTGTCTGTCTTACTTTTTGTCTGTCTCTCTGACTGTCTGACTTTCTGTCTAACTCTGTCTCTCTCTCTGACTTTCTATCTGACTTTCTGTCTGTCTCTCTGACTCTGTCTGTCTTACTTTCTGTCTTTCTCTCTGACTCTGTCTGTCTGACTTTCTGTCTAACTCTGTCTGTCTCTCTGACTTTCTGTCTCACTCTGTCTGACTTTCTCTCTGTCTCTCTGACTTTCTGTCTGTCTCTCTGACTTTCTGCCTGACTCTGTGTGACTCTCTCTGTCTCTCTGACTTTCTGTCTGTCTCTCTGACTCTGTCTGTCTTACTTTCTGTCTGACTTTCTGTCTGACTTTCTGTCCATCTCTGTCTGACTCTGTTTCTCTGACTCCATCTCTCTGACTGTCTGTCTCTCTGACTTTCTGTATGTCTCTCAGACTTTCTGACTTTCTGTCTGTCTCTCTGTCTGTCTGTCTGTCTGTCTGACTTTCTGTCTGTCTCTGTCGGTCTGACTTTCTCTCCGTCTCTCTGTCTGACTTTCTGCCTGACTCTGTCTGTCTCTCTGACTTTCTGTCTGACTCTGTATCTCTGTTTGACCCTGTCTGTCTCTCTGACTTTCTGTCTGTCTCTCTGACTTTCTGTCTGACTCTGTCTGTCTCTCAGACGTCCTGTCTGACTTTCTGTCTGTCTCTCTGTCTGTCTGTCTGACTTTCTGTCTGTCTCTGTCAGTCTGACTTTCTCTCCGTCTCTCTGTCTGACTTTCTGCCTGACTCTGTCTGTCTCTCTGACTTTCTGTCTGACCCTGTATCTCTGTTTGACCCTGTCTGTCTCTCTGACTTTCTGTCTGACTCTGTATCTCTGTTTGACCCTGTCTGTCTCTCTGACTTTCTGTCTGACTCTCTCTGTCTCTCTGTCTGACTCTGTCTGTCTCTCAGACTTTCTGTCTGACTTTCTGTCTGTCTCTCTGTCTGTCTCTCTGACTTTCTGTCTGTCTCTGTCAGTCTGACTTTCTCTCTGTCTCTCCGTCTGACTTTCTGCCTGACTCTGTCTGTCTCTCTGACTTTCTGTCTGACCCTGTATCTCTGTTTGACCCTGTCTGTCTCTCTGACTTTCTGTCTGACTATGCCTGTCTCTCTGACTTTCTGTCTGTCTCTCTGTTTGTCTCTCAGACTTTCTGTCTGTCTCTCTGTCTGTCTGTGTGACTTTCTGTCTGTCTCTGTCAGTCTGACTTTCTCTCGGTCTCTCTGTCTGACTTTCTGCCTGACTCTGTCTGTCTCTCTGACTTTCTGTCTGACTCTGTATCTCTGTTTGACCCTGTCTGTCTCTCTGACTTTCTGTGTGACTCTGTCTGTCTCTCTGACTTTCTTTATGTCTCTCTGTCTGTCTCTCTGACTTTCTGTCTGACTTTCTGTCTGTCTCTCTGTCTGTCTCTCTGACTTTCTGTCTGTCTCTCTGACTTTCTGTCTGACTTTCTGTCTGTCTCTCTGACTCTGTCTGTCTTACTTTTTGTCTGTCTCTCTGACTGTCTGACTTTCTGTCTAACTCTGTCTCTCTCTCTGACTTTCTATCTGACTTTCTGTCTGTCTTACTTTCTGTCTTTCTCTCTGACTCTGTCTGTCTGACTTTCTGTCTAACTCTGTCTGTCTCTCTGACTTTCTGTCTCACTCTGTCTGACTTTCTCTCCGTCTCTCTGACTTTCTGTCTGTCTCTCTGACTTTCTGCCTGACTCTGTGTGACTCTCTCTGTCTCTCTGACTTTCTGTCTGTCTCTCTGACTCTGTCTGTCTTACTTTCTGTCTGACTTTCTGTCTGACTTTCTGTCCATCTCTGTCTGACTCTGTTTCTCTGACTCCATCTCTCTGACTGTCTGTCTCTCTGACTTTCTGTATGTCTCTCAGACTTTCTGACTTTCTGTCTGTCTCTCTGTCTGTCTGTCTGTCTGTCTGACTTTCTGTCTGTCTCTGTCGGTCTGACTTTCTCTCCGTCTCTGTCTGACTTTCTGCCTGACTCTGTCTGTCTCTCTGACTTTCTGTCTGACTCTGTATCTCTGTTTGACCCTGTCTGTCTCTCTGACTTTCTGTCTGACTCTGTCTGTCTCTCTGACTTTCTGTCTGACTCTGTCTGTCTCTCAGACGTCCTGTCTGACTTTCTGTCTGTCTCTCTGTCTGTCTGTCTGACTTTCTGTCTGTCTCTGTCAGTCTGACTTTCTCTCCGTCTCTCTGTCTGACTTTCTGCCTGACTCTGTCTGTCTCTCTGACTTTCTGTCTGACCCTGTATCTCTGTTTGACCCTGTCTGTCTCTCTGACTTTCTGTCTGACTCTGCCTGTCTCTCTGACTTTCTGTCTGTCTCTCTGTTTGTCTCTCTGACTTTCTGTCTGTCTCTCTGACTTTCTGTGTGACTGTCTGTCTCTCTGACTTTCTTTATGTCTCTCTGTCTGTCTCTCTGACTTTCTGTCTGTCTCTCTGTCTGACTTTCTGTATGTCTCTCTAACTCTGTCTGTCTGACTTTCTGTCTAACTCTGTCTATCTCTCTGACTTTCTGTCTGTCTGTCTGACTTTCTGCCTGACTCTGTGTGACTCTCTCTGTCTCTCTGACTTTCTGTCTGTCTCTCTGTCTGCCTCTCTGACTTTCTGTCTGTCTCTCTGACTTTCTGTCTGACTTTCTGTCTGTCTCTCTGACTCTGTCTGTCTTACTTTTTGTCTGTCTCTCTGACTCTGTCTGACTTTCTGTCTAACTCTCTGACTTTCTGTCTAACTCTGTCTGTCTCTCTGACTTTCTGTCTGACTCTGTCTGTCTGACTTTCTCTCCGTCTCTCTGACTTTCTGTCTGACTTTCTGTCTGTCTCTCTGACTTTCTGTCTGTCTCTCTGACTTTCTGTCTGACTTTCTGTCTGTCTCTCTGACTCTGTCTGTCTTACTTTTTGTCTGTCTCTCTGACTGTCTGTCTGACTTTCTGTCTAACTCTGTCTCTCTCTCTGACTTTCTATCTGACTTTCTGTCTGTCTCTCTGACTCTGTCTGTCTTACTTTCTGTCTAACTCTGTCTGTCTCTCTGACTTTCTGTCTGACTCTGTCTGTCTGACTTTCTCTCCGTCTCTGTCTCTCTGACTTTCTGTCTGTCTCTCTCTGACTTTCTGCCTGACTCT
Organism: Leptoclinus maculatus; assembly: GCA_032191485.1. Classification (NCBI taxonomy): domain Eukaryota; kingdom Metazoa; phylum Chordata; class Actinopteri; order Perciformes; family Stichaeidae; genus Leptoclinus; species Leptoclinus maculatus. The sequence goes on from JAVDOI010000015.1 coordinate 13,614,199, forward strand.
GTGTGACTCTCTCTGTCTCTCTGACTTTCTTTATGTCTCTCTGTCTGTTTCTCTGACTTTCTGTCTGTCTCTCTGACTCTGTCTTACTTTCTGTCTGTCTCTCTGTTTGTCTCTCTGTCCTTCTCTCTCTCTGTCTGACTTTCTGTCCATCTCCTTCTGACTCTGTTTCTCTGACTCCGTCTCTCTGACTGTCTGTCTCTCTGACTTTCTGTATGTCTCTCAGACTTTCTGACTTTCTGTATGTCTCTCTGTCTGTCTGTCTGACTTTCTGTCTGACTTTCTCTCCGTCTCTCTGTCTGACTTTCTGCCTGACTCTGTCTGTCTCTCTGACTTTCTGTCTGACTCTGTATCTCTGTTTGACCCTGTCTGTCTCTCTGACCTTCTTTCTCACTCTGTCTGTCTGTCTGACTCTGTCTGTCTGTCTCTCAGACGTCCTGTCTGACTTTCTGTCTGTCTCTCTGTCTGTCTGTCTGTCTGACTTTCTGTCTGTCTCTGTCAGTCTGACTTTCTCTCCGTCTCTCTGTCTGACTTTCTGCCTGACTCTGTCTGTCTCTCTGACTTTCTGTCTGACCCTGTATCTCTGTTTGACCCTGTCTGTCTCTCTGACTTTCTGTCTGACTCTGCCTGTCTCTCTGACTTTCTGTCTGTCTCTCTGTTTGTCTCTCTGACTTTCTGTCTGTCTCTGACTTTCTGTATGTCTCTCTGTCTGTCTCTCTGACTTTCTGTCTGTCTCTCTGTCTGTCTCTGACTTTCTGTCTGACTTTCTGTCTGTCTCTCTAACTCTGTCTGTCTTACTTTTTGTCTGTCTCTCTGACTCTGTCTGTCTGACTTTCTGTCTAACTCTGACTTTCTGTCTGACTCTGTCTGTCTGTCTGACTTTCTCTCCATCTCTCTGTCTCTCTGACTTTCTGTCTGTCTCTCTGACTTTCTGCCTGTTTCTGTGTGACTCTCTCTGTCTCTCTGACTTTCTGTATGTCTCTCTGTCTGTCTCTCTGACTCTGTCTGTCTTTCTGTCTGTCTCTCCGTTTGTCTCTCTGTCCTTCTCTCTCTCTGTCTGACTTTCTGTCTGACTTTCTGTCCATCTCTGTCTGACTCTGTTTCTCTGACTCCGTCTCTCTGACTCTGTCTGTCTCTCTGACTTTCTGTCTGACTCTGTCTGACTTTCTGTTTGTCTCTCAGACTTTCTGACTTTCTGTCTGTCTCTCTGTCTGACTTTCTGTCTGTCTCTGTGAGTCTGACTTTCTCTCCGTCTCTCTGTCTGACTTTCTGCCTGACTTTGTCTGTCTCTCTGACTTTCTGTATCTCTGTTTGACCCTGTCTGTCTCTCTGACTTTCTGTCTGACTCTGTCTGTCTCTCTGACTTTCTGTCTGACTCTGTATCTCTGTTTGACCCTGTCTCTCTGTCTGTCTGTCAGTCTGACTTTCTCTCCGTCTCTCTGTCTGACTTTCTGCCTGACTCTGTCTGTCTCTCTGACTTTCTGTCTGACTCTGTATCTATGTTTGACCCTGTCTGTCTCTCTGACTTTCTGTCTGACTCTGTCTGTCTCTCTGACTTTCTGTCTGACTCTGTCTGTCTCTCTGACTTTCTGTCTGTCTCTCTGACTTTCTGTCTGTCTCTCTGACTTTCTGTGTGACTCTGTCTGTCTCTCTGACTTTCTGTCTGTCTCTCTGTCTGTCTTTCTGACTTTCTGTCTGTCTCTCTGTCTGTCTCTCTGACTTTCTCTCTGACTTTCTGTCTGTCTCTCTGACTTTCTCTCTGTCTCTCTGTCTGACTTTCTGTCTATCTCTCTTACTTTCTGTCTGACTTTCTGTCTGTCTCTCTGACTTTCTGTCTGACTTTCTGTCCGTCCGTCTGTCCCTTTGACTTTCTATCTGACTTTCTGTCTGTCTCTCTGTCTGTCTTACTTTCTGTCTGTCTCTCTGACTCTCTATCTGACTTTCTGTCTGTCTCTGTCTCTCTGTCTGACTTTCTGTCTGTCTGACTCTGTCTCTCTGTTTGACTCTGTCTGTCAGACAGAAAGTCAGAGAGACAGACAGAAAGTCAGACAGAGAGACAGACAGAAAGTCAGACAGAAAGTCAGAGAGACAGACAGAAAGTCAGACAGAAAGTCAGAGAGACAGACAGAGTCACACAGAAAGTCAGAGAGACAAACAGAGAGACAGACAGAAAGTCAGAGAGACAGACAGAGTCAAACAGAGAGACAGAGTCAGACAGAAAGTCAGAGAGACAGACAGAAAGTCAGAGAGACAGACAGGGTCAGGCAGAAAGTCAGAGAGACAGACAGAGTCAGGCAGAATGTCAGAGAGACAGACAGAGTCAGGCAGAAAGTTAGAGAGACAGAAAGTCAGACAGAGAGACGGAGAGAAAGTCAGACTGACAGAGAAAGACAGAAAGTCAGACACACAGACAGAGAGACAGACAGAAAGTGAGACAGAAAGTCTGAGAGACAAACAGAGAGACAGACAGAAAGTCAGAGAGACAGACAGAGTCAAACAGAGAGACAGAGTCAGGCAGGAAGTCAGAGAGACAGACAGAAAGTCAGAGAGACGGAGAGAAAGTCAGACTGACAGAGACAGACAGAAAGTCAGACAGAAAGTCAGAGAGACAGACAGAGTCAGAGAGACAAACAGAGACGGACAGAAAGTCAGAGAGACAGACAGAGTCAGGCAGAAAGTCAGAGAGACAGACAGAGTCAGAGAGACGGACAGAGAGACAAACAGAGAGACAGACAGAAAGTCAGAGACAGACAAAAAGTCAGAGAGACAGACAGAAAGTCAGACAGACAGAGTCAGAGAGACAGACAGAAAGTCAGATAGAAAGTCAGAGAGACAGACAGAGAGATAGACGACAGACAGAAAGTCAGAAAGTCTGAGAGACAGACAGAGTCAGGCAGAAAGTCAGAGAGACAGACAGAGTCAGAGAGACAAACAGAGTCAAACAGAGAGACAGAGTCAGACAGAAAGTCAGAACGAGTCAGGCCGAAAGTCAGAGAGACAGACAGAGTCAGAGAGACAAACAGAAAGTCAGACAGAAAGTCAGAGAGACGGAGAGAAAGTCAGACAGACAGAGTCAGACAGAAAGTCAGAGAGACAGAGTTAGACAGAAAGTAAGACAGTCAGAGAGACAGATAGAAAGTCAGAGAGACAGACAGAGAGACAGACGGACGGACAGAAAGTTGAACAGAAAGTCAGAGAGACGGACAGAAAGACAGACAGAAAGTCAGACAGAAAGTCAGACAGAGAGACAGACAGAAAGTCAGAGAGACAGACAGAAAGTCAGAGAGACAGACAGAAAGTCAGAGAGACAGACAGAAAGTCAGACAGAAAGTCAGAGAGACAGACAGAGAGACATACAGAAAGTCAGAGAGACAGACAGAGTCACAGAGAAAGTCAGAAAGTCATAGAGACAAACAGAGAGACAGACAGAAAGTCAGAGAGACAGACAGAGTCAAACAGAGAGAGAGAGACAGACAGAGTCAGAGAGAAAAACAGAGAGACAGACAGAAAGTCAGAGAGACAGACAGGGTCAGGCAGAAAGTCAGAGAGACAGACAGTCACGCAGAAAGTTAGAGAGACAGACAGAGTCAGAGAGACAAACAGAAAGTCAGACAGAGAGACAGAGAGACGGAGAGAAAGTCAGACTGACAGAGAAAGACAGAAAGTCAGACACACAGACAGAGAGACAGACAGAAAGTGAGACAGAAAGTCTGAGAGACAAACAGAGAGACAGACAGAAAGTCAGAGAGACAGACAGAGTCAAACAGAGAGACAGAGTCAGACAGAAAGTCAGAGAGACAGACAGAGTCAGGCAGAAAGTCAGAGAGACAGATAGAAAGTCAGAGAGACAGAGAGACGGAGAGAAAGTCAGACTGACAGAGACAGACAGAAAGTCAGAGAGACAGATAGAAAGTCAGAGAGACAGAGAGAAAGTCAGACAGACAGAGTCAGACAGAAGGTAAGACAGACAGAGTCAGAGAGACAGACAGAAAGTAAGACAGACAGAGTCAGAGAGACAGACAGAAAGTCAGATAGAAAGTCAGAGAGACAGACAGAGAGATAGACGGACGGACAGAAAGTCAGACAGAAAGTCAGAGAGTCAGACAGACAGACAGAGAGACAGACAGAAAGTCAGACAGAAAGTCAGAGAGACAGACAGAGTCAGGCAGAAAGTCAGAGAGACAGACAGAGTCAGAGAGTCAAACAGAGAGACAGAGTCAGACAGAAAGTCAGAACGAGTCAGGCCGAAAGTCAGAGAGACAGACAGAGTCAGAGAGACAAACAGAAAGTCAGACAGAAAGTCAGAGAGACGGAGAGAAAGTCAGACAGACAGACAGAGTTAGACAGAAAGTAAGACAGACAGAGTCAGAGAGACAGACAGAAAGTAAGACAGACAGAGTCAGAGAGACAAACAGAGACGGACAGAAAGTCAGAGAGACAGACAGAGTCAGGCAGAAAGTCAGAGAGACAGACAGAGTCAGAGAGACGGACAGAGAGACAAACAGAGAGACAGACAGAAAGTCAGAGACAGACAAAAAGTCAGAGAGACAGACAGAAAGTCAGACAGACAGAGTCAGAGAGACAGACAGAAAGTCAGATAGAAAGTCAGAGAGACAGACAGAGAGATAGACGACAGACAGAAAGTCAGACAGAAAGTCTGAGAGACAGACAGAGTCAGGCAGAAAGTCAGAGAGACAGACAGAGTCAGAGAGACAAACAGAGTCAAACAGAGAGACAGAGTCAGACAGAATGTCAGAACGAGTCAGGCCGAAAGTCAGAGAGACAGACAGAGTCAGAGAGACAAACAGAAAGTCAGACAGAAAGTCAGAGAGACGGAGAGAAAGTCAGACAGACAGAGTCAGACAGAAAGTCAGAGAGACAGAGTTAGACAGAAAGTAAGACAGTCAGAGAGACAGACAGAAAGTAAGACAGACAGTCAGAGAGACAGATAGAAAGTCAGAGAGACAGACAGAGAGACAGACGGACGGACAGAAAGTTGAACAGAAAGTCAGAGAGACGGACAGAAAGACAGACAGAAAGTCAGACAGAAAGTCAGACAGAGAGACAGACAGAAAGTCAGAGAGACAGACAGAAAGTCAGAGAGACAGACAGAAAGTCAGAGAGACAGACAGAAAGTCAGACAGAAAGTCAGAGAGACAGACATAGAGACATACAGAAAGTCAGAGAGACAGACAGAGTCACAGAGAAAGTCAGAAAGTCATAGAGACAAACAGAGAGACAGACAGAAAGTCAGAGAGACAGACAGAGTCAAACAGAGAGAGAGAGACAGACAGAGTCAGAGAGAAAAACAGAGAGACAGACAGAAAGTCAGAGAGACAGACAGGGTCAGGCAGAAAGTCAGAGAGACAGACAGTCACGCAGAAAGTTAGAGAGACAGACTGAGTCAGAGAGACAAACAGAAAGTCAGACAGAGAGACAGAGAGACGGAGAGAAAGTCAGACTGACAGAGAAAGACAGAAAGTCAGACACACAGACAGAGAGACAGACAGAAAGTGAGACAGAAAGTCTGAGAGACAAACAGAGAGACAGACAGAAAGTCAGAGAGACAGACAGAGTCAAACAGAGAGACAGAGTCAGACAGAAAGTCAGAGAGACAGACAGAGTCAGGCAGAAAGTCAGAGAGACAGATAGAAAGTCAGAGAGACAGAGAGACGGAGAGAAAGTCAGACTGACAGAGACAGACAGAAAGTCAGAGAGACAGACAGAAAGTCAGAGAGACAGAGAGAAAGTCAGACAGACAGAGTCAGACAGAAGGTAAGACAGACAGAGTCAGAGAGACAGACAGAAAGTCAGATAGAAAGTCAGAGAGACAGACAGAGAGATAGACGGACGGACAGAAAGTCAGACAGAAAGTCAGAGAGTCAGACAGACAGACAGAGAGACAGACAGAAAGTCAGACAGAAAGTCAGAGAGACAGACAGAGTCAGGCAGAAAGTCAGAGAGACAGACAGAGTCAGAGAGTCAAACAGAGAGACAGAGTCAGACAGAAAGTCAGAACGAGTCAGGCCGAAAGTCAGAGAGACAGACAGAGTCAGAGAGACAAACAGAAAGTCAGACAGAAAGTCAGAGAGACGGAGAGAAAGTCAGACAGACAGACAGAGTTAGACAGAAAGTAAGACAGACAGAGTCAGAGAGACAGACAGAAAGTAAGACAGACAGAGTCAGAGAGAAAGACAGAAAGTCAGATAGACAGACAGAGAGACAGACGGACGGACAGAAAGTCAGACAGAAAGTCAGAGAGACGGACAGAAAGTCAGACAGAAAGTCAGAGAGACAGACAGAAAGTCAGACAGAGAGACAGACAGAAAGTCAGAGAGACAGACAGAAAGTCAGAGAGACAGACAGAAAGTCAGAGAGACAGACAGAGAGACATACAGAAAGTCAGAGAGACAGACAGAGTCACACAGAACGTCAGAAAGTCAGAGAGACAAACAGAGAGACAGACAGAAAGTCAGAGAGACAGACAGAGTCAAACAGAGAGACAGAGTCAGGCAGGAAGTCAGAGAGACAGACAGAAAGTCAGAGAGACGGAGAGAAAGTCAGACTGACAGAGACAGACAGAAAGTCAGACAGAAAGTCAGAGAGACAGACAGAGTCAGAGAGACAAACAGAGACGGACAGAAAGTCAGAGAGACAGACAGAGTCAGGCAGAAAGTCAGAGAGACAGACAGAGTCAGAGAGACGGACAGAGAGACAAACAGAGAGACAGACAGAAAGTCAGAGACAGACAAAAAGTCAGAGAGACAGACAGAAAGTCAGACAGACAGAGTCAGAGAGACAGACAGAAAGTCAGATAGAAAGTCAGAGAGACAGACAGAGAGATAGACGACAGACAGAAAGTCAGAAAGTCTGAGAGACAGACAGAGTCAGGCAGAAAGTCAGAGAGACAGACAGAGTCAGAGAGACAAACAGAGTCAAACAGAGAGACAGAGTCAGACAGAAAGTCAGAACGAGTCAGGCCGAAAGTCAGAGAGACAGACAGAGTCAGAGAGACAAACAGAAAGTCAGACAGAAAGTCAGAGAGACGGAGAGAAAGTCAGACAGACAGAGTCAGACAGAAAGTCAGAGAGACAGAGTTAGACAGAAAGTAAGACAGTCAGAGAGACAGATAGAAAGTCAGAGAGACAGACAGAGAGACAGACGGACGGACAGAAAGTTGAACAGAAAGTCAGAGAGACGGACAGAAAGACAGACAGAAAGTCAGACAGAAAGTCAGACAGAGAGACAGACAGAAAGTCAGAGAGACAGACAGAAAGTCAGAGAGACAGACAGAAAGTCAGAGAGACAGACAGAAAGTCAGACAGAAAGTCAGAGAGACAGACAGAGAGACATACAGAAAGTCAGAGAGACAGACAGAGTCACAGAGAAAGTCAGAAAGTCATAGAGACAAACAGAGAGACAGACAGAAAGTCAGAGAGACAGACAGAGTCAAACAGAGAGAGAGAGACAGACAGAGTCAGAGAGAAAAACAGAGAGACAGACAGAAAGTCAGAGAGACAGACAGGGTCAGGCAGAAAGTCAGAGAGACAGACAGTCACGCAGAAAGTTAGAGAGACAGACAGAGTCAGAGAGACAAACAGAAAGTCAGACAGAGAGACAGAGAGACGGAGAGAAAGTCAGACTGACAGAGAAAGACAGAAAGTCAGACACACAGACAGAGAGACAGACAGAAAGTGAGACAGAAAGTCTGAGAGACAAACAGAGAGACAGACAGAAAGTCAGAGAGACAGACAGAGTCAAACAGAGAGACAGAGTCAGACAGAAAGTCAGAGAGACAGACAGAGTCAGGCAGAAAGTCAGAGAGACAGATAGAAAGTCAGAGAGACAGAGAGACGGAGAGAAAGTCAGACTGACAGAGACAGACAGAAAGTCAGAGAGACAGATAGAAAGTCAGAGAGACAGAGAGAAAGTCAGACAGACAGAGTCAGACAGAAGGTAAGACAGACAGAGTCAGAGAGACAGACAGAAAGTAAGACAGACAGAGTCAGAGAGACAGACAGAAAGTCAGATAGAAAGTCAGAGAGACAGACAGAGAGATAGACGGACGGACAGAAAGTCAGACAGAAAGTCAGAGAGTCAGACAGACAGACAGAGAGACAGACAGAAAGTCAGACAGAAAGTCAGAGAGACAGACAGAGTCAGGCAGAAAGTCAGAGAGACAGACAGAGTCAGAGAGTCAAACAGAGAGACAGAGTCAGACAGAAAGTCAGAACGAGTCAGGCCGAAAGTCAGAGAGACAGACAGAGTCAGAGAGACAAACAGAAAGTCAGACAGAAAGTCAGAGAGACGGAGAGAAAGTCAGACAGACAGACAGAGTTAGACAGAAAGTAAGACAGACAGAGTCAGAGAGACAGACAGAAAGTAAGACAGACAGAGTCAGAGAGACAAACAGAGACGGACAGAAAGTCAGAGAGACAGACAGAGTCAGGCAGAAAGTCAGAGAGACAGACAGAGTCAGAGAGACGGACAGAGAGACAAACAGAGAGACAGACAGAAAGTCAGAGACAGACAAAAAGTCAGAGAGACAGACAGAAAGTCAGACAGACAGAGTCAGAGAGACAGACAGAAAGTCAGATAGAAAGTCAGAGAGACAGACAGAGAGATAGACGACAGACAGAAAGTCAGACAGAAAGTCTGAGAGACAGACAGAGTCAGGCAGAAAGTCAGAGAGACAGACAGAGTCAGAGAGACAAACAGAGTCAAACAGAGAGACAGAGTCAGACAGAATGTCAGAACGAGTCAGGCCGAAAGTCAGAGAGACAGACAGAGTCAGAGAGACAAACAGAAAGTCAGACAGAAAGTCAGAGAGACGGAGAGAAAGTCAGACAGACAGAGTCAGACAGAAAGTCAGAGAGACAGAGTTAGACAGAAAGTAAGACAGTCAGAGAGACAGACAGAAAGTAAGACAGACAGTCAGAGAGACAGATAGAAAGTCAGAGAGACAGACAGAGAGACAGACGGACGGACAGAAAGTTGAACAGAAAGTCAGAGAGACGGACAGAAAGACAGACAGAAAGTCAGACAGAAAGTCAGACAGAGAGACAGACAGAAAGTCAGAGAGACAGACAGAAAGTCAGAGAGACAGACAGAAAGTCAGAGAGACAGACAGAAAGTCAGACAGAAAGTCAGAGAGACAGACATAGAGACATACAGAAAGTCAGAGAGACAGACAGAGTCACAGAGAAAGTCAGAAAGTCATAGAGACAAACAGAGAGACAGACAGAAAGTCAGAGAGACAGACAGAGTCAAACAGAGAGAGAGAGACAGACAGAGTCAGAGAGAAAAACAGAGAGACAGACAGAAAGTCAGAGAGACAGACAGGGTCAGGCAGAAAGTCAGAGAGACAGACAGTCACGCAGAAAGTTAGAGAGACAGACTGAGTCAGAGAGACAAACAGAAAGTCAGACAGAGAGACAGAGAGACGGAGAGAAAGTCAGACTGACAGAGAAAGACAGAAAGTCAGACACACAGACAGAGAGACAGACAGAAAGTGAGACAGAAAGTCTGAGAGACAAACAGAGAGACAGACAGAAAGTCAGAGAGACAGACAGAGTCAAACAGAGAGACAGAGTCAGACAGAAAGTCAGAGAGACAGACAGAGTCAGGCAGAAAGTCAGAGAGACAGATAGAAAGTCAGAGAGACAGAGAGACGGAGAGAAAGTCAGACTGACAGAGACAGACAGAAAGTCAGAGAGACAGACAGAAAGTCAGAGAGACAGAGAGAAAGTCAGACAGACAGAGTCAGACAGAAGGTAAGACAGACAGAGTCAGAGAGACAGACAGAAAGTCAGATAGAAAGTCAGAGAGACAGACAGAGAGATAGACGGACGGACAGAAAGTCAGACAGAAAGTCAGAGAGTCAGACAGACAGACAGAGAGACAGACAGAAAGTCAGACAGAAAGTCAGAGAGACAGACAGAGTCAGGCAGAAAGTCAGAGAGACAGACAGAGTCAGAGAGTCAAACAGAGAGACAGAGTCAGACAGAAAGTCAGAACGAGTCAGGCCGAAAGTCAGAGAGACAGACAGAGTCAGAGAGACAAACAGAAAGTCAGACAGAAAGTCAGAGAGACGGAGAGAAAGTCAGACAGACAGACAGAGTTAGACAGAAAGTAAGACAGACAGAGTCAGAGAGACAGACAGAAAGTAAGACAGACAGAGTCAGAGAGAAAGACAGAAAGTCAGATAGACAGACAGAGAGACAGACGGACGGACAGAAAGTCAGACAGAAAGTCAGAGAGACGGACAGAAAGTCAGAGAGACAGACAGAAAGTCAGACAGAGAGACAGACAGAAAGTCAGAGAGACAGACAGAAAGTCAGAGAGACAGACAGAAAGTCAGAGAGACAGACAGAGAGACATACAGAAAGTCAGAGAGACAGACAGAGTCACACAGAACGTCAGAAAGTCAGAGAGACAAACAGAGAGACAGACAGAAAGTCAGAGAGACAGACAGAGTCAAACAGAGACAGATTCAGACAGAAAGTCAGAGAGAGACAGAGTCAGAGAGACAAACAGAGAGACAGACAGAAAGTCAGAGAGACAGACAGGGTCAGGCAGAAAGTCAGAGAGACAGACAGAGTCAGGCAGAAAGTCAGAGAGACAGACAGAGTCAGGCAGAAAGTTAGAGAGACAGACAGAGTCAGAGAGACAAAGTAAGACAGACAGAGTCAGACAGAAAGTCAAATAGAAAGTCAGAGAGACAGACAGAGAGACAGACGGACGGACAGAAAGTCAGAGAGACAGACAGAGAGACAGACGGACGGACAGAAAGTCAGACAGACAGAGTCAGAGAGACAGACTGAGTCAGACAGAGAGACAGAGTCAGACAGACAGAGACAGGCAGAAAGTCAGACAGACAGAGTCAGAGAGACAGACAGAAAGTCAGAGAGACAGACAGAGAGACAGACAGAGTCACACAGAAAGTCAGAGAGACAGACAGAAAGTCAGAGAGACAAACAGAGAGACAGACAGGGTCAAACAGAGATACAGAGTCATACAGAAAGTCACAGAGACAGACAGAGTCATAGAGACAAACAGAGAGACAGACAGAGCCAAACAGAGAGACAGAGTCAGACAGAAGGTCAGAGAGACAGACAGAGTCAGGCAGAAAGTCAGAGAGACGGAGAGAAAGTCAGACTGACAGAGACAGACAGAAAGTCAGACAGACAGAGTCAAACAGAGACACAGACAGTCAGGCAGAAAGTCAGAGAGACAGAGAGAGAGACAGACAGAAAGTAAGACAGAAAGTCTTAGAGACAGACAGGAAGTCAGACAGAGTCAGACAGAAAGTCAGAGAGACAGACAGAGTCAGAGAGACAGAGTTAGAGAAACAGAGTCAGAGAGACAGACAGAGACGGACAGAAAGTCAGAGAGACAGACAGAGTCAGAGAGACGGACAGAGAGACAAACAGAGAGACAGACAGAAAGTCAGAGAGACAGAGACGGACAGAAAGTCAGACAGACAGAGTCAGAGAGACAGACAGAAAGTAAGACAGACAGAGTCAGACAGAAAGTCAGATAGAAAGTCAGAGAGACAGACAGAGAGACAGACGGACGGACAGAAAGTCAGACAGACAGAGTCAGAGAGACAGACTGAGTCAGACAGAGAGACAGAGTCAGACAGACAGACAGAGACAGACAGAAAGTCAGACAGACAGAGTCAGAGAGACAGACAGAAAGTAAGACAGACAGAAAGTCAGATAGAAAGTCAGAGAGACAGACGGACGGACAGAAAGTCAGAGAGAAAGTCAGAGAGACAGACAGAAAGTCAGACAGAAAGTCAGAGAGACAGACAGAAAGTCAGACAGAAAGTCAGAGAGACAGACAGAGTCAGAGAGACAAACAGAGAGACAGACAGAGTCAAACAGAGAGACAGAGTCAGACAGAAGGTCAGAGAGACAGACAGTCAGGCAGAAAGTCAGAGAGACGGAGAAAGTCAGACTGACAGAGACAGACAGAAAGTCAGACAGACAGAGTCAGACAGAAAGCCAGAGAGACAGACAGAGAGACAGACAGAGTCAAACAGAGACACAGAGTCAGACAGACAGAAAGTCAGACAGACAGACAGAGTCAGAGAGACAGACTGAGTCAGACAGAGAGATAGAGTCAGACAGAAAGTCAGATAGAAAGTCAGAGTGAGAAAGAAAGTCAGACAGAAAGTCAGAAAGAGAGACAGAGAGAGAGAGAGACAGAGTCAAATAGAGAGACAGAGAGACAGACAAAGTCAGACAGACAGAGTCAGACAGAAAGTCAGAGAGTAAGACAGTCAGACAGGAAGTCAGAGAGACAGACAGAGTCAGAGATATGGACAGACAGACAAACAGAGAGACAGACAGAAAGTCAGAGAGACAGAGTCAGACAGAAAGTCAGACAGACAGAGTCAGAGAGACAGACAGAGTCAGACAGAAAGTCAGAGAGACAGACAGGGTCAAACAGAGATACAGAGTCAGACAGAAAGTCAGAGAGACAGACAGACTGACAGAGACAGACAGAAAGTCAGACAGACAGAGAGACAGACAGAACGTCAGAGAGACAGAGAGACGGACAGAAAGTCAGACAGACAGAGTCAGACAGAAAGTCAGACAGACAGAGTCAGAGAGACAGACAGAAAGTAAGACAGACAGAGTCAGAGAGACAGACAGAAAGTCAGATAGAAAGTCAGAGAGACAGACGGACGGACAGAAAGTCAGACAGAAAGTCAGAAAGACAGACAGAAAGTCAGGGAGACAGACAGAGAGACAGACAGAAAGTCAGACAGAAAGTCAGAGACACAGAGTCACACAGAAAGTCAGAGAGACAGACAGAAAGTCAGAGAGACAAGAAGAGAGACAGACAGAAAGTCAGAGAGACAGACAGAGTCAGGCAGAAAGTCAGACAGAGAGACGGAGAGACAGACAGAAAGTTAGAGAGACAGACAGAAAGTCAGAGAGAAAGACAGAGAGACATACAGAAAGTCAGAGAGACAGACAGAGTCACACAGAAAGTCAGAAAGTCAGAGAGACAAACAGAGAGACAGATGGAAAGTCAGAGAGACAGAGAGACAGACAGAGTCAGAGAGACAAACAGAGAGACACACAGAGTCAAACAGAGAGACAGAGTCAGACAGAAAGTCAGACTGACAGAGACAGACAGAAAGTCAGACAGACAGAGTCAGACAGAAAGACAGAGAGACAGACAGAGTCAAACAGAGAGACAGAGTCAGACAGACAGAAAGTCAGACAGACAGACAGAGACAGACAGAAAGTCAGATAGACAGAGTTATACAGAAAGTAAGACAGTCAGAGAGACAGATAGAAAGTCAGAGAGACAGACAGAGAGACAGACGGACGGACAGAAAGTTGAACAGAAAGTCAGAGAGACGGACAGAAAGACAGACAGAAAGTCAGACACAAAGTCAGACAGAGAGACAGACAGAAAGTCAGAGAGACAGACAGAAAGTCAGAGAGACAGACAGAAAGTCAGAGAGACAGACAGAAAGTCAGACAGAAAGTCAGAGAGACAGACAGAGAGACATACAGAAAGTCAGAGAGACAGACAGAGTCACAGAGAAAGTCAGAAAGTCATAGAGACAAACAGAGAGACAGACAGAAAGTCAGAGAGACAGACAGAGTCAAACAGAGAGAGAGAGACAGACAGAGTCAGAGAGAAAAACAGAGAGACAGACAGAAAGTCAGAGAGACAGACAGGGTCAGGCAGAAAGTCAGAGAGACAGACAGTCACGCAGAAAGTTAGAGAGACAGACAGAGTCAGAGAGACAAACAGAAAGTCAGACAGAGAGACAGAGAGACGGAGAGAAAGTCAGACTGACAGAGAAAGACAGAAAGTCAGACACACAGACAGAGAGACAGACAGAAAGTGAGACAGAAAGTCTGAGAGACAAACAGAGAGACAGACAGAAAGTCAGAGAGACAGACAGAGTCAAACAGAGAGACAGAGTCAGACAGAAAGTCAGAGAGACAGACAGAGTCAGGCAGAAAGTCAGAGAGACAGATAGAAAGTCAGAGAGACAGAGAGACGGAGAGAAAGTCAGACTGACAGAGACAGACAGAAAGTCAGAGAGACAGATAGAAAGTCAGAGAGACAGAGAGAAAGTCAGACAGACAGAGTCAGACAGAAGGTAAGACAGACAGAGTCAGAGAGACAGACAGAAAGTAAGACAGACAGAGTCAGAGAGACAGACAGAAAGTCAGATAGAAAGTCAGAGAGACAGACAGAGAGATAGACGGACGGACAGAAAGTCAGACAGAAAGTCAGAGAGTCAGACAGACAGACAGAGAGACAGACAGAAAGTCAGACAGAAAGTCAGAGAGACAGACAGAGTCAGGCAGAAAGTCAGAGAGACAGACAGAGTCAGAGAGTCAAACAGAGAGACAGAGTCAGACAGAAAGTCAGAACGAGTCAGGCCGAAAGTCAGAGAGACAGACAGAGTCAGAGAGACAAACAGAAAGTCAGACAGAAAGTCAGAGAGACGGAGAGAAAGTCAGACAGACAGACAGAGTTAGACAGAAAGTAAGACAGACAGAGTCAGAGAGACAGACAGAAAGTAAGACAGACAGAGTCAGAGAGACAAACAGAGACGGACAGAAAGTCAGAGAGACAGACAGAGTCAGGCAGAAAGTCAGAGAGACAGACAGAGTCAGAGAGACGGACAGAGAGACAAACAGAGAGACAGACAGAAAGTCAGAGACAGACAAAAAGTCAGAGAGACAGACAGAAAGTCAGACAGACAGAGTCAGAGAGACAGACAGAAAGTCAGATAGAAAGTCAGAGAGACAGACAGAGAGATAGACGACAGACAGAAAGTCAGACAGAAAGTCTGAGAGACAGACAGAGTCAGGCAGAAAGTCAGAGAGACAGACAGAGTCAGAGAGACAAACAGAGTCAAACAGAGAGACAGAGTCAGACAGAATGTCAGAACGAGTCAGGCCGAAAGTCAGAGAGACAGACAGAGTCAGAGAGACAAACAGAAAGTCAGACAGAGAGACAGAGAGACGGAGAGAAAGTCAGACTGACAGAGAAAGACAGAAAGTCAGACACACAGACAGAGAGACAGACAGAAAGTGAGACAGAAAGTCTGAGAGACAAACAGAGAGACAGACAGAAAGTCAGAGAGACAGACAGAGTCAAACAGAGAGACAGAGTCAGACAGAAAGTCAGAGAGACAGACAGAGTCAGGCAGAAAGTCAGAGAGACAGATAGAAAGTCAGAGAGACAGAGAGACGGAGAGAAAGTCAGACTGACAGAGACAGACAGAAAGTCAGAGAGACAGATAGAAAGTCAGAGAGACAGAGAGAAAGTCAGACAGACAGAGTCAGACAGAAGGTAAGACAGACAGAGTCAGAGAGACAGACAGAAAGTAAGACAGACAGAGTCAGAGAGACAGACAGAAAGTCAGATAGAAAGTCAGAGAGACAGACAGAGAGATAGACGGACGGACAGAAAGTCAGACAGAAAGTCAGAGAGTCAGACAGACAGACAGAGAGACAGACAGAAAGTCAGACAGAAAGTCAGAGAGACAGACAGAGTCAGGCAGAAAGTCAGAGAGACAGACAGAGTCAGAGAGTCAAACAGAGAGACAGAGTCAGACAGAAAGTCAGAACGAGTCAGGCCGAAAGTCAGAGAGACAGACAGAGTCAGAGAGACAAACAGAAAGTCAGACAGAAAGTCAGAGAGACGGAGAGAAAGTCAGACAGACAGACAGAGTTAGACAGAAAGTAAGACAGACAGAGTCAGAGAGACAGACAGAAAGTAAGACAGACAGAGTCAGAGAGACAAACAGAGACGGACAGAAAGTCAGAGAGACAGACAGAGTCAGGCAGAAAGTCAGAGAGACAGACAGAGTCAGAGAGACGGACAGAGAGACAAACAGAGAGACAGACAGAAAGTCAGAGACAGACAAAAAGTCAGAGAGACAGACAGAAAGTCAGACAGACAGAGTCAGAGAGACAGACAGAAAGTCAGATAGAAAGTCAGAGAGACAGACAGAGAGATAGACGACAGACAGAAAGTCAGACAGAAAGTCTGAGAGACAGACAGAGTCAGGCAGAAAGTCAGAGAGACAGACAGAGTCAGAGAGACAAACAGAGTCAAACAGAGAGACAGAGTCAGACAGAATGTCAGAACGAGTCAGGCCGAAAGTCAGAGAGACAGACAGAGTCAGAGAGACAAACAGAAAGTCAGACAGAAAGTCAGAGAGACGGAGAGAAAGTCAGACAGACAGAGTCAGACAGAAAGTCAGAGAGACAGAGTTAGACAGAAAGTAAGACAGTCAGAGAGACAGACAGAAAGTAAGACAGACAGTCAGAGAGACAGATAGAAAGTCAGAGAGACAGACAGAGAGACAGACGGACGGACAGAAAGTTGAACAGAAAGTCAGAGAGACGGACAGAAAGACAGACAGAAAGTCAGACAGAAAGTCAGACAGAGAGACAGACAGAAAGTCAGAGAGACAGACAGAAAGTCAGAGAGACAGACAGAAAGTCAGAGAGACAGACAGAAAGTCAGACAGAAAGTCAGAGAGACAGACATAGAGACATACAGAAAGTCAGAGAGACAGACAGAGTCACAGAGAAAGTCAGAAAGTCATAGAGACAAACAGAGAGACAGACAGAAAGTCAGAGAGACAGACAGAGTCAAACAGAGAGAGAGAGACAGACAGAGTCAGAGAGAAAAACAGAGAGACAGACAGAAAGTCAGAGAGACAGACAGGGTCAGGCAGAAAGTCAGAGAGACAGACAGTCACGCAGAAAGTTAGAGAGACAGACTGAGTCAGAGAGACAAACAGAAAGTCAGACAGAGAGACAGAGAGACGGAGAGAAAGTCAGACTGACAGAGAAAGACAGAAAGTCAGACACACAGACAGAGAGACAGACAGAAAGTGAGACAGAAAGTCTGAGAGACAAACAGAGAGACAGACAGAAAGTCAGAGAGACAGACAGAGTCAAACAGAGAGACAGAGTCAGACAGAAAGTCAGAGAGACAGACAGAGTCAGGCAGAAAGTCAGAGAGACAGATAGAAAGTCAGAGAGACAGAGAGACGGAGAGAAAGTCAGACTGACAGAGACAGACAGAAAGTCAGAGAGACAGATAGAAAGTCAGAGAGACAGAGAGAAAGTCAGACAGACAGAGTCAGACAGAAGGTAAGACAGACAGAGTCAGAGAGACAGACAGAAAGTCAGATAGAAAGTCAGAGAGACAGACAGAGAGATAGACGGACGGACAGAAAGTCAGACAGAAAGTCAGAGAGTCAGACAGACAGACAGAGAGACAGACAGAAAGTCAGACAGAAAGTCAGAGAGACAGACAGAGTCAGGCAGAAAGTCAGAGAGACAGACAGAGTCAGAGAGTCAAACAGAGAGACAGAGTCAGACAGAAAGTCAGAACGAGTCAGGCCGAAAGTCAGAGAGACAGACAGAGTCAGAGAGACAAACAGAAAGTCAGACAGAAAGTCAGAGAGACGGAGAGAAAGTCAGACAGACA
The DNA here is from genome assembly GCA_032191485.1 of Leptoclinus maculatus. Classification (NCBI taxonomy): domain Eukaryota; kingdom Metazoa; phylum Chordata; class Actinopteri; order Perciformes; family Stichaeidae; genus Leptoclinus; species Leptoclinus maculatus. The sequence goes on from JAVDOI010000015.1 coordinate 13,631,695, forward strand.
GACAGAGTTAGACAGAAAGTAAGACAGACAGAGTCAGAGAGACAGACAGAAAGTAAGACAGACAGAGTCAGAGAGAAAGACAGAAAGTCAGATAGACAGACAGAGAGACAGACGGACGGACAGAAAGTCAGACAGAAAGTCAGAGAGACGGACAGAAAGTCAGACAGAAAGTCAGAGAGACAGACAGAAAGTCAGACAGAGAGACAGACAGAAAGTCAGAGAGACAGACAGAAAGTCAGAGAGACAGACAGAAAGTCAGAGAGACAGACAGAGAGACATACAGAAAGTCAGAGAGACAGACAGAGTCACACAGAACATCAGAAAGTCAGAGAGACAAACAGAGAGACAGACAGAAAGTCAGAGAGACAGACAGAGTCAAACAGAGACAGATTCAGACAGAAAGTCAGAGAGAGACAGAGTCAGAGAGACAAACAGAGAGACAGACAGAAAGTCAGAGAGACAGACAGGGTCAGGCAGAAAGTCAGAGAGACAGACAGAGTCAGGCAGAAAGTCAGAGAGACAGACAGAGTCAGGCAGAAAGTTAGAGAGACAGACAGAGTCAGAGAGACAAAGTAAGACAGACAGAGTCAGACAGAAAGTCAAATAGAAAGTCAGAGAGACAGACAGAGAGACAGACGGACGGACAGAAAGTCAGAGAGACAGACAGAGAGACAGACGGACGGACAGAAAGTCAGACAGACAGAGTCAGAGAGACAGACTGAGTCAGACAGAGAGACAGAGTCAGACAGACAGACAGAGACAGGCAGAAAGTCAGACAGACAGAGTCAGAGAGACAGACAGAAAGTCAGAGAGACAGACAGAGAGACAGACAGAGTCACACAGAAAGTCAGAGAGACAGACAGAAAGTCAGAGAGACAAACAGAGAGACAGACAGGGTCAAACAGAGATACAGAGTCATACAGAAAGTCACAGAGACAGACAGAGTCATAGAGACAAACAGAGAGACAGACAGAGCCAAACAGAGAGACAGAGTCAGACAGAAGGTCAGAGAGACAGACAGAGTCAGGCAGAAAGTCAGAGAGACGGAGAGAAAGTCAGACTGACAGAGACAGACAGAAAGTCAGACAGACAGAGTCAAACAGAGACACAGACAGTCAGGCAGAAAGTCAGAGAGACAGAGAGAGAGACAGACAGAAAGTAAGACAGAAAGTCTTAGAGACAGACAGGAAGTCAGACAGAGTCAGACAGAAAGTCAGAGAGACAGACAGAGTCAGAGAGACAGAGTTAGAGAAACAGAGTCAGAGAGACAGACAGAGACGGACAGAAAGTCAGAGAGACAGACAGAGTCAGAGAGACGGACAGAGAGACAAACAGAGAGACAGACAGAAAGTCAGAGAGACAGAGACGGACAGAAAGTCAGACAGACAGAGTCAGAGAGACAGACAGAAAGTAAGACAGACAGAGTCAGACAGAAAGTCAGATAGAAAGTCAGAGAGACAGACAGAGAGACAGACGGACGGACAGAAAGTCAGACAGACAGAGTCAGAGAGACAGACTGAGTCAGACAGAGAGACAGAGTCAGACAGACAGACAGAGACAGACAGAAAGTCAGACAGACAGAGTCAGAGAGACAGACAGAAAGTAAGACAGACAGAAAGTCAGATAGAAAGTCAGAGAGACAGACGGACGGACAGAAAGTCAGAGAGAAAGTCAGAGAGACAGACAGAAAGTCAGACAGAAAGTCAGAGAGACAGACAGAAAGTCAGACAGAAAGTCAGAGAGACAGACAGAGTCAGAGAGACAAACAGAGAGACAGACAGAGTCAAACAGAGAGACAGAGTCAGACAGAAGGTCAGAGAGACAGACAGTCAGGCAGAAAGTCAGAGAGACGGAGAAAGTCAGACTGACAGAGACAGACAGAAAGTCAGACAGACAGAGTCAGACAGAAAGCCAGAGAGACAGACAGAGAGACAGACAGAGTCAAACAGAGACACAGAGTCAGACAGACAGAAAGTCAGACAGACAGACAGAGTCAGAGAGACAGACTGAGTCAGACAGAGAGATAGAGTCAGACAGAAAGTCAGATAGAAAGTCAGAGTGAGAAAGAAAGTCAGACAGAAAGTCAGAAAGAGAGACAGAGAGAGAGAGAGACAGAGTCAAATAGAGAGACAGAGAGACAGACAAAGTCAGACAGACAGAGTCAGACAGAAAGTCAGAGAGTAAGACAGTCAGACAGGAAGTCAGAGAGACAGACAGAGTCAGAGATATGGACAGACAGACAAACAGAGAGACAGACAGAAAGTCAGAGAGACAGAGTCAGACAGAAAGTCAGACAGACAGAGTCAGAGAGACAGACAGAGTCAGACAGAAAGTCAGAGAGACAGACAGGGTCAAACAGAGATACAGAGTCAGACAGAAAGTCAGAGAGACAGACAGACTGACAGAGACAGACAGAAAGTCAGACAGACAGAGAGACAGACAGAACGTCAGAGAGACAGAGAGACGGACAGAAAGTCAGACAGACAGAGTCAGACAGAAAGTCAGACAGACAGAGTCAGAGAGACAGACAGAAAGTAAGACAGACAGAGTCAGAGAGACAGACAGAAAGTCAGATAGAAAGTCAGAGAGACAGACGGACGGACAGAAAGTCAGACAGAAAGTCAGAAAGACAGACAGAAAGTCAGGGAGACAGACAGAGAGACAGACAGAAAGTCAGACAGAAAGTCAGAGACACAGAGTCACACAGAAAGTCAGAGAGACAGACAGAAAGTCAGAGAGACAAGAAGAGAGACAGACAGAAAGTCAGAGAGACAGACAGAGTCAGGCAGAAAGTCAGACAGAGAGACGGAGAGACAGACAGAAAGTTAGAGAGACAGACAGAAAGTCAGAGAGAAAGACAGAGAGACATACAGAAAGTCAGAGAGACAGACAGAGTCACACAGAAAGTCAGAAAGTCAGAGAGACAAACAGAGAGACAGATGGAAAGTCAGAGAGACAGACATAGTCAAACAGAGAGACAGAGTCAGACAGAAAGTCAGAGAGACAGACAGAGTCAGAGAGACAAACAGAGAGACACACAGAGTCAAACAGAGAGACAGAGTCAGACAGAAAGTCAGACTGACAGAGACAGACAGAAAGTCAGACAGACAGAGTCAGACAGAAAGACAGAGAGACAGACAGAGTCAAACAGAGAGACAGAGTCAGACAGACAGAAAGTCAGACAGACAGACAGAGACAGACAGAAAGTCAGATAGAAAGTCAGAGTGAGAAAGAAAGTCAGATAGAAAGTCAGAGTGAGAAAGAAAGTCAGAAAGTCAGAAAGAGACACAGAGAGAGAGAGACAGAGTCAAATAGAGAGACAGACAGACAGACAAAGTCAGACAGACAGAGTCAGACAGAAAGTCAGAGAGACAGACAGTCAGACAGGAAGTCAGAGAGACAGACAGAGTCAGAGATATGGACAGACAGACAAACAGAGAGACAGACAGAAAGTCAGAGAGACAGACAGAAAGTCAGAGAGACAGAGAGACGGACAGAAAGTCAGACAGACAGAGTCAGACAGAAAGTCAGACAGACAGAGTCAGAGAGACAGACAGAAAGTAAGACGGACAGAAAGTCAGATAGAAAGTCAGAGAGACAGACGGACGGACAGAAAGTCAGACAGAAAGTCAGAGAGACAGACAGAAAGTCAGAAAGTCATAGAGACAGACAGAAAGTCAGACAGAAAGTCAGAGAGACAGACAGAGAGACAGACAGAAAGTCAGACAGAAAGTCAGAGAGACAGACAGAGTCACACAGAAAGTCAGAGAGACAGACAGAAAGTCAGAGAGACAAACAAAGAGACAGACAGAAAGTCAGAGAGACAGACAGAGTCAAACAGAGAGACAGAGTCAGACAGAAAGTCAGAGAGACAGACAGAGTCAGACAGAAAGTCAGAGAGACAGACAGAGTCAGACAGAAAGTCAGAGAGACAGACAGAGTCAGACAGAAAGTCAGAGAGACAGACAGGGTCAAACAGAGATACAGAGTCAGACAGAAAGTCAGACAGAGAGACGGAGAGAAAGTCAGACTGACAGAGACAGACAGAAAGTCAGACAGACAGACAGAGAGACAGACAGAAAGTCAGACAGAAAGTCTGAGAGACAGACAGAAAGTCAGAAAGTCAGAGAGACAGACAGAGTCACACAGAAAGTCAGAGAGACAGACAGAGTCAGACAGAAAGTCAGAGAGACAGACAGGGTCAAACAGAGATACAGAGTCAGACAGAAAGTCAGAGAGACAGACAGACTGACAGAGACAGACAGAAAGTCAGACAGACAGAGAGACAGACAGAACGTCAGAGAGACAGAGAGACGGACAGAAAGTCAGACAGACAGAGTCAGACAGAAAGTCAGACAGACAGAGTCAGAGAGACAGACAGAAAGTAAGACAGACAGAGTCAGAGAGACAGACAGAAAGTCAGATAGAAAGTCAGAGAGACAGACGGACGGACAGAAAGTCAGACAGAAAGTCAGAGAGACAGACAGAAAGTCAGAAAGTCAGAGAGACAGACAGAAAGTCAGGGAGACAGACAGAGAGACAGACAGAAAGTCAGACAGAAAGTCAGAGAGAGACACAGAGTCACACAGAAAGTCAGAGAGACAGATAGAAAGTCAGAGTGAGAAAGAAAGTCAGATAGAAAGTCAGAGTGAGAAAGAAAGTCAGAAAGTCAGAAAGAGACACAGAGAGAGAGAGACAGAGTCAAATAGAGAGACAGACAGACAGACAAAGTCAGACAGACAGAGTCAGACAGAAAGTCAGAGAAACAGACAGTCAGACAGGAAGTCAGAGAGACAGACAGAGTCAGAGATATGGACAGACAGACAAACAGAGAGACAGACAGAAAGTCAGAGAGACAGACAGAAAGTCAGAGAGACAGAGAGACGGACAGAAAGTCAGACAGACAGAGTCAGACAGAAAGTCAGACAGACAGAGTCAGAGAGACAGACAGAAAGTAAGACGGACAGAAAGTCAGATAGAAAGTCAGAGAGACAGACGGACGGACAGAAAGTCAGATAGAAAGTCAGAGAGACAGACGGACGGACAGAAAGTCAGACAGAAAGTCAGAGAGACAGACAGAAAGTCAGAAAGTCATAGAGACAGACAGAAAGTCAGACAGAAAGTCAGAGAGACAGACAGAGAGACAGACAGAAAGTCAGACAGAAAGTCAGAGAGACAGACAGAGTCACACAGAAAGTCAGAGAGACAGACAGAAAGTCAGAGAGACAAACAAAGAGACAGACAGAAAGTCAGAGAGACAGACAGAGTCAAACAGAGAGACAGAGTCAGACAGAAAGTCAGAGAGACAGACAGAGTCAGACAGAAAGTCAGAGAGACAGACAGAGTCAGACAGAAAGTCAGAGAGACAGACAGAGTCAGACAGAAAGTCAGAGAGACAGACAGGGTCAAACAGAGATACAGAGTCAGACAGAAAGTCAGACAGAGAGACGGAGAGAAAGTCAGACTGACAGAGACAGACAGAAAGTCAGACAGACAGACAGAGAGACAGACAGAAAGTCAGACAGAAAGTCTGAGACAGACAGAAAGTCAGAAAGTCAGAGAGACAGACAGAGTCACACAGAAAGTCAGAGAGACAGACAGAGTCAGACAGAAAGTCAGAGAGACAGACAGGGTCAAACAGAGATACAGAGTCAGACAGAAAGTCAGAGAGACAGACAGACTGACAGAGACAGACAGAAAGTCAGACAGACAGAGAGACAGACAGAACGTCAGAGAGACAGAGAGACGGACAGAAAGTCAGACTCAGACAGAAAGTCAGACACACAGAGTCAGAGAGACAGACAGAAAGTAAGACAGACAGAGTCAGAGAGACAGACAGAAAGTCAGATAGAAAGTCAGAGAGACAGACGGACGGACAGAAAGTCAGACAGAAAGTCAGAGAGACAGACAGAAAGTCAGAAAGTCAGAGAGACAGACAGAAAGTCAGGGAGACAGACAGAGAGACAGACAGAAAGTCAGACAGAAAGTCAGAGAGACAGACAGAGAGAGACACAGAGTCACACAGAAAGTCAGAGAGACAGACAGAAAGTCAGAGAGACAAGAAGAGAGACAGACAGAAAGTCAGAGAGACAGACAGAGTCAGGCAGAAAGTCAGACAGAGAGACGGAGAGACAGACAGAAAGTTAGAGAGACAGACAGAAAGTTAGAGAGAAAGACAGAGAGACATACAGAAAGTCAGAGAGACAGACAGAGTCACACAGAAAGTCAGAAATTCAGAGAGACAAACAGAGAGACAGATGGAAAGTCAGAGAGACAGACATAGTCAAACAGAGAGACAGAGTCAGACAGAAAGTCAGAGAGACAGACAGAGTCAGAGACAAACAGAGAGACAGACAGAGTCAAACAGAGAGACAGAGTCAGACAGAAAGTCAGAGAGACAGACAGAGTCAGGCAGAAAGTCAGAGAGACAGAGAGACGGAGAGAAAGTCAGACTGACAGAGACAGACAGAAAGTCAGACAGACAGAGTCAGACAGAAAGATAGAGAGACAGACAGAGTCAAACAGAGAGACAGAGTCAGACAGACAGAAAGTCAGACAGACAGAGACAGACAGAAAGTCAGATAGAAAGTCAGAGTGAGAAAGAAAGTCAGATAGAAAGTCAGAGTGAGAAAGAAAGTCAGAAAGTCAGAAAGAGACACAGAGAGAGAGAGACAGAGTCAAATAGAGAGACAGACAGACAGACAAAGTCAGACAGACAGAGTCAGACAGAAAGTCAGAGAGACAGACAGTCAGACAGGAAGTCAGAGAGACAGACAGAGTCAGAGATATGGACAGACAGACAAACAGAGAGACAGACAGAAAGTCAGAGAGACAGACAGAAAGTCAGAGAGACAGAGAGACGGACAGAAAGTCAGACAGACAGAGTCAGACAGAAAGTCAGACAGACAGAGTCAGAGAGACAGACAGAAAGTAAGACGGACAGAAAGTCAGATAGAAAGTCAGAGAGACAGACGGACGGACAGAAAGTCAGACAGAAAGTCAGAGAGACAGACAGAAAGTCAGAAAGTCATAGAGACAGACAGAAAGTCAGAGAGACAGACAGAGAGACAGACAGAAAGTCAGACAGAAAGTCAGAGAGACAGACAGAGTCACACAGAAAGTCAGAGAGACAGACAGAAAGTCAGAGAGACAAACAAAGAGACAGACAGAAAGTCAGAGAGACAGACAGAGTCAAACAGAGAGACAGAGTCAGACAGAAAGTCAGAGAGACAGACAGAGTCAGACAGAAAGTCAGAGAGACAGACAGAGTCAGACAGAAAGTCAGAGAGACAGACAGAGTCAGACAGAAAGTCAGAGAGACAGACAGGGTCAAACAGAGATACAGAGTCAGACAGAAAGTCAGACAGAGAGACGGAGAGAAAGTCAGACTGACAGAGACAGACAGAAAGTCAGACAGACAGACAGAGAGACAGACAGAAAGTCAGACAGAAAGTCTGAGACAGACAGAAAGTCAGAAAGTCAGAGAGACAGACAGAGTCACACAGAAAGTCAGAGAGACAGACAGAGTCAGACAGAAAGTCAGAGAGACAGACAGGGTCAAACAGAGATACAGAGTCAGACAGAAAGTCAGAGAGACAGACAGACTGACAGAGACAGACAGAAAGTCAGACAGACAGAGAGACAGACAGAACGTCAGAGAGACAGAGAGACGGACAGAAAGTCAGACAGACAGAGTCAGACAGAAAGTCAGACACACAGAGTCAGAGAGACAGACAGAAAGTAAGACAGACAGAGTCAGAGAGACAGACAGAAAGTCAGATAGAAAGTCAGAGAGACAGACGGACGGACAGAAAGTCAGACAGAAAGTCAGAGAGACAGACAGAAAGTCAGAAAGTCAGAGAGACAGACAGAAAGTCAGGGAGACAGACAGAGAGACAGACAGAAAGTCAGACAGAAAGTCAGAGAGACAGACAGAGAGAGACACAGAGTCACACAGAAAGTCAGAGAGACAGACAGAAAGTCAGAGAGACAAGAAGAGAGACAGACAGAAAGTCAGAGAGACAGACAGAGTCAGGCAGAAAGTCAGACAGAGAGACGGAGAGACAGACAGAAAGTTAGAGAGACAGACAGAAAGTCAGAGAGAAAGACAGAGAGACATACAGAAAGTCAGAGAGACAGACAGAGTCACACAGAAAGTCAGAAATTCAGAGAGACAAACAGAGAGACAGATGGAAAGTCAGAGAGACAGACATAGTCAAACAGAGAGACAGAGTCAGACAGAAAGTCAGAGAGACAGACAGAGTCAGAGAGACAAACAGAGAGACAGACAGAGTCAAACAGAGAGACAGAGTCAGACAGAAAGTCAGAGAGACAGACAGAGTCAGGCAGAAAGTCAGAGAGACAGAGAGACGGAGAGAAAGTCAGACTGACAGAGACAGACAGAAAGTCAGACAGACAGAGTCAGACAGAAAGACAGAGAGACAGACAGAGTCAAACAGAGAGACAGAGTCAGACAGACAGAAAGTCAGACAGACAGACAGAGACAGACAGAAAGTCAGATAGAAAGTCAGAGTGAGAAAGAAAGTCAGATAGAAAGTCAGAGTGAGAAAGAAAGTCAGAAAGTCAGAAAGAGACACAGAGAGAGAGAGACAGAGTCAAATAGAGAGACAGACAGACAGACAAAGTCAGACAGACAGAGTCAGACAGAAAGTCAGAGAGACAGACAGTCAGACAGGAAGTCAGAGAGACAGACAGAGTCAGAGATATGGACAGACAGACAAACAGAGAGACAGACAGAAAGTCAGAGAGACAGACAGAAAGTCAGAGAGACAGAGAGACGGACAGAAAGTCAGACAGACAGAGTCAGACAGAAAGTCAGACAGACAGAGTCAGAGAGACAGACAGAAAGTAAGACGGACAGAAAGTCAGATAGAAAGTCAGAGAGACAGACGGACGGACAGAAAGTCAGACAGAAAGTCAGAGAGACAGACAGAAAGTCAGACAGAAAGTCAGAGAGACAGACAGAGAGACAGACAGAAAGTCAGACAGAAAGTCAGAGAGACAGACAGAGTCACACAGAAAGTCAGAGAGACAGACAGAAAGTCAGAGAGACAAACAAAGAGACAGACAGAAAGTCAGAGAGACAGACAGAGTCAAACAGAGAGACAGAGTCAGACAGAAAGTCAGAGAGACAGACAGAGTCAGACAGAAAGTCAGAGAGACAGACAGAGTCAGACAGAAAGTCAGAGAGACAGACAGAGTCAGACAGAAAGTCAGAGAGACAGACAGGGTCAAACAGAGATACAGAGTCAGACAGAAAGTCAGACAGAGAGACGGAGAGAAAGTCAGACTGACAGAGACAGACAGAAAGTCAGACAGACAGACAGACAGAAAGTCTGAGAGACAGACAGAAAGTCAGAAAGTCAGAGAGACAGACAGAGTCACACAGAAAGTCAGAGAGACAGACAGAAAGTCAGAGAGACAGACAGAGTCAAACAGAGAGACAAACAGAGAGAGAGACAGACAGAAAGTCAGACAGAAAGTCAGAGAGACAGACAGAGAGACATACGGAAAGTCAGAGAGAAAGTCAGAGAGACAGACAGAGAGACATACAGAAAGTCAGAGAGACAGACAGAGTCACACAGAAAGTCAGAGAGACAAACAGAGAGACAGACAGAAAGTCAGAGAGACAAACAGAGAGACAGACAGAAAGTCAGAGAGACAGACACGGACAGAGTCAAACAGAGAGACAGAGTCAGACAGAAAGTCAGACAGAGTCAGGCAGAAAGTCAGAGAGACAGACAGAGTCAGAGAGACAAACAGAGAGACAGACAGAAAGTCGGAGAGACAGACAGGGTCAAACAGAGATAAAGAGTCAGACAGAAAGTCAGAGAGACAGACAGAGTCAGGCAGAAAGTCAGAGAGACAGACAGAAAATCAGACAGACAGACAGAGAGACAGACAGAAAGTCTGAGAGACAGACAGAGTCAGAGAGACAGAGTCAGAGAAAAAGAGTCAGAGAGACAGACAGAGATGGACAGAAAGTCAGACAGACAGAGAGAAGGACAGAGAGTCAAACAGAGAGACAGAGTCAGACAGAAAGTCAGAGAGACAGACAGAGTCAGGCAGAAAGTCAGAGAGACAGAGAGACGGAGAGAAAGTCAGACTGACAGAGACAGACAGAAAGTCAGACAGACAGAGTCAGACAGAAAGACAGACAGAGTCAAACAGAGAGACAGAGTCAGACAGACAGAGTCAGAGAGACAGACAGAAAGTAAGACGGACAGAAAGTCAGATAGAAAGTCAGAGAGACAGACGGACGGACAGAAAGTCAGACAGAAAGTCAGAGACAGACAGAAAGTCAGAAAGTCATAGAGACAGACAGAAAGTCAGACAGAAAGTCAGAGAGACAGACAGAGAGACAGACAGAAAGTCAGACAGAAAGTCAGAGAGACAGACAGAGTCACACAGAAAGTCAGAGAGACAGACAGAAAGTCAGAGAGACAAACAAAGAGACAGACAGAAAGTCAGAGAGACAGACAGAGTCAAACAGAGAGACAGAGTCAGACAGAAAGTCAGAGAGACAGACAGAGTCAGACAGAAAGTCAGAGAGACAGACAGAGTCAGACAGAAAGTCAGAGAGACAGACAGAGTCAGACAGAAAGTCAGAGAGACAGACAGGGTCAAACAGAGATACAGAGTCAGACAGAAAGTCAGACAGAGAGACGGAGAGAAAGTCAGACTGACAGAGACAGACAGAAAGTCAGACAGACAGACAGAGAGACAGACAGAAAGTCTGAGAGACAGACAGAAAGTCAGAAAGTCAGAGAGACAGACAGAGTCACACAGAAAGTCAGAGAGACAGACAGAAAGTCAGAGAGACAGACAGAGTCAAACAGAGAGACAAACAGAGAGAGAGACAGACAGAAAGTCAGACAGAAAGTCAGAGAGACAGACAGAGAGACATACAGAAAGTCAGAGAGAAAGTCAGAGAGACAGACAGAGAGACATACAGAAAGTCAGAGAGACAGACAGAGTCACACAGAAAGTCAGAGAGACAAACAGAGAGACAGACAGAAAGTCAGAGAGACAAACAGAGAGACAGACAGAAAGTCAGAGAGACAGACACGGACAGAGTCAAACAGAGAGACAGAGTCAGACAGAAAGTCAGACAGAGTCAGGCAGAAAGTCAGAGAGACAGACAGAGTCAGAGAGACAAACAGAGAGACAGACAGAAAGTCGGAGAGACAGACAGGGTCAAACAGAGATAAAGAGTCAGACAGAAAGTCAGAGAGACAGACAGAGTCAGGCAGAAAGTCAGAGAGACAGACAGAAAATCAGACAGACAGACAGAGAGACAGACAGAAAGTCTGAGAGACAGACAGAGTCAGAGAGACAGAGTCAGAGAAACAGAGTCAGAGAGACAGACAGAGATGGACAGAAAGTCAGACAGACAGAGAGAAGGACAGAGAGACAAACAGAGAGAGAGACAGAGAGACAGACAGAAAGTCAGAGAGACAGACAGACATCCAGAAAGTCAGAGAGACAGACAGAGAGACAGACAGAAAGTCAGACAGAAAGTCAGAGAGACAGACAGAGAGACATACAGAAAGTCAGAGAGACAGACAGAAAGTCAGAGAGACAAACAGAGAGACAGACAGAAAGTCAGAGAGACAGACAGAGTCAAACAGAGAGACAGAGTCAGACAGAAAGTCAGAGAGACATACAGAGTCAGGCAGAAAGTCAGAGAGACAGACAGAGTCAGACAGAGAGACAGACGGACGGACAGAAAGTCAGACAGACAGAGTCAGAGAGACAGACTGAGTCAGACAGAGAGACAGAGTCAGACAGACAGACAGAGACAGACAGAAAGTCAGACAGACAGAGTCAGAGAGACAGACAGAAAGTAAGACAGACAGAGTCAGAGAGACAGACAGAAAGTCAGATAGAAAGTCAGAGAGACAGACGGACGGACAGAAAGTCAGACAGAAAGTCAGAGAGACAGACAGAAAGTCAGACAGAAAGTCAGAGAGACAGACAGAGTCACAGAGAAAGTCAGAAAGTCATAGAGACAAACAGAGAGACAGACAGAAAGTCAGAGAGACAGACAGAGTCAAACAGAGAGAGAGAGACAGACAGAGTCAGAGAGAAAAACAGAGAGACAGACAGAAAGTCAGAGAGACAGACAGGGTCAGGCAGAAAGTCACAGAGTCAGAGAGACAAACAGAAAGTCAGACAGAGAGACAGAGAGACGGAGAGAAAGTCAGACTGACAGAGAAAGACAGAAAGTCAGACACACAGACAGAGAGACAGACAGAAAGTGAGACAGAAAGTCTGAGAGACAAACAGAGAGTCAGATAGAAAGTCAGAGAGACAGACAGAGAGATAGACGGACGGACAGAAAGTCAGACAGAAAGTCAGAGAGTCAGACAGACAGACAGAGAGACAGACAGAAAGTCAGACAGAAAGTCAGAGAGACAGACAGAGTCAGGCAGAAAGTCAGAGAGACAGACAGAGTCAGAGAGACAGACTGAGTCAGACAGAGAGACAGAGTCAGACAGACAGACAGAGACAGGCAGAAAGTCAGACTGACAGAGAAAGACAGAAAGTCAGACACACAGACAGAGAGACAGACAGAAAGTGAGACAGAAAGTCTGAGAGACAAACAGAGAGTCAGATAGAAAGTCAGAGAGACAGACAGAGAGATAGACGGACGGACAGAAAGTCAGACAGAAAGTCAGAGAGTCAGACAGACAGACAGAGAGACAGACAGAAAGTCAGACAGAAAGTCAGAGAGACAGACAGAGTCAGAGAGACAAACAGAGAGACAGACAGAGTCAAACAGAGAGACAGAGTCAGACAGAAGGTCAGAGAGACAGACAGTCAGGCAGAAAGTCAGAGAGACGGAGAAAGTCAGACTGACAGAGACAGACAGAAAGTCAGACAGACAGAGTCAGACAGAAAGCCAGAGAGACAGACAGAGAGACAGACAGAGTCAAACAGAGACACAGAGTCAGACAGACAGAAAGTCAGACAGACAGACAGAGTCAGAGAGACAGACTGAGTCAGACAGAGAGATAGAGTCAGACAGAAAGTCAGATAGAAAGTCAGAGTGAGAAAGAAAGTCAGACAGAAAGTCAGAAAGAGAGACAGAGAGAGAGAGAGACAGAGTCAAATAGAGAGACAGAGAGACAGACAAAGTCAGACAGACAGAGTCAGACAGAAAGTCAGAGAGTAAGACAGTCAGACAGGAAGTCAGAGAGACAGACAGAGTCAGAGATATGGACAGACAGACAAACAGAGAGACAGACAGAAAGTCAGAGAGACAGAGTCAGACAGAAAGTCAGACAGACAGAGTCAGAGAGACAGACAGAGTCAGACAGAAAGTCAGAGAGACAGACAGGGTCAAACAGAGATACAGAGTCAGACAGAAAGTCAGAGAGACAGACAGACTGACAGAGACAGACAGAAAGTCAGACAGACAGAGAGACAGACAGAACGTCAGAGAGACAGAGAGACGGACAGAAAGTCAGACAGACAGAGTCAGACAGAAAGTCAGACAGACAGAGTCAGAGAGACAGACAGAAAGTAAGACAGACAGAGTCAGAGAGACAGACAGAAAGTCAGATAGAAAGTCAGAGAGACAGACGGACGGACAGAAAGTCAGACAGAAAGTCAGAAAGACAGACAGAAAGTCAGGGAGACAGACAGAGAGACAGACAGAAAGTCAGACAGAAAGTCAGAGACACAGAGTCACACAGAAAGTCAGAGAGACAGACAGAAAGTCAGAGAGACAAGAAGAGAGACAGACAGAAAGTCAGAGAGACAGACAGAGTCAGGCAGAAAGTCAGACAGAGAGACGGAGAGACAGACAGAAAGTTAGAGAGACAGACAGAAAGTCAGAGAGAAAGACAGAGAGACATACAGAAAGTCAGAGAGACAGACAGAGTCACACAGAAAGTCAGAAAGTCAGAGAGACAAACAGAGAGACAGATGGAAAGTCAGAGAGACAGACATAGTCAAACAGAGAGACAGAGTCAGACAGAAAGTCAGAGAGACAGACAGAGTCAGAGAGACAAACAGAGAGACACACAGAGTCAAACAGAGAGACAGAGTCAGACAGAAAGTCAGAGAGACAGACAGAGTCAGGCAGAAAGTCAGAGAGACAGAGAGACGGAGAGAAAGTCAGACTGACAGAGACAGACAGAAAGTCAGACAGACAGAGTCAGACAGAAAGACAGAGAGACAGACAGAGTCAAACAGAGAGACAGAGTCAGACAGACAGACAGAGACAGACAGAAAGTCAGACAGACAGAGTCAGATAGACAGACAGAAAGTAAGACAGACAGAGTCAGAAAGTCAGACAGAAAGTCAGAGAGACAGACAGAAAGTCAGACAGAAAGTCAGAGAGACAGACAGAGTCAGAGAGACAAACAGAGAGACAGACAGAGTCAAACAGAGAGACAGAGTCAGACAGAAGGTCAGAGAGACAGACAGTCAGGCAGAAAGTCAGAGAGACGGAGAAAGTCAGACTGACAGAGACAGACAGAAAGTCAGACAGACAGAGTCAGACAGAAAGCCAGAGAGACAGACAGAGAGACAGACAGAGTCAAACAGAGACACAGAGTCAGACAGACAGAAAGTCAGACAGACAGACAGAGTCAGAGAGACAGACTGAGTCAGACAGAGAGATAGAGTCAGACAGAAAGTCAGATAGAAAGTCAGAGTGAGAAAGAAAGTCAGACAGAAAGTCAGAAAGAGAGACAGAGAGAGAGAGAGACAGAGTCAAATAGAGAGACAGAGAGACAGACAAAGTCAGACAGACAGAGTCAGACAGAAAGTCAGAGAGTAAGACAGTCAGACAGGAAGTCAGAGAGACAGACAGAGTCAGAGATATGGACAGACAGACAAACAGAGAGACAGACAGAAAGTCAGAGAGACAGAGTCAGACAGAAAGTCAGACAGACAGAGTCAGAGAGACAGACAGAGTCAGACAGAAAGTCAGAGAGACAGACAGGGTCAAACAGAGATACAGAGTCAGACAGAAAGTCAGAGAGACAGACAGACTGACAGAGACAGACAGAAAGTCAGACAGACAGAGAGACAGACAGAACGTCAGAGAGACAGAGAGACGGACAGAAAGTCAGACAGACAGAGTCAGACAGAAAGTCAGACAGACAGAGTCAGAGAGACAGACAGAAAGTAAGACAGACAGAGTCAGAGAGACAGACAGAAAGTCAGATAGAAAGTCAGAGAGACAGACGGACGGACAGAAAGTCAGACAGAAAGTCAGAAAGACAGACAGAAAGTCAGGGAGACAGACAGAGAGACAGACAGAAAGTCAGACAGAAAGTCAGAGACACAGAGTCACACAGAAAGTCAGAGAGACAGACAGAGAGACATACAGAAAGTCAGAGAGACAGACAGAGTCACACAGAAAGTCAGAAAGTCAGAGAGACAAACAGAGAGACAGATGGAAAGTCAGAGAGACAGACATAGTCAAACAGAGAGACAGAGTCAGACAGAAAGTCAGAGAGACAGACAGAGTCAGAGAGACAAACAGAGAGACACACAGAGTCAAACAGAGAGACAGAGTCAGACAGAAAGTCAGAGAGACAGACAGAGTCAGGCAGAAAGTCAGAGAGACAGAGAGACGGAGAGAAAGTCAGACTGACAGAGACAGACAGAAAGTCAGACAGACAGAGTCAGACAGAAAGACAGAGAGACAGACAGAGTCAAACAGAGAGACAGAGTCAGACAGACAGAAAGTCAGACAGACAGACAGAGACAGACAGAAAGTCAGATAGAAAGTCAGAGTGAGAAAGAAAGTCAGATAGAAAGTCAGAGTGAGAAAGAAAGTCAGAAAGTCAGAAAGAGACACAGAGAGAGAGAGACAGAGTCAAATAGAGAGACAGACAGAGAGACAAAGTCAGACAGACAGAGTCAGACAGAAAGTCAGAGAGACAGACAGTCAGACAGGAAGTCAGAGAGACAGACAGAGTCAGAGATATGGACAGACAGACAAACAGAGAGACAGACAGAAAGTCAGAGAGACAGACAGAAAGTCAGAGAGACAGAGAGACGGACAGAAAGTCAGACAGACAGAGTCAGACAGAAAGTCAGACAGACAGAGTCAGAGAGACAGACAGAAAGTAAGACGGACAGAAAGTCAGATAGAAAGTCAGAGAGACAGACGGACGGACAGAAAGTCAGACAGAAAGTCAGAGAGACAGACAGAAAGTCAGAAAGTCATAGAGACAGACAGAAAGTCAGACAGAAAGTCAGAGAGACAGACAGAGAGACAGACAGAAAGTCAGACAGAAAGTCAGAGAGACAGACAGAGTCACACAGAAAGTCAGAGAGACAGACAGAAAGTCAGAGAGACAAACAAAGAGACAGACAGAAAGTCAGAGAGACAGACAGAGTCAAACAGAGAGACAGAGTCAGACAGAAAGTCAGAGAGACAGACAGAGTCAGACAGAAAGTCAGAGAGACAGACAGAGTCAGACAGAAAGTCAGAGAGACAGACAGAGTCAGACAAAAAGTCAGAGAGACAGACAGGGTCAAACAGAGATACAGAGTCAGACAGAAAGTCAGACAGAGAGACGGAGAGAAAGTCAGACTGACAGAGACAGACAGAAAGTCAGACAGACAGAGAGAGAGACAGACAGAAAGTCAGACAGAAAGTCAGAGAGACAGACAGAGAGACATACAGAAAGTCAGAGAGAAAGTCAGAGAGACAGACAGAGAGACATACAGAAAGTCAGAGAGACAGACAGAGTCACACAGAAAGTCAGAGAGACAAACAGAGAGACAGACAGAAAGTCAGAGAGACAGACACGGACAGAGTCAAACAGAGAGACAGAGTCAGACAGAAAGTCAGACAGAGTCAGGCAGAAAGTCAGAGAGACAGACAGAGTCAGAGAGACAAACAGAGAGACAGACAGAAAGTCGGAGAGACAGACAGGGTCAAACAGAGATAAAGAGTCAGACAGAAAGTCAGAGAGACAGACAGAGTCAGGCAGAAAGTCAGAGAGACAGACAGAAAATCAGACAGACAGACAGAGAGACAGACAGAAAGTCTGAGAGACAGACAGAGTCAGAGAGACAGAGTCAGAGAAACAGAGTCAGAGAGACAGACAGAGATGGACAGAAAGTCAGACAGACAGAGAGAAGGACAGAGAGACAAACAGAGAGAGAGACAGAGAGACAGACAGAAAGTCAGAGAGACAGACAGACATCCAGAAAGTCAGAGAGACAGACAGAGAGACAGACAGAAAGTCAGAGAGACAGACAGAGAGACATACAGAAAGTCAGAGAGACAGACAGAAAGTCAGAGAGACAAACAGAGAGACAGACAGAAAGTCAGAGAGACAGACAGAGTCAAACAGAGAGACAGAGTCAGACAGAAAGTCAGAGAGACATACAGAGTCAGGCAGAAAGTCAGAGAGACAGACAGAGTCAGACAGAGAGACAGACGGACGGACAGAAAGTCAGACAGACAGAGTCAGAGAGACAGACTGAGTCAGACAGAGAGACAGAGTCAGACAGACAGACAGAGACAGACAGAAAGTCAGACAGACAGAGTCAGAGAGACAGACAGAAAGTAAGACAGACAGAGTCAGAGAGACAGACAGAAAGTCAGAGAGACAGACGGACGGACAGAAAGTCAGACAGAAAGTCAGAGAGACAGACAGAAAGTCAGACAGAAAGTCAGAGAGACAGACAGAAAGTCAGACAGAAAGTCAGAGAGACAGACAGAGTCACACAGAAAGTCAGACAGAAAGTCAGAGAGACAGACAGGGTCAAACAGAGATACAGAGTCATACAGAAAGTCAGAGAGACAGACAGAGTCAGAGAGACAAACAGAGAGACAGACAGAGTCAAACAGAGAGACAGAGTCAGACAGAAGGTCAGAGAGACAGACAGAGTCAGGCAGAAAGTCAGAGAGACAGAGAGAAAGTCAGACTGACAGAGACAGACAGAAAGTCAGACAGACAGACAGAAAGTAAGACAGAAAGTCTTAGAGACAGACAGAAAGTCAGACAGAGTCAGACAGAAAGTCAGACAGAGTCAGAGAGACAGAGTTAGAGAAACAGAGTCAGAGAGACAGACAGAAAGTCAGAGAGACAGACAGAGTAAGAGAGACGGACAGAGAGACAAACAGAGAGACAGACAGAAAGTCAGAGAGACAGAGACGGACAGAAAGTCAGACAGACAGAGTCAGAGAGACAGACAGAAAGTAAGACAGACAGAGTCAGACAGAAAGTCAGATAGAAAGTCAGAGAGACAGACAGAGAGACAGACGGACGGACAGAAAGTCAGACAGACAGAGTCAGAGAGACAGACTGAGTCAGAGAGACAGACTGAGTCAGACAGAGAGACAGAGACAGACAGAAAGTCAGACAGACAGAGTCAGAGAGACAGACAGAAAGTCAGATAGAAAGTCAGAGAGACAGACGGACGGACAGAAAGTCAGAGAGACAGACAGAAAGTCAGACAGAAAGTCAGAGAGACAGACAGAAAGTCAGACAGAAAGTCAGAGAGACAGACAGAGTCACACAGAAAGTCAGAGAGACAGACAGAAAGTCAGAGAGACAAACAGAGAGACAGACAGAAAGTCAGAGAGACAGACAGAAAGTCAGAGAGACAGACAGGGTCAAACAGAGATACAGAGTCATACAGAAAGTCAGAGAGACAGACAGAGTCAGAGAGACAGACAGAAAGTAAGACAGACAGAGTCAGAGAGACAGACAGAAAGTCAGATAGACAGATAGAGAGACAGATGGACGGACAGAAAGTCAGACAGAAAGTCAGAGAGACGGACAGAAAGTCAGACAGAAAGTCAGAGAGACAGACAGAAAGTCAGACAGAGAGACAGACAGAAAGTCAGAGAGACAGACAGAAAGTCAGAGAGACAGACAGAAAGTCAGAGAGACAGACAGAAAGTCAGAGAGACAGACAGAGAGACATACAGAAAGTCAGAGAGACAGACAGAGTCACACAGAACGTCAGAAAGTCAGAGAGACAAACAGAGAGACAGACAGAAAGTCAGAGAGACAGACAGAGTCAAACAGAGACAGATTCAGACAGAAAGTCAGAGAGAGACAGAGTCAGAGAGACAAACAGAGAGACAGACAGAAAGTCAGAGAGACAGACAGGGTCAGGCAGAAAGTCAGAGAGACAGACAGAGTCAAACAGAGAGAGAGAGACAGACAGAGTCAGAGAGAAAAACAGAGAGACAGACAGAAAGTCAGAGAGACAGACAGGGTCAGGCAGAAAGTCAGAGAGACAGACAGTCACGCAGAAAGTTAGAGAGACAGACAGAGTCAGAGAGACAAACAGAAAGTCAGACAGAGAGACAGAGAGACGGAGAGAAAGTCAGACTGACAGAAAGTCAGACACACAGACAGAGAGACAGACAGAAAGTGAGACAGAAAGTCTGAGAGACAAACAGAGAGACAGACAGAAAGTCAGAGAGACAGACAGAATCAAACAGAGAGACAGAGTCAGACAGAAAGTCAGAGAGACAGACAGAGTCAGGAAGAAAGTCAGAGAGACAGATAGAAAGTCAGAGAGACAGAGAGACGGAGAGAAAGTCAGACTGACAGAGACAGACAGAAAGTCAGAGAGACAGATAGAAAGTCAGAGAGACAGAGAGACGGAGAGAAAGTCAGACAGACAGAGTCAGACAGAAGGTAAGACAGACAGAGTCAGAGAGACAGACAGAAAGTCAGATAGAAAGTCAGAGAGACAGACAGAGAGATAGACGGACGGACAGAAAGTCAGACAGAAAGTCAGAGAGTCAGACAGACAGACAGAGAGACAGACAGAAAGTCAGACAGAAAGTCAGAGAGACAGACAGAGTCAGGCAGAAAGTCAGAGAGACAGACAGAGTCACACAGAAAGTCAGAGAGACAGACAGAAAGTCAGAGAGACAAACAGAGAGACAGACAGAAAGTCAGAGAGACAGACAGGGTCAAACAGAGATACAGAGTCATACAGAAAGTCAGAGAGACAGACAGAGTCAGAGAGACAAACAGAGAGACAGACAGAGTCAAACAGAGAGACAGAGTCAGACAGAAGGTCAGAGAGACAGACAGAGTCAGGCAGAAAGTCAGAGAGACAGAGAGAAAGTCAGACTGACAGAGACAGACAGAAAGTCAGACAGAAAGTCTTAGAGACAGACAGAAAGTCAGACAGAGTCAGACAGAAAGTCAGACAGAGTCAGAGAGACAGAGTTAGAGAAACAGAGTCAGAGAGACAGACAGAAAGTCAGAGAGACAGACAGAGTAAGAGAGACGGACAGAGAGACAAACAGAGAGACAGACAGAAAGTCAGAGAGAAAGTCAGATAGAAAGTCAGAGAGACAGACAGAGAGACAGACGGACGGACAGAAAGTCAGACAGACAGAGTCAGAGAGACAGACTGAGTCAAAGAGACAGACTGAGTCAGACAGAGAGACAGAGACAGACAGAAAGTCAGACAGACAGAGTCAGAGAGACAGACAGAAAGTCAGATAGAAAGTCAGAGAGACAGACGGACGGACAGAAAGTCAGAGACAGACAGAAAGTCAGACAGAAAGTCAGAGAGACAGACAGAAAGTCAGACAGAAAGTCAGAGAGACAGACAGAGTCACACAGAAAGTCAGAGAGACAGACAGAAAGTCAGAGAGACAAACAGAGAGACAGACAGAAAGTCAGAGAGACAGACAGAAAGTCAGAGAGACAGACAGAAAGTCAGAGAGACAGACAGGGTCAAACAGAGATACAGAGTCATACAGAAAGTCAGAGAGACAGACAGAGTCAGAGAGACAAACAGAGAGACAGACAGAGTCAAACAGAAGGTCAGAGAGACAGACAGAGTCAGGCAGAAAGTCAGAGAGACGGAGAGAAAGTCAGACTGACAGAGACAGACAGAAAGTCAGACAGAAAGTCAGACAGAAAGTCAGAGAGTCAGACAGACAGACAGAGAGACAGACAGAAAGTCAGACAGAAAGTCAGAGAGACAGACAGAGTCAGGCAGAAAGTCAGAGAGACAGACAGAGTCAGAGAGTCAAACAGAGAGACAGAGTCAGACAGAAAGTCAGAACGAGTCAGGCCGAAAGTCAGAGAGACAGACAGAGTCAGAGAGACAAACAGAAAGTCAGACAGAAAGTCAGAGAGACGGAGAGAAAGTCAGGCAGACAGACAGAGTTAGACAGAAAGTAAGACAGACAGAGTCAGAGAGACAGACAGAAAGTAAGACAGACAGAGTCAGAGAGACAGACAGAAAGTCAGATAGACAGATAGAGAGACAGAAGGACAGAAAGTCAGACAGAAAGTCAGAGAGACGGACAGAAAGTCAGACAGAAAGTCAGAGAGACAGACAGAAAGTCAGAGAGACAGACAGAAAGTCAGAGAGACAGACAGAAAGTCAGAGAGACAGACAGAAAGTCAGAGAGACAGACAGAGAGACATACAGAAAGTCAGAGAGACAGACAGAGTCACACAGAACGTCAGAAAGTCAGAGAGACAAACAGAGAGACAGACAGAAAGTCAGAGAGACAGACGGACGGACAGAAAGTCAGACAGAAAGTCAGAGAGACGGACAGAAAGTCAGACAGAAAGTCAGAGAGACAGACAGAAAGTCAGACAGAGAGACAGACAGAAAGTCAGAGAGACAGACAGAAAGTCAGAGAGACAGACAGAAAGTCAGAGAGACAGACAGAGAGACATACAGAAAGTCAGAGAGACAGATAGAAAGTCAGAGAGACAGAGAGACGGAGAGAAAGTCAGACAGACAGAGTCAGACAGAAGGTAAGACAGACAGAGTCAGAGAGACAGACAGAAAGTCAGATAGAAAGTCAGAGAGACAGACAGAGAGATAGACGGACGGACAGAAAGTCAGACAGAAAGTCAGAGAGTCAGACAGACAGACAGAGAGACAGACAGACAGAAAGTCAGAAAGTCAGAGAGACAGACAGAGTCAGGCAGAAAGTCAGAGAGACAGACAGAGTCACACAGAAAGTCAGAGAGACAGACAGAAAGTCAGAGAGACAAACAGAGAGACAGACAGAAAGTCAGAGAGACAGACAGGGTCAAACAGAGATACAGAGTCATACAGAAAGTCAGAGAGACAGACAGAGTCAGAGAGACAAACAGAGAGACAGACAGAGTCAAACAGAGAGACAGAGTCAGACAGAAGGTCAGAGAGACAGACAGAGTCAGGCAGAAAGTCAGAGAGACAGAGAGAAAGTCAGACTGACAGAGACAGACAGAAAGTCAGACAGACAGACAGAAAGTAAGACAGAAAGTCTTAGAGACAGACAGAAAGTCAGACAGAGTCAGACAGAAAGTCAGACAGAGTCAGAGAGACAGAGTTAGAGAAACAGAGTCAGAGAGACAGACAGAAAGTCAGAGAGACAGACAGAGTAAGAGAGACGGACAGAGAGACAAACAGAGAGACAGACAGAAAGTCAGAGAGACAGAGACGGACAGAAAGTCAGACAGACAGAGTCAGAGAGACAGACAGAAAGTAAGACAGACAGAGTCAGACAGAAAGTCAGATAGAAAGTCAGAGAGACAGACAGAGAGACAGACGGACGGACAGAAAGTCAGACAGACAGAGTCAGAGAGACAGACTGAGTCAGAGAGACAGACTGAGTCAGACAGAGAGACAGAGACAGACAGAAAGTCAGACAGACAGAGTCAGAGAGACAGACAGAAAGTCAGATAGAAAGTCAGAGAGACAGACGGACGGACAGAAAGTCAGAGAGACAGACAGAAAGTCAGACAGAAAGTCAGAGAGACAGACAGAAAGTCAGACAGAAAGTCAGAGAGACAGACAGAGTCACACAGAAAGTCAGAGAGACAGACAGAAAGTCAGAGAGACAAACAGAGAGACAGACAGAAAGTCAGAGAGACAGACAGAAAGTCAGAGAGACAGACAGGGTCAAACAGAGATACAGAGTCATACAGAAAGTCAGAGAGACAGACAGAGTCAGAGAGACAGACAGAAAGTAAGACAGACAGAGTCAGAGAGACAGACAGAAAGTCAGATAGACAGATAGAGAGACAGATGGACGGACAGAAAGTCAGACAGAAAGTCAGAGAGACGGACAGAAAGTCAGACAGAAAGTCAGAGAGACAGACAGAAAGTCAGACAGAGAGACAGACAGAAAGTCAGAGAGACAGACAGAAAGTCAGAGAGACAGACAGAAAGTCAGAGAGACAGACAGAAAGTCAGAGAGACAGACAGAGAGACATACAGAAAGTCAGAGAGACAGACAGAGTCACACAGAACGTCAGAAAGTCAGAGAGACAAACAGAGAGACAGACAGAAAGTCAGAGAGACAGACAGAGTCAAACAGAGACAGATTCAGACAGAAAGTCAGAGAGAGACAGAGTCAGAGAGACAAACAGAGAGACAGACAGAAAGTCAGAGAGACAGACAGGGTCAGGCAGAAAGTCAGAGAGACAGACAGAGTCAAACAGAGAGAGAGAGACAGACAGAGTCAGAGAGAAAAACAGAGAGACAGACAGAAAGTCAGAGAGACAGACAGGGTCAGGCAGAAAGTCAGAGAGACAGACAGTCACGCAGAAAGTTAGAGAGACAGACAGAGTCAGAGAGACAAACAGAAAGTCAGACAGAGAGACAGAGAGACGGAGAGAAAGTCAGACTGACAGAAAGTCAGACACACAGACAGAGAGACAGACAGAAAGTGAGACAGAAAGTCTGAGAGACAAACAGAGAGACAGACAGAAAGTCAGAGAGACAGACAGAATCAAACAGAGAGACAGAGTCAGACAGAAAGTCAGAGAGACAGACAGAGTCAGGAAGAAAGTCAGAGAGACAGATAGAAAGTCAGAGAGACAGAGAGACGGAGAGAAAGTCAGACTGACAGAGACAGACAGAAAGTCAGAGAGACAGATAGAAAGTCAGAGAGACAGAGAGACGGAGAGAAAGTCAGACAGACAGAGTCAGACAGAAGGTAAGACAGACAGAGTCAGAGAGACAGACAGAAAGTCAGATAGAAAGTCAGAGAGACAGACAGAGAGATAGACGGACGGACAGAAAGTCAGACAGAAAGTCAGAGAGTCAGACAGACAGACAGAGAGACAGACAGAAAGTCAGACAGAAAGTCAGAGAGACAGACAGAGTCAGGCAGAAAGTCAGAGAGACAGACAGAGTCACACAGAAAGTCAGAGAGACAGACAGAAAGTCAGAGAGACAAACAGAGAGACAGACAGAAAGTCAGAGAGACAGACAGGGTCAAACAGAGATACAGAGTCATACAGAAAGTCAGAGAGACAGACAGAGTCAGAGAGACAAACAGAGAGACAGACAGAGTCAAACAGAGAGACAGAGTCAGACAGAAGGTCAGAGAGACAGACAGAGTCAGGCAGAAAGTCAGAGAGACAGAGAGAAAGTCAGACTGACAGAGACAGACAGAAAGTCAGACAGAAAGTCTTAGAGACAGACAGAAAGTCAGACAGAGTCAGACAGAAAGTCAGACAGAGTCAGAGAGACAGAGTTAGAGAAACAGAGTCAGAGAGACAGACAGAAAGTCAGAGAGACAGACAGAGTAAGAGAGACGGACAGAGAGACAAACAGAGAGACAGACAGAAAGTCAGAGAGAAAGTCAGATAGAAAGTCAGAGAGACAGACAGAGAGACAGACGGACGGACAGAAAGTCAGACAGACAGAGTCAGAGAGACAGACTGAGTCAAAGAGACAGACTGAGTCAGACAGAGAGACAGAGACAGACAGAAAGTCAGACAGACAGAGTCAGAGAGACAGACAGAAAGTCAGATAGAAAGTCAGAGAGACAGACGGACGGACAGAAAGTCAGAGACAGACAGAAAGTCAGACAGAAAGTCAGAGAGACAGACAGAAAGTCAGACAGAAAGTCAGAGAGACAGACAGAGTCACACAGAAAGTCAGAGAGACAGACAGAAAGTCAGAGAGACAAACAGAGAGACAGACAGAAAGTCAGAGAGACAGACAGAAAGTCAGAGAGACAGACAGAAAGTCAGAGAGACAGACAGGGTCAAACAGAGATACAGAGTCATACAGAAAGTCAGAGAGACAGACAGAGTCAGAGAGACAAACAGAGAGACAGACAGAGTCAAACAGAAGGTCAGAGAGACAGACAGAGTCAGGCAGAAAGTCAGAGAGACGGAGAGAAAGTCAGACTGACAGAGACAGACAGAAAGTCAGACAGAAAGTCAGACAGAAAGTCAGAGAGTCAGACAGACAGACAGAGAGACAGACAGAAAGTCAGACAGAAAGTCAGAGAGACAGACAGAGTCAGGCAGAAAGTCAGAGAGACAGACAGAGTCAGAGAGTCAAACAGAGAGACAGAGTCAGACAGAAAGTCAGAACGAGTCAGGCCGAAAGTCAGAGAGACAGACAGAGTCAGAGAGACAAACAGAAAGTCAGACAGAAAGTCAGAGAGACGGAGAGAAAGTCAGGCAGACAGACAGAGTTAGACATAAAGTAAGACAGACAGAGTCAGAGAGACAGACAGAAAGTAAGACAGACAGAGTCAGAGAGACAGACAGAAAGTCAGATAGACAGATAGAGAGACAGAAGGACAGAAAGTCAGACAGAAAGTCAGAGAGACGGACAGAAAGTCAGACAGAAAGTCAGAGAGACAGACAGAAAGTCAGAGAGACAGACAGAAAGTCAGAGAGACAGACAGAAAGTCAGAGAGACAGACAGAAAGTCAGAGAGACAGACAGAGAGACATACAGAAAGTCAGAGAGACAGACAGAGTCACACAGAACGTCAGAAAGTCAGAGAGACAAACAGAGAGACAGACAGAAAGTCAGAGAGACAGACGGACGGACAGAAAGTCAGACAGAAAGTCAGAGAGACGGACAGAAAGTCAGACAGAAAGTCAGAGAGACAGACAGAAAGTCAGACAGAGAGACAGACAGAAAGTCAGAGAGACAGACAGAAAGTCAGAGAGACAGACAGAAAGTCAGAGAGACAGACAGAGAGACATACAGAAAGTCAGAGAGACAGATAGAAAGTCAGAGAGACAGAGAGACGGAGAGAAAGTCAGACAGACAGAGTCAGACAGAAGGTAAGACAGACAGAGTCAGAGAGACAGACAGAAAGTCAGATAGAAAGTCAGAGAGACAGACAGAGAGATAGACGGACGGACAGAAAGTCAGACAGAAAGTCAGAGAGTCAGACAGACAGACAGAGAGACAGACAGACAGAAAGTCAGAAAGTCAGAGAGACAGACAGAGTCAGGCAGAAAGTCAGAGAGACAGACAGAGTCACACAGAAAGTCAGAGAGACAGACAGAAAGTCAGAGAGACAAACAGAGAGACAGACAGAAAGTCAGAGAGACAGACAGGGTCAAACAGAGATACAGAGTCATACAGAAAGTCAGAGAGACAGACAGAGTCAGAGAGACAAACAGAGAGACAGACAGAGTCAAACAGAGAGACAGAGTCAGACAGAAGGTCAGAGAGACAGACAGAGTCAGGCAGAAAGTCAGAGAGACAGAGAGAAAGTCAGACTGACAGAGACAGACAGAAAGTCAGACAGACAGAAAGTAAGACAGAAAGTCTTAGAGACAGACAGAAAGTCAGACAGAGTCAGACAGAAAGTCAGACAGAGTCAGAGAGACAGAGTTAGAGAAACAGAGTCAGAGAGACAGACAGAAAGTCAGAGAGACAGACAGAGTAAGAGAGACGGACAGAGAGACAAACAGAGAGACAGAGAGACGGAGAGAAAGTCAGACTGACAGAAAGTCAGACACACAGACAGAGAGACAGACAGAAAGTGAGACAGAAAGTCTGAGAGACAAACAGAGAGACAGACAGAAAGTCAGAGAGACAGACAGAATCAAACAGAGAGACAGAGTCAGACAGAAAGTCAGAGAGACAGACAGAGTCAGGAAGAAAGTCAGAGAGACAGATAGAAAGTCAGAGAGACAGAGAGACGGAGAGAAAGTCAGACTGACAGAGACAGACAGAAAGTCAGAGAGACAGATAGAAAGTCAGAGAGACAGAGAGACGGAGAGAAAGTCAGACAGACAGAGTCAGACAGAAGGTAAGACAGACAGAGTCAGAGAGACAGACAGAAAGTCAGATAGAAAGTCAGAGAGACAGACAGAGAGATAGACGGACGGACAGAAAGTCAGACAGAAAGTCAGAGAGTCAGACAGACAGACAGAGAGACAGACAGAAAGTCAGACAGAAAGTCAGAGAGACAGACAGAGTCAGGCAGAAAGTCAGAGAGACAGACAGAGTCACACAGAAAGTCAGAGAGACAGACAGAAAGTCAGAGAGACAAACAGAGAGACAGACAGAAAGTCAGAGAGACAGACAGGGTCAAACAGAGATACAGAGTCATACAGAAAGTCAGAGAGACAGACAGAGTCAGAGAGACAAACAGAGAGACAGACAGAGTCAAACAGAGAGACAGAGTCAGACAGAAGGTCAGAGAGACAGACAGAGTCAGGCAGAAAGTCAGAGAGACAGAGAGAAAGTCAGACTGACAGAGACAGACAGAAAGTCAGACAGAAAGTCTTAGAGACAGACAGAAAGTCAGACAGAGTCAGACAGAAAGTCAGACAGAGTCAGAGAGACAGAGTTAGAGAAACAGAGTCAGAGAGACAGACAGAAAGTCAGAGAGACAGACAGAGTAAGAGAGACGGACAGAGAGACAAACAGAGAGACAGACAGAAAGTCAGAGAGAAAGTCAGATAGAAAGTCAGAGAGACAGACAGAGAGACAGACGGACGGACAGAAAGTCAGACAGACAGAGTCAGAGAGACAGACTGAGTCAAAGAGACAGACTGAGTCAGACAGAGAGACAGAGACAGACAGAAAGTCAGACAGACAGAGTCAGAGAGACAGACAGAAAGTCAGATAGAAAGTCAGAGAGACAGACGGACGGACAGAAAGTCAGAGACAGACAGAAAGTCAGACAGAAAGTCAGAGAGACAGACAGAAAGTCAGACAGAAAGTCAGAGAGACAGACAGAGTCACACAGAAAGTCAGAGAGACAGACAGAAAGTCAGAGAGACAAACAGAGAGACAGACAGAAAGTCAGAGAGACAGACAGAAAGTCAGAGAGACAGACAGAAAGTCAGAGAGACAGACAGGGTCAAACAGAGATACAGAGTCATACAGAAAGTCAGAGAGACAGACAGAGTCAGAGAGACAAACAGAGAGACAGACAGAGTCAAACAGAAGGTCAGAGAGACAGACAGAGTCAGGCAGAAAGTCAGAGAGACGGAGAGAAAGTCAGACTGACAGAGACAGACAGAAAGTCAGACAGAAAGTCAGACAGAAAGTCAGAGAGTCAGACAGACAGACAGAGAGACAGACAGAAAGTCAGACAGAAAGTCAGAGAGACAGACAGAGTCAGGCAGAAAGTCAGAGAGACAGACAGAGTCAGAGAGTCAAACAGAGAGACAGAGTCAGACAGAAAGTCAGAACGAGTCAGGCCGAAAGTCAGAGAGACAGACAGAGTCAGAGAGACAAACAGAAAGTCAGACAGAAAGTCAGAGAGACGGAGAGAAAGTCAGGCAGACAGACAGAGTTAGACAGAAAGTAAGACAGACAGAGTCAGAGAGACAGACAGAAAGTAAGACAGACAGAGTCAGAGAGACAGACAGAAAGTCAGATAGACAGATAGAGAGACAGAAGGACAGAAAGTCAGACAGAAAGTCAGAGAGACGGACAGAAAGTCAGACAGAAAGTCAGAGAGACAGACAGAAAGTCAGACAGAGAGACAGACAGAAAGTCAGAGAGACAGACAGAAAGTCAGAGAGACAGACAGAAAGTCAGAGAGACAGACAGAAAGTCAGAGAGACAGACAGAGAGACATACAGAAAGTCAGAGAGACAGACAGAGTCACACAGAACGTCAGAAAGTCAGAGAGACAAACAGAGAGACAGACAGAAAGTCAGAGAGACAGACGGACGGACAGAAAGTCAGACAGAAAGTCAGAGAGACGGACAGAAAGTCAGACAGAAAGTCAGAGAGACAGACAGAAAGTCAGACAGAGAGACAGACAGAAAGTCAGAGAGACAGACAGAAAGTCAGAGAGACAGACAGAAAGTCAGAGAGACAGACAGAGAGACATACAGAAAGTCAGAGAGACAGATAGAAAGTCAGAGAGACAGAGAGACGGAGAGAAAGTCAGACAGACAGAGTCAGACAGAAGGTAAGACAGACAGAGTCAGAGAGACAGACAGAAAGTCAGATAGAAAGTCAGAGAGACAGACAGAGAGATAGACGGACGGACAGAAAGTCAGACAGAAAGTCAGAGAGTCAGACAGACAGAGAGACAGACAGACAGAAAGTCAGAGAGACAGACAGAGTCAGGCAGAAAGTCAGAGAGACAGACAGAGTCACACAGAAAGTCAGAGAGACAGACAGAAAGTCAGAGAGACAAACAGAGAGACAGACAGAAAGTCAGAGAGACAGACAGGGTCAAACAGAGATACAGAGTCATACAGAAAGTCAGAGAGACAGACAGAGTCAGAGAGACAAACAGAGAGACAGACAGAGTCAAACAGAGAGACAGAGTCAGACAGAAGGTCAGAGAGACAGACAGAGTCAGGCAGAAAGTCAGAGAGACAGAGAGAAAGTCAGACTGACAGAGACAGACAGAAAGTCAGACAGACAGACAGAAAGTAAGACAGAAAGTCTTAGAGACAGACAGAAAGTCAGACAGAGTCAGACAGAAAGTCAGACAGAGTCAGAGAGACAGAGTTAGAGAAACAGAGTCAGAGAGACAGACAGAAAGTCAGAGAGACAGACAGAGTAAGAGAGACGGACAGAGAGACAAACAGAGAGACAGACAGAAAGTCAGAGAGACAGACGGACGGACAGAAAGTCAGACAGAAAGTCAGAGAGACGGACAGAAAGTCAGACAGAAAGTCAGAGAGACAGACAGAAAGTCAGACAGACAGAAAGTCAGAGAGACAGACAGAAAGTCAGAGAGACAGACAGAAAGTCAGAGAGACAGACAGAGAGACATACAGAAAGTCAGAGAGACAGATAGAAAGTCAGAGAGACAGAGAGACGGAGAGAAAGTCAGACAGACAGAGTCAGACAGAAGGTAAGACAGACAGAGTCAGAGAGACAGACAGAAAGTCAGATAGAAAGTCAGAGAGACAGACAGAGAGATAGACGGACGGACAGAAAGTCAGAGAGTCAGACAGACAGACAGAGAGACAGACAGACAGAAAGTCAGAAAGTCAGAGAGACAGACAGAGTCAGGCAGAAAGTCAGAGAGACAGACAGAGTCACACAGAAAGTCAGAGACAGACAGAAAGTCAGAGAGACAAACAGAGAGACAGACAGAAAGTCAGAGAGACAGACAGGGTCAAACAGAGATACAGAGTCATACAGAAAGTCAGAGAGACAGACAGAGTCAGAGAGACAAACAGAGAGACAGACAGAGTCAAACAGAGAGACAGAGTCAGACAGAAGGTCAGAGAGACAGACAGAGTCAGGCAGAAAGTCAGAGAGACAGAGAGAAAGTCAGACTGACAGAGACAGACAGAAAGTCAGACAGACAGACAGAAAGTAAGACAGAAAGTCTTAGAGACAGACAGAAAGTCAGACAGAGTCAGACAGAAAGTCAGACAGAGTCAGAGAGACAGAGTTAGAGAAACAGAGTCAGAGAGACAGACAGAAAGTCAGAGAGACAGACAGAGTAAGAGAGACAGACAGAGAGACAAACAGAGAGACAGACAGAAAGTCAGAGAGACAGACTGTCAGAGAGACAGACTGAGTCAGACAGAGAGACAGAGACAGACAGAAAGTCAGACAGACAGAGTCAGAGAGACAGACAGAAAGTCAGATAGAAAGTCAGAGAGACAGACGGACGGACAGAAAGTCAGAGACAGACAGATAGTCAGACAGAAAGTCAGAGAGACAGACAGAGTCACACAGAAAGTCAGAGAGACAGACAGAAAGTCAGAGAGACAAACAGAGAGACAGACAGAAAGTCAGAGAGACAGACAGAAAGTCAGAGAGACAGACAGAAAGTCAGAGAGACAGACAGAAAGTCAGAGAGACAGACAGAAAGTCAGAGAGACAGACAGGGTCAAACAGAGATACAGAGTCATACAGAAAGTCAGAGAGACAGACAGAGTCAGAGAGACAAACAGAGAGACAGACAGAGTCAAACAGAAGGTCAGAGAGACAGACAGAGTCAGGCAGAAAGTCAGAGAGACGGAGAGAAAGTCAGACTGACAGAGACAGACAGAAAGTCAGACAGAAAGTCAGACAGAAAGTCAGACAGAAAGTCAGAGAGTCAGACAGACAGACAGAGAGACAGACAGAAAGTCAGACAGAAAGTCAGAGAGACAGACAGAGTCAGGCAGAAAGTCAGAGAGACAGACAGAGTCAGAGAGTCAAACAGAGAGACAGAGTCAGACAGAAAGTCAGAACGAGTCAGGCCGAAAGTCAGAGAGACAGACAGAGTCAGAGAGACAAACAGAAAGTCAGACAGAAAGTCAGAGAGACGGAGAGAAAGTCAGACAGACAGACAGAGTTAGACAGAAAGTAAGACAGACAGAGTCAGAGAGACAGACAGAAAGTAAGACAGACAGAGTCAGAGAGACAGACAGAAAGTCAGATAGACAGATAGAGAGACAGACGGACGGACAGAAAGTCAGACAGAAAGTCAGACAGAGAGACAGACAGAAAGTCAGAGAGACAGACAGAAAGTCAGAGAGAGAGACAGAAAGTCAGAGAGACAGACAGAAAGTCAGAGAGACAGACAGAGAGACATACAGAAAGTCAGAGAGACAGACAGAGTCACACAGAACGTCAGAAAGTCAGAGAGACAAACAGAGAGACAGACAGAAAGTCAGAGAGACAGACAGAGTCAAACAGAGACAGATTCAGACAGAAAGTCAGAGAGAGACAGAGTCAGAGAGACAAACAGAGAGACAGACAGAAAGTCAGAGAGACAGACAGGGTCAGGCAGAAAGTCAGAGAGACAGACAGAGTCAGTCAGAAAGTCAGAGAGACAAACAGAGACAGACAGAAAGTCAGAGAGACAGACAGAGTCAAACAGAGAGAGAGAGACAGACAGAGTCAGAGAGAAAAACAGAGAGACAGACAGAAAGTCAGAGAGACAGACAGGGTCAGGCAGAAAGTCAGAGAGACAGACAGTCACGCAGAAAGTTAGAGAGACAGACAGAGTCAGAGAGACAAACAGAAAGTCAGACAGAGAGACAGAGAGACGGAGAGAAAGTCAGACTGACAGAGAAAGACAGAAAGTCAGACACACAGACAGAGAGACAGACAGAAAGTGAGACAGAAAGTCTGAGAGACAAACAGAGAGACAGACAGAAAGTCAGAGAGACAGACAGAATCAAACAGAGAGACAGAGAGACAGATAGAAAGTCAGAGAGACAGAGAGACGGAGAGAAAGTCAGACTGACAGAGAAAGACAGAAAGTCAGACACACAGACAGAGAGACAGACAGAAAGTGAGACAGAAAGTCTGAGAGACAAACAGAGAGACAGACAGAAAGTCAGAGAGACAGACAGAGTCAGGCAGAAAGTCAGAGAGACAGATAGAAAGTCAGAGAGACAGAGAGACGGAGAGAAAGTCAGAGAGACAGATAGAAAGTCAGAGAGACAGAGAGACGGAGAGAAAGTCAGACAGACAGAGTCAGACAGAAGGTAAGACAGACAGAGTCAGAGAGACAGACAGAAAGTCAGATAGAAAGTCAGAGAGACAGACAGAGAGATAGACGGACGGACAGAAAGTCAGACAGAAAGTCAGAGAGTCAGACAGACAGACAGAGAGACAGACAGAAAGTCAGACAGAAAGTCAGAGAGACAGACAGAGTCAGGCAGAAAGTCAGAGAGACAGACAGAGTCAGAGAGTCAAACAGAGAGACAGAGTCAGACAGAAAGTCAGAACGAGTCAGGCCGAAAGTCAGAGAGACAGACAGAGTCAGAGAGACAAACAGAAAGTCAGACAGACAGACAGAGTTAGACAGAAAGTAAGACAGACAGAGTCAGAGAGACAGACAGAAAGTAAGACAGACAGAGTCAGAGAGACAGACAGAAAGTCAGATAGACAGACGGACGGACAGAAAGTCAGACAGAAAGTCAGAGAGACGGACAGAAAGTCAGACAGAAAGTCAGAGAGACAGACAGAAAGTCAGAGAGACAGACAGGGTCAAACAGAGATACAGAGTCATACAGAAAGTCAGAGAGACAGACAGAGTCAGAGAGACAAACAGAGAGACAGACAGAGTCAAACAGAGAGACAGAGTCAGACAGAAGGTCAGAGAGACAGACAGAGTCAGGCAGAAAGTCAGAGAGACAGAGAGAAAGTCAGACTGACAGAGACAGACAGAAAGTCAGACAGAGTCAGACAGAAAGTCAGACAGAGTCAGAGAGACAGAGTTAGAGAAACAGAGTCAGAGAGACAGACAGAAAGTCAGAGAGACAGACAGAGTAAGAGAGACGGACAGAGAGACAAACAGAGAGACAGACAGAAAGTCAGAGAGACAGAGACGGACAGAAAGTCAGACAGACAGAGTCAGAGAGACAGACAGAAAGTAAGACAGACAGAGTCAGACAGAAAGTCAGATAGAAAGTCAGAGAGACAGACAGAGAGACAGACGGACGGACAGAAAGTCAGACAGACAGAGTCAGAGAGACAGACTGAGTCAGAGAGACGGACTGAGTCAGACAGAGAGACAGAGACAGACAGAAAGTCAGACAGACAAAGTCAGAGAGACAGACAGAAAGTCAGATAGAAAGTCAGAGAGACAGACGGACGGACAGAAAGTCAGAGAGACAGACAGAAAGTCAGACAGAAAGTCAGAGAGACAGACAGAGTCACACAGAAAGTCAGAGAGACAGACAGAAAGTCAGAGAGACAAACAGAGAGACAGACAGAAAGTCAGAGAGACAGACAGGGTCAAACAGAGATACAGAGTCATACAGAAAGTCAGAGAGACAGACAGAGTCAGAGAGACAAACAGAGAGACAGACAGAGTCAAACAGAAGGTCAGAGAGACAGACAGAGTCAGGCAGAAAGTCAGAGAGACGGAGAGAAAGTCAGACTGACAGAGACAGACAGAAAGTCAGACAGAAAGTCAGACAGAAAGTCAGAGAGTCAGACAGACAGACAGAGAGACAGACAGAAAGTCAGACAGAAAGTCAGAGAGACAGACAGAGTCAGGCAGAAAGTCAGAGAGACAGACAGAGTCAGAGAGTCAAACAGAGAGACAGAGTCAGACAGAAAGTCAGAACGAGTCAGGCCGAAAGTCAGAGAGACAGACAGAGTCAGAGAGACAAACAGAAAGTCAGACAGAAAAACAGAGAGACGGAGAGAAAGTCAGACAGACAGACAGAGTTAGACAGAAAGTAAGACAGACAGAGTCAGAGAGACAGACAGAAAGTAAGACAGACAGAGTCAGAGAGACAGACAGAAAGTCAGATAGAGAGACAGACGGACGGACAGAAAGTCAGACAGAAAGTCAGAGAGACGGACAGAAAGTCAGACAGAAAGTCAGAGAGACAGACAGAAAGTCAGACAGAGAGACAGACAGAAAGTCAGAGAGACAGACAGAGAGACATACAGAAAGTCAGAGAGACAGACAGAGTCACACAGAACGTCAGAAAGTCAGAGAGACAAACAGAGAGACAGACAGAAAGTCAGAGAGACAGACAGAGTCAAACAGAGACAGATTCAGACAGAAAGTCAGAGAGAGACAGAGTCAGAGAGACAAACAGAGAGACAGACAGAAAGTCAGAGAGACAGACAGGGTCAGGCAGAAAGTCAGAGAGACAGACAGAGTCAGGCAGAAAGTCAGAGAGACAAACAGAGACAGACAGAAAGTCAGAGAGACAGACAGAGTCAAACAGAGAGAGAGAGACAGACAGAGTCAGAGAGAAAAACAGAGAGACAGACAGAAAGTCAGAGAGACAGACAGGGTCAGGCAGAAAGTCAGAGAGACAGACAGTCACGCAGAAAGTTAGAGAGACAGACAGAGTCAGAGAGACAAACAGAAAGTCAGACAGAGAGACAGAGAGACGGAGAGAAAGTCAGACTGACAGAGAACGACAGAAAGTCAGACACACAGACAGAGAGACAGACAGAAAGTGAGACAGAAAGTCTGAGAGACAAACAGAGAGACAGACAGAAAGTCAGAGAGACAGACAGAATCAAACAGAGAGACAGAGTCAGACAGAAAGTCAGAGAGACAGACAGAGTCAGGCAGAAAGTCAGAGAGACAGATAGAAAGTCAGAGAGACAGAGAGACGGAGAGAAAGTCAGACTGACAGAGACAGACAGAAAGTCAGAGAGACAGATAGAAAGTCAGAGAGACAGAGAGACGGAGAGAAAGTCAGACAGACAGAGTCAGACAGAAGGTAAGACAGACAGAGTCAGAGAGACAGACAGAAAGTCAGATAGAAAGTCAGAGAGACAGACAGAGAGATAGACGGACGGACAGAAAGTCAGACAGAAAGTCAGAGAGTCAGACAGACAGACAGAGAGACAGACAGAAAGTCAGACAGAAAGTCAGAGAGACAGACAGAGTCAGGCAGAAAGTCAGAGAGACAGACAGAGTCAGAGAGTCAAACAGAGAGACAGAGTCAGACAGAAAGTCAGAACGAGTCAGGCCGAAAGTCAGAGAGACAGACAGAGTCAGAGAGACAAACAGAAAGTCAGACAGACAGACAGAGTTAGACAGAAAGTAAGACAGACAGAGTCAGAGAGACAGACAGAAAGTAAGACAGACAGAGTCAGAGAGACAGACAGAAAGTCAGATAGACAGACGGACGGACAGAAAGTCAGACAGAAAGTCAGAGAGACGGACAGAAAGTCAGACAGAAAGTCAGAGAGACAGACAGAAAGTCAGACAGAGAGACAGACAGAAAGTCAGAGAGACAGACAGAAAGTCAGAGAGACAGACAGAGAGACATACAGAAAGTCAGAGAGACAGACAGAGTCACACAGAACGTCAGAAAGTCAGAGAGACAAACAGAGAGACAGACAGAAAGTCAGAGAGACAGACAGAGTCAAACAGAGACAGATTCAGACAGAAAGTCAGAGAGAGACAGAGTCAGAGAGACAAACAGAGAGACAGACAGAAAGTCAGAGAGACAAACAGGGTCAGGCAGAAAGTCAGAGAGACAGACAGAGTCAGGCAGAAAGTCAGAGAGACAGACAGAAAGTTAGAGAGACAGACAGAGTCAGAGAGACAGACAAAGTAAGACAGACAGAGTCAGACAGAAAGTCAAATAGAAAGTCAGAGAGACAGACAGAGAGACAGACGGACGGACAGAAAGTCAGACAGACAGAGTCAGAGAGACAGACAGAGAGACAGAGTCAGACAGACAGACAGAGACAGGCAGAAAGTCAGACAGACAGAGTCAGAGAGACAGACAGAAAGTCAGAGAGACAGACAGAGAGACAGACAGAAAGTCAGAGAGACAGACAGAGTCACACAGAAAGTCAGAGAGACAGACAGAAAGTCAGAGAGACAAACAGAGAGACAGACAGGGTCAAACAGAGATACAGAGTCATACAGAAAGTCACAGAGACC
This sequence comes from Leptoclinus maculatus, assembly GCA_032191485.1. NCBI lineage: Eukaryota > Metazoa > Chordata > Actinopteri > Perciformes > Stichaeidae > Leptoclinus > Leptoclinus maculatus. The sequence continues at coordinate 13,668,205 of JAVDOI010000015.1, forward strand.
GACAGAGTCAGAGAGAGAGACAGACAGAAAGTCGGAGAGACAGACAGGGTCAAACAGAGATAAAGAGTCAGACAGAAAGTCAGAGAGACAGACAGAGTCAGGCAGAAAGTCAGAGAGAAAGACAGAGTCAGAGAGACAGACAGAAAATCAGACAGACAGACAGAGAGACAGACAGAAAGTCTGAGAGACAGACAGAGTCAGAGAGACAGAGTCAGAGAAACAGAGTCAGAGAGACAGACAGAGATGGACAGAAAGTCAGACAGACAGAGAGAAGGACAGAGAGACAAACAGAGAGAGAGACAGAGAGACAGACAGAAAGTCAGAGAGACAGACAGACATCCAGAAAGTCAGAGAGACAGACAGAGAGACAGACAGAAAGTCAGACAGAAAGTCAGAGAGACAGACAGAGAGACATACAGAAAGTCAGAGAGACAGACAGAAAGTCAGAGAGACAAACAGAGAGACAGACAGAAAGTCAGAGAGACAGACAGAGTCAAACAGAGAGACAGAGTCAGACAGAAAGTCAGAGAGACATACAGAGTCAGACAGAAAGTCAGAGAGACAGACAGAGTCAGACAGAGAGACAGACGGACGGACAGAAAGTCAGACAGACAGAGTCAGAGAGACAGACTGAGTCAGACAGAGAGACAGAGTCAGACAGACAGACAGAGACAGACAGAAAGTCAGACAGACAGAGTCAGAGAGACAGACAGAAAGTAAGACAGACAGAGTCAGAGAGACAGACAGAAAGTCAGATAGAAAGTCAGAGAGACAGACGGACGGACAGAAAGTCAGACAGAAAGTCAGAGAGACAGACAGAAAGTCAGACAGAAAGTCAGAGAGACAGACAGAAAGTCAGAAAGTCAGAGAGACAGACAGAGTCACACAGAAAGTCAGAGAGACAGACAGAAAGTCAGAGAGACAAACAGAGAGACAGATAGAAAGTCAGAGAGACAGACGGACGGACAGAAAGTCAGACAGAAAGTCAGAGAGACAGACAGAAAGTCAGAGAGACAGACAGAAAGTCAGACAGAAAGTCAGAGAGACAGACAGAGTCACACAGAAAGTCAGAGAGACAGACAGAAAGTCAGAGAGACAAACAGAGAGACAGACAGAAAGTCAGAGAGACAGACAGGGTCAAACAGAGATACAGAGTCATACAGAAAGTCAGAGAGACAGACAGAGTCAGAGAGACAAACAGAGAGACAGACAGAGTCAAACAGAGAGACAGAGTCAGACAGAAGGTCAGAGAGACAGACAGAGTCAGGCAGAAAGTCAGAGAGACAGAGAGAAAGTCAGACTGACAGAGACAGACAGAAAGTCAGACAGACAGAAAGTAAGACAGAAAGTCTTAGAGACAGACAGAAAGTCAGACAGAGTCAGACAGAAAGTCAGACAGAGTCAGAGAGACAGAGTTAGAGAAACAGAGTCAGAGAGACAGACAGAAAGTCAGAGAGACAGACAGAGTAAGAGAGACGGACAGAGAGACAAACAGAGAGACAGACAGAAAGTCTGAGAGACAGAGACGGACAGAAAGTCAGACAGACAGAGTCAGAGAGACAGACAGAAAGTAAGACAGACAGAGTCAGACAGAAAGTCAGAGAGACAGACAGAGAGACAGACGGACGGACAGAAAGTCAGACAGACAGAGTCAGAGAGACAGACTGAGTCAGACAGAGAGACAGAGTCAAACAGACAGACAGAGACAGACAGAAAGTCAGACAGACAGAGTCAGAGAGAGACAGACAGAAAGTCAGATAGAAAGTCAGAGAGACAGACGGACGGACAGAAAGTCAGAGAGACAGACAGAAAGTCAGACAGAAAGTCAGAGAGACAGACAGAAAGTCAGACAGAAAGTCAGAGAGACAGACAGAGTCACACAGAAAGTCAGAGAGACAGACAGAAAGTCAGAGAGACAAACAGAGAGACAGACAGAAAGTCAGAGAGACAGACAGAAAGTCAGAGAGACAGACAGGGTCAAACAGAGATACAGAGTCATACAGAAAGTCAGAGAGACAGACAGAGAGACAGACAGTCAAACAGAAGGTCAGAGAGACAGAGTCAGGCAGAAAGTCAGAGAGACGGAGAGAAAGTCAGACTGACAGACAGACAGAAAGTCAGACAGACAGAGTCAGACAGAAAGCCAGAGAGACAGACAGAGAGACAGACAGTGTCAAACAGAGACACAGAGTCAGACAGAGAGAAAGTCAGACAGACAGACAGAGTCAGAGAGACAGACTGAGTCAGACAGAGAGATAGAGTCAGACAGAAAGTCAGATAGAAAGTCAGAGTGAGAAAGAAAGTCAGACAGAAAGTCAGAAAGAGAGACAGAGAGAGAGAGACAGAGTCAAATAGAGAGACAGAGAGACAGACAAAGTCAGAGAGACAGACAGAGTCAAACAGAGAGACAGAGTCAGACAGAAAGTCAGAGAGACAGACAGAGTCAGGCAGAAAGTCAGAGAGACGGAGAGAAAGTCAGACTGACAGAGACAGACAGAAAGTCAGACAGACAGAGTCAAACAGAGAGACAGAGTCAGACAGACAGAAAGTCAGACAGACAGACAGAGTCAGAGAGACAGACTGAGTCAGACAGAGAGATAGAGTCAGACAGACAGACAGAGACAGACAGAAAGTCAGATAGAAAGTCAGAGTGAGGAAGAAAGTCAGATAGAAAGTCAGAGTGAGAAAGAAAGTCAGAAAGTCAGAAAGAGAGACAGAGAGAGAGAGACAGAGTCAAATAGAGAGACAGAGAGACAGACAAAGTCAGACAGACAGAGTCAGACAGAAAGTCAGAGAGACAGACAGTCAGACAGGAAGTCAGAGAGACAGACAGAGTCAGAGATATGGACAGACAGACAAACAGAGAGACAGACAGAAAGTCAGAGAGACAGACAGAAAGTCAGAGAGACAGAGAGACGGACAGAAAGTCAGACAGACAGAGTCAGACAGAAAGTCAGACAGACAGAGTCAGAGAGACAGACAGAAAGTAAGACAGACAGAGTCAGAGAGACGGACAGAAAGTCAGATAGAAAGTCAGAGAGACAGACGGACGGACAGAAAGTCAGACAGAAAGTCAGAGAGACAGACAGAAAGTCAGAGAGACAGACAGAAAGTCAGACAGAAAGTCAGAGAGACAGACAGAGAGACAGACAGAAAGTCAGACAGAAAGTCAGAGAGACAGACAGAGTCACACAGAAAGTCAGAGAGACAGACAGAAAGTCAGAGAGACAAACAGAGAGACAGACAGAAAGTCAGAGAGACAGACAGAGTCAAACAGAGAGACAGAGTCAGACAGAAAGTCAGAGAGACAGACAGAGTCAGACAGAAAGTCAGAGAGACAGACAGAGTCAGACAGAAAGTCAGAGAGACAGACAGAGTCAGACAGAAAGTCAGAGAGACAGACAGAGTCACACAGAAAGTCAGAGAGACAGACAGGGTCAAACAGAGATACAGAGTCAGACAGAAAGTCAATGAGACAGACAGAGTCAGGCAGAAAGTCAGACAGAGAGACGGAGAGAAAGTCAGACTGACAGAGACAGACAGAAAGTCAGACAGACAGACAGAGAGACAGACAGAAAGTCAGACAGAAAGTCTGAGAGACAGACAGAAAGTCAGACAGAGTCAGACAGAAAGTCAGAGAGACAGACAGAGTCAGAGAGACAGAGTTAGAGAAACAGAGTCAGAGAGACAAACAGAGACGGACAGAAAGTCAGAGAGACAGACAGAGTCACACAGAGTCAGGCAGAAAGTCAGAGAGACAGACAGAGTCAGAGAGACAGAGTCAGAGAAACAGAGTCAGAGAGACAGACAGAGATGGACAGAAAGTCAGACAGAAAGTCAGACAGACAGAGAGAAGGACAGAGAGACAAACAGAGAAACAGACAGAAAGTCAGAGAGACAGACAGAGAGACATACAGAAAGTCAGAGAGACAGAGAGAGTCACACAGAGTCAGAAAGAAAGTCAGAGAGACAGACAGAAAGTCAGACAGAAAGTCAGACAGACAGAGTCAGAGAGACAGACAGAAAGTAAGACAGACAGAGTCAGAGAGACAGACAGAAAGTCAGATAGGAAGTCAGAGAGAGAGAGACAGAGAGACAGACAGAAAGTCAGAGAGACAGACAGAGAGACATACAGAAAGTCAGAGAGACAGACAGAAAGTCAGAGAGACAAACAGAGAGAAAGACAGAAAGTCAGAGAGACAGACAGAGTCAAACAGAGAGACAGAGTCAGACAGAAAGTCAGAGAGACAGACAGAGTCAGGCAGAAAGTCAGAGAGACAGACAGAGTCAGAGAGACAAACAGAAAGTCAGACAGAGAGACAGAGAGACGGAGAGAAAGTAAGACTGACAGAGACAGACAGAAAGTCAGACACACAGACAGAGAGACAGACAGAAAGTGAGACAGAAAGTCTGAGAGACAAACAGAGAGACAGACAGAAAGTCAGAGAGACAGAGAGAGTCAAACGGAGAGACAGAGTCAGACAGAAAGTCAGAGAGACAGACAGAGTCAGGCAGAAAGTCAGAGAGACAGACAGAAAGTCAGAGAGACAGAGAGACGGAGAGAAAGTCAGACTGACAGAGACAGACAGAAAGTCAGACAGACAGACAGAGAGACAGACAGAAAGTCAGACAGAAAGTCAGAGAGACAGACAGAGTCACACAGAGTCAGGAAGAAAGTCAGAGAGACAGACAGAGTCAGAGAGACGGACAGAGAGACAAACAGAGAGACAGACAGAAAGTCAGAGAGACAGACAGAAAGTCAGAGAGACAAACAGAGAGAAAGACAGAAAGTCAGAGAGACAGACAGAGTCAGAGAGACAGAGTCAGAGAAACAGAGTCAGAGAGACAGACAGAGATGGACAGAAAGTCAGACAGAAAGTCAGACAGACAGAGAGAAGGACAGAGAGACAAACAGAGAGACATACAGAAAGTCAGAGAGAGTCACACAGAGTCAGGCAGAAAGTCAGAGAGACAGACAGAGTCAGACAGAAAGTCAGAGAGAAAGACAGAGTCAGGCAGAAAGTCAGACAGAGAGACGGAGAGAAAGTCAGACTGACAGAGACAGACAGAAAGTCAGACAGACAGACAGAGAGACAGACAGAAAGTCAGACAGAAAGTCTGAGAGACAGACAGAAAGTCAGACAGAGTCAGACAGAAAGTCAGAGAGACAGACAGAGTCAGAGAGACAGAGTTAGAGACACAGAGTCAGAGAGACAGACAGAGACGGACAGAAAGTCAGAGAGACAGACAGAGTCACACAGAGTCAGGAAGAAAGTCAGAGAGACAGACAGAGTCAGAGAGACGGTCAGAGAGACAAACAGAGAGACAGACAGAAAGTCAGAGAGACAGACAGAAAGTCAGAGAGACAGAGACGGACAGAAAGTCAGACAGACAGAGTCAGACAGAAGGTAAGACAGACAGAGTCAGAGAGACAGACAGAAAGTCAGATAGAAAGTCAGAGAGACAGACAAAGAGTCAGACGGACGGACAGAAAGTCAGACAGACAGAAAGTCAGACAGAAAGTCAGAGAGACAGACAGAGTCAGGCAGAAAGTCAGAGAGACAGACAGAGTCAGAGAGACAAACAGAGTCAAACAGAGAGACAGAGTCAGACAGAAAGTCAGAACGAGTCAGGCCAAAAGTCAGAGAGACAGACAGAGTCAGAGAGACAAACAGAAAGTCAGAGAGACGGAGAGAAAGTCAGACACACAGAGTCAGACAGAAAGTCAGAGAGACAGAGTCAGAGAGACAGACAGAAAGTAAGACAGACAGAGTCAGAGAGACAGACAGAAAGTAAGACAGACAGAGTCAGAGAGACAGACAGAAAGTCAGATAGAAAGTCAGAGAGACAGACAGAGAGACAGACGGACGGACAGAAAGTCAGAGAGACGGACAGAAAGTCAGAGAGACGGACAGAAAGTCAGAGACGGACAGAAAGTCAGACAGACAGACAGAAAGTCAGACAGAGAGACATACAGAAAGTCAGAGAGACAGACAGAGTCACACAGAGTCAGGCAGAAAGTCAGGCAGAAAGTCAGGCAGAAAGTCAGGGAGAGACAGAGAGACAGACAGAAAGACAGAGAGACAGACGGACGGACAGAAAGTCAGATAGAAAGTCAGAAAGAAAGTCAGGCAGAAAGTCAGAGAGACAGATCGAGTCAAACAGAGAGACAGAGTCAGACAGAAAGTCAGAGAGACAGACAGAGTCAGGCAGAAAGTCAGAGAGACAGATAGAAAGTCAGAGAGACAGAGAGACGGAGAGAAAGTCAGACTGACAGAGACAGACAGAAAGTCAGAGAGACAGATAGAAAGTCAGAGAGACAGAGAGACGGAGAGAAAGTCAGACAGACAGAGTCAGACAGAAGGTAAGACAGACAGAGTCAGAGAGACAGACAGAAAGTCAGATAGAAAGTCAGAGAGACAGACAGAGAGATAGACGGACGGACAGAAAGTCAGACAGAAAGTCAGAGAGTCAGACAGACAGACAGAGAGACAGACAGAAAGTCAGACAGAAAGTCAGAGAGACAGACAGAGTCAGGCAGAAAGTCAGAGAGACAGACAGAGTCAGAGAGTCAAACAGAGAGACAGAGTCAGACAGAAAGTCAGAACGAGTCAGGCCGAAAGTCAGAGAGACAGACAGAGTCAGAGAGACAAACAGAAAGTCAGACAGACAGACAGAGTTAGACAGAAAGTAAGACAGACAGAGTCAGAGAGACAGACAGAAAGTAAGACAGACAGAGTCAGAGAGACAGACAGAAAGTCAGATAGACAGACGGACGGACAGAAAGTCAGACAGAAAGTCAGAGAGACGGACAGAAAGTCAGACAGAAAGTCAGAGAGACAGACAGAAAGTCAGAGAGACAGACAGGGTCAAACAGAGATACAGAGTCATACAGAAAGTCAGAGAGACAGACAGAGTCAGAGAGACAAACAGAGAGACAGACAGAGTCAAACAGAGAGACAGAGTCAGACAGAAGGTCAGAGAGACAGACAGAGTCAGGCAGAAAGTCAGAGAGACAGAGAGAAAGTCAGACTGACAGAGACAGACAGAAAGTCAGACAGACAGACAGAAAGTAAGACAGAAAGTCTTAGAGACAGACAGAAAGTCAGACAGAGTCAGACAGAAAGTCAGACAGAGTCAGAGAGACAGAGTTAGAGAAACAGAGTCAGAGAGACAGACAGAAAGTCAGAGAGACAGACAGAGTAAGAGAGACGGACAGAGAGACAAACAGAGAGACAGACAGAAAGTCAGAGAGACAGAGACGGACAGAAAGTCAGACAGACAGAGTCAGAGAGACAGACAGAAAGTAAGACAGACAGTCAGACAGAAAGTCAGATAGAAAGTCAGAGAGACAGACAGAGAGACAGACGGACGGACAGAAAGTCAGACAGACAGAGTCAGAGAGACAGACTGAGTCAGAGAGACAGACTGAGTCAGACAGAGAGACAGAGACAGACAGAAAGTCAGACAGACAGAGTCAGAGAGACAGACAGAAAGTCAGATAGAAAGTCAGAGAGACAGACGGACGGACAGAAAGTCAGAGAGACAGACAGAAAGTCAGAGAGACAGACAGAAAGTCAGACAGAAAGTCAGAGAGACAGACAGAAAGTCAGAGAGACAGACAGAGTCACACAGAAAGTCAGAGAGACAGACAGAAAGTCAGAGAGACAAACAGAGAGACAGACAGAAAGTCAGAGAGACAGACAGAAAGTCAGAGAGACAGACAGGGTCAAACAGAGATACAGAGTCATACAGAAAGTCAGAGAGACAGACAGAGTCAGAGAGACAAACAGAGAGACAGACAGAGTCAAACAGAAGGTCAGAGAGACAGACAGAGTCAGGCAGAAAGTCAGAGAGACGGAGAGAAAGTCAGACTGACAGAGACAGACAGAAAGTCAGACAGAAAGTCAGACAGAAAGTCAGAGAGTCAGACAGACAGACAGAGAGACAGACAGAAAGTCAGACAGAAAGTCAGAGAGACAGACAGAGTCAGGCAGAAAGTCAGAGAGACAGACAGAGTCAGAGAGTCAAACAGAGAGACAGAGTCAGACAGAAAGTCAGAACGAGTCAGGCCGAAAGTCAGAGAGACAGACAGAGTCAGAGAGACAAACAGAAAGTCAGACAGAAAAACAGAGAGACGGAGAGAAAGTCAGACAGACAGACAGAGTTAGACAGAAAGTAAGACAGACAGAGTCAGAGAGACAGACAGAAAGTAAGACAGACAGAGTCAGAGAGACAGACAGAAAGTCAGATAGAGAGACAGACGGACGGACAGAAAGTCAGACAGAAAGTCAGAGAGACGGACAGAAAGTCAGACAGAAAGTCAGAGAGACAGACAGAAAGTCAGACAGAGAGACAGACAGAAAGTCAGAGAGACAGACAGAGAGACATACAGAAAGTCAGAGAGACAGACAGAGTCACACAGAACGTCAGAAAGTCAGAGAGACAAACAGAGAGACAGACAGAAAGTCAGAGAGACAGACAGAGTCAAACAGAGACAGATTCAGACAGAAAGTCAGAGAGAGACAGAGTCAGAGAGACAAACAGAGAGACAGACAGAAAGTCAGAGAGACAGACAGGGTCAGGCAGAAAGTCAGAGAGACACACAGAGTCAGGCAGAAAGTCAGAGAGACAAACAGAGACAGACAGAAAGTCAGAGAGACAGACAGAGTCAAACAGAGAGAGAGAGACAGACAGAGTCAGAGAGAAAAACAGAGAGACAGACAGAAAGTCAGAGAGACAGACAGGGTCACGCAGAAAGTTAGAGAGACAGACAGAGTCAGAGAGACAAACAGAAAGTCAGACAGAGAGACAGAGAGACGGAGAGAAAGTCAGACTGACAGAGAAAGACAGAAAGTCAGACACACAGACAGAGAGACAGACAGAAAGTGAGACAGAAAGTCTGAGAGACAAACAGAGAGACAGACAGAAAGTCAGAGAGACAGACAGAATCAAACAGAGAGACAGAGTCAGACAGAAAGTCAGAGAGACAGACAGAGTCAGGCAGAAAGTCAGAGAGACAGAGAGACGGAGAGAAAGTCAGACTGACAGAGACAGACAGAAAGTCAGAGAGACAGATAGAAAGTCAGAGAGACAGAGAGACGGAGAGAAAGTCAGACAGACAGAGTCAGACAGAAGGTAAGACAGACAGAGTCAGAGAGACAGACAGAAAGTCAGATAGAAAGTCAGAGAGACAGACAGAGAGATAGACGGACGGACAGAAAGTCAGACAGAAAGTCAGAGAGTCAGACAGACAGACAGAGAGACAGACAGAAAGTCAGACAGAAAGTCAGAGAGACAGACAGAGTCAGGCAGAAAGTCAGAGAGACAGACAGAGTCAGAGAGTCAAACAGAGAGACAGAGTCAGACAGAAAGTCAGAACGAGTCAGGCCGAAAGTCAGAGAGACAGACAGAGTCAGAGAGACAAACAGAAAGTCAGACAGACAGACAGAGTTAGACAGAAAGTAAGACAGACAGAGTCAGAGAGACAGACAGAAAGTAAGACAGACAGAGTCAGAGAGACAGACAGAAAGTCAGATAGACAGACGGACGGACAGAAAGTCAGACAGAAAGTCAGAGAGACGGACAGAAAGTCAGACAGAAAGTCAGAGAGACAGACAGAAAGTCAGACAGAGAGACAGACAGAAAGTCAGAGAGACAGACAGAAAGTCAGAGAGACAGACAGAGAGACATACAGAAAGTCAGAGAGACAGACAGAGTCACACAGAACGTCAGAAAGTCAGAGAGACAAACAGAGAGACAGACAGAAAGTCAGAGAGACAGACAGAGTCAAACAGAGACAGATTCAGACAGAAAGTCAGAGAGAGACAGAGTCAGAGAGACAAACAGAGAGACAGACAGAAAGTCAGAGAGACAGACAGGGTCAGGCAGAAAGTCAGAGAGACAGACAGAGTCAGGCAGAAAGTCAGAGAGACAGACAGAGTCAGGCAGAAAGTTAGAGAGACAGACAGAGTCAGAGAGACAGACAAAGTAAGACAGACAGAGTCAGACAGAAAGTCAAATAGAAAGTCAGAGAGACAGACAGAGAGACAGACGGACGGACAGAAAGTCAGACAGACAGAGTCAGAGAGACAGACAGAGAGACAGAGTCAGACAGACAGACAGAGACAGGCAGAAAGTCAGACAGACAGAGTCAGAGAGACAGACAGAAAGTCAGAGAGACAGACAGAGAGACAGACAGAAAGTCAGAGAGACAGACAGAGTCACACAGAAAGTCAGAGAGACAGACAGAAAGTCATAGAGACAAACAGAGAGACAGACAGGGTCAAACAGAGATACAGAGTCATACAGAAAGTCACAGAGACCGACAGAGTCAGAGAGACAAACAGAGAGACAGACAGAAAGTCGGAGAGACAGACAGGGTCAAACAGAGATAAAGAGTCAGACAGAAAGTCAGAGAGACAGACAGAGTCAGGCAGAAAGTCAGAGAGAAAGACAGAGTCAGAGAGACAGACAGAAAATCAGACAGACAGACAGAGAGACAGACAGAAAGTCTGAGAGACAGACAGAGTCAGAGAGACAGAGTCAGAGAAACAGAGTCAGAGAGACAGACAGAGATGGACAGAAAGTCAGACAGACAGAGAGAAGGACAGAGAGACAAACAGAGAGAGAGACAGAGAGACAGACAGAAAGTCAGAGAGACAGACAGACATCCAGAAAGTCAGAGAGACAGACAGAGAGACAGACAGAAAGTCAGACAGAAAGTCAGAGAGACAGACAGAGAGACATACAGAAAGTCAAAGAGACAGACAGAAAGTCAGAGAGACAAACAGAGAGACAGACAGAAAGTCAGAGAGACAGACAGAGTCAAACAGAGAGACAGAGTCAGACAGAAAGTCAGAGAGACATACAGAGTCAGACAGAAAGTCAGAGAGACAGACAGAGTCAGACAGAGAGACAGACGGACGGACAGAAAGTCAGACAGACAGAGTCAGAGAGACAGACTGAGTCAGACAGAGAGACAGAGTCAGACAGACAGACAGAGACAGACAGAAAGTCAGACAGACAGAGTCAGAGAGACAGACAGAAAGTAAGACAGACAGAGTCAGAGAGACAGACAGAAAGTCAGATAGAAAGTCAGAGAGACAGACGGACGGACAGAAAGTCAGACAGAAAGTCAGAGAGACAGACAGAAAGTCAGACAGAAAGTCAGAGAGACAGACAGAAAGTCAGAAAGTCAGAGAGACAGACAGAGTCACACAGAAAGTCAGAGAGACAGACAGAAAGTCAGAGAGACAAACAGAGAGACAGATAGAAAGTCAGAGAGACAGACGGACGGACAGAAAGTCAGACAGAAAGTCAGAGAGACAGACAGAAAGTCAGACAGAAAGTCAGAGAGACAGACAGAAAGTCAGACAGAAAGTCAGAGAGACAGACAGAGTCACACAGAAAGTCAGAGAGACAGACAGAAAGTCAGAGAGACAAACAGAGAGACAGACAGAAAGTCAGAGAGACAGACAGGGTCAAACAGAGATACAGAGTCATACAGAAAGTCAGAGAGACAGACAGAGTCAGAGAGACAAACAGAGAGACAGACAGAGTCAAACAGAGAGACAGAGTCAGACAGAAGGTCAGAGAGACAGACAGAGTCAGGCAGAAAGTCAGAGAGACAGAGAGAAAGTCAGACTGACAGAGACAGACAGAAAGTCAGACAGACAGAAAGTAAGACAGAAAGTCTTAGAGACAGACAGAAAGTCAGACAGAGTCAGACAGAAAGTCAGACAGAGTCAGAGAGACAGAGTTAGAGAAACAGAGTCAGAGAGACAGACAGAAAGTCAGAGAGACAGACAGAGTAAGAGAGACGGACAGAGAGACAAACAGAGAGACAGACAGAAAGTCTGAGAGACAGAGACGGACAGAAAGTCAGACAGACAGAGTCAGAGAGACAGACAGAAAGTAAGACAGACAGAGTCAGACAGAAAGTCAGAGAGACAGACAGACAGACGGACGGACAGAAAGTCAGACAGACAGAGTCAGAGAGACAGACTGAGTCAGACAGAGAGACAGAGTCAAACAGACAGACAGAGACAGACAGAAAGTCAGACAGACAGAGTCAGAGAGAGACAGACAGAAAGTCAGATAGAAAGTCAGAGAGACAGACGGACGGACAGAAAGTCAGAGAGACAGACAGAAAGTCAGACAGAAAGTCAGAGAGACAGACAGAAAGTCAGACAGAAAGTCAGAGAGACAGACAGAGTCACACAGAAAGTCAGAGAGACAGACAGAAAGTCAGAGAGACAAACAGAGAGACAGACAGAAAGTCAGAGAGACAGACAGAAAGTCAGAGAGACAGACAGGGTCAAACAGAGATACAGAGTCATACAGAAAGTCAGAGAGACAGACAGAGAGACAGACAGTCAAACAGAAGGTCAGAGAGACAGAGTCAGGCAGAAAGTCAGAGAGACGGAGAGAAAGTCAGACTGACAGAGACAGACAGAAAGTCAGACAGACAGAGTCAGACAGAAAGCCAGAGACAGACAGAGAGACAGACAGTGTCAAACAGAGACACAGAGTCAGACAGAGAGAAAGTCAGACAGACAGACAGAGTCAGAGAGACAGACTGAGTCAGACAGAGAGATAGAGTCAGACAGAAAGTCAGATAGAAAGTCAGAGTGAGAAAGAAAGTCAGACAGAAAGTCAGAAAGAGAGACAGAGAGAGAGAGACAGAGTCAAATAGAGAGACAGAGAGACAGACAAAGTCAGAGAGACAGACAGAGTCAAACAGAGAGACAGAGTCAGACAGAAAGTCAGAGAGACAGACAGAGTCAGGCAGAAAGTCAGAGAGACAGAAAGTCAGAGAGACAGACAGAGTCAGGCAGAAAGTCAGAGAGACGGAGAGAAAGTCAGACTGACAGAGACAGACAGAAAGTCAGACAGACAGAGTCAAACAGAGAGACAGAGTCAGACAGACAGAAAGTCAGACAGACAGACAGAGTCAGAGAGACAGACTGAGTCAGACAGAGAGATAGAGTCAGACAGACAGACAGAGACAGACAGAAAGTCAGATAGAAAGTCAGAGTGAGGAAGAAAGTCAGATAGAAAGTCAGAGTGAGAAAGAAAGTCAGAAAGTCAGAAAGAGAGACAGAGAGAGAGAGACAGAGTCAAATAGAGAGACAGAGAGACAGACAAAGTCAGACAGACAGAGTCAGACAGAAAGTCAGAGAGACAGACAGTCAGACAGGAAGTCAGAGAGACAGACAGAGTCAGAGATATGGACAGACAGACAAACAGAGAGACAGACAGAAAGTCAGAGAGACAGACAGAAAGTCAGAGAGACAGAGAGACGGACAGAAAGTCAGACAGACAGAGTCAGACAGAAAGTCAGACAGACAGAGTCAGAGAGACAGACAGAAAGTAAGACAGACAGAGTCAGAGAGACGGACAGAAAGTCAGATAGAAAGTCAGAGAGACAGACGGACGGACAGAAAGTCAGACAGAAAGTCAGAGAGACAGACAGAAAGTCAGAGAGACAGACAGAAAGTCAGACAGAAAGTCAGAGAGACAGACAGAGAGACAGACAGAAAGTCAGACAGAAAGTCAGAGAGACAGACAGAGTCACACAGAAAGTCAGAGAGACAGACAGAAAGTCAGAGAGACAAACAGAGAGACAGACAGAAAGTCAGAGAGACAGACAGAGTCAAACAGAGAGACAGAGTCAGACAGAAAGTCAGAGAGACAGACAGAGTCAGACAGAAAGTCAGAGAGACAGACAGAGTCAGACAGAAAGTCAGAGAGACAGACAGAGTCACACAGAAAGTCAGAGAGACAGACAGGGTCAAACAGAGATACAGAGTCAGACAGAAAGTCAATGAGACAGACAGAGTCAGGCAGAAAGTCAGACAGAGAGACGGAGAGAAAGTCAGACTGACAGAGACAGACAGAAAGTCAGACAGACAGACAGAGAGACAGACAGAAAGTCAGACAGAAAGTCTGAGAGACAGACAGAAAGTCAGACAGAGTCAGACAGAAAGTCAGAGAGACAGACAGAGTCAGAGAGACAGAGTTAGAGAAACAGAGTCAGAGAGACAAACAGAGACGGACAGAAAGTCAGAGAGACAGACAGAGTCACACAGAGTCAGGCAGAAAGTCAGAGAGACAGACAGAGTCAGAGAGACAGAGTCAGAGAAACAGAGTCAGAGAGACAGACAGAGATGGACAGAAAGTCAGACAGAAAGTCAGACAGACAGAGAGAAGGACAGAGAGACAAACAGAGAAACAGACAGAAAGTCAGAGAGACAGACAGAGAGACATACAGAAAGTCAGAGAGACAGAGAGAGTCACACAGAGTCAGAAAGAAAGTCAGAGAGACAGACAGAAAGTCAGACAGAAAGTCAGACAGACAGAGTCAGAGAGACAGACAGAAAGTAAGACAGACAGAGTCAGAGAGACAGACAGAAAGTCAGATAGGAAGTCAGAGAGAGAGAGACAGAGAGACAGACAGAAAGTCAGAGAGACAGACAGAGAGACATACAGAAAGTCAGAGAGACAGACAGAAAGTCAGAGAGACAAACAGAGAGAAAGACAGAAAGTCAGAGAGACAGACAGAGTCAAACAGAGAGACAGAGTCAGACAGAAAGTCAGAGAGACAGACAGAGTCAGGCAGAAAGTCAGAGAGACAGACAGAGTCAGAGAGACAAACAGAAAGTCAGACAGAGAGACAGAGAGACGGAGAGAAAGTAAGACTGACAGAGACAGACAGAAAGTCAGACACACAGACAGAGAGACAGACAGAAAGTGAGACAGAAAGTCTGAGAGACAAACAGAGAGACAGACAGAAAGTCAGAGAGACAGAGAGAGTCAAACGGAGAGACAGAGTCAGACAGAAAGTCAGAGAGACAGACAGAGTCAGGCAGAAAGTCAGAGAGACAGACAGAAAGTCAGAGAGACAGAGAGACGGAGAGAAAGTCAGACTGACAGAGACAGACAGAAAGTCAGACAGACAGACAGAGAGACAGACAGAAAGTCAGACAGAAAGTCAGAGAGACAGACAGAGTCACACAGAGTCAGGAAGAAAGTCAGAGAGACAGACAGAGTCAGAGAGACGGACAGAGAGACAAACAGAGAGACAGACAGAAAGTCAGAGAGACAGACAGAAAGTCAGAGAGACAAACAGAGAGAAAGACAGAAAGTCAGAGAGACAGACAGAGTCAGAGAGACAGAGTCAGAGAAACAGAGTCAGAGAGACAGACAGAGATGGACAGAAAGTCAGACAGAAAGTCAGACAGACAGAGAGAAGGACAGAGAGACAAACAGAGAGACATACAGAAAGTCAGAGAGAGTCACACAGAGTCAGGCAGAAAGTCAGAGAGACAGACAGAGTCAGACAGAAAGTCAGAGAGAAAGACAGAGTCAGGCAGAAAGTCAGACAGAGAGACGGAGAGAAAGTCAGACTGACAGAGACAGACAGAAAGTCAGACAGACAGACAGAGAGACAGACAGAAAGTCAGACAGAAAGTCTGAGAGACAGACAGAAAGTCAGACAGAGTCAGACAGAAAGTCAGAGAGACAGACAGAGTCAGAGAGACAGAGTTAGAGACACAGAGTCAGAGAGACAGACAGAGACGGACAGAAAGTCAGAGAGACAGACAGAGTCACACAGAGTCAGGAAGAAAGTCAGAGAGACAGACAGAGTCAGAGAGACGGACAGAGAGACAAACAGAGAGACAGACAGAAAGTCAGAGAGACAGACAGAAAGTCAGAGAGACAGAGACGGACAGAAAGTCAGACAGACAGAGTCAGACAGAAGGTAAGACAGACAGAGTCAGAGAGACAGACAGAAAGTCAGATAGAAAGTCAGAGAGACAGACAGAGTCAGGCAGAAAGTCAGAGAGACAGACAGACAGAAAGTCAGACAGAAAGTCAGAGAGACAGACAGAGTCAGGCAGAAAGTCAGAGAGACAGACAGAGTCAGAGAGACAAACAGAGTCAAACAGAGAGACAGAGTCAGACAGAAAGTCAGAACGAGTCAGGCCAAAAGTCAGAGAGACAGACAGAGTCAGAGAGACAAACAGAAAGTCAGAGAGACGGAGAGAAAGTCAGACACACAGAGTCAGACAGAAAGTCAGAGAGACAGAGTCAGAGAGACAGACAGAAAGTAAGACAGACAGAGTCAGAGAGACAGACAGAAAGTAAGACAGACAGAGTCAGAGAGACAGACAGAAAGTCAGATAGAAAGTCAGAGAGACAGACAGAGAGACAGACGGACGGACAGAAAGTCAGAGAGACGGACAGAAAGTCAGAGAGACGGACAGAAAGTCAGAGACGGACAGAAAGTCAGACAGACAGACAGAAAGTCAGACAGAGAGACATACAGAAAGTCAGAGAGACAGACAGAGTCACACAGAGTCAGGCAGAAAGTCAGGCAGAAAGTCAGGGAGAGACAGAGAGACAGACAGAAAGACAGAGAGACAGACGGACGGACAGAAAGTCAGATAGAAAGTCAGAAAGAAAGTCAGGCAGAAAGTCAGAGAGACAGATCGAGTCAAACAGAGAGACAGAGTGAGACAGAAAGTCAGACAGAGAGACGGAGAGAAAGTCAGACTGACAGAGACAGACAGAAAGTGAGACAGAAAGTCTGAGAGACAGACAGAAAGTCAGACAGAAAGTCAGAGAGACAGACAGAAAGTCAGAGAGACAGACAGAGTCAGAGAGACAAACAGAAAGTCAGACAGAAAGTCAGAGAGACAGAGAGACAGAGAGAAAGTCAGACAGACAGACATACAGAAAGTCAGAGAGACAGACAGAGAGACAGACAGAAAGTCAGAGAGACAGACAGAAAGTCAGAGAGACAAACAGAGAGACAGACAGAAAGTCAGAGAGACAGACAGAGTCAGGCAGAAAGTCAGAGAGACAGACAGAGTCAGAGAGACAAAGAGAGACAGACAGAAAGTCAGAGAGACAGACAGGGTCAAACAGAGATACAGAGTCAGACAGAAAGTCAGAGAGACAGACAGAGTCAGGCAGAAAGTCAGAGAGACAGACAGAGTCAGAGAGACAAACAGAAAGTCAGACAGAGAGACAGAGAGACGGAGAGAAAGTCAGACTGACAGACAGCGAGACAGACAGAAAGTCAGACAGAAAGTCTGAGAGACAAACAGAAAGACAGACAGAAAGTCAGACAGAGTCAAACAGAGAGACAGGCAGAGTCAGGCAGAAAGTCAGAGAGACAGACAGAAAGTCAGAGAGACAGAGAGAAAGTCAGACTGACAGAGACAGACAGAAAGTCAGACAGACAGACAGAGAGACAGACAGAAAGTCAGAGAGACAGACAGAGTCAGAGAGACAGAGTTAGAGAAACAGAGTCAGAGAGACAGACAGAGACGGACAGAAAGTCAGAGAGACAGACAGAGACGGACAGAAAGTCAGAGAGACAGACAGAGTCACACAGAGTCAGGCAGAAAGTCAGAGAGACAGACAGAGTCAGAGAGACGGACAGAGAGACAAACAGAGAGACAGACAGAAAGTCAGAGAGACAGACAGAAAGTCAGAGAGACAGAGACGGACAGAAAGTAAGACAGACAGAGACAGACAGAAAGTCAGAGAGACAGAGTGAGACAGAAAGTCAGACGGATAGAAAAGAGAGAGAATGAAAGAGAGATAGATGGATAGAGAAAAAAAGGATAGATAGTCATATATTGTATGCCATAAAAATGTCATTAAAATACATTTAAGACATTTTTGCAACATTTCAAATGTTTTCATCCTTCTCCCATGCATTCCATCGATCTTCCAAAGCTTGTGTGCTGAGAAGTCTTTAACAATAACATACTGTGGCGCTAGCACAGAATGTCATGACGTCTCATATCATAGTAATGATAAAATCCCTTCTCTTCTACTTCTAACTCACTAAATCAGTATATTTGTTGCACAGTTGGTAGATGACGCGATTCTAAACACTGTATTGGTTGTAGGAGTCTCTCTGCACAATCAACTGATCACAGAATTCACTTCCTCCTCCGAACACTAGATGGTGGGCACGACTCACTCAGTCGTGTCAAAACTTCCATGGCTTTATATTCAGATATCACATTCAGAAGTAATGTTGCGTCACAAGTCCAAAGATTATTCCAAACCAACTGTTTGTTCACATTCAGTAGTAGCATTACCGTGGTTTAGTAGTCTAATATTACAATATCTGTTAAGCAGTAGAGCGGAGCAGAAACAAGAAGACTGTCAAGTTGAATATGTCGTAAAGTTACATCTGAAAGTGTTTGGCTACACTGTTTCTAACTTCTGTTCACCATTGTATTGAAGGCGTGGGCTTTTTATTCCTCACACACACACACACACACACACACACACACACACACACACACACACACACACACACACACACACACACACACACACACACACACACACACACACACACACACACACACACACACACACACACACACACACACACACACACACACACACACACACACACACACACACACACACACACACACACAACTTGTGACACACACTCTTAACGCACTGAGAATGTACACTCAGCTAGGGTGCAATGTGCCCTGGAGTCCCATCGTCATACTCCCAGCAGTCAGCAACTGAATCCTAAGTGTGTGTGTGTGTGTGTGTGTGTGTGTGTGTGACCTTTGGGCTACATGCTGATGCTGATACGGAACCTGCATTTAGGATGCGAGTCTTCCACCGGTCCGCTGGCAGTTTCTGGAGGATCTGCATAACGTCCAGGTTAGATGCTTCAGGTTGACACGGCGACCCGTCAACTTTGACGATCAAAAGATGAAGGTGGCTGTCCCAGACATTTAAGCTCCTGTGTTTCCATTGAGCAACGATCCAAAGTTAGTGGAGAGAAAAGCAACAAAGAAATGCATTAAGGTTCGAATCCCAATGTTGACTTAAAGAATGAAGTAATGATGTTTTGGACACAAGGGCCTTTTTGAAGACAGACCCACCAGAAATGACTCAGTGATATAGAGTCCTAATCTAAGAATTATCCACCATAGGCCGCCATTAGAAATGGCCCATCATCAGCCATGTCCTGAGGGACACAAGAGCCTACCCGCTGTCTCTGAAAACCACAGCAGGTCAACTGCTTCATTTATCCCCATTAATGAATAAGCTATCAAATGCATTCAAATCATAATTAGAGAATTAGTGATCTCAACAAGGTTAATTAAGCAGCTGCTCCTAGAGAATAAATGGAATTCCTTGATTCAGGTGTATACTGTATGTATTTCAGCATTGCCCGTATATATCGCAGCATAATAGGATTTCTGTTAGTTTTTCTAAACCAACCTGCTCTGATAGTCTGTGTGTACTGACTGCAGTCGGCAAAAAATCTTAACAGGTTCCTTCCAAGATCACAAATGTCTTGTCATACCAGATACTATGCTACACTCTTGACATTTTAGCTTGCAGACCACAGAAGCTACTATATCCAAAATACGCGCATATTAATTTTATTTTAGGTGTCTAAAATACATTTGGATGTTTCCCCCTGTCTACAGCAGTACACTACTTTTCTTACCTGCCGGTACTCCTGTCTGTACTCCTGTCTGCTTCTCCAAACTGGAGGCGTGAAGATCTGGATCATCTGGATCTCCTCCATGTGTTGAAGATGAGCAGCTGTGTCTCTATCCGTTTGTCTCAGTGGAAAAAAAGTAGTCCTCTCCCATAATGGTGCATCTCTATCCAAAGGTTGTTTGGTTATGGCTAAAGACACAGAGATTGTGATGAATGCTGTCATGTCACCAGAACACGGAACATTCTAAACGGAATCTGCATTACCTCATGGAACCTTCCGACCTCACTGACGTCACTGATCCTCCTGTCAATGTACACAACGACAATACAGGCTTATTAAATCATCAACATGAATGACAGTACTCTTTGAAACATTAATAACCAGAGTGCAGAACAACAACAGCAGTGTTCTGCAGAATACAAGGCTGATGCTTCACTCAACTCAACTTTTTCAGAAATGTATTTGTTAATATAGTAATTAATTTCTGATTTTAGGAGTTATTAATGATATGCTCATTGATATTGATTAAAATACATATAAAATACATTTAATATATTTGTGCAACTGTTGCACCCCCTGCAAAAGGGGGATAAATAATCACGAGAGTGATATTATGTTTTTCCTCAGTGAGAACTTTACTGCAAATCAGTTTGTACAAGAATACAATCATTGACACAGGAAGAGATTTACAGGAGAGTAGAGAGTACATACGCTATTTATGATAAACACTATTCAAGTATTACTTGAGATATTTCCCTGAGCACAAACTAGCTTACATTCAGTACTGTTAAAACTCTCTTAAAATGCATAAAACATATTATACAGATAAAACAAATAAAATATTACTACTAAATATTACCGTGTGTGTACATGTGAATTCACAAAAAGGTGGCAGTAGACGCAGCTACTATCACACCGTCAACACGCGGGAACTCACGTAAGTTCCACACACTACAGTACTCTCGGTAAAACTTAGCTCTAAAGTACCCAAAAATGTAACAACATTCTCTTAAATCGTATTACATGTTAGCCGATTCATACAGACATGTTAACACTGTTTAAAATCCACAACATACCTGCAAAAGGGGGATAAATAATCACGAGAGTGATATGTTTTTCCTCAGTGAGAACTTTACTGCAATGAGGAAAAGATCGCGGTGTCCCCGGGATATGTGGGTGGAGACCAAAACAATCGATCTGAAGACTCAAGATCAAGACCACTATGTAGATCACAGTTTAACACTACGTTTCTCAAACTACACAATTCAGAACAAAGCAAACGATGCAAGAAACACAATCTTATTATTTCAACCACGTATTCATGTGTGATGAGTTTTAACTCGTGGTTTCAGTAAATCGTCAAGTTATCTATGAATGATCCTCTCAATCACATCACATTCAACACAATAGGCCATGAAATTACTATTTTCCTTAACTTATAAAAATGCATGTTTTCCAACTTGTCACACTCTCTCCTACAAAATAAATGTCGTCCCGACATTAACTCAGACATTTGTCTGCAATTAAACAGTCTCTTATGAACTTGACACTGAAGATCCTCTTCTGTAAGCTGGTGCTTGAACAAAGGTCAAGGGTCACTGCTCAAATACAGTCCATATTCAGTTTGTGTTTGTTAACTGTCCATTATTACCAGTACATACATTGTCCTCGAAAACAGTCAACTAGAAGTCCATGGTTCTAGCCAATGTTTCTTCTGTAGGCTCACTTTTTCTAGAGTACATACATACAAGGTGACTGAAAGTAGTATGGCTGTAGGGGTGGCAACCATGGGACCAGTCCTGGTACGGGGTAGAAAGGTAACAGCTGTGGTGTTGACTGGATGTTGTAGCATGAAGGGATACCAAGCTGATCATAGGTGATGCGTCTTGGCGGATATCTCTCTCTTTGTGGCAGCTGGTAGGCCGGCTCTACAGGTTCAGCAGCAGCACTTGATGATGGAGAGGTATCTGGTGAGCGATCATCAGGCAGATTTCCAGCAGGTAAGTTTATCTCCTCATCAGGCAAGTTTTCAACAGGTGTGCTGGCCTCATCCAGCTGATCTCCATCAGGAGGCTGTGCTGGCGTGGCAACAGGGACTGTCACTCCAACTCTCTGTTCCACTGACGGGGGCCCATGTTCAGGCTCCATCTCTGGTTCAACAGGCAACGTGGAAACCTGAAATGGCTCATAGTGAAGGTCATATTCATCTCCACTGTCTTCATCAGACTCTTGAAGCTGTAATGCAGGCTGGTGTCTTTTTTTCTGGTTGCTTTTGTCATTTTTGGTCACTTCTGGTTGTGTCTCAAAAGGTAGGTGGTCACAGGACATGAGCAAATTTCTGTGCAGGACCCTGGAGCGTCCCTTACCCCTTTCTGGTCTTACTTCATAAATCGGCAGGTCAGACCCCATTTGTCTCACTACTGTGTGAACTGTGTCTTCCCAATAGTCACGGAGTTTTCCTGGTCCTCCTCTTGGCGTCAGGTTTCTGATCAGAACCCGCTCACCAGGCTGTAGCACTGAACTCCTAACTTTTGTGTCATAATGCTTTTTACTCCTTTCAGCAGCTTTTTGAGCATTCTCATTTGCAATGGCATATGCTTCCTCCATACCTCTTTTCCACCTCTCCACATAGTCACGCTGGTCACTGGAACCTGACTCTGTGTACAGTCCAAACAGCAAGTCAACTGGAAGCCTAGGTGATCTCCCAAACAGAAGGTAGAATGGTGAATAACCTGTCACATCACATCGGGTACAGTTGTAGGCATACACCAGTTTGTTTAGAGACTCCTTCCAGTTTGATTTCTGTGTTTCAGTCAGTGTCTTAAGCATCTGCAACAAAGTCCTGTTCATACACTCAACTTTACCATTTCCCATCGGGTGATAGGGTGTTGTCCTAGACCCGGCCATGCCACTGAGTTTTTTTAACTGAGTGAACAACTGATTTTCAAATTCTCTCCCTTGGTCATGGTGGATGCAAGAGGGGAACCCAAACTTCAGAGAAAAGTCGTTGAAGATGAGATTTGCAGCAGTTTTTCCTGACTTTGACGTGGTGGCATATGCTTGAACAAAACATGTGAAATGGTCCACAATCACAAGGATGTACTCATATCCACCTTTGCATCGGTCGAGATGTAGGAAATCAATACATACCAGTTCAAAGGGCTGTGTTGTCACAATATTTGTCAGGGGAGCTCTTGTTTCATGGCATGGCTTTTTCTGCTTGAGACAGGTGCATGCTTTAGTCACATAGTGTTCAATGTCAGATTGCATATATGGCCAGAAAAAGTGGTCTCGTACAAGAGATACTGTGCGATCTGCACCTTGGTGTCCCATGTTATTGTGCAGCTCTTCCAGCACCTTTCCTTTGTACTGGTCTGGTAGGACCAACTGCCTACGGCCTGTGGTAGTCCTGTACAAAACACCATCACTGTCAATTGTCAATTTGTCCCATTCTCTGAACAGGCATTTTGTTTTTGGACTGAATGTCTTTAGCTGTTTAACTGGCGGTCTGGAACCTGACAGTTTGCAGTCTAGCAATGGACTGATGTACGGATCTGATTGTTGTGCCTCTCTTAACTGATCTTCTGGAATGGGGCTGACTGATGCTGTGGCTGACTCATCTGCAACTGAGACCGACATGGATGCAGCGGAAAATGACAACATTTCAGGAGACTTTGCTTGTACCTCAACTGCTTGGATCGTGGCAGTGATGGTGTCGGGTGGCAGCTCCTTAGAACATTCTCTCATCAATGACTCTGCATCCAGTGGCATCCTTGACTAAGCATCTGCGTCAATGTTCTCTTTCCCTGGCCTGTACTTTATTGTAAAGTGGAAATCAGCCAACTCTGCAACCCACCTGGTTGCGTTCAGTTTTGCAGTGGACAGGAAGTATGTGAGCGGGTTGTTATCACTATACACAATGAAGGTTGGAGCATAATACAAACAATCACGGAATTTGTCAGTGATTGCCCATTTTAAAGCTAGAAATTCTAACTTGCCTGCATGGTAGTGATAGTTCTTCTCAGCTGCTGTTAATGAGCGGGAGCCATAGGCAATGACTCTCAGCTTGCCATCTTGTTTTTGATACAGTACTGCTCCCAAGCCTTGGTGTGACGCATCTGTGTGTACAACGAATGGCTGAGTGAAATCAGGGAAGCCCAACACTGGTGGGTGGAGCAAACAGTCAATTAGTTGTTCAAGTGCCAGTTGGTGCTGATCAGTCCATGTGATTGGCTTCTTAGAGGGCACGACATGACTCACTTTCTTTGTTTTTGATTTTGTTGTTTTGTCAGGGACCTTGTTGGGGTCTGTTTTCAGGAGGTCATACAGACAGCTCGCTTTCCTGGAGAAATCTTTGATGTATTGTCTGTAGTAGGTGAGTAGACCAAGCATTTTTCTGAGCTGACCCACATTCTGCGGCCTGATGTCTTTCAACGCCCTGACTGCTTCAAAATCAGCTGGATCAACTTTGCTGCCCTCCGCAGACATTATTCTTCCCAAATAACGGACCTCAGGTTTTAAGAGATCACACTTACTTGGTTTGAGTTTGATGCCATACTCCCTGAGGCGATTCAGCACTTTTCGCACATCATCCACATGACTTTCAAAGGTCTTACTGAAAACTAGTGGTGTAACGGATCACGGGTCGATCCGTGATCCGTTCGGATCACCCCTCACGGTTCGGATCACCCCTCACGGTTCGGATCACTCGTGAACCGCGGATCAATTGAGTATTCTTTTTTTTTTTTTTTTTACAGTGTAATCATCATAGTGTGTAATAAAGTTGTACTGCTGCTGTTACTTTTCAAGTAACAAGTCCCCGAATATCAATGCAAAGTGTCAGTGAACAGATATAAAGCAGTAGTGTGTTCACGTCAACGGAGCAGGTTAAAAGCATTTAACGGCGAAAGTCACGGCGAGCGGAGGAACTTGAGAAGCTCCCGGCGTCATTTAAGTCGCAAGTTTGGGAGCATTTTGTCTTCCCTGTAAAGTATAATGACGGATAAGGGTGGTGGACAAAACCGTTACGGTATGTAGGCGTTATTTAAAGAGAAAGACATACGACAAGGAAAAGACTGTGACCGCTTTCACCACGGCGGAGTGATTCATAGTCCGGTGCTGCAGACACGCCCCCTCTGTGAGAGTCACACACACACACACACCTGGTGCAGGTGCTGACAGAAGTATCAGAGTGGAAGCTAGACAGGCCCAATAGTAACAGTCACTACAGAAAGGTCTACCCTCTCCCCAGACAATGGAGATATTCTCATCTTTTTGAAAATAATGTCACAGTAATGGTAAACATTATTGTGTATTTGAATGACATAACCTGACAGGAAGTAAACACAGACCCAAGTTGTTGCCGAGCAGTTCAGTTCAGTTGAAACAGTGTAAGCTAGCTCACTGGCTGTTTCTTTCTTTCAATATTGTTCAAAGGACGAGGGTCTCAACTTGGACAACTTCAAATTGGACATCTTCAATATTTTAGTTTTCATGTAAGACTATAGCCCAAAGTTCTTTGCTTTAAGTGTTCTTGAAGTTCTTTAATTAATAAATGGAAAGCAAAGTTATATTTGTCTCCTCCCCTTTACTTTGTTGATCCGAAAAATGATCCGAACCGTGACTCAAGAACCGTGATCCGAACCGAACCGTGAGGTTTGTGATCCGTTGCACCCCTACTGAAAACCAGTGTGTCGTCCAGATAAGGGATGCAGATGTTATCCCGGAGCCCTTGCAAACATTCCTCCATACAACGTTGGAAGGCAGCAGGGGCATTCATGAGGCCAAAAGGAATGCGTATCCACTCATAAAGTCCCCACGGTGTAACAAAAGCTGTCACTGGTCTGCTCTCTTCCGAGATAAATCCCTGGTGATAAGCTTTTCCCTGGTCTAAGAGGGAGAACCAGGAATTTCCACCTAAACTGTCCTATGATGTCTTGGACCCGAGGGATAGGTTGGCAGTCGGGATGTGTCTTCCTGTTCAGATCTCTATAGTCTATACACAACCGGAGGGTGCCATCCTTTTTTCTAACACACACGACAGGTGAGGAGTATGAAGAATTAGACTTTCTCACCCAACCCTGTGCTATTAGATCATGGAGGTAACCCTTCATCTCCTGGTACAGGGGTTTTGGCACTGATATGTACCTGCGTTTGACTGGCTCAGGGTCTTTGAGAGAGATGATCATTTGCAACCTTTCAATGCAGCCGATATCATTGTCTGATCTTGAAAAGGAATGACACTCTTCTCTAAGCATCTGTCTCACTACCTGTCTCTGACCTTCATCCAGGTGACCTAAGTCTACGGGTGGATCCCACTTTACAGGAGGTTTGGGTGCTAGTGTGATTCACTGTCGCTGGTGTTGTAACTTTTTCAAAGGTCTGGGCAGGCATCACAGTTAGAATGGTTTGTACTGTTCCAATTACAGTACGCCCTAGCAAAACAATGTCATGATCAGTTGGGTTAGCGACATCAATTATGATGACTGGTAAAACACCTTTCCTGACTCTGACTAGTGTGTCATAGAACTCAAGACCATCTGGCCACCCAGGGTTCAGGTCTGGCTGAAATAGCATGGTCATGTCTTCCTTGAAAGGCTGGACAGCTACACGACACTCAATCTGAATGCTACTGTGTTTTGGCACTGTAACCATCTCTTTCTTTGTTTTCACTGTATACTCGTCTATCTGCTCTACACTCACAGCCTGTATAAAAGCTCTCACCTTATTTCTTTTGAGACTTGGGAAAGCTTTGCTCACAGCACTGTACTGTTTGGTCTTCTCAGTCTTTGCCAGTATGTGTTCAACAACATTGAAACCTATGATGGGATGGGACAGGTGACAGCCTTTCATCACAAGCACGGGAACGATCAGTTCTTTTGTTTGGTCAGTTTCAGAGGCTAGCCGGAAAGTTGTCTCAATCCATCCCAGGTAAAGCATTTCAATTCCATTTGCAGCAGTCAATGTTAATCCATCAGGTGTGTCAAGAATTTCTGAAACATCTCTCAGTCTTATATCTGGTAAGTATTCAGTTTTCCATCTTTCATCAATGATCGATACCTGAGAGCCTGTGTCCCATAAAGGTTGGAGCTGGTGACCGTTCAGGTAACATTCAACAAGACACCGCCTGCCAACTAGTGAGGTGACTTTGTGGGGGTGGCCAACTGGAGCAAGGGGTGGCAAATAGTGGGCACTATTGTCTTTGCAGGGAGGCTTTTCACTTTTAGTCGTCGGGTGAGTGCATTTTATCCTATGTTCAGTCCAATGTTGTTTTTGACATGCAATGGAACAATACAGTGTCTCTTTACAGGATGAGCACTGTTTCAGCATCTTTGGTGAACTCACACTGCCACAATTTGCACATTTCTGGGACATTTCATTGGCTATGGTTAACACTCGTCCCGCAGGTAACCATTTCCCGTTTAAAGGGGCCTCTCTTGATGGTCTGACTCTTCTAGTTTTACATCCAGCTTGAAAATGTTCTCCACTCCCACAGCGGTAGCAATGCATGCAACGTTCTTCTGATCCAGTCTGCTGGCAGACAAAACACCTCCTTGGAACATAAGCAGGGCCGTTGGTGTACCGGTGAGGTGCATGCTGGGGGTGAGTTGGATTTTGTGTTTTGGGCTGGCTGTGGCTGCTATGATACTGCTGTTGTGAAATATGGGCCTGGGGGTCCCTATCTGGCCTTCTAGCTAAAGGTGGGGCATAGGGTTGTGACTGGAACATAGGCTGCTGCAATGTCTCTTTAATCTGAGCTATTTCTGCACTGAGGCCTTTAAGAGAAGCAACACCTGTCTTAAGTTCTGCTAACTCTGTTAACAACTCAGGGGGCACTTTTGCTTTAGCTTCCTTCACAGGGCATTTTGCAGATGGCGGGTCTTCTGACTGGACTACGCTTACACTTGTAGCTGGCTGTGGGGTGCTGAACCTCTTCTTGTTTCTTCTTTCAGTCTCATTGGCACAGGCAATGTTTAACCTCTCTAGAAAAAGCTCATCTGAGGTGTTAGTATCTAACAAGAGGGGCTGCATGTCTATCCTGATACTGTCATTCTGGAGACCAGTAAGTACTGTGTGTAAGCACATGCGCTGAACTAGAGCTGGGTCATACTTAAGATCAAGACCACTATGTAGATCACAGTTTAACACTACATTTCTCAAACTACACAATTCAGAACAAAGCAAACGATGCAAGAAACACAATCTTATTATTTCAACCACGTATTCATGTGTGATGAGTTTTAACTCGTGGTTTCAGTAAATCGTCAAGTTATCTATGAATGATCCTCTCAATCACATCACATTCAACACAATAGGCCATGAAATTACTATTTTCCTTAACTTATAAAAATGCATGTTTTCCAACGTGTCACACAACATTTCAAATGTTTTCATCCTTCCCCCATGCATTCCATCGATCTTCCAAAGCTTGTGTGCTGAGGAGTCTTTAACAATAACATACTGTGTCGCTAGCACAGAATGTCATGACGTCTCATATCATAGTAATGATAAAATCTCTTCCCTGATAATAAGCAGGAAAAATGCATGAGCAAGGAGTCCTGCACTGTGTTTAGAGTCCTAATTTGGTGAATCCCACACCATGTTTTGCGCTGAATGCCGGATATAGAGCTTTGGTAAAGTGGGGACTTCTTTGTCAAGGGAACAGCCGTGTTTGTCAAATGTCGCCGGACTGGAAGCACTTATGAGGCCTCCGCGGGCTGTCTCCTTTATTATCCGTGAATCAAAAGTGTCCCAGATCCTCACAGCGCATGCTCTCTGAGGTTTGATAAAAGCCAGCAAGTGTCCGAAAAACCCCTGAGCTGACAGAGTGCTGTACAAAGATTCACTGTGGGATCCTGTTACACGAGACAAGAGATGAGGGAGATAGATTTAGACACACACACACACAGACACGACAATTTAACAAACACGATTTTGAAAGCAGGATGAGCGACCACAGGAGTTTAACACTTGAGGATAATTTAGAAACTTTGAATGCAGAACATACCTCCTTACAATGTTCTTCTCCATCATTTCACTGGCCACAAAGATGCCCACCCACAATCAGACTGCAACCCACCCCCTCCTCCTGTGTCAGCATATGTGTCTGTGTGTGTGTGTGTTCCAAAATAAAAGCCCTGACGTTGGTCTGCGCCCGCTGTCCTCCACAGCTGGAAGTGTGATTTGCTCGGCGTCAATCTCAACAACACACACACACACACACACACACACACACACCTCCATCCTGCACAGGAAATTACATTTCCCACTCACTCGACGGATAGAGAGGTGTGTGTGTGTGTGGGTGCGTGCATGTGTGTGTCCTCGCAAATGCTCACCTGTCTGTGTCTGTGCACATGCATGTGTTTGTATGTGTGTGTGTGTGTGTGTGTGTGCACGTGAGCCTGCCAAATGGGCTTTCACTGTGTGTGACATGAGGGGGGAGGGGCGGAGGGAGGTTCTGAGTAGAAACAGAGCTTCCAATGTTTCATATTACACTCCCCAGCTTGAAAAAAAGAGAAGAAGAAGAAGAGGAGGAGGAAACCTGGCACTTCTTTTCTTCAGAGGCATTTAACAGGGAGTTTATGGAGGCTGCAGTCGTGGAAAATGAAGATCTCCTCTGTGGTCTTCGCTCTCCTGACTCGAGCACTGCTTGGAGGTAGGAAAAGTTTATTTTGCTTCATACCAAAGTGGATGTGGTGGAGACAAAATGTTTTTCAGAGAACATCTGAGAATCAGAGAGGACATTGGGGTGATGGGTGAGGAGATGAAGAACACTAGATAAGAAAGTCTGTTAACTGAAAGTTCTTTGTGCTAGAACAAACATAGTACCAAGAGAGACTGCAGGGTAATGTTTGCATGAAAATAACACATTTATAAAAGTTGCGTCTGTTTGCAGAGATGAGAGGAAGTTCCACAAGTGAAAATTGGTGCTTTTTGAAGTGGAACAAAGCTTTTTGTTTCACTTGTACATTCAATTTATGGTGATTTCAGTGATCCTATGTCAAAACAGCTGATTTGATTGAACAGTTTGAGAGTTCAAAGTCAACATGGATTACCGAGACAACACTCTTCAGCCACTCAGCTATGTTTTTCTTGTTTAGTTCTGTCACTCAAAACCTAAATGAAAGACAAAACTTTTCAATTATGTTTTGAGCTGAAAGCATCTGAGCTGTGTGACAGTAAATTGTTTGTGTGTTGTGGAAACAGGTTATTATTATTACAAATTGCTCAAGGTTGGGAAAAATGTATAGTGATATATGGTCATGCAACAGATGCTGCGGTAAAGTTTGTTCCTCAATATTCATCGGACGTATGTCGTCACATGCGGAAAAAAAGAAAACACGTATGTCAGCGTGATGAGAAGCAGACTGTTGAGCAACAACAACCTCATTCGAGATATGGACTGTATGGATTTACGATATGACATAAAGATTTTATTTCTTAAAAAGAAACGTTCACTACAAATGTTGGGGTGATTGTTATTATTTCATGCTGCTTTTACAAGTCAGTCAGTCAGGCTTTAGAGACGTTTAATGCATACCGTGTTTAATGCAAAGTACTTCTTTTATTATAGGGAACATTTCAAACAAGCTGAAGCTTCAATTAAATTTTTCCCCTCACATTTGACACAGATTTGACACCATCTAGAAACTGGTCTGAACTGCATGATTATATGGTGAATCCCAAACTGAATCCCATGACAGGATGATAACATTCAATATTTACCAGCTGCAAAAGCAACGCTGGTATAGTTTTCGACTTGTGTGACTGTGTGTGAGTCATCATGGCAAAATGTGTCCGGGAGACATCTAGTGTGTTGGGACCTACTACAGAGATGGTTTTGAGTAGTATGCCAGGGGTTTATATGTCAGTCTGTGGACAGATTTTGTCACCGTTATAGCACTGCAACAGTGCAAAATGCAGTTGACTTTATAGGTGTGTAGTTGAGATCAAAATTATGGTTTGATGTTCGAAGATGGGCGCGGCCTGACCAAGAGGGGCGTAGGGCCCGTTGGCCCCCCACTTTATGCCACTGGTCCAATTTGGCGTCAGGTTCCCACCACAAGATGTTCTCTAGTTTGTAATTTGCCACTTATTAGATTCGGTTAATGGAATCAAGTTCAAAGTTCGAATAATCCCATTTCAATGACAGAACTTGCCATTTGTTCTTGAGGCTTGAAAGGATGAGCTAAATGAATGTATCACTGTTCACTAAATGTCTCAAATGAAGACAGTTAAGAAGCTGTTATTTTATTACCAAACCTGGACATATTGATTCTACTGTTTTGGGATTTAAATTCTCAGTTAAGTCAATGGGGTTTAACACTCAAACAACTAAATAACAATGCAACAAAGTCAATAAAGTATTCAGTTTCAGTTTCAGTACTTGGTTTGACACGGTGTTCTTTTTTTACAGTGTAGCCAACACTCTGTGGCATAGACACAACAATTGATAGACAGAAAACAGCTGAATGTGTTTAAAGTCAAAATCAAAGGGTTGATGTAACCAATATGCAGTCAAAACAAGAGAGGAGCATGGCCTCACATGTGTTTGGTTAAGACATAACCTGCTTCCACTTCTCTGACATCTTTTTCAGTTTATAAGGGATTTGTAGTATCAGGTATGGGATGGATGATATATAAAAGAGATCACCAGTCATCCAACAAATCCAGACATCTTAATATTACGTACTACAAATGGTTCTAAAATGACTTGTGTAATTCTTCTCCAGATGTGTGTTTGGCCATCAACGTCACCATCACCCCTTCCCCCTTCACGGTGGCCCAGGAGGGTCAAAATGTCACACTCTCCTGCGTTGTGTCCCAGCGGCGCCGCAACGCTGCTTTGCCAGTGGTGAAATGGACCTTCCTGCCAGAGGGCACGGACCGGCCGGAGGACGAACTCCTCATCGCCCGCGTCAACATGAGGAAGGCCCGTTTCTATGGCAACTACACCAAGAGTTTCCCGTGGCCCAAACTGAAGCTGACGGTGGTGAAGCAGGGGAAGATTTTTGACCTGGTCATCTTGAATGTGTCCGAGGGGGACCGGGGGCTCTACATGTGCCGGGTGCAGGAGTTTAGAAAGCACCAGGACCGCTGGAAGGCCTCATCCAACCGCACCGCCGCTACAGAGCTCAGAGGTAAGGGCGGAACTTACTGTTCTAGTTTTTCCTGGCCTTTTCTTATCACTGGAAGACTCAACAAGCAACCAGTCTGTCAGCATCACACTGTTTAACATTTGTTGAGTTGCAAAAGTGTACACCTTTACACCTTTGTAAATGGAAAAATAGTGCATACAGAGTTTCAGAAACGAATGCCCTACCCAAAGCTTTTTTTTGAAACAGGGAATGACAGGTACCTTAGTTTGTAGTTTGCTTCTTCACAGAGCGCAAAATGCATGGTCAGCTTCATGTCAGTTATAATAGATCCCAACATCAGACAAAAATATCAAATCTTGGTGGTTCAGACCAATGGATGAACAGGACAGAGTACTCAAAATCACGCAAACCAACCACTGCCGCTCACCAGTTTGACCAAAAATCTCATTAATAAATGATACACAAGTTGTATGATGTGTCACTTTACTTGAGGAAACACAAAAATAGGAAATAATACATATTTGTATGGACATAATGAAGACATATTCGAGTGGGAATCCCTGCCTTGTGTTACTGAATCGCCTCTTAAACTATTAGGACACTGTTTCCCAACCTTGGAGTCGCAACCTTAGATAGGGTTTTCCAATATACAAATTATACATTCGA
Organism: Leptoclinus maculatus; assembly: GCA_032191485.1. Lineage (NCBI taxonomy): Eukaryota > Metazoa > Chordata > Actinopteri > Perciformes > Stichaeidae > Leptoclinus > Leptoclinus maculatus. The sequence goes on from JAVDOI010000015.1 coordinate 13,700,485, forward strand.
ATTTTAGACAGGGTGAGTTTAAACAAATATCAGTGTCGACTGTGCTCAAGGACTGTAGCATAGACGTCAAGATTCCTGTCTTTCATTTGAAAAGTATCAATAACCTCTGGCAGTGGGCTTCTCCAATTCACCCTTGGTAGATGAAACCAGTAGCTGTAGCCCAGTTTCTCCCAGAATGACATCACTGCTTTTGATGGTGCAGGGCGGTGACTTAACAGCTATTTCTGAAACCACAACAGAAGCAATGAGAAAATGCTGTTTTGTTAATACTGAAGCCGCAAAACCTTTCACACAGATGCCAGGTTCGTCTGCAGATATCTTCCACGGCCAGCAACAGAAAGCTATTGAGCAGTTTCCAGCTGTGTTTGAGGCGTTTCTGATTGGATGCCCTTTTAACTCTCTTTTAAGGTCATTTAGAACTCAAAATGATAGAATATGACTGGATCTGAAGAAGAGGGAAGCTCTTTGTGCCACCTCTCTCAAAATATCAGTTTAAAGCAAATTGGGCGATGTTTATAGGCTTGCTGACCTAAAGAAGAGCCCCAAGTAAGCCAAACTTGTGATAACAATACACTGAAGATAGCAGAAAAAAACTATTTGTCTTAGGGGAGCAGTTCTGCATCTCCAGTAGTAGCACTTTCTTTAACCACTGGATGATGTTATCCTGCTGGCTGATGAGGCAGTGAAGTGGATTCAAGGAGCAAAAGCGCTGTCCTGTTTTTGATTTGGGAGGGGAAATGTCATTGGTCCGCAGATAAAAGGATCCTCCTTAGCAATGAGTTGCGGCTTTGACTGAGTAGATGATCTTGGAGAGTGAGCAAAGAGAATGTGAGGTTTCAATGCCACCGCTGGCACATGAGACGTTCACACAACGGAACGGATGACAAATCTACTGGTACCAGATACTGCCCAGAAATCCCGTCACTTTCATATAACCAGACACACTTTAAAAGCGATGAGAATTTTCCCTTCACGTAGCCTATGTCAAGCTTTCTCCCCTTCCAAAATGTGCACTTTGCAATGATAATAAGGGCAGGTTTACCACACAATTTTTTTAAGCAAAGGGTCCCCAATTTTAGATAGAGGTAGAGGTCGGCTGCACAAGAGCTGGTTGTCTTAAGTTAAAGCCATGCAAGCATCAATTGGGCAGCTGAAATGACGATTGTCGCTAGTAGATTAGCTGCATGATTTGGATGAAAACGTTATCTCAAACTGAAATTCTAGTGTTTCCTGCTGTCTCGTTCAAAATGAGAAGCTTGTAAAAGGGGTCTTAAATATGCATATGTATGATTTAGCTTGAAAAGATTGAAAAAAATGCAGAGCTGGTTATCTTAACCTAAATTCTGATAGCATCAAGGACTGGCTTCCACAAAGTGGGGAGTACTTGTAGTAGTTTTCCTGTCTGGGTTTTATAACGACTTGCTAACATTTGCAAACTAAGAGCAGGTAAACACAATGGTAAATTTATCCTTTACACTTTTGCTCTTGTGTTTGTGGGTTTTGAAAAGGCTGGAAACAAATAGAAATGCAAAGCCTGACAGACCAAATGTGCCTAGTTACAGTTGCTATTGATTAGACAATGACAATTCAGGAGAAGGGATTGGGCATTGACTTTAAAGATGGATGATATGACAGCTCCCCAAAATAATCTCGATAGCCCCCTGATGGCTGCAGTATGGGTCTTAAACCCCCCCTCCATTGTAACGAATGGGACATGGTCCTCACTAAACAATCCAACTACACATCAAATAATTCTTCCACAAAGACGGTTTCTGTCATTTAAGGTAGTTCTTATCACGCTGATGTATGTTCAAACTTGGTTTTTATGCAATAAAAAGTGTGTGTGACGTCATGATTGACAGCTGGGATTCTCTCTTACCAACAAACTGTGGCTGTGCTCGGCTGATAATTGACTTGAGGGGGTGTATGATCTCTAAACCGCGTTTCCAGCCTCCCGATCAGATTCTTTCAGCTCTAATATTGAGGATATTTTAGCTTCACCTCAATACAATGTGCGGAAGTGGGGGCAGATGTCTACATTTGTAAGTGGGATGTCCTCTTCTGTGTTTGCTTTTGTAGATGAAGTTTGGGTTTTTGTGAATGGTGATGCTAATTCTAATCCAGATTTGTTTCTAACTATTTGTAACTGACTGGAAATGTGTCACATTTATCCCAGAGACAACACCAAGCATTCATAACATAACATGTAGAAACCCTAATGGCTTGGTTGTAGGTTTGGTCAGTGCTGTGTCACATCAAAGATCAGCAGAAAGCAGTTGGAGAGGCATTTATGTCAAATTGGTTAAGTGTGTTTTAGTGGTTTATCTCAGGAATGAGTGCAGGACAAAGTTTAATTCTTGCAACAATCCAAAGACAGTTCATATTAGTGCCTACTGTCAGTGCTGAACAACATTAGACGCTGCTCACCACATTTTCCATGGAAGCGTTCCTACAGGCTGTGACTTTCGGGGTGTCCACGGCCAAGTCTGGGCCCGGGCAGACACGCAGTCCCTAACGAGAGCTGTTGACATTGGCCTAGACATGGAGTTTCCCTCCCAAATGTAGAACAGACAGAGTCCAGAGAGACTCAGCAGAATTGGAACACGAGACAGTTGTGAAGGTGAAGTTCTGATGTTTGTCTGCAGTGGCAGTCGAGTGGGCAGCTGTCTTCACTCTTAACCTCTCGTGGTCAAGGATGTGGAGAGCTATTTTAATCCAAGGAAGTGCAGTCCATTGTGGTTTCAGAGATATTAATAAAGAAGCCTACTGCGACATTTCTGAATGAATACTGCAATTATGACACGAATAGCAATGAATATAGAAAATAAAGCCACATCATTTTTTTTATTACACAATTGGGTTGAGAGAAAGCCCAAAATACCTCCCTTGTTTAGCAGGCTATTGAGAGTACTTTCAAACACAGCTTTGCAGCCTCTAGCAATTTGAACATTCTACTCATTAGTTTTTAGATCTACTTTTTTATTTACAACAGCAAAAGAACAAATTTAGAAACAAACTAGTTCTGAGTGACTCTACTCTGGAAAAGTTTATTCTAAATGGTCATGAATATAAGAATAAACTGTGGTAAACGGTGTCCTCTTGGAGCAGAAGGTAGACAGTTTTTGGTTGATAAGGGGTTGTAATATCCAGGTAAAAATCTGTTAAAGCTGCACTCGACCAATTTACTATTGTACCTCTATAAAGTTGGGGGAATTGTAAGAGACCGATTTACAAAAATAATGGTCAAAATCGAAGCACCACAGCCCGAGATATCCTGACTTTAAGTTTAGTGTGAGTTGCTGGATCCTACATTTCCCATAATGCAACTGAATAGTATCCTTTTTTAGGCCCTTCCTGTCTGGCAAATGCCCACATCTTTCAAACTTCATACCACCTGTCTGTCATGCAGGCTGTTATAAACCAGACCATTTAAATATGGAAAACAAAATGAACTCAAAGGTAAACTATTCAATGTTGTCACCATATGAATTAAGAGTTCCTAATACAAAACAATATCCAGAATCTAGATTGAGTAATTATTAAGGACTGGCCATCAACACTGGAAAACTTCACTGCTCTGCCCAGCGACCCAGCAGGCGGTGGTATTCCTTCCCAGTATCCACACCAACAGTTGACAGCTATGATAAACATCAGCTACACAGCTGAGGAGTTAAAGCCCCTCTGGGACCGTTGCTCCTGGTCCACACTTCACATTACAAACAGCAGATGACTGAGCCTTTATGTGCACAAATGTGTGCCTTTGCGACGTCAAAGTGTTGGAATTCCTGCGGTCGGATAACATTAGGTGACCAGGTGTTTCCACAATCTCACAAAAATCCCATTACTCTACTTACTACTGCTATAATAAACACATCCATAGAGGTCAGAGGGTTTCGGTAGAAAAACTGAAGGCAGAGCACAGTGTGGACACAGCCTCCTCTTGGCATAAACAAACCAAACTCGTGGGTATTTCCATAACACATGTGGGCGACTGCAAGTTAACAGGAGTGCTTCCGAGAGGTGCACGGCACATGTGTGGCATGGGTTTAAGTATAGCAAGAACATGGAACTCTGGGTATTGTATTGGCAGCCTCACAAGACAAAATCAGAAATATTGCAGTTCTTGGGTCACAAACATCGCTGTAGAGGTTTGTTTTTAAGAAGCCAACAAAAAAGGGCCTGTGTTAATCACTATAGTAGGGACACAGTGAGTAAAATGTACTGAATGATGCTAATTGTTAGAAGAAAAGATGCAAAGAGACAGCCGGAAGTTAAAGGGCGAACTATTCAAAGCTTTGTTAAGACACACAAGGTCGCTGTGTACTTACATTCGTCTCTAGTCATTTATAATACAGTAAATCAGAGCAGTGACTGACTCAGTCGATGGTGAAGACACAGAGGTTTATTCACTCCAGTCTGTGTATTGATGTTTACAGTATTGGGTTTGTTGGGGGACAAAAAAAGAGCCTCACATCTGAAACAGTCTGCAAATGAATGCAACTCTGTGGCTTGGACGAACAAAAAGTAGTGTGTTTGAATACTTCCACTGTAGTCCGATGTAGTCTTCAGCCATTCAAAGGTTGCTTTAAAAAGAAGCCATTTTCTATGTTGGGGGATAAAAGCCAGTTTAATGGCATACAGTACACCAGATTTATCCCATTTCTGATTAATCCAACATGCACAGCTGCCGCACTGACAGAGCTGCACAGAACCCGTGGCAAAAACACCACATAAATGTCAGAGATGTTATCGAGATGTACGCTGTGATTCATTTACTGCGAAAGAAGGGCAGGCCTTTGGATTAAATCCGCTGCCATTTCAAACAAGGGGGAGAAAGTCTGTTTAGTATTTCACTCAGAAACTGTGCAGCCCTACACCAATGCATCTGCTGTAGATGCTACAGATACTATTACCTACATACACTGGTGGTTTTAAGATTTTCATGGACAATGATGGTAATAGAAAAAAAAGGAACATTACAATGTTGACGGTGTCATATAGAATATGCCTTTCACATAAGCTTTGCCAAAAACAACTAAGCAATGTAGATCACTGATGAGTTACTGTAACATTCATCGGGCTAACACATATGAGAAACCGTATGACTTCTGTCTTCGATATTCTTAACAAAATGTAAAATTTGTGTTCAGAAAAAAAAGCTTTACAGTAAATGGCTTTTGCAGTTAAAGCTCCGGTTGGTAGCTTTAATAAAAATAACTTTTTGTCATGTTTGCTCAGACCGTCACTGACAGTGGCACATGCGACAGATAGCCTGTGAAAAAAATCAGGTTCCTCTGCCTCCTTTTGGCATTAAAACGATTTCACGGCCCCTGGAGGAAAATCCAACCAATCAGAGCCGAGGAGTCTTTAACGCAGCTGTCAATCACTGCTCGTGAAGCTCACGAACGATCAAACTGTCAAACTAGGCAGCGCTGATCAAATATGAATCAAGTTTATGTGACAGTTTTGCCCATTTCTCATCTCTCGTCTTTTCCTCTTCTTTTGTCCATGTCGTTGTGATTTATATATGTGATTGGTGGGGCTTGGCGAGTGAATCTGATATTCAGTGTTTTCACCTCACGTTTTCCTGTAAGCACAGGCTTTGATTTAGCACAGTCCTAAACCTTTTTTAAAAGACAAAACCTCTCATATTTTACAAAGTAAATATTTAGCAAAAGGTACGTAATAATCCACAACTCTTTTCTGATTGAGGCACATAGGGGCAGTGTAGGGTTACTGGTTTCACAGATGGAGACAGTCTAGAGAAAAGGATTAAGGAAAGTATTGAAACAAGGTGAAAATGTCAAGCACCTTGGTTTAAAAAACAACAACTGATAACTGAGAGCCAGTTCACAGCAGAGAGGGATCAAATTAGAGCTCCAAGGAAAATTCACCTCTTTGTCCAAAAGGCAGCGCTGCTTAGTGCATTTTATTTTCTGAACTGGCATTGTTGAACACAGCGCTCTGTGAACTGGTGAAAGAAGCGGTGTGCTGTCAGCAGTTTGGTATAAAGGTACCCTGTTATTGCTGGTAGAGACATTTAGTTTCAATGTTATCCTATAAGAAAATTAGTAGTTTGACCGGAGAGGTATTAGCATGATGCAGCATTTTGAAGAAACTGAACTGCAGGCTGTTTAACTAAACATCCCACATCTTGTGTGGTGTTTGAGACTTTTTAATTCATGGTTCGGATGTTCCGCACAGCTTCAGTCCAAAATGTTCAGTTAGGTTTTTAACTTTTAGTGTGCATCTACTTCCTTACATGTCAATTCCCCTATAACTAGCAGGAAATAGCTTCTCCTCCATTGCCATTTGCTTAAGTACTACTCCAGGAAATCAATCCCAAAAGGACCTGATTTGAAATACAGATATATGATATATGAATATAGAGTTGTTTTTTTTATAATCCTGAGGAAGCTTCTGGTTACTAGTTAGTTGAAAGACATAGTAGAGTTGTGCTTTAGTTTTTTAGAGCTTTAGGTATTGATACTCTTACTTTTGTACATAAAGACTAACGTAGGCTCAATGCATGCAGGGAGGATCCACGTAATAGCTCCTACAGTGCAGATATGTTTTGGAATCATCTGAAGCATGCTCATAGCAAGTTGGCCAGTCAGCCAGCGCGGCAAGTCTGCCTGTGGGAAAGTCTCCAGCCGGCATGGCGAGCCTGCCTGTCGTCAGCCTCTGGTGGTTTGGGGTATTTCAAGATGGCCCGGTGGGTGTCACTTCCGCTCATCAAGAGTACAGCGGCGTTAAGACTGCTGTGGTCACATGGGTCGGAGAAACGAGTGACTGCGTGAGGCGAGATTTCAGGTTGAGTTTGGGAAACATATTTTCTCAGCCACATAGCTGGGATTCTCATTACACAGCGTAAGGCTGCAATCGCATGCCTTTGATTCCCCACTGGTGCTCATCATTTATTTTTGGGGTGTATCGGTCATCTACTCTGCTGAAACGTCCAGTAACCCACGACCAAAAATGATATGGTGATGCTAAAACACTATTTAAATCAAATCCCTCAAACACAGATTATCCAGTCAATGCTTAACAATCACATTTTTGTGCCGCAACATCCACCGTTCGATTCCTGGGATCTTTGTTGCATTTCCGGATGCCCGGAGTTGTCCCCGTTTCAAGCTGGGTGTCCAGAGCCCCGACAGATATCTGTAAAACACTCAAATGTCCCGAATTTCCATATTCGCCACCAAATTGTCCCAGTTTTCACCACAATAATAACAATATAGTACTTTAAAATCTTTGTAAAATACTCTCCAACATAAATGCTGTGTTCTGCACACACTGCAAGAGTATATTTTTGGTCGCCCATTGTGGAAATGCCGATATCAAAGAACACAATTAGACGGCCAGATAGCAATATACAACAGCTGCTGGCAGCTTGTGCTTTTGCACCCTAAGAAATACCTACTGTGTTTTGTTTTTAAAGGTATCTGACAATCAATGAATATGTTATATGACACCAATGCAATCCGTCTTCAGCTGTCTTTTTTTTTCTCCAAGATAATACTTGTTAGCTGAATTTGACTTACTGCCATTGCAAACAGGGGAACTCAGTTTTCTCAATTTTAGAAAGCCTAATTTATGCCTGTATGAAATGGACTGGGATCTGAATGTTCCTGTCATGTTGTTGAGGTTACCAAAAGGAAAAAACAGATGTTTCCCCACAACAGTCTGTTCTGAAGGTGAGGGCGACGGTCAGCAAAGGTTAATGATGAAGCCTCTGGACTGTGATTCAAAAACACCAGCGAGCAGGGAGGAGTCCAGTCTTGGCCCGTTGTCTTCCTACAATTAGCTTTATTTAAACTCTAGCCAGCGTGCAATCAGGCGGCGGGGACGCCACAGTGATGACAGTGGACTTAACATGTTTCTCCTCTCTCTCTCACTCTCTTTCTTTCTCCATGTAGTGCATGTCCTACCGGCCACAAAGGCCAAAGAAAGCTTGTGGAGTTTGTTTGAAGGTAAGATGTTATATGTTTAACGCATGTGTGCATGTAGGTGTGTGTGTGTGTGTGTGTGTGTGTGTGCGTGTGTTTGTGGTGGACTCGCACTGTCCTTGGCAGGCAAAAAATAGCCCAAACCAAAGGATATAGCACAGTGCCTTAAATAGCTCAGCAAAACATGTTATTTTTTTTCATTGTATAGTGGAGCAGTAGACGTGAGGCTGATGTGTGTGTGTACATGTTTTTGTTTTTCAGATGTGTATCTGTGTGCAGTGCTGATCTGCTCAGTGGGTTTGCTGTGTATGTGCATGTTCACGGTGACAGTGACCTGCCAGTACATACAGAGGAAGCAGAGGTTAAAAGGTAAGCAGCAACATCAAGATAACTCTCCCCTGACCTTTGACCGTGACCCTGTTTCTTAACTCAATTTTGCATTTAGAAGTTTGCTTTGGCACAGTAACCTTTATCTCCATACCTGTTATTATGTTTCTAAATGTGTTGTATCTCTGCAGATAATTACCTTTTGGTCAAAAGCCCTCAGAACAGGTAAGATTTTCAGGGTGACAACATTCTCACAGATTGCCATAAAAGCAAACGAACACTCGGGTCTTCTTAACTGCACTGAAACTCTGATAATCGGGTCTCATTCCAGCTCAGGAGAGACAGTCACCAGTGTGGTCAATGTGTCTCCCGCTCTGCCTAAGAAGGAGAGGAGGTACAGGAAGAAAAGGAGCAGAGACTACCAAGAGGAGATACCACCAGAGATACCAGCAAAAGGTAAATATGAGTCTCTGGGTGCATTCACACCTACAGTTTTGTCATAGGTAGCTCAAAGTAGCTCCTTTATTGTACATCCTTTCGAATCTTTGCAGGATTAAATACTCCTTGTAAGTCACCAGCAGAAATAGCTGAGCATGAGCATCAGTCCACACTGAGGTTTACTCTCTTGGTTCATTTCGTTCCGCTTTGCTTTCCAAACATGAATATGTGCTGGCATTCGAGGTCAACATCCTCCCCTTCCACATATAACCTCTTGAGTTATGGGGCAGCATGTGGAATGGAATTCATCCTTTTTTTCACTGGAAGCAAAAAACACAAAACATTTTGAAAGTTATTTTGAGTTAAGTACCATCGTAATGGTCGACACGATGTGGTAGAGCGCTCAAATCCCTGAAGTTTAAAGCGTTCTGTGCTGACCTTGTTTTGTGCAACTGATGTTACTTTTTAAAATAATATGAATTGATGTTTTTTTGGACACTCTTTCAAACAACCAGTACACAACTTTGACATAATATCACAGTGTAAAGTCATTATGGGGAATGTGGTAGCAAACAATTGCCTGATTCCACATCCAGTATAAGCCAAGCGACCAGTGTTGAAGTACTCAACATCGGGGTCTCGAGACCGGTCTGAAGACCACTTTTTAAAGGTCTCTGTTTGGGTACTTATTAGCATGCAAAGCTCAGTAATCAACATGTGATATCCTGTTTGTTTAATCAGTACAAAAACCTGTGTAAAAATGTCGATCCAGGAACTGGAGAAATAGTCTGGCACATTCCAAACACTTTGGAAAAACTTTGTTTTTTACACTTTTCTTTGTACGGATGAAACAAACAAGATATAACATATTAGTTAGTGAGCTTTGGAGGGGCTGTAGGGGGATTTTGTTACTGCTGGACAAGCACTAAGCTACCACTGTTCCTTCTACACAAGCGTGCCGTTAATCTTCACATCTAGCCTGCAGGAAGAAAGTTAATACATTTATTCCCCAAAGTGCCAAATTATTCCCTTAAATTGCTTTAAAACCAAAGAAATAAGATGAAAAGTGCTAATAGGCTGTAGGGCTGAGAGGGGCAACAGGTCCAGGTGATAATTCTTTGTGGGTTCATCACTAGAGGCGACCCCTCTAACATTACACATAGTTATTTGATCCATGATTAATATGAAAAAACAGACTAGTGCAGCTTTAAGCCAAATGTTGACTGGTTCTTGTGCATTATTCAGAGCTGCACTAAACAATACGTGAACGGGACCGCACGTCAAGTTCGTGGTTATGGATTGAGAGATCTGGCTCTTGTTGGAGGCATAAATATATACACATTATATTTGCTAAACAGATCTCTGCAAAACCATTGACCTTTGGTTTGTCCCTGCAGCACCCATTGGAGACAAAACACGGAAACCCAAACTTTTAAAACCACAACCAAGGAAAGTAGTGTTGGTGAGTTCTATGCATGACCTTTTCATACATTGTGTACTTGATCCTCGTTCTTTATTGTAGCCAAATAATCAGGAATCTACCAGTAATCACTTTCGCCTGTTTTAAACACATGCATTGGTAGCTTTTGCCTAAAACTAACCATACCAAGCAAGGCATTCATAGTGACAGGCTAGTGTTTCCGTGCCAAATATACTGAAGCGCAACCAGCATGTGAAAGTACCAGAAAATGTCATAAACTGTGCCACATAACCCAGGTTTAATTTGGTTTGAATTGTCACTGGAATGAAGTAACTTTGTGGCAACTTGGCTATTTAATGGCACAGAATGCGGCAAGAGTTGATTGAATTTTGGCAACCTCAACCCAAGAATCCTGCAAGGTGACGTCTGCACAAGACCTGCTCACATGTACCAAACCAACGCTGTAAAGCTGAAACCATGGAGAGACGAGAGGAAAACAGCAACATTGTTGGAGTCTACCATTCTTTGCCTGCTAACTGCTGTTTAACTGCTGTTTACCAGTTTAAAAGATTTATTGTCTGTATTCCTATACTGACAAATCTCAAGTTTAGGATTAATGATGGAGTTCTTCATAAAAAGAATCTCTCTCAACCTCCCTGCTCATTTTCTAACCACGATACCACTTCCCTTCCTTTGCCCCCCCCCCCCTCCATCATTATTTTCCTCTGCCGTCTTCCTCCTCCATCTCCAGCCGAAGATAGTGGAGGAGAATCTGACCTACGCAGAGCTGGATCTGGTGAGGCCAATTCCGGAAACCAAGGCGTCGTGTAGCGGCACTGTGTACGCCCAGATTCTGTTTGGGGAGCAGCAGCTATGAGATAAACACACACAAACACCACTAATACCTGTGCCTTATGTAAAAAGTATTGTCTATTTATAGTCTGTATTATTTTGTATTCAAATGCTTTGTGAAGGGCAACATGTGTAATGTCTCACGATTATGACCCAATTGTACATATGATTTTGTATGTTCTTTGGTAATGGCTTCCTTTTATAAGACCGGGATGCAAAAGGAAATGTTTTCTTTACTGGTGTATTTCATGTAGAATGTTTCTTTTGCACCCATGTTTGAATCATGTGTTGCTTAAACTAGGAACACAATAGAAGCCTGCGCTGATTTAGACCAGATTTGTCCATTGTGACAATCGGATTGGAGATTTTAATTTGCAGGCTAATCGAAGCCCTCCCATTCGCATCAAACAGGTTGCAATCCGATATCAGAAGATTATCTTCCTGTGGCGTGTAGTTATCACAGTCATTGAGAGTCAAGTTTAGTGAGTGAGGTAAAGTGAGATGATGCTACCATCAGACAAGAATAATGCTGCAACTTCAGGTTTTGAAATGAATTAACAAGATATTTTAGGGAATGCTTATTCGTTTTCTTGCCAAAGATTAGATAAGGCAGTTTTTACCACTTTCATGTCTGTGCGTTAAGTATAGTGAACCAGGAGGTGATTAGCTTAGCTTAGCATAAAGAGTGGAAGCTAGCAAGCTAGCTTGCTGGCTAACATGACTAGGGAAATAGGTGCTGTGACTGTTTCTTGATGAACGCCTGCGGTTGTTGTTTACCGTGAAAAAAAAGAAGAATGTACAGAAACTCCCTCAACCACAAAGTGGTTTATACAATTATACAATTTGTTTAGAGGTGTAGTTTTTTAACTTTGGAAAAAATTATGCTAGCTGTGTATCCCATTTTTCCAAGCTAAGCTAATTGCCTCCCGGCTCTAGCTTCATGCTTAATGTACCGATGTGATGGATCTCTCATCTAAGCTAATACCCAAAATGACGAACTAATTCTTGAAATAGCCTACAAATATACAAATTATTTTAGATAGCCCGTTCTGATTCTTGTGATATCCTTAAGTTAACATCTCTCAAGTCCGCCAGTTAAACTCAATCGTGGGAAACCCCATCTAGAGAAAACAGATTCACGAAGGAGATACAAAGCAAATTTACGACATCCGTTGTTATGGGTGTGAACGAATGCATTTTCAGATGTGATTTACGTCTAGTGTGTTCCCAGCGTTATCTGCATCACAAGTTCAGTGTGTATCTGTGTGTCAGACTGCAGTTTATAATGACCACAACTCCACAGAGTTGATATTAAAGTAGCAATTAGACCCCCATAGGAAGTACTGAGACCATGCGAGCCGTTTCATCTGGTGCCAACATCAATTTAACAGGCTGTTAGCAACACATGAACATATGCATACAAAGGTGGAGTTAGATGTAGGCTAAACATCCTTGTAGGCCTTGCACAAAGGCATGTACTTTATTATTTTTTATATAATCCAAAAGGCTGCAAACGATTGTGACACGTGATTTACAAACAGGGACAAACTTAAGACCTGTGTCTGAACAGTTTCAGATTAATGCCATAAATCTCAGTGTACACATCGGCTGTAATCCCACATACCTTCGAGCGGTCTCCTTGCTTTCTCACTTTCCGTGAATCTGAGCGTAAAATTGCTTAAGCCTCTTCTTTTTCCATTTAATGATCCTCTGGATTCAGGCATGGAAAAGCAAAGGAGAGTTTTTCAAACGGTGAACTTGAAACCCAGACACAAAGGCACCGGATCCCTCCCTTCCCCCAAGACTTCCACTATCTAATGTGGAGTTATCCATGCAGATGGAGCCCTTGACAAATACAAGACTTACTTTCCACTGAATGCCATGCTGAAGTTCAGGTTTTGGCCCTTTTTTAAGCTTAACCAGCTAAACCAGCTGGTAGTTAGAGATTATTTAGTTAATGAGTAAAATTATTTGACTCTTCCGTAAAACGTTACTTATATGTGATATTTAGAATTATGTAGTACTACGTAGCAACTATGGCTAACAGCTGATTCACACATGACATTTATTGGATTTGTGTGATAAAATAGTTTCCAGTCATAAATAGTGTGTTGTAGCCTCAATCAGCAGCTGAGCTGACTTCCAATATGGCTGCCAGCTAGGAAACACTTGAAAACTCCCAATAAATACAGTACAGGACCACACATTTACAACCCATTTTTACAGCAAGCTGGTGTGGATTTTGACATTCTCTGTTCCCCTGCCCCTATGTTACATTTCAATTCAAACCACTATCGACCTCCATTTGTCACCATTCCAATTTTCCATTGTTGGTCTCTTATGTATGTAGTTGCACAGTGTGTATTATTCATGTATGAAATGACTGAAAGCGACCTTTCAGTGACGGGCAGAAGTGTCTTAAAAATGCCCTTAGACTGTGAAATGTAAAGTTTCTTCCAGACCACATTGTCCGTAATGGGAGTCCACTAACTAGAACCATGTGTGTGAATTGTGCCTCTCCCTCTCTCCTCTCCCTCTCTTTGCCCACCACTGACCTCTACATTCATCAACATTCCAGCATTTCTACTCTTGTTCATTTTGTACATTTCATCTGTACAGTGTGTATCGGTAAGTGAAATAAATGTACAAGTATAAGCCAGAGAGGCGCTTTGATCTTTGGATGGTCGCTCTTTGTATGTATGTAAGTAAAATGTATCTATAAAGCGCTTTTCACAGACCAAACGAGCAGAATTACAAACATAAAAAGCACAATGTGACCATATAAGGGCCAATAATTTACATTAAAATGCACAAAAACAGAAAGTACAAACGTAAAACATGGTTTGAAAGCAGGCCTAGGACATGAGTTGTTACCCAAACCAGTCTAAACAGGTATGGCGATAGTCTTTTCCCCAAGGGTGTCGGTTTGCATATATTAGATAATTCCGATGTGCCCTCGCAGAATCTACCTCTTGGAGACGACCTAGCTTGCTAGCATTTGATTGGCTGAAAGAGGCTCACGTCACATACAGATGTCATACAGCCAGATACGATTTACGCCAGAGCAGAAGTTGTTGTCTGTTGGTTTCGGTTTAGAACTCGCACAACATATGGTACCTCGACCAGTGAACAAGCAGGGACACCACAGCAGCAACAGAAGAGGAAGATCAGAGCTTCCCTGAGGAATTTATTACCTCTTGTAATGGAATTGGCAGCATTGTGCACACAAGTGGTCATGTGTTTTAAACCTGCCGGTTTAGTATGTGGAAATGATTTAGCATGGCAAGAATAAGACTTTTTCTTCGTAGAAATGTCATGATATTCTCTGTCAGGCACATGTCATCTGGCTTTTTTTAAATGTTATTTAATTGACATCAAGATTTTTTATCTTCATTTCCAGCGGACTTAAAAAGCAGCAGCCTGTCTCTTCTCTCAGTCTCATATACTATGATTGTTTTTAAAGTTACATGGCCTATTAACTCCATAAAAGATGTATGGTATGAAAACATTGGGACGGATCTAATGGATTGGATTAAAGCGTATTTGTACTTTCGGCCCTGAAGCTTAATAATATGAATTCCTTGTTAGTCATCAGTTAAAACGATATCTATGTGATCAAAGCTCAGCTTCCCCTGCTCCTCTTATTTTTCACCTCCACGTTGACATAGAGAGGAGACGTGAGCGGGGTGCAGCCGCTTGCAGCCTGGATGGGTGTCAGCTCCTCTTGTGGTGGTGGAGGCGCTGTAATGAGAGGGGGAGGTTTAAACGTCGGGTTTAGTTTACTTGCAACCTCCAAATTATTTTCGAAAGGAAAAGAGAGAGGAAGCACACTGTGTGCGTGGGACAAAAGGAACCCCAGAGGTCTTATGAAAATGTCTCACCCGCAAAGAAAACACATGGAGTTGACAAAAGGACAGGTCGGTAGAAGACTTACTTTGGAAGGGAGTGCTTCAATAGCAATAAAATATGATCAGTAAGGTAAATAATCCTCAGTGTTTTAGCAGAATTGTTGGAAAAGAAAGCAAAGGAAGTCCAAGGAGGAGAGCAGGGATTAAAAAGGAGAGAAAGGTTCAGGAAAATCCATATTTGTGTAAAGGCTTGGAAGTGTGGGACACACTGACGCTAGTTTCCTGTCTAACACAGCAGGCGTTGCAGACGCTCCCTTTAAAAGAAACAGCTGATGTCACCAGTAAAACAGTCGAACAAAAGCTATTGTTAGAGCTTTCGTGCGTCTGGGCTCGTTGCATGCGATCATCTCAGTCCATAGAAATACAATGCATAGTAAACACACAGTCTACAACCCAACACATCCGGTGTGGTTACAGTAATGCATAGCTACACAGGCCTCGAGGCAGAAGGGGAGCATAATGAAAGACTTTAGCGAGTGGAAGGCACAGGAAGTAGGGGTTAGATTAAGGCTCGGAACTGGATGTTCCGTAAGAACTTGGACCCAATGTCCAGTGTTGGACGGTCAGTAAAAGGAGCGACCTCCTCCCTTCCACACTCCGTAAGTATACGGCGCTACTCTAAGGTCATGTCCACACAAACCAGTCTTTACCGGACCCACTCGGTACAATGCCAATGAGCCTGCGAACAAGACCGGTCGTCAATTTTGTTTTCCAAGTTCTAGCAGGAAGACTAGGGAAGAAAAAAACAGGAAAACACTAGGTTTAAAGCAAACTGGATGATGAACACACAAAAAAGCTCTAAATATGGTCATTTGCAGGTAAATATATTTTTAAAAAAAAGTTGCCGTTCATTAAAAATAGTGGTAAACAATGTTGTTTGCTCTTCTCCAACAGCTTTTTCATATTTGTCTCACACTTGGATTTGTTTGACAGACACAAAGTGACTGATGAGGCATTACAAGATGTATTAGTCTGCAGTGAGGGCGACCGTCACCTCTAATTATGATTCACTCTGCTGTTGTGTGGGACTGCAGGCCGAGCAGATCTAATGAAAAACAGCTTGTCTCAGGCCCACCGGCAGGCTGCCTTTTAGCCCTTTGGGTCCCCCAAAATGATGACATCATACTACAATAGCTTTCAAGATTGTTAATGTGTGCAAAGTTGTAGATGGTGAAGCAGACGAAGTCAGCATCAGGTTTCCCCGCGGACTTGCTTTGTTTTCATACTGTTGGTATGCAGTGATTTATCCCGGCCCGTTCTCACTCCCACCTCCTCAAATACGGCATCTTGGTCAGTGGCCCAACATGTCAAACGATGACGCTCTACATGGCCTTAGTTATGGCAGGAGAAATGCAGGAAGTCAGGTGACGTAGTGTAAAGAGCAATAAAGACTTCATACGGAGGAGGACGGGGTGGACGAATGGGTGTTTGTGTCCCATATGACACCAAAAGACAATGGTGTCTTAAGTTACGTAATGTAACTACAGCACTTACGTAACATAGCCTACTTAACTACGTAACAAACCTACACCATGACCTTTTCCTAAACCTAGACAAGCAGTTTTGTTGCCTGAACCCAACCAAGTTGTTTCCTGTGAACACAGAAGTTTATTTTGAAAAGACAGTGTATGCATCTGACGGGCGGAAATCGACACGTGCAAGAACTGATGCTAGAGGGGTATACGTAGAGCGTCATAGTTTGAAGCGTAGGGCCACTGATCAAGCTGTTGTAGTTGACGAGTTGGAAGTAAGATCGTGTCAACTCAGCCCTGAGGCCTGAGTTAGATTACTGGTAAGGGAATTAGATCTTTCTTTATACTACTGCCATACCTATACTCACTGGGAGTGTATGTAAATATTCAATCCCCGGCTCCTCAAATTCACATTTCGAAGTGTCCTTGGGCAAGATACTAAAACCCAAATGGCTCCCGAAGGCTGTGCCATTGGTGTGTGAGTGAATGCGCATTTAGATGAGATCCTGATGAGCAGTTTGGCACCTTGGAAGCCATCAGTGTATAAATGGGTGTATGTTGAAATGTAGTGTAAAGCGCTTTAAGAAGTCGGAAGACTAGAAAGACACTTTATATATATATGTAAATCCATAAATGCAAGTCCTACCTCAGTACTATATTTTATTTGATATTGTATTAAATATTACCACTACATTTCATCTTTCATCTTCGATTTTACTTATTGTACTTATTTCTCTCAATGCGTCTCAAGTTATCAAAAAGCGTCCGCTGTATATGAGCGTACGGTAGATACAAATTATCCCTTAAATTCTAGTTTATAGAACTGTGTTTTCAGTTATATGCACACACGGTGCGTAAAGTGAAATCAATTAGGAGGATTAGAGTAACAACTTGTCACTCTAAAACAGTCAAAGACACTTCTGTATCCACAGGGCCAAAAAAAACTAAACCCGGCTCAGTCATTACATTCGTCATATTCAAACAACACATGATTGATTGACTCACCCGCCCCAGAAACACTTTCTCAAATTCCTAGTGAATATTCTGTCAAGTCCACGTTAAGCTTTCCTGAATGAAACGTGGACAAACATTTACAAAAAGGAAAGGAGCTCTTTGAACTCGCAGCCCTGAGGCAAAGACAACACAACAGTCACATAGTTAGAGGGGAGGAAAGCCACTTCCATTCAAAGCTTAGACAAACACATGAATGCCTCTGCCCCCGCGGTGCCAGCTTTCCTAAACACGTCCAACAAGCTATCACTCAGCTCTGCATAAAAAGCAGCTTTTGCTCTTGTTTTGG
The DNA here is from genome assembly GCA_032191485.1 of Leptoclinus maculatus. Taxonomy (NCBI): domain Eukaryota; kingdom Metazoa; phylum Chordata; class Actinopteri; order Perciformes; family Stichaeidae; genus Leptoclinus; species Leptoclinus maculatus. The sequence continues at coordinate 13,718,154 of JAVDOI010000015.1, forward strand.
ATTACAAGGACTAAACAACAGCTCATAACGACGACAAAGTATGCAGGGGCGTGCTGGAGAGGAGAATCACAATGTTTTTGTGACCAAATTCTGGAGCCATGTGTCTGACCCTGAGCGGGATAAAGCCACTTCCTTCTGGCACCATTTATGTGATCCGTATAAAACTTCATGTATGCTGTAAATGTTGACTTAGCATGAAATAAATAATCTTCTTTCGCAATTCACACAATTCATATATGGTAGTTTGATGTGTTCACATGGGAACTGCCCACTGTTTTCAGTCTTTTTCAAACTTTAGTCTTCTCTGCTCAACGCAAACTATCCTGTCCAAGTAGTTTTAAAAGGAAGTGAAAGCATGACACCAGAGCAAAACTGAGAAGTGGTCGCTGACAATTCACCACCATGTGATGCTTTGAACGTTTTTGCTGTGTGTGGATGTTTAAAGAATCTGGTTCCGACTTGTTTTCAAGTCAAGTGTCGTGTTTAGTTTTTCACTACAAATATATATTTCATGTTTTTACCAAAGCCTTTGGTAACTGAGGAAACCTTAGGGGCATTCATTATTAATATTGCTGTATAAATTAGCAACAACAAGACACTTATGATATGTTTGTGTGCAAAACTATGGCGGTGACCACCAGGAAAGTGCTTTAAAATGCTGTCAAGCAGCTGTGAAAGAAGACAGGAAGGAAGGAAATTAGTGAGTGAAAGACAGGAAATCCTTGCTGGCAAGCTAGTAAATGAAGTACAAAGATGATGTTGTATCTGACGTCAGTACTGGGTCTGTTTTTATTGTCATGTCTACATCTCTTTGTGCGGCTATTTCCAGTTGCTCAAGTCCTTAGCCCAACCAACAATAGGTTCCTTGCAAGATGAACTGCAAATCACGTGCGTGTAAATTGTTAACAGATCGATCCATACTGCTTTCATTCTGTCTTTATAATGTGAGATAGGTTATATGGGATAATCATGACACTGTGTATCGCTTAACTTCCATATAACTCAATTATATTGCATGAAAATTTAAATGGGCTAGAATATAATATTTGTAACCAGGGACAAAAACAGATAAAACAAATCAAATATGCGGATATTTTGCTGCAGATTTTTCACGTTGAAACCATTCACACGAAGGCAGACACGAATATTTGTGTTCCGAGCATTCCACTGAAAATGAAAAGTTTCGTACTGTCACACATTCAAAAATTCAAAAACTCTACACACTGGAGACGGGTTACAATGTGGTCCCATTTCCCATTTTTTCAGGAGTGTAAATGTTGAGTTACATAATTTATGACTGGAGTGAAACATATCTAGACTATTATGTGATACATGGCCATTACAAGGTTGGTTTATAATCCTTGGCTCTTAAATTGTCTCTAAATGTATCGAACAAAATGTTATCATTTCCCAATTTTACTACATGCTTTTATCTAACAAAGTATTCTGCTTGTGTTTATATTTGATGTACCCGGATATATACTTCCGGGTCCATCTTGCTAACACTCGCTAACTAGCATTTGCTGTGTAGCTACAATAGCTAACCTTGTATGAGTGTTGTTTAGCTTGTTAGCTACAGTCGCTAACTCCAACTAACCTTGTATGAGTGTTGTTTAGCTTGTTAGCTACAGTCGCTAACTCCAACTAACCTTGTATGAGTGTTGTTTAGCTTGTTAGTGAAAATAGCTAAGACTATCCCAGTCGCATTTGTTGTTTAGCTTTTTAGCTATGTTTGTTAGCTCCAGGAGCTAACCATAGCTAACCCTTGTTTGTGTATTATCTGCTAGTACTGTGTACAAATGATTAAAATGCTTGGTAATGTTTTTAGGAAATAGCAGTTTCATGTTGAAGGTTTTGTTAAGAAGAATAAGGGTTAAAACCAAAACAGTTTGAAACTAAATAATGTCCTTCCTTTTTTCTTTCTTTTTCTTTTTGTCTTTGCCTCTCTCTCTCACCCTGTTCACAAATACTTTGATATACACGCACACACAAATACACACACAGACACACACTGCTCACATTTCTTATCATCAGACGTAATCTGAACCGCTGCGTGCAGTGCCTTACTCAATTAGGTCAACACCATTTCCTCCAGTGTGTCCTGTGTCTCCTGACCTGTATTTCACACTGTTGAGGGAAATGAGTCAGGCGTAAAGACCATATAATACTGTCGCCTGCTGTTTCACGAAGACTGATAAAAAAAAATTAACACATAAAACACAAAAAAATCCACACCGACAGAAGGGCAGGTCTGGTCAAAAAGGGATTAAGTAAATGGGTTTTGTCTGGAGCTTAACATGACAAAACATATGGCATTGTGTGGCTACATTTTCCACAGTCTACATGGCTGCTCCTTAGGCTTTGACAGACACATTGGAATCCAACCTCTAACCCAAGCAGATTTACTCTTTTCTGTGGGATGATTATATTTATTGCCATAATTCAAGTATGTGTTTACATGCGCACAATATTCCCTTCTTGATGTGGTATCATAAGTGACCTGATTTTAGTTTGGTTCATGCGAAATTGCATATAATAACCAGGTTTGAACAAGACTCTGATTGTGCGAAAGATGGTTAGGATTCCCAGTTAATCAGGCACTGCTTTTAGAGTTTTATTGATGCTATTCTGTAGCTCAACTATAAAACATAACAAAAACAAAGTGGGCTGCAGCAGGCTAGACAATCTGAAAAGTAAAGGCCTTTAACATGCTAAATCTGTAAACATGAGCACCCGACTGGTATAAATTAGTTCAGTATTTACGTCAGTCAATGGCTCCCATGAAACGAAGCCTGCTGTACATCTTTGAACCGCAACATACGAGTTGATGAGTCCTTCAGCCTCTCATTTTCTGTTCTCTGATTGGCTATTGAAAGTATTTTGGATGTTCAAAATAGCTACAGAGTTGGTGGTCTTATTCCTGAAATATTCACATGCATCTAACTGAGCAAATTTGTCTTTATTTTGTCACATTTTCTATGTCTAAAAGACTGACATCGTGCATTTAAAGAGCCTCTCTTAGCTGTTTCTCAGTGTGCCTGTCTGTGTCTCTTTATCTTGTCATCATGCACCTGATACAACTTCCTGGTAAGCCTGAAAACACTGGGAGCTGTTTTTATTTCAAGGTAGAGTGAAAAGACACTGTGACTTGTAAAAAGATAGCACCACCTACTGGTAGTTGGGAGGTACTGTGTGGCCTTTACGTTCAGTGAGAGTGCATCATCTGAAATGCATCAGGCTAAATTTAGACAGCTGAGTAATGTCTGAGTATGTGATACATTAAACTCACTGCCGGCAGACGTCTGTGTGTGTGTGTGTGTGTGTGTGTGTGTGTGTGTGTGAGAGAGAGTGTCATTACAGCCATGCGACTGCAATCATATCAAAGCTTGGTGAAAGCTATTTACAAACACAGAGTTTAGCAGGTCAGTATACCATATACAGTAGCTGCTACAGCTATATTTACTTTAATAATAGTTTTGATTAGGATATCTATTTTTTAAATGATGCTTTGATTATACTATTACTCTTAATTAATTTAAAAGAAAAATTTCAATTTGTATTTTATTTATATACATTTTGGAATGACAACTTTTTTCATTGGAAAAAAAAGATTTGTATCTTCTTGAAAATGAATTATTTGTCTCCAGATCATTGCTTATCATGTTTTTATCACCAAAGACAAGCATTCAAAAGCCAGACTGAAATGTCAATAAATGATTATGCATGTGTGTATGTGGGGGGAGGGGGGGGGGGGGGGTCCATTTCTGCTGAACAAGGAAAGGCCTGTTGAGTAATCAGAGTATGTCAGACTGTGACTGGAATAAGCCAAGTTAACGTACCGTGCAGGTGACTTACATGGAGATTGAAATATCCTGGAACTGTATAATAGTTTCAAATGGTCAAATAATGAAATAACCAGGATACAAAATCTTTTTGATATTTTCTATAAAGCTCATCAAAATATGTTACGCCATCAGCAGATCATTCTCACTGCTTTTATAAGGCCTTCACTTTTATACAATCAGTGACCAACATCGACTCCTTCATATGTTATGTTTATTTAAAACACAAGAAACCTAGAAACAGTTACTGTAATCATTCGAAATGTACCTTCTGGTGTCGAATACAGACACTATAGAAGAACAAAGGTGTCCTGCTGTAGCTGGTCACAGCCATAAAGTCTACTGAGAGCTAACAGCAGTTGCCTGGGAACAGAAGAAAACAAACCCTCCTCCGGCCAAGTGAGTCTGTCTGACAGACAGCCACTGCACAACATGTCAGCTCTTTCCTTGTCTAACAAGTCTTTTCTAATTCTCAAGCTGGATGAAGAGATCAAGAGGTCAAGTTGCAGAACGTGTCTGGAGTCTCTTTTGTCTTTTTTCTGCGATTCAGTGTGTTGGATCTAAGGAAGCAGACTCTCAGTGCTGGTTAGGTTAGTTTATTTGCTGTGTCATGGAGCAATAGGTGATGATGTTATGGATATTTAAGAACTGGACTCTACTGTTTCAGCTGGCTGTGGTGGCTGCCCCTCTCAACTCCTCAATCCCAGCACATGAGTGAATACTGTTAACTACAGACCCAGTCACTGTGCTGTACCTCCCTACAGCAGAATTGCCATGGGGAAGAAAACAAAACCGGCCGAAGGGAAGACAATCACCTTGAAAATGGCTCAGAACTGCGTGGAGTTGACGCTGGAGGGCAAACGTCGTTTGGACCTCAGTTTCAAGGAGGTCGCCGTGGTCCCGAAGTGCATCCGGAAGCTGTGTGTAATGGATGAACTGGACCTGAGCAGGAACAGGATCAGAATGGTCCCCGACTTTATTGACCGTTTCATCAGCATCCGCGCTCTGGATCTGCACAGCAACTATGTGAGTACGACAGATACTTGAGGAAAATAAGCTTCAAAAGGCCACTTTGTTAACTGAGTGATATATGACACCAAACAACTATTTCATGTCTTGGTGGACCAACAAAATAACCTCAATGATGTCATCAGGGTTAGGCTCCAATAGTTTTGAAGGTTTACCCACATTTAGGATTACAAGTTAGCCATCTTGGGTCTTAGTGTTTGTGTGCCACTGTATGAACTATGCTCCGTGTGTATGTATGAGGCAGTGATTAGTTCGTGGACATATCTTTAAAATAGAAATAAGTGCCATTCAAGCACAAGATAAACTGAAATAATTAAGGCTTTAAAACTAGATTCTATCTCATGGCCCCTGCAAGAGATGTTTTATTACGGAGTAAACAATTAGCAAACAAATGTAACACATACACAACATGTTGAGCCTTCCGGCCCCCTGAGGGTCTGGTGCCCTCGGGACAGTTGCTCATCAAATCTAGAAAAATGTAATTGTATGAATCGGTGTATTGCACCACTCTGTGTATTACAGACTGCGTTTCTGTGTTCACTGCAGCTGGAGCAGCTCCCCGGGGCTATCGGCCGTCTTCAGAACCTGCTGGTTTTGAACCTGTGCAACAACCGTCTGACGAGCCTCCCCAGCGAGCTCGGCCTGCTGAAGAACCTCCACACGCTCAACCTGTGCATCAACCAGCTGGACGCTCTCCCCTCCTCCTTCAGGGCGTTGAAGGAGCTCCGCCACATCAGCCTCTCCGACAACCGATTCACCCGCTTCCCCGGCTGCCTCGCTAGTCTGGACAAGCTACAGGAGGTCAACATGGCCAGGAACCCCATCCTCGCCAAGGAGGCAGCCGGTCACGAGTCCCTCATGATGACAGAGAGCTTTTATCTGGTCAAGGAGAGCGTCCTGTGTGAGGTCTGCCTGATTAAGTGCCAAGCTGAGAGGAAGGAATTGGAGGAATAGCAGCCAGAATGACAAGATGACAAGGAGATGTTGGGATTGGTTTCTCTTTAAATAACACACATATAGGACATTTCAATAAATAATGTTACTCAACTGTAAACATGTGTTTTGTAGCCTCGATAGGAAAGTGGTAATAAGTTGCACTGCAGCACCATCTGCTGTTATAAAACATACACTAAGGAGCCTAATTAAACACCCACTGGATGTACTTGATCCACTAGTTATAAACTTACTTTTATGGAGCTGGTGTCCATTGAGTGTTTTGGTCGAAGACAAGGAGACGAGACTCATCATTTTTTCCACAGTCCATTTTTAAAAAGCCATCTCAACCTTCTAAAATGTACATAAATATCAGCTGTTAATGTGTACTACACTGCATGTGTTGACTATCTCTTTGGCCTAGAGGGCAGCAGAGACTACCAGAAGAATACCGACACCTTCGTCACACAGCACCGTTCTGTCTTTGACGTCGCTGCCATTGATTCTGAATGCAAGAAACTGATGTGACGCATCTTTCATTTCAGCAAAAGTAGATGGAGCATCGTGGATGCTTATGTGTTTGTTCGAAACGTCTTTAAAAAAAGGAGGAAAAGAAAAAGGCTGATATCAGCACATCATGTGCAATCTTCATGGTAGTAAACGTTAAGTGTTAACTTAGTGGAATGCAAAGTTTAAAGAGTAATATTGATGTGGGCATAAATGATAAAATGACTAATATGAATAATATCACTATCCTTTAAATAACCACAAATCCAAATTTAATTTTTTATTTCATGTTTGAATCTAAAGTAATTGTACATATATGAGCTTTTGAAACACTTGAATTAATATAAAATGAAAACTGAAAATGAGGCTGTTGCTCCTGCTAAGATGACAAATGGGAGATATGAGGTTCCGGTCATTATGCCATTTGTTTTTATTGTTCTTAATAACTTCAGAGCAGACTTCCATCACAAAATTTCACACAAAATGTCAGCTGCTTCTATTAGCTGCTCCGCTGCCCATAGGTGGTCTGCCAATACTTTCAACAGCCTTTCATGATACAGGTCTAACGGTTTGTGCTGAGCATGACTGTCCTCTCTGTTCAGCTGCATACACTCACACAGCAGTCCTCTACTGTAACCCAATGAGGCCTGGCTCTCTCAGCTGAAATGCACATTGTGAGCTGTTATCTTAGAAAGCATTGTGTGAAGACGATGAAGGCCATAACCTCTGTCCTCTGTCCATTCCTCTCTATCTCATTACCAGATTAAGATCAATTCTCTTTCTCACCCCGCTCGTCTTCACTGCGTCCGCGCAAACAGTCGATACGATGTGAAAACAGTGAATAACCTCAGAGGGTCGTGTCATCCAGTTTTTAACACGTCGCTGAGCTGAAGAGTGCTGAGTAGACTGGATTAAGATCTCAGCAGATGCAGTCATTAGGAAGCAAGCGGCCTATTGACCCAGCCCCATAGTGAGACTGACTCTATTATGGCCAAAAGACAGCAAAAGCCTATATGATCCCTTATGTCCTGATGTATATGATCCCCTATGGACCATGTCCCTTATAATGGACTGACTCCACTATTTAATGCTGCTAAATCAAAGCTCTTGGGTATGGATAATAACAATTTCAACTGTTGTATCCATCTCTCTTCAACAACCAGAAGAAGCAAACACCATGGTTGTACTGGTACCTGTTTATTCATGCTCAGGGTATCTTCCTGTGGCTCCAGCTGGAGGTCCGTTACAGCTGAACAGTCTGGTGCTCTTTGTGCAATGCTCCCGGACACATGGACACTGTCAGTGCTATTGAAAATCAATTCACACACATATAGACGTGTTGTCTTTTTTGTTTCTCCCTGCTTTTTTTTTTTCCTCAGCCATTCCATCAATCTCTCCATCCTCCCACTAGCTCTCTGTAGGTCGATCACCCAAACACAAAGAGGCAGAATGAATGAATGAAACAGAACTGCTGTGGAGGCAAAGCAATGTGGCCACGAATAGAATTCAATTAATTTGGATTGCATGGCTCTGGCTCCTTTATTGGCTGAGATTAGAGGGCAATTGGAGTGTGTTACGTTATATTAAATGAAACAAGGAGCTCAAAAACAAACAAATCTAACCAGCAGCCGTGACAACCAATGAAGAGGCCGTCAATGTCTCAGGTGGAGAGACTTTAAAGCTGGAACCACAGCAGGCTCAGGTGTGGCTCATTAGCTGACGATCAACATCCTGAAAGACCCCTAGTGGAAGGGGGGGGGGGGGTCGTCACACTATTCTATTCATGGCAAATTACACTGTGACATTTTATATAACGTTTTTATTGCATACTATAATATAATATTTCTTTGACATATGATACTATGACTATATTATACACTTTTACAACATACTATAATGTGACATTTCATTGAATATTATACTTTTTTAATGACTTACCATACTATATAGACTTATACTATATATATATATATATATATATATATATATATATAACATTTAAATGACATACTATACTATGATATTTTATGGCATAGTATATTATGTTTGTTTTATGATTTATTGTATTTTTAGAACTAGCTATAAGGATGGCTTGTTATGAAGCCTTATAGATACATTCTAATGTGTTATGATTGTGCTTATAAAGCATTATAGACATGAGCTTTATATAAAGTGTTACAGAATTCTTTATTAATGATTTATTAAATGTTATTCTGGTTGACTGACAGGCTTTTACTGATGGCTTATTATTGACCGTTTATTAATGACTACTAACATTTCTAACTGCTGACATGATGATTTATTATTATAAAGTGAGACACACCAGCAGTTTTTAAGCAACAAATAATTCTTATGAAATGATTTATCAGAGAGTGAAAAGTAAGTAAATATATCTTGCTGACAAATTGAAATAAAAAAGATGTACACAAAAACAACCTGACTATCTCTAATATGAATGTGTGTGTCTTATGTGAACTCTTGTGTACACAATCGACTGATCTGATGACTGCAGAGAATGATGACTTTAGTAACAGAACAAAGGTTTACACGTACACAGTAACAGAGCGAGCTAACTGGACGTCTGTTTTTAGGGAGCACGGCTAGAAACGTGAGGCTCTAAAGTCTCCGGTGGAGCGTCTCTGCATCCTTCAGACTGCCACTCATCTGGCCGTGGTGGACCTGAGACAGGGAGGGGCGCTCTCAGTCTGGGAGAGGAGCAGCAGGAGTCGGTGGTGAATGTGCAGGATGTGGAGGAGGAAGGAGCATCTCTGGTACACAGCTCTGGTAGAAGGGATCCTCCTCGTCGGCTCTGGATCAGCTCCTGGTAGATCTGGATGTGAAGTCCAACAGGGTCTGGAGGAAGCGTCAAAGAACACGTGTTGTGTTGAAATAACACGCATCACCAGACCTCCATTAAAAAACATCAGATTAAATGAAGAAGCACGGCTACACACTGAGACTCTACAAAATATCTCACACTGCTGAACATCAGCCTGATCAACTCTACCTTGAGTTGAGTGGGAGGAAGAAGAGCTCTCTCTGGTCCATGAATTTCAGCATCACAGTCAGTCAATGTGTGGAAATAGGTGTAAACAGAATGTAAACACTAAGGCAGCTTTACTTCATCAGCCCAGACATGTTGTTATGACACAGCTATGTTTGTGTTTCTTATCTGAGAGGTGATCTGGTCCCTGCTGTTCCTCTGGTCTTCACATGGTGATAGGAGAGGAGGCAGCGGTGCAGGTTGATGGAGGAGGCTGCAGGTGGAGCTACGGTCGTCTGGCTGAGTCTTCAGGTGGAGGGCGAGGTCGATGGCTGCAGGTGGAGGTTCGGGCGGCAGGTGTCTGCGAGGATCTGCAGGTGGAGGCATCGGTGATGGTTGTTGGTAGAGGTGGAGTTCGCTGGCAGAGGCTGTGAAGTCAAGCGTTTTAATAATATTCCAAACATTAATACACTACGTTATATTAATGTAGAATTTTATTTTATTTTTTATTTATTTGTTGGACCATTAATATGAATATTTACCTTTTATATGAGAGGATTCACACTCAACCTCCTCTCCCCTCAGAGCATGGTACTTACATCTTCACAACGGCCGACGCTCACCGGGACTTACCTTTAAATGTTCACCGGGTCCCTGGGGTGGTTTTGGGGGACTTACTTTTAAAGGCAAACTGGGTCCCTGAGGTGGTTTTGGGGCACTTACCTTTATAGACCTACCTTGTTCCTGGTCCTTAGCATTGCCTGCAGGTCCAGTGGCTCTGATGCCCCACCAGCTGTTAAACTGGTTCCTCCACTCCGGATTAAGCCTCCTGTTCCTCGCCCCTTCCGACTCAGGGTGGTCCCATAATGGCCGACGCTTACCAGGACTTACCTTCAAGGTTCACTGGTACCCTGAGGGGGTTTAGGTGGACTTACCCTTAAAGGCTCACCGGGACCCTGAGGAGCTAGAAGAAGAACGAGAGGAGGAGCTAGAAGAGGGAGAGGAGGAGCTAGAAGAAGAACTAGAGGAGGAGCTAGAAGAAGAAGGAGAGGAGGGAGGGGATGGCCAATGTGAACATCCAGGTTCACAGCGAGTGGAGGAGCCAGTCTTGCGCTTTGAGGCTGGGATCCTACGGAGGATGATCCGTGGGGCGTCGGGCCGGTTGGGGTCCTGGATGAGGAAAGACCTCCACGTGAAGCGTCAAGTGCCATCTGAGGGTAAAAACACACACAACCCTCAGACCACTGATGCACATCATGCTACTTTCTCACATCACATATTGCATTAAAGGAGCATTATTACAAAGCAGTATGACTAGATATGAAATGTCATACAATAAATGATACGCTAGCAAAAGTATATGCAGAAAAAAATACAGTACAGTGCAAAATGTTTGCATTTATTTCACAGTGTTGTTACTGCAGGAGGCCTTCCATATGTCTACAGGCTGCTGGTATCAAACCCATGAACACACAGTCACCACTGATACAGTTTCATTGTACACAATAGTTTACTGTCACATGTCACCCTACTTGGATGATGTTATCATCCTAAGCAACAGCTGGGCGGAGCCCATGCTGCAGATGGCCGCTGTGCTTGAGTCACTGAGACAAGCCGGGCTCACCGCCAACCCGAGGGGGTGTGAGGTTGGACGGAGGGAGGTGCGGTATCTGGGGAACCACTTGGGCGGTGGGCAGGTGCGTCCTCAGGTGGACAAGACAGCAGCGTTTGCAGCCTGCCCAAGGCCCAAGACCAACAAAGAGGTGAGGCGGTTCTTGGGGCTGGCAGGTTACTACCGGCGGTTCATTCCCAACTTTGCGGACCTAACCAGCCCCCTGAACAACCTGACCCGAAAGGGTTCCTCAGATCCGGTCCAGTGGACGGAGCAGTGCCAACTGGAGCTTGAGAGGGGAAAACAGGCCATCTGTGGGGAACCACTTCTCCACAAACCTAACTTCTCTCTCCCTTTTGTCCTGCAGACGGATGCTTCGAACAGAGGGCTAGGGGTCGTTTTGTCCCAGGACGTACGGGGGGTCGACTTCCCAGTGCTTTACATCAGCCGGAAGCTGTCCGAGAGAGAGTCTTGCTACAGCACAGTCGAGAAGGAGGGCCTGGCTATCTGGTGAGCGGTCCATGCCCTACGTTACTACCTCCTGGGTCGCCCATTCACCTTCTGTTCAGACCATCCTCCTCTCCAGTGGATCACTCGGTGTTATCTGAGATTACAGCCTTTTAAATTCAAGACTCGTGGCTTTGTCAAGAATGGCCTGTGGGAAGAAGAGCAGTTCACATCTACTGGCTGAACTCGAGACTTGTGGGTTTCAATCAGTCTCACTTTGGCTTTGTCCCAGTAAAATATGATATATCTATGTACATTATTGCAAACAGTCTGGATATGATAATGATATCTTTAACTCTTGAGTCAACGTGGATAAGAAGTCCTTTTAGTGCTCAGAAAAAATATATATATTTGAGCGTCTACATTTCCATGACAGCTCCATCTGCTCATCAATGAGCCACACTTTTGCACTCGGTGACATGTTCCTTCATTACCATGAACACACACACACACACACACACACACACACACACACACACACACACACACACACACACACACACACACACACACACACACACACACTGTAGTTAATTTGAACTCAACCCCAAACACACCATTACTGTATGTTACAAAAAACAGTGACTAGTTGTTTTTGAAAATGAATCTTTGTGAGCCTTTTTTTAAAGAGATGTGCACCTTTAGTAGGAACCAGTGGGCTTGGGCCAATCAGAGTATGTAAGAAGGACTAACATGTCATTGGTCTTTTCATGGGATTTGTTGGCAGTAACAAAAACATAAAATATCACCGGCCTTATCCTTGAAGTCCGGGAGACCAGAAGAAGACCAGAACTGGGGAAAAGTCAACAATGGTCTTTTGTGTTGAACATGGACCCTACTTTCATAGTTTTAGCCATAACATGGGACGAGGTAACATTTGACGAAGCAGCAGTCATAAAGGGTCAAAACTCCAAAAAAAGGGCCCCAAGTGTGCGTTGCTTTAACGGGTCCAAAGAGAAAAACATTGAGAACCACCGTCATATGCCAAACATTAGCGCATATAAGCAGGTTTTTAGACGCGGAAAAAAACATCTAACAATATGCCATAGACCTCTTTCACATTGCCAGTAGACGGGTATTCTGTGTGTGTTGTAATCCGAGATTCTATGTGCTTTATAGCCTGGATGGCTTCGCGTGCATTTCAGTGCATGTGAGCTTGCCTCACCGGCTAGCTCAAGGCCTCCGCCCTGCGCTTCGGTCATACGCTCATACGGCAGTTACAGCTGTGTCACGGTTTAGGCTTTGCCCCCTGTGTTCCTGTGTTCCTGTGTCTGTCTGAGTGTCTCCTGATTGCTCTCATTCACTTCACATGTGCTCAATCACCTGCCCCCGGCTTTTTCCTCTGCCAACCCCGCACTGCACTCATTCAACTCAGCTGCCTGCAATCTAATCATCACCCCACACATATATACTCCCCTGCTTTCCCTGTTCTGGTTGCCAGATCGTCTGTGTTCTTCCCCATGTGTGCTTCATGTGCCGGCATTTTGTCGTCGCGTTTGTTTCTCTGATTTGTGACTTTGCCTTGCTACAGTTTTTGGATTTTTGTCCAGTTCCCTGTTGGAGTTGTTTTGTGTTCCTGTGGATGACTGCTCGGTGCCTAATAAAGAACCTTACTTTCCACCTTGCATGGTCTCCAGTGCCTGTCTCTGCGCTTGAGTCTCTGCTCTGTTCCAGAACCGTGACAAGCTGATTATCCCTGAAGCATATCGCCCACCCTCCGGTTTTCCCCCTCGATAACACTAATAGCTCTGTCAGAACTGTTGCCGTTGTTTGCGTCCATACCTGCAGGCGGCGGGCTCGGCATTGGCCATGTTGAGAGCCGAGTGGAGGCAATAGATATGCTCTGAATTGCAAATTTAGCACCTTTAAAAATATCCCGTGAAATTCAATTGTTTGAGCATATGTGTGAATTGCCTTAGAACATAACCTTGCTCATTTTTCTTGAAAGTGATCACACATTAATTTTTTGAAGGAACCCAATACGAAATTTAGAGTATCTATTGCCTCTACACGGCTATCAACATGTAGACGGCTGAGCCAGGGGCTAGCAGCTAATGGTGCTAACAATGGAAGTAATGCCAGCACAGAGAAGCTTGGAGGGCAACTTCATTCATAAGCATCATAGAATATGAATAGAAAACCCTGAGAACACATTTCACTTCCTCAGAAAGCTTTTTTTAAAACTAAAACCAATGAGAGATGGCAATAAGTTCCGAGCTAATGGCTGGAAGCTAGTGGAACAGCAGCTAGCCTGGACTTGACGTCAGGACATTGCCTCTCTATGGATTTACACTATTAGCTTCCTCACTGATTTTATTGTGCCTGCGTGTCTTCTGAAAATTGCTTATGTGCAATAACTCTAATCTGACAAAAGGACTGAGTAAGACAGGTCAGACAAAGAGACAGAAACACAGTCAGACAGGCAGAAGTCTTCCATCCATATTGCATACGACGCAGTCTGCTGTCCTGTCAGCTCCTCTCATAACCATTAGCGGATGAAGTCACGGCCCTCTGCTAATTGTCAGTGACAGAGTACTGAGTGAGGGAGGGTAATGGGAGCAGAGAGGGGTCTAGAGAGAGAGAGACAGAGGCAGAGAGACAGACTTAAAGACGGACAGACCTCATGGGAAAACACCTGTCTGCTGCACGTCTCTTCAGTCACTCACACTTCTCTCTTAATGAGCACCGGTTTCATTTTCTTTCTTCTAATTAAGGATGTGAGATGAGAGCCTCGGTCACTGGACTCTTACTTATGAGACAGAGAGGGTTTTAATGAGCAAAATGTGGGAAACACTCTGATAAGCACATTGCCTATGAGCCAAAGTACGTGCCAGAGGCAATAAGATTGCAATGTAGCTAAGCATGTAAGTACAAAAAAAAAAGCACTTTGTGACTGCAAGTGGGATAGGTTGCCAGTTAAATATTTAACAGAATATAAGGGGAATGATTATGAAGACTTGGATATGGCGTTGAAATAACAAATTACATTTACTCTCGCTTCTGTAACAAACAAAACGATTTTTTTGTGTACTTTTTGTAGTATTTTTCAAAAGAATACTGCTGTTTGTGACAATAATCTCTGTTGCAGTTGTGACTGCAGCTTTGCATTTAGCTCAAAACGTTGAGGAGCGCAGAGGAACAGAGGGGTAGAGTGGACTTTTGCATTGGGAATGAACCAACAGAGAAGTTAAACATGGACACCGAGCCTTTCAGACGGGTGAGCTCAACGACAGAGGAGAACATCACCTTTTCTATGTCGTGTGGGTGTGCACAACACTCTCTCTTTTCGCTTTAGTATGTTTGTTTGTGGCTGCAGCCGCTGTGGTGTTTATACTGTTCATTGTTCATGTTTGTTTGTTTTGGTGATGTTTTATTCTGCTGCTGACTCTATGAGAAGTGGCAGGTTATTTAATTTATGTGGTTTAATAATGCTTGTTGGTGGTGGCTTGATTCATCGACGTGTTGTTTATTATCAGTCATTTTAGTTTAATTGTTTCCTTTCTGGTAGATTCTCGTAATGCTAGACTGAAGAAGGCGGCTATTTATGTATATAACTGATAATCTGTACAGGCGCTGATGAGGGACTAAAACTTGGAGCGATTGCTGAGGCACATCAGCCAAGAAACAAGGTATGCTTAAGCAGAACAGAGATGCTTTTAAATAGGTTTTTAGTCCACTTAAAACAATATTAACATGGTTCTTTATGAATATAGATTCCAGTCACCTGCATGTCTTGAACTGGGCGAGGGGACTGTGTTCCAGTCTAGCAAGGTAGATTATTTACTTTTACATTGCATATTTTGTGTAAAGTTTCCTTTAGTATATTATTGTGTTCTTGTTTCTTTTAGTTTTTAAACATACTAGTGGAGCCAAACCACTGTTTTTCCCAGACTTATTACATTTTAGTGTGCCTTTCAACTAATCAATTGAATGGACATGCAAGCCATCTTGCATGTGCATTTTATAGCGTGGTTTAAGTCACCTTAGCTTGCTGTGAGTAGGTACATTTTGTTTTATTTGGTTCATGTGCAGTGGTGGTTTAATCATAATTTGCCTTCATATTTTGTGACAATTTTCTCTTTTTCGCATTAACTCTACACTGACCTCCCTGATGGTTCACTTTAGCCCCCCATTGTTAATTTTCTTTGCTTTGTTTATTGATTCATATAATGTATCATTTACTCCATCGCCTTTCCTTCTATTAAAACTCACTGTGGAGACGAGTCTTTTATTCCATGCATTGTCAATAAAATCTATATTTTCGGTATAGTAGTCTCTGGCTCCAGTTTATTCTGGGTCTTGTGAGTCTATAGAAATAAAATCAGATTTTAATTTTATTTAGAGAGGTGGAGTTGATGTCAATACAGCTCCCGGTGACTGATGAGGCCCATCACAGCCAGTCCATGGCGATCCATAAGTAATGCTAAATCAACAGTGACACCTTCAGTAGCCACCCTGGTCTGTTTTAG
This sequence comes from Leptoclinus maculatus, assembly GCA_032191485.1. Lineage (NCBI taxonomy): Eukaryota > Metazoa > Chordata > Actinopteri > Perciformes > Stichaeidae > Leptoclinus > Leptoclinus maculatus. The sequence continues at coordinate 13,734,036 of JAVDOI010000015.1, forward strand.
CACAGCCCATCCCTGTCCATATTAAATTTTAATAGTCCTCTGTATTCATTATTTAAAAGGTGTTCTCCACATTGTGGATTCTGAGGACTTGTTAGCATTCCAAGCATGGTTCATCCTCAGTGACATATTTTGACCTCAGTAGTAACAGGGGAAAGATAAGCACAATTATGAATGAGAGAGACATCAACGGTTGCATTTTCAACATGGCATGCTACACAAGTCCCATTTCCATATAAAGGGTTTTGTTCTGCAATTCACCATGTTGAGCCAGTGGCGGGCCGTGCATTTTATACCTGGGCCTTCTGTGCTGTCCTACTACACTTGAGCCATCTCCTAATAAGCTCATTATGACGCCACAGCTACTGTTATTTGTTTCTAGGGGTGTAACATCACGTATTCGTATTAAACCGTTCGGTACGAGGCTTACTAACCGAACAATACGTTTGAATAATACTAGTGCATTTGGAAAATGCAGAAGCTTAAATTGTGGGAAATATAATGTTTTCGGTGGACTGCGCTCACGTAGGAGACAACGGGCTGTGACCTTTTGAACCCGGAACAATAACAAAAAACAGCTGAGGCCCCGCACGTGTGTTCAGAGAGGCTAAGCTAAACTAGCTTAGCGGGGAAACAACAGCGTTTAGCTGTTCCCTACTGATTCAAACAGGGCTAAAGCAATCGCCACATAATCCCCATTTCTCCAGACCATAATTCTTGCTTTGTAAAAGAAAACAACAGCCCGAACAGAGAATCAAATGTCCGACCCTAACCCCACGATGACGGGATGCTTTGTCATTAACGGACAATGCATATAGTCAGATGCAATGTAATTAACACAATGACGAGAACAAACTCACAAGAACCAGTCACATATATTTATATGACAACAACCATGACAAATCAACCCAGCAACACTGCAGCACTAGAGCACGAGCCATTCATATTATTCATAAAAACGACACGATAGACAAATGAACACAGTAGTAACGCTACTGCAGATGTAAAAAAACAAAAGCAGTTCACTTACCAAAGCTGCCTTCACTTAAAGACAAAGTCCATCCTCCTTTCTTTGTTAACAAAGTCAGTAACTCCCAAATCCATTTCTCCTCCTTCAGTCATTGAGTGTTAAAAAAACACAGCTAGGTAAAAAAATAAATAATCTACACCAAGCAAAACGCAAAAAATGTCATAACTTCTCTTATATATGTTTCAACCTGAACTCTTACTAAACACTAAGATCTGCTAGCTAGCTTTCTGTTTGACAAAAGTCACGCTGGCCCACTGACCAATCACGGCGCACGTTAATGCAGACGTACTTAGCAGGCTACCTGAGTACCACTGGCACGTCAAAGAATACGCCCAACATGTCAAACTAAAGATCTGATTGGTTGAAGACTATGACAATCAACAATATCGTCCCCATTCACTTAAACTGCAAAGGCTCTCTAGAGGACCTCGGCCCTCTCTTACATAGAGACATAGGGGCTAAATCTGATTGGATAAAAGCTCTCCTTAAAACAAGCTGTGCTGGAAGCAGCGCTGCAGGCTGGAAGCAGAGCAACAGAGGAAGACAGGAGCTGTGCAATGAGAAAATAAGCTAATGGGAAAAAAAATTATAATACATGTAGTGTATTTGTGAAAGATTATTAAATTATAAAATAGCTATAACTTAGTGATTCTGTTTAGGCCAGCAGAGAAGGCTTAGCTGGCCCTGACGGCCCACCACTGGTCAGCGCTCAAGAGTTAAAGAAAGCTGTAGCTCCACACTTCATTCTGGTATGCGGGAAAAATGCACTGGCTTGTCCGCATTTCTTTAAATCAATTACACTTGTTTGGGGCGGCACTAAACCCAGGTTGCAGCGACGGGGCACTTGAAAAATAGACAAGTGGAGGAGAATGCAGGCTGAAATAGTCGACCAATGGCAGGCTTACACCCACAGTCTAAATCCGGTGAATCAGACCGCTAACGGGACAATACATTTACAAAGTTTATTCAAAAAGTCATATTTGTGCCAATATGTGGCATATATGTGACTCCTGACTGGTACGTGTTGAATCATACCTCTTTTGAGGTGCAGTTTATACTCCAGTAGAGCAGGATGATGCAACACAGCTAATAGACTATACAGCCTCATTTGGGCAAGATTAACACAGCATAGCCTTTCAACCATCTAGCAGGACGACCCATTAGAGGATACCAGTACCATCATGTAGCTGACGTCACAGCAACACGATGAGCTCTTGCTCTCCTAATGGCTTTAATTTGTTTTATATTTTAGTATTGGTTCCTAAATAGGTCTATATATGTGACATGTTTCTATCTGTCAGATCAGCAAAAACATTTTTGACTTCCACTACTTCTCCCACAGACAAATGTATTTAATACAACTAATTAAATGTATCTTACATTTCGTGATAATAGCTTTGAAACTTAACTTTTCATTATTCTTATTACTTATTAAAGAGGAATTGTATTTCGTTGGGATTGATATGTATTTGTCTAATTATTGTATTAATGACCAACTGCCCATCACATCTGACTGAATTAAGGCTAAAGATATCACATATCATTTAAAGTGATCCCATTAAAAGCTCTCACTTTGGCTGCGGGGCTGATGTGATTTCACAGACTGCCAGGACAAGCTGCTGCTCAGCCCTGGATGTGATGTGATGTTTTCCAAAATATAACGGAAGGATTTTGACTATTATTTGCTAACTTGCTAGCGTTAGCTTGTCGGTCAGTACCTGACAGCTTGGGTGTGACTGACTACAAGGGTAGATGTGTAGGTTACCGAGCAGGAAGTGGGTTACACTCTCTTATACAGTTAATTCCAATGGTGTTAAATAGACAGAAAAATAAGTGGGTATACCCTCCACTACACCAAGGGCTATATCTGCAATATATGGGGCTGGAAAATGATGTCCAGTCTGCTGTTTTGGCCCCTTCTCCTTTCTTTACTCGGGGGGCAGTTGTTACAACATTACAACGTTTAAAACTGTTGCTTGGTTGTGCCGTTTCATGTGATGATGCAGAGTGACTTTTGGCTCTGCCTCCTCTACAAAAGTGGAAGAAAGAGTAAGATAATCTTAAGCAAAGAATCTGTCTCTATGTCCTTCGCATATCTTGAGATGTCCGATACACTTCACAATTGGTGCGTGCATTGGGAGGTGCAGTGTCTATGAGTTGTTGGGAATTTGCACACGCAACAAGTTTAATATCAATACAGTTTGAATAAACACGCAAACAGCGCTCTGTGCAGCAGCGGAGGCGGGGCTTCAAGGCTCTGAGGACCGAGTCGAGCATGTCGTCCACAGCTCATTGACTGCACTTCACTTTTGCTCCTGGATGCTGGATATACTAACAGTATAACCAAATTATTCAGAAGAACAACCCCGTTCTTACTGGGGCTAAGCAGTTTAGCCAAAATACAGGATGAGTGGCTGGATGGATACATGTGATGGTACCTTGAGTCTCCAGAGCTGCTTACTTGTCCTCTGTTGCTAGAATTAGCTGGAGTTTCCTTTTATAATTTCTATATTCACACTGAAATATTAATTTAATTAGTAATTTAACTCATATTTCAAAGATGCGATTGATATGATTGCAAAGTATTTTTTACAAAATACTTTAGTTTTTGCTCATATGGTCCCTGACACTGCCGCGCCTGTAATCTGCAACTGTGGCACTCTGAAATAGGCGTGGATGCTTGTATACAAGAGGGATGGTGCCAATGACGTGTACATAGAGAGCAGCCCAGTGGCCAAACCAAAACAGGAAAGCTATGGTTGAGCACTGGGTGGTTTGCAACTCTGCTACTCGTCCCTGAGTGTGGCTTCAAACATGTTTTGTCCTCTTCTCACCTTCCTGTCTCTTCCTCTTTTGTGCAACATCAGGTTTTGTGACAACAGAACATTGTGAGGATGATTTGGGTGATAAATTTGAAGGGAAACAACACCCAGAGCCACACCCATCATGGTGTGGCCACACTGCTTTCACCAAACCTCAGTCTTAAACCAAACACTGGCACTCTAGTGTGTGTGTGTGTGTGTGTGTGTGTGTGTGTGTGTGTGTGTGTGTGTGTTTCTGTGTCCACCGTGTGCGTGTGCCCTCTTTCTGTTTAATTTCAGCTTGTGTGACCCCATCTCTGTTTCTGTCAGCCTCATTTTGGCTCTGTTTTCTATTTGTGCTCGGTATGTCTTTCTTCTCATTTGCTGATTCATTTTAACAGCTTGTTAGCTTGTGTGTACATGTGCATGTATGTTGTGAGGGCACGCACACGCTCACAATAACACACACATACACACTCCTCCAACCCCTCTGTGTCTCTCTCCCTCTTTGCTCTGTAATAAGAGCAGCTGTGGTTGCCGTGAGGCCAAGTCTGATTCAATTGCAGTGCAGGACTTAAGGCTATTATCTCCTGCACACTGGAGGAGGAGGGAAGCCCGGCTGCTGTCGCACAGCTGCAAACAGCACCGACAGGTCTGATGTTGCCTCTCAGAGAAGATTGAGAGCAGGGCATTTCTACATCAGATACAGAAACAACCTTTGAAAGCAGAATTTCTTGCACGAAACTTCTAAAAAAAAGCTTCTTGTGTACTTCCCCGCCTGGAGAAAATCTCATTTAAAAGCTAAATCAGTAAATTAGCCGTAAAGGCTAGCTAGCCTCAACTAGCTGCAGTACACTGCGCTGTGGTTTGTTTAATTATCAATTGCTTCTATGGCATTTTGATATGTGACTTTTTATTGCAGTATGAACTAAATGAATGTACAGACCTAATGAAAGGGGCAACAAAACAGTTGGGACAACCAATACATCCCAACATGCAAAGTTTCATGAAAAAAAGTAAGCTAATGCTAATAAACATTGACAAAGGTTGTGGATGTAACGCTAACTTTGCTATCATCCACGTTTCTATCTTTAAGGATTAGGCCTAATCTAGGCTGTCAACCATGATACTAACTTTATTCATACAGCACCTTTAAAAACAGACTTTACAAAGTCCTTTGACAGACAAAGTAAAGCAAAAGCAAAGCAATTTAACAAAAAGCCCAACGAAAGTAACACAAACTAAGGTAAAAATGTAAACACTGATAAAACGGTACAATAGATGAAACATTAAAACCAATCGATTCAATGAGAACAAACTAAAAAAATATATAATGAACAAATTTATGAAATAAAATATAACAGTAATGAAATAAAAGCAGTAAAAGGACATCACATAAAAACCAGTCTGTAAAAACAAGTTTGAAGAAGTGATTTAAAAGAGATTGCTGATTTTAAATCTCCCTCTAGAGTCAATGTTTGCTAATACAACCCATTAATGTTACCTGACATCGACACCTTAACAGTAACAGTAGGCCTACACTACCCAACAAAAATGGTGACAGCTAGGGCCTTGGAGCCTTGGATCTTAGCTACAATTTCCCTTGCTGCCACGCTGCCACACTCCTACACACTTTCTTGTGTCAATTATAGGCGACTGTAGCTCAAGGCGACATGACATTGTCTGTTAGAGAAAAGAACCAGTATTTTTTTCCTCCCTTGGTTCTTCTGAGTAGTGCCACAGAATGCCTGGAGGATGTAATTACGACCTACTGTAGGAGCGGGGAATTTCCCACGTCAGACACGGCAGCATCTTTCTTGGACAGCCGAGAGTGGCAGGGACAGAAATGGCTAAGGGAAGTAATTAAGAGTGAACGAAAAGAGAGTAGAGACTGACGTATATATGGAATTAGAACAGGAATTGTGGCGTGAGAGAGTCGGTAGAGCAGGAAGAAAATGAGAGAAATCAGAGGAAGGATGGGGGGGAAAATGAGTGGTTAAGGGAAGGAGGTGGAGACGAGCTGACGGCCTCTACAGCTTAATTAGGTGCAGAAGGAGGAGACACCTGCCAGATGAACACCCCCCTACCCTTCTCTTTCTCTCCCCTTTACAAACATGCAGATCTTTCTGAAAAAATCGGAAAATGACAACACTTAAAAAACAGGCATCTGTTAGCCGGTGAGGTCCATGCTCTGCCCGATGGGAGTCCCGCCCCAAAAAAACCCTCCTCCTCCTCCTCCTCCTCCATCAGCAACCCCAAGCGGATGTTCCGCTATGAATAATGTAACAGGGAGGGGTGGAGGCCACTGGGCGTGTGCGCAGAAAAAATAAAAAGGGGTATAGCTCCCCCTCCTCCCGCCTCTCCTTCACCACCCGCTTCTCTTTCCATTCTCCTCCCCTCCCCTTGCTCACCCAACCCCCTAGCTGCCGGACGCACTGCAGAAGGTCAGAGGGAGAGGAGGAGGACCGAAAAAGGCAAAAAGGCACAGAGAGGCAGAGGGAGAGACAGGGGTGGGGTGCTTGGATGTACACGAACATGCCGAGAGGAGAGCGCGCGGACGAGCGATGACAGCCATGCTGAGCCCAAAGATCAGACAGACCAGGAGAGGTAGGACTCTTGTTTGTTTGCCTTTCACATCCACAGCACCTGCATTTGCTGCGTATTCGTCCATGAGTCCACTGCATCTGGTTCATCTTGATCAGAGGATGTGTTCGTGATGCTTTACCTGCACTTTTACAATTACATTGTGATTTAATAAAAGTGCTTTTTTCTTTCTCTTAGAATTCTGAATTTACGAAAGAACATGTGTGCAGAAACACTCCCCCCCCCCCCCCCCCCCCATGCTCCATCTATTATTTCTGAATGAAGCTGCAGGTCTGCCCACGCAGGAAAGCACCAGTGTACATTAGCATTCTACTACAGCTGGCTGATGCCTGCCAGTGTGAATTCTATTAAGAGGAGCGTGCAGCATCTCTAGTTTCATCACTGTAACGCTCGGCACTATCAGGCTGCCGTCAGCTGCTGCTGTGTGTGTGCGCTCACACTCATATATGCACAGTGTGTGTGTGTGTGTATCTGCATTGGATGGATGTATTAATAAGTGTATGAGTGTGTGTGTGTGTGTGTGTGTGTCCTTCCTCGGCACTAATCTCCATGACTGCAATTATACAGCTGGATCTGATTAGGATGAAATGAATAGTTCCCAAGAATGGGAGAGCGATGTGTAAATCCTCCTCGCTGGAGCGGCATGAAATTGGGAGCAAAGTGGATTAAATCAGTATTTGCATGTATTAAGAACAGACTCAACTGGCTCGATGAGTAAGTGTGATTCACTGTGTACATCTTTTAAACTAGCACTTAATTGATTGTCACGTGACAATATATCAATAATTATAACAAACATCAGTTGCATTTTGGTAGATTTTCTTTGGTTCATTAGGTGAGTTAAGTGTTTCGTATGCATTTACAGAAGACCATACACGCGAAACGTGCTAAAAATCCGAAACGCAATTGTCTTGATACGTTTAAGGTTTTGGAAATACGACTCGGCCTCGCTGCAAATTCTGTTAAAACGGTGAAAATTGAAGCGATTAAAGCGGCTCTCTGGATCTGCGTGAGAAGCATTCCCAGCATGCCTTCTGCTAACTGGTGCTTCACTGCTGACGGCATCGCATTTGTTGCATGAAGCCCGTGCATAAACGGGTATGTGGCAGATGTGGTAGTGTAGTAGATACTCGGGCTGAGGTTAAAGCAGGTCAAGAAAGGGACACAACGCTAACCAGTGAGCGACATTTTAGATGACTCAACCCCGTCTGACACTCAGAGGACACTCAAAATGAACGATGAATCAATGGTATGAATGTCATTGAATTTGTTTTTGTTTTATTGATCAAGCATGGCTGCGACATTCATGATCCTAGAAGGTCAGTTGAAAAGCTAACTAGCTTACATATAGTTTGTATAAGCTCATGTTTGACTTTGGAAGGCCAGTGATAGGCTAACTGGCTCTCTCTTGCCTCTTTTTTCACTGAGTTTGACATTTTGAGAAATGTCTGAGCCAGGAGACAGTTAGCTTAGCTTAGCTTAGCATAAAGACTGGAAGCTGGTGGCACCTCTTAAGCTCCCTAATTACCACTTTGCATCTTGTTTGTTTATTCTGTACAGAAATGTAACTGTTAAAAGGAGAGTGGTGTCAATGATCTCATCAAACCAAGAAAGCAAGTAAGTGTGTTTCCCAAAATGTGGAACTATTGCTTCAACATCATTCCCCAACAGATTTTTTGGATTTGCCCCCGAGGGGTAATTAAATTATTATGAGATCATGCCGTCCTTTCAGAGCAACTCATTTGGCCACTAATCTAGGATGCCAGTAGAAGCAGTTCTCTAACTAGGAATGAATTCATCATCAATAAATGCTCCAAGGAAAAATCTGACATCTTTGCTTCAGTAACTGCTATACGACAGACAACATATTAAAAGCTGTAATATGGTTTTGGTTGCACTTTTCTTTGGCCGACACCATAAAAAGCAGCTTTAATTGCCCACATATCAGCTGCTTCATACTCTTGCTGTGCCTTTTTTGATCTGCGTTTCCATGGTTCTATGATCAAAGTCCTGCACATGTAGCAACACCCTGACATCCTGCCTTTCCATGGCATACGAATGAACACCCTCACCACTAGATACTGCGATGCAAGAAGAGCGTGCCGCATGGATGAAACATTCACACACTGACACACTCGGGTAATGAGCATGTGGAGATGATAACATGCGCAGAAATGCACAGATATGCGCACACGCGCGGCTGCAGATCAGTTCCGCTCCACTGCAGTCTTCACATACGGGCTGTATATTACTGGCCACACCTCCAGCTCGTCAAGGAGGGCTGCCACACACACACACACACACACACACACACACACACACACACACACACACACACACACACACACACACACACACACACACACACACACACACACACACACACACACACACACACACACAATGGTTAGCACATTAATCAACAGTGATAGGCTAACTGGAAGCCATGCACTGATGCACCTGTAACTCTCTTTGCCATTTTCGAAGAGCAATAAATCACCACACAACAACCAGATTAATGAAATTGAATTCCTCCAACATGCCTGCCTGCATTGTTGTGTGTGTATGTGATTTAGCCATCAGCGTAGTATTGTCTAGCTATTGTGGAGTACCTGCCTCGCCATGCTAATGGATGGGCTCCTCTGCGATGTGCATGAGAGCCATACACCCATTTCCTGCTGATGATAAATGTACAACTCCAAACTGCATTAAGTGACATCAACGGGGGCTAGTGTGTTTGTGTGTGTGTGTGTGTGTGTGTGTGTGTGTGTGAGAGAGAGAGAGAAATGGCAGCATAAAGTCCCTTCATGTGCTTTACTGTTTGTTTTAAACATTGGTCTGCAGACAACCATTTGTTCACATGGTAACATAACTTGCATGTATGGACAGAGAGCTTTAGGAGACTGTCTTGATTACAACATTTCTCATTTGATTGGTCACTTCCTGTGACAGATCAAGCATATACATATTGCATTTGGGCAAATTGAAAGACTCTACAGAACCTCGGGTAGTGTGGATTTCTAGAAGCTTTGCTTAATGCGACCTTAGGGTCAGTCACCCAAATTACAAAGCAGGCATGGTTTGTAGTAGCATCTAGCCATGCTAACTGTTTAGGCTGTATTCGCCCATGGTGATGATGATGTAGTGGCTACTGGGCTAGTTGGTGCACACATGTAGTTGGCGAGCTAACCGCTAACACGCTCGCAAGCTGGAAACATGCCAAAGCTAGTCGGTCACGACTAAAGTGTAAATAAAAGTCTTTGTGTAGTATGTCATTAAAATGGCATAGTATAGTATGTCATGAAATGTCAATTAAGTCATTCAAAGGACATATTCGGAAACACCGACTCCTTAAATCTGTCTGTGTTTTTGTGTTCAATTTTAAGCTTTTTGCTGTAAATTGTAGGTGAAGTCAAAGTGTCTACTCAGCAGCACCCCCCACCAAGTCACACGCTCATTATATCATGTTGATATCATGACTGAATGAGTCGCCAATCCATCTGGTGTTGTTGAATACTTCAGCTCCATGCCCGTCATTATTCTTCCATGACCAATTGACATTAATCGTCATTGGGGTGCGTCATGATAAAGAAATGTGGGAATACGGTACATCTGCACACAGACTCAGGCACGATGTTGAGCTCCTATTATTGGACTCAGACCATACTGCAAATGAATGAGCCACAAATGTGCTCTCTGTTTTGGTGAGTCGCAGTAATTATGCATAAAGTGGGCCTTTACAGTGAAACAGCCTCTTTTCAGCCTTGTAGTTGATAGTAGAAGAGACCACAGAGCAGCTCCACCCAAGCCAAGGAAGGTCTGAATCACTCCGAGCTAAAGGTCCAAATTGGCGCTGTGGGTAGACACACACACACACACACACTCAAAAATCAGTTGTTGTGACTCAAGCATGACTCATCGGCCAGTGTATGTTCCATTCAGTCTGTGATTCGGAACAGCTGAATTGTTAAACAGTGGTGCTCTTTTATGCTAACACTGGCAGAGTGAGGATGGATTGAAAGACATGATGAGGAAAGAAGGAGGGGTCAAAGTGGGGATGGGGAAGGTGAGTGCCACTTTTAGCTGGCAGTATAATAGAAAGAGGGTTTGAAGGTTCAGTTCACGCTACCAAATAAATAATCTGGGCGGCCTGGTTTGGTGTCCTCACTCCGGGGAGAAAGGGAGAGGGTGGCAGTGGGAGTAAGATCTTGATGGCACAAGTACGACCTCTCTCGGGTCCAGGAGGTTAAATTCTAAATTCATCAAAGAGATAACCATAGATGCAAAAGCTGGGAAGCCATTGGAAAACCTAAAAAATTGTATGGTGACCGTTCTTTGAAACCAGGCATTAGCAAAGGCATGATACAGCATATTACAGTGTCCATGTACGGTATGTATGCTTGTAATACTCTTGATTAGTTCATATATGGTCAGTTTAGCTTGGTTGCAGGTAAGAGAGCTGCATTTGTAAGAGACAAACACCAACAACATTAGCTTGTTGTTGCTTGAAAATGTAACATGCAGAGCTCTGATGCTGTTTTTAATTCAAACGTTCAGTGCTTAAGGCTTACAGGCAGAAATAAAACCCCTGTAACACAGTACCCCATTTGCGAAAAGCAATTAAGACGGCTTTACAATGCATGAATTATCAACACCATTTGCAAAATTAATGGAAATAATTGTATTAGCTAGTAAATAGCTAGTGGAAATGTGCCTCTAATTCAAGAAGTCATTTATTCTACAGAAACTGCTCAGATGCGGTGCCAGAGATGAGAACAAGGATCCTATTTTGTGCGCGCATGTGCCCTTTGTGCTCTCAGTAATAACAGAGCTTTGATTCAACAGGGCCGGCGGTGCTGAACGTAAGGAGGGATAGAAGAATCAGAGCGAGTCAGAGTAAGACAAATGGAGGGAGAAAAAGCAGTGAAAACAACCGAGCTGGAAAACACTGGAATTAACACAAGATGGATAAATGAGGAAAGCCAAGAGGAGACAGGCTAAACGGAGAAAGAGAGCAAAAGAGGGGAGCGAATGTCTATTAAAACATGAGCATTATGGATACAGGAAGGAAGGAAAGGAGGATTAAAAATAATGAAAACCTGGATAAATCACCTTGCACATTATATTTTAATTAAATTAAACAAGCAATGTTCTTACAGAACCACATCGATCATCACGAAAGCAAAGATAGATTAGATATTACATAAAGTCACATTATGACTGGTAAATCTGATTTTAAAAAAGTATAATTCTTTAGGTTTCTCAGTGAGTATATGAGAGACTACTGGACCTGTGAAGATTTCACTTTAAAGCTGCACTGATCAATGTTTTTATATCCTCACTTTGTAAAATGACTGTATGTTAGGTGGACGGTATAGCTCTGAGTGATGAACCAACATAGCGTTTGGTTCACATAATGGAGCATTTAGCAGTGAAATGGACAGAAGTTTTCCTCAGGGGTTGGTGGAGACCAAAACAGAGCTAAAAACAGAGCTAAAGGAAGAGCAAATATTGGACCCCAAATCACCAGAATGACGTTTTGTACTTCTTTAAAGGGAGAACTAAATATTTAGCCATTGGCTAACGAATTGGCTAACATCTGTTTAATTAAAGCTGCCGCTGTAGTTGTACGTTTATTTGATATCTGACGTGAACAGAAATCGAAAACCTACAAATGTCAGAAAAACACATTTTGAGTATGTTTTATTTTTCTCATCGTCCTTTGTTTTATGAAAAGCCAGGTGACAGTTTCCACTTAGCGTACTTCAATGTGTATGATGATTTTTATTTTTACATATCGAAAAGCCAATTCACCGTAAAATAAATGTTTCACATTTGAAAATCGTTACACCAAAAACGTGTCTCTTTGGTAACCTAAAATCTGAAAATCTACACCTTCATTCAACACATCTGTGAGGATCAACAGGCTTTCACAAACTACCAGGAAAGGCTGTGAGATGAAATAAAAATGACTTGAGCCCTTTCCTTCAGGCTATATCTAGGCTGGAGAAAGAGATGAGACAATAAAAATAAACATTGATTTTTCTTCCCCCTCCCCATTCATACGTCCCCTTCTTCCCTGTGGCCATCAGAACATTGATCATCTCTCTCTCTCTCTGTGTGTGTGTGTGTGTGTGTGTATAACGCACAGCAGCAGGGAGGATGTCGGCACAATTGATTTCTATAAATTATACATTACCATCAAATAGCATCTCCTTGTTTGCCTCACCAGAATATAGCTCTCGTGTCTGCTCTGTGGCCTTTCCTCATTTGTATGAACCCTAAATATCTTCAGCCAGTTTCGTAAGTAACATAAATTATCCTCAACTGATGACACGTTTTTTACATTGCTTTACATTGATGCATCATACACACATCATTCTTTAGGTTTTCAACTTTATTTCAGACACATACTGTAGGTACATAACAAATAAAACACAATATGTGGACAACAAAACCGTTGTAGTTCACACATCCACAGTGATTAATAAAAGACAGAGATTTGTTGCAATGTTTCCAAAAGCAACAGGAATACCTCGTGTCACTTACATGTTTGTTTAGTTAAGGCCATTACGATACATTTTTTGAATCAATTACCAACACATAAATGTTGTGCATAAAATTCCTCAACGCAGCATGAAAGGCGGGAACATTACTCGGCACAAACATGTGACTTGAACCTTTTCCATCTTGGGAGCTTGAGCGAGACTCTGAATGCATCATTAAACGCCACCTGGATCTTTTTTCCTTTTTCCTTTACTGCAATTGCACCACAAGTGGGCTGTATAGGGCGGAGCGGAGTGGAGTGCGCTCCAAAGAGGGCTGCTTTAACATCATCTGAACACATATGAGATGCTTTAACATCATCTGAACACATATGAAATGCTTTAACATCATCTGAACACATGAGATGTACGTGATAGCGCATTAGCTTGCGCATACAGCTGTGCAACAATGGCGCCGCACATCGTCATCATCACATAGATCATAGTTGATGACGTCATCCAAGTATCATACTTTGTTCACCACATTTAGGACTTGGTCTGCTATAAAAATGAAGAAGAAATGTAGCTCCTTTGGTGAAGCAATAATGATAACACTCTTTTTAGTGTTGACTTTAATGTCACACTGCACATCATGCAGACTCTGAGCGGCTGCTCTAAGCCAGCACTAGAGACAGGACTACTAAGTCATCAGCAAGTATTAGCTTGTAAATAACCATACATCCAGTCTTTTTAGAAACATCATCCGTGTACAGATTGAAGAGAACAGGTGACAGTTTTCCACCTTGTCAAACCCCATTGGTCACTAGTAAGGGTGCAGATACGCATTTATAGCTGGCATGGTTTGACCAAAAATTAAATATTCCTATCAAATATGGAGGGACCACTCGCTCTTGTAGATGGACAAACAACTACCATGATTATTCGGTCAAAAGCTTTGGAGGCATCCAGTAAACACATGAATATTGTAGTGTTTTCTCTATATACTAACAACTTCATTCAGTGCATATATACATAAATCTGTGCCATGTGTATTTTTTTTAAACAAATATATTGTCAGTGTATTCTCGAAGCCTATCCAAGAGAATGTGTTCTAATACTTTGGAAAGTACGATAGCCAGGGCAAATGCTATTTCATTTTCTCAGGTGGATATTCATGATCAAATGTTGTCAAAAATGATACACGCCGCACTCTTAAAAATCTTTTTCCACAGCTGATGTCACACAAGAACAGTAGCCCCGCAGGGACAAAACTGATGTCACACTGAAACACGGCTATAAAGCTGCCATCCCCTCCCTTTTTAAAGCTGTCCTTGACTGAGCTCAGGTTACGCACATTTGTTGAGAATGATTCAGGCAGCCAGCCAGTCACTCAGCCAGTCAGTCGGTCCCATGTGGTCCCATTATACCCAGCTCAAACGCCCCTGCTATCGGGTTGTGGCAACACACAATGAGTCTCTCCCAAGGACCTCTGAAATAGAGGGAGGGGATCACTGTCACCTGAGGCTATGTCTCTGTGTATGTGTGTGTGTGTATGTGTGTGTGTGTGTGTGTGTGTGTGTTCCCCCAGCGCAATCTCTTTTTTATTATCTGCTTTCTGTTATTATTTGTGCCTGCTGCCTCTCTGCCGTCCCACTCCCCCCTTCATCTAGAGACGTCCCAGCCTGGGGCAGAAGGTTGTGTGTGTTCATGACTGAAGTGCCTGGCAGAGCATGTGTGTGCACACAGCATACACAATGAGGGATAACACAAGCTTCTATTAGGGAGTCAAATGAAAAGACACGAGCCAACGAAATGGAAGAAATCTAGCAGAACCACCAAATCAATCACCTTTAACCCAATGCCTCACGTTCTGCATGCTTGTGTAAACACAGAGTAAATCAATGCTTTATGTGTGTGTGTGTTTGCAGCCAGGTCCAAGAGCATGGTGATGGGCGAGGTGTCCCGGGGACCGTGCCGCCCGGCCTCCCCCAGCCTCCAGGAAGGCGCGCTGAAAGCTGGCTGGCTGAAGAAGCAGCGCAGCATCATGAAGAACTGGCAGCTCCGCTGGTTTGTGCTGCGCTCGGATCAGCTCTTCTTCTACAAAGACGAGGAAGAAACCAAACCACAGGTAACACTTCCGTCAGACAAAAAGACTAGGCTCAGTCCCTGCTCTTTGGCTTGTGTGATTACATTTACACCATTAATAAAATAACGAGTCTGACTGTTCAATGCAAGGCAGCAAGATATAGGAGCAGTCTGAATGTATAATGAAAGGGGAATCCCACCGGTTTCACACATCCAAGGTTGTTTACAGGTCTTGGGTGATAGGCCGGCTACTAGTGCATTTAAAAACAGTTGTATGAAGCTCTTTGTGGCTCCAGAGGGGGCTGCACAAAGGCTGATAAAAGACCCAGCAGTCGGGTCTGAAGATTATACATCTGGGGGTGTGGCGTTAGAAAGAAGTGGTCTTACAGACCTCTGGAGCCTATTGCTGCTGCTCTGCTTGAGGCTAGCGGCTCGGAAGCTATATTACCAGCACAACACACCCTCTGACTGAACTGTCAGCAGTTCAATCGCACTGATGGTAATGTAGGCTTTGACAAGGACGAAAAATACATGGAATAAAAGAGACTTTATCTTTTTTCCAACAAAAAGAACGATGCTAAATCGGTGGAGTACTCCTTGTTCCAGCAGAGAATACAACATTTTTATTCACACTACACGATACTCTCAAAGTATGCAGCAGATGTGTCTGGTTTTATATACATATGACTAAATATTTAGATAGTGTTTTATGAACACTGGCTCCAGTCTTTTGTTATTTTACTCCATAACACTATTTGCATGCTTTAACGTTCTCACTGTCACAGTCATAGTAGGAAAAGCACATGTTACTAACATTAACGATGGCCTGCTCCCTATGTAGATGTGAATTGCTCATTTCATTTCTCATTTATTTTGCTGTACAAATACAAGCTTTTAACACAGAAAGACACACAGTGTTGCCGTGTTATTAACTTGAAAATAGCGTCTTAGTGCATGAGAACAAACAGCACAGCAGCGTGTGACGCCTGGTTTCCTCCTCCATTAGTACACGGTCATGAAGATATTTCCAGAGCAAAAAACCTCTAATCGATCCCATTGCTCCTCTGTGATGAGGGATGTCTCTTGTGGCCAGGTGCTGACTCACATTTTCCCATTCTGATTCTGATTGAAGTTCACAAGCAAAAAAGGGAGCTGGCCTAGACTGACCTCACAGTCATGAAAAACCATGTTGGGATGGCCAGTCACCGTAGCTGACAGGCTTACATAGTCGTAACATGAGGCGATGATAGTAATCCAACAACAAAAGACAGCGGGGGCAGGTCTGTGACACACTGACACACACACACACACACACACACACACACACACACACACACACACACACACACACACACACACACACACACACACACACACAGCCTTTATAGCTTAATAATCATCTCTTTACATTTCTGGCTGAAATCCCGACACTTTTATTGATTTCTTCAGTCTTCACGCTGCATGACTGCTGTTCATTTAATGTAGGCAGCAGCTGTCTGCCATCACTGTCTTTTAGTCAATCACAATCACACACACACACACACACGCGTGCACACACTCTACGTACACAGAATGACGTGTTCTCCTCCTCGTAGTCTCCATTCTGTGGGGAACAACTGAGTGAAGGCTGTGACAGACTGCCTTTAATCAGAGCTTGCCAATACCCATCCAGCCTATATTGATCTGGAACTCTCAGTGGATTCAAGTCACACACATGGTTGAATGCGCGCACACACACACACACACACACATATACACTCAGAATAATGCACACATATGCATAAACACACACACAGATCCACCCCCTCAGAGAGCAGGATGTGTGAGGAAGTGTCACTCTGGCCTTTTTTCTCCTTCTCATCTTCTAATCGATAGAAAATGCGAGACCGAGTGGAGTGGTGGGGGGTTTTAATGGTGAGGAGAGAGAGGGGGTTATGTCGGCAAATTGCTGCAACAGAACAAGACCGACTTTCCCCCCCCCCAACCCCCCTACCGAGATGAAAAGATGTGATAATTGGTCGAAGGTGGAGCAACACTGACGCAGGATCTATACAGGTTTTCTTTTCCTTTTCATCATGTGGGGATAAATCCACTGCAGAACAAATGGACTTCACTTATCGGACAATCGATTTCTATTTTGGGCAGCAGACGAACACATGGCTGGCGGTGGATCATTAGTACTCTGAATACAAAATGAGTCTCTTCATTAAAGATGAAAAAGCGATGTTTCAGAGTGGTGAGACATGTTGTTTTGCTTCCATCGTTATTGCTGAATGCATGTGTTAGTGTGATGATTGATGTAAAGGCCACCTGTCAATCAAACGGGCCAGACACATAACGCACATCACTTCCTGTAGACCAGAGGAGAGTTTATTAACGGATCGTCAAAGCACATTGAATCAAAGGGACAACTCTGTCCCTTAGATTTAGACTTCAGATTTTAGGCAAATTCGATCAGAATTCATTCCTGATGTACTGAACTGTGCATTTTTTGGAAAACTTGATTAATTTCAAAGTATTAGCATTGCAGTAAGCAGTCTCTTGGGATCTGAGTCTGGTGTGGTCGGGTTTTGTCAGTAGTTTACAGCTACTGCTTTGACTGGGAGCCAGCGTCGGCTCAGGTTTGTGAGGAGACAGCTGTTGAAAGCCTGAAAGAAAGCTTCACGGCATGTGTTGAACAAGGGGAGTCTGAGTTGTTTATGAGTCTCTACTGACGGCCCACGCACATGGTACCAATCAATAGCAGCGCCGTAATACTTGTGTGCTTCGGCACTGGCGGAGGACGCTGCCAAAGCGAGAACGAGTCTTCCGGGGGTTCCGGGCCGGAGTTCTGGTCCGGGATGCTGATTGGCACTTATGTTACAAACCAGGTTAAACCGGGCGTGTCCACATCTGTTTGGGGCTTGTTAAAGGCTCAGTCATGCAGGCACAGGTTCATATTGATTGCAACAAAACGTGAGCTCTCCATCAAAGTCACTCTGTCACCAGGCTAAGACGTATAAAAGGACAAAGTATGCCATCCATCCCACGTTTTCAGCTTGCACTGCTTCACTGTGTGATTTGTGTTCTCGGCTGACGTGTTGCCTCCTTATTCTTTCATCCCCGGCCAGCTACTCGTGTTATTCCGAGCACATAGCACCCTTGGGAGCTCCCTCCCCCCCCCCCCCCCACCCCTGGTTCCTGCCCTGCCCCTGTGCTCCATCCATCTACAACTCCCACCCCTTCCATTTGTTGCCATGGCGACTAATGTTGGCGACAGACCGGCCCTCCGGTTGAGGCGCTCTGGAAGACTCCCCTCCCCGTTTGATGGAGGATGCCAGCCCGCAGATTAACGGGGCAGACCCACAGACGCTGGCATCCCTTCACAGCTCACTTGGCCTCAGTCCTCAGGGCTAAATGGGTATTGATCTGGATAATGTATTCTGATAATCTGTGTGGGTCCCTGTTCAATCACAGGAGTAGCTGCTTAAAATTTGAGAGGGGTTAAGAGTGGAGGGACAGGAAGGACGGACGTAAGGAAGGGGGGGAGGAGAGAAATGAAGAAGGACAGAAGGCATGTAGGACAGTCCTACGAACGTGTCTATGTGTGATACAGTGCTGCATGGAGATCTGGAGTCACAGAGTCACTCATGAAATTAGTTTCAGATACAATGAACGCACTGGATGCTAAGAAATCTTCTTAGTGACCAATACGTAGGGGAAAGATAACACCAAAGTGGACTTATTCCGTGGACTAATTGCCATTTCGCTATCTCTCTCTCTCTCTCTCTCTCTGTTTCAGGGCTGTATACCTCTGCAGGGCTGCCAGGTCAACGAACTCACAGCTAATCCGGACGAACCAGGAAGACACCTTTTTGAGATTGTACCAGGTGAGATCCCCCAGCTCCTCCCCATGCCTCCTCCTCCTCCACCAGCTTGTCCCAGTTACTCCACATCTATAAACCGTTCACTACAAATCACGTTTATGCTACGCTAGTTGAATACTCTTGGCACGTTGTAAACTTGATAACTTTGTAACAGATATGTACTTATTGAAAGTGTCCAAAATCACATAAAAGCTACGATAAAACTCAAGCAAACAGACAGTTGCTATTCTGTATTCAGACAGCAGAGAGCACTATTAGCCAAGGACTCGACTCTGTAGCGGTCAATCTCACGTTGCGTGACCTTAGAGCTGGTGACAGGTCAAGTGCAAGTATCACATTTCTAGCTGTGAAAGAAAATTCCTGCGAGAAGTGCCATAAAATAAAGAGGAAATAAAGCAGCCACTCCATCATCCCGAGCTGCTCTGGGCCTCTGCAGGACTGTGAGTGAGCCGTGGAGCTTCCCGTGGTGCACTCACAGCTAACGTACAGAGGCTTTGCCTGCGGCTGAACAGTCTGATTAGATTGACCTCTTTACTTTCTACTCAATCAATACGGCACTTTGTTGTGTCTTGAAGTGTGATAGTATGTGCGTAGATGTGATGTTCTGAAGTGTTGTTGAGGCATATAGCAGAGAGCAGAAAGCTGGGTGGAAGCCTTTAAGGGGCTATTTTTTTTATTATGACACCGTCTGTTCAACAAGCAAAGAACTAAACGTTTCATCTCAAAATCAAGTCCTGCAATTGAAACTGCAAGACGGCAGCTGGAGCTCGGTGGCTCTCTGTATATCACTCTGTCATTACGGGGGTGTTTGCTCGGAGGTCTCCGCCTGTGTTTAGAATGGCCGACCGAGTGGTGAGTCTCTGTGTGTTCTGTTTATGGCCAGTCAACATAGCAGAGGGGTGAGAACCCCCCAGTGAGTTTCTACGGAGGGGCCGGCAGACGCTGAGAGAGACGAGGTGGGAGGGAAGGGAAGGAGCAGATACAAATGCGATCAGCCTGGAGTAGTCCGGTGGGGGGGGGGGGGGGTGCAAAGAGACAGGTATATGAAGATAAGGAGGCAGGTCGAAGGGTTAAAGACTTATTTAATGCATTACATTTGAACCTGATGAAGACTTTGGGGTTTGAATGGCTGCTCTCTCTCCAATGCGTGACAACGTGATGCTGACTACGTCTTCTGTTCACACCGTATTAGATTTGCAGGCTCCTCGGGGAGAAGCACATGAGTTCCTCTGCTCTTTCTCCACGATGTAATCGGCTTACAGCGATGGAGGCTTTACCCCTCCCTTGTAGTACGAAATGAATAGACTTCGAAGGCTTTGGGCTTCACATTGTGTTAAAAGCAACGCTTCACGGAGGATGGTACTTCCTCCCATTTTTTTTTGAAACAGTCATTATGGTTTCCAGTCATGTCTTGCAGCTTTTTCCTCACATCCGCGGCCAATTTTTTTTACTGAACAGCACAGCTTCAAACAGAGAGGCAGCGGCTTATTGGAAACTCTCAGCCAACACTAATCAGCAACAAGCTCAACAAGCACCGATGCTCTTTTACACCTTCCGCTCTCATGTGCTTTCTATTCACTCCCCGGAGCAAGAGGAAGAGGAAAGCCCAGAGTGAGTCTTCACTGTTGGCAAAGACAGAGATGTCTCAGCCATCAATGATGAGGAAGAAGAGTGACTCTTTGAGTCCTTGAGTCCTGAACTCTTCGTGGTTTAATGAAGACGGGATCTCACAGAGTTTGCACTTTGATCCCCGGCTCCATATGTTCTTGGGCAAGACACTTTGTTGTTTTTGTTAATAATGCTATTTCGAGCATCATTTGAGGTGAAATTGTCATTTCTTGCAAGAAGGTCTGAGAAACAAATTGCTCTACTAGAAAGGTTTAAAGGCGTGTCTGCATGTATTCTGCATTGTTTAAAGATAAAACGGATGTTTCAGGACTTTTGGACACTTCTCCCTCGAGGTCTGTTATTTTGAATAAAGACTAATTTATGTTTATTGGTCTTTAAAGACAAACATGCAGGCTAGAACCAAATCCAAAGGGTTTGATTGTATTCATTTTAATTAAGGGAAGGCTGAAATAAATTCAGGATGAGTTGCTTTTTTTGTCATACGACTTTTTCAGATATACTATGATTTTTTTTCAACATACTATACTATGACTTTCTTTTTCTTTTTTTACATACTATATTACTTTACATATTATACTATTACTTTTTTTAGACATGCCATACAATGACATTTTTCTACATACTATACTATGACTTATTCATGACTTTTTTATGAATGTTTCCGACAAACTATACTATGACTTTTTTTTGACATACTGTACTATGACTTTATTCGCCATACTATGACTTTTTAATGACTTTATTAAGCATACTATACTGTGCCTTTTTTAGGAATGTTTTTGACAAACTATACTATGACTCTTAGTTTTTTCGACATACCATGCAACTCTTTGTGACTTTCTCTACATACTATACAATGACAAACTGTAATATGGCTTTTTTAGGACTATTTTCCACGTACTTTACTTTACATTTTCATTACTTCTTGCTATTCTATACTTATAGACAACATAATCAGAAACACTTTATTGATCACCAGAGGACATTGGTACATTACAGTTGCTCTTATACACAAGCATGAAGAAATATGAAAAAAGAACTAAATGCATATGTGACGTGTAAATAAATGACTATGTGAAATACAAATTGTACACATAATGCTACAATATGAATCAGAATATGTAGTGATAATACAAGTACATAACAAAAACAAGAAAATGCAATGAAATATACAAGATATGTGTGAAAATGTGTAGATCAAAAACAGAATATACAACCACATAGCATTAAGTGAATAAAATAAAAACATACTGAGAAGTGGGATCTTTAATGTTTTTTAAATATGTAGGCAAGAATGGTATACCATACTATACCATTGCTTTTATGATTTTGTTTTTGAAATACTATACTATGAGTTGGTTATTTTACATACTATACCATGACTTTTTAAAACTTTTTTCAACATATGATTCTTCGATATACTATACTATGACTTTTTACGACTTTTTTTTTACATACTATACTATGACTAGAGGAGAGAACACACATCCCTTCGGGGCACCAGTGCTCACGGTCCTGGTGCTTGATGTTTGGGATGATGGTGTTGAATGCAGTGCTCCCTGAGGAGTCAAAGTTTTATAGAATGCAATGCATCGCATGTTGACTGCATCATCC
This sequence comes from Leptoclinus maculatus, assembly GCA_032191485.1. Classification (NCBI taxonomy): domain Eukaryota; kingdom Metazoa; phylum Chordata; class Actinopteri; order Perciformes; family Stichaeidae; genus Leptoclinus; species Leptoclinus maculatus. Next base: position 13,756,147 of record JAVDOI010000015.1, read on the forward strand.
ACTGACCTGTTTGCCCGGTAGGCTAACTGTAGGGCGGCCAGCAGGTGTCCTCTGATGTCCTTCAGGTGGGCCAACATCAGTCGCTCACAGGATTTCATCACCACCTGTATGAGGGCAACAGGCATGTGGTCATTTCATCCTTTGATGGAGGGTTTCTTGGGGGACCGGTATGATAGTGGAGTGTTTGAAGCAGGAGGGGACTTCACACAGCTTCAGTGGTCTATTGAAGATCAGTGTGCTGGTCAGCACAGACTTTCAGACAGGAGGATGACACACTGTCGGGGGGCCAGGTGCTTTCCTTATCCTCTGTCTGTAAAAGGGCCGACACTAAAAAAAAGTAGGTCACACAGTAGCTACGGTAAGGAGAAGATGTCTGGATGTGCTCAGAGCAGACAGCTTTTCAGGTGTTGATGTTCTGAGCAGAGGAGGAATTAACAATTAAGATGGTAAAAAAATATTATTGTCTTAGTGTTCAAAATACAGAACATAAAGATACATCTAATTTAAAAAACAATAACATTTGGAGACAATAACATGCGGAAAAACCAGACTCGGCCAGGAGGTGCAGGATGTTGGTGCAGTAGAGGGGATCGTCAGCATCCAGCCGGAGGGTCCTGGCACGTCTTCTGAACGCAGCTCATCTTGTAGCCGCACTACTTTCTGCTCCGTGTTTCTGTAACTATACGTGAATAAACTCGTTTCTCCGGGTTGATATTAGACCACATGTCTCAAGATTTCTTTTGCAGTGCCAAACCAAATAATTCCACATCTTGGACACAATAATATTCTTGGCATCTACAGTATGAAGAGGAATGCAGATAACCAACTAAAGAAATGCTTAATATTCCTCAAAATGTATCGAAGGTCATATTGTGGGAGATTGCTGTTCATCCTCCAACTTGAGAATGCAGGACTGTCATGGTTTGTGTTTTTCTTGAACTTTGGATTGATAACATTTTTTAAAGATGGAACATGCAGTATTTTCTTTGTCTGTTCAGGTATGGTGGCCTGTAGATTGTAGATTATTCTACACAACCTCTGGCTGATCCTGCCTCAGTTTGTTTAATATTTAGAAAGTTATGCCTGTGCTTGTTAATTAGTTTAGATGAAGCTATGGAGCCTGGAGAGTATTTTGTACATTTTGTATTTAAGTAGAAAACGGTTGTAATTAACTTGTATGGAAACACGCATCGACGCCATGCTTGTACTCTATATAGCTCTCTCGTGGCATTTTCAAGAAAGAGACGGAGCCACGCTCACACTTGCTCACTTTCGGGTTATGACAATCAGTGATAGAAAGTGGAAAGAAATAATTTTTTTCACACAATACTCCATATCTACAGACCAGTGTGTGTGTGTGTGTGTGTGTGTGTGTGTGTGTGCAACAAGTGTTAAGAAACCAAAGTCTGCACTGCCTGTATCTCACAGAGATTGATTAGCATTGTCTGTTTCCCCTCTGTGTGTGTGTCTGTGCGTACAAGTTTGTTTGGCAAAGATTGAAGGACAGCCCATCTCCCCTGCCACTGCGCACACACACACACACACACACTCGGGGGGGGGGGGGGGGGGGGAGAGAAAAAGAGAGAGAGAGAGAGAAGGACACAGAGAGAGAAGATCCTTGTTACATTCCTCCTCAGGGATTTGCTTCTCCCCAGGGGGGCTGAGGGAACGGACCTGCTGCCCACACTGCTGAATGAAAGAAAACGGGAAGAAAAGAGTGAGTGAATGGACAGAATAAATGAGTGAAGGGCAAGAAGTGGGACTCGTTTGACGGGTTTTTGTTTCCAGCTGGCATCGAGCATGCCTCACTGGCAGGTTCTGGCCGTCAGTGCTACCTGCGTACTGCATTGCTTCCAAACGGGCAAAGTGGTGACGGAGAAGCCGCTCCATGCTGCAGCTGTAGGCCAGCGCCAGCTCCAGCCCCAGCTCCAGCTCCAGCCCCAGCCCCAGCTCCAGCTCCAGCCCCAGCTCCAGCTCCAGCTCCAGCTCCAGCTCCAGCCCCAGCTCCAGGTCCAGCTTCAGCTCCAGCTCCAGCCCCAGCTCCAGCCCCAGCTCCAGCTCCAGCCCCAGCTCCAGCTCCAGCTCCAGCTCCAGCCCCAGCTCCAGCCCCAGCTCCAGCTCCAGCCCCAGCTCCAGCTCCAGCCCCAGCTCCAGCTCCAGCTCCAGCTCCAGCTCCAGCTCCTGCTCCTGCTCCTGCTCCTGCTCCAGCTCCAGCTCCAGCCCCAGCTCCAGCTCCAGCTCCAGCTCCTGCTCCTGCTCCTGCTCCTGCTCCTGCTCCTGCTCCAGCTCCAGCTCCAGCTCCAGCTCCTGCTCCAGCTCCAGCTCCGCTCACTCCGACATGGGGCCGGTGTGCTGCAAGCCGGACAGACTGAAGAAACAACGTCTCCAAGGTAACAGGAAACAGATGCTGGAGATTTTTTTTACAAGCGCTGTAGAGGCTGACGTTGGAGCGCGTGAGTAGCTTTGAGATTGATGCAAGCACCTGATATACAACCTCTTTTTCTATGGCTTTTGTGTGTTGTTTTGCGTGGCAGTAAAAGGTAATGGCTCCTAGTTAATGCTTCATTTTTTTGCAAGGAACATCATTTGTCGAGATTATTGCACAGAAAAATCTTCATGTGCAAAGTGTTGCGGTGTACTTTGTGTCACACTTGTACAGTATTTTGGTGGTTTGGTTCATCTTACTGAATCAAAATAACTGATTCTTGTATGTCTCTCTCTCTCTCTCTCATACATAATACCAATAATAAGTCGCACAGAGGTCGTATATAGTAAATCACCAAGCGATTCACAGCGCCCAATCATCAGTCACAATATTAATGGGGGGGGTGTGTGACCTGAGGGACATAAACCACACCAAACGCTGAAGAACAGTGGTTAGTGTTTGGTTGTTTTTATAAAGCAGCTACATGCTAAACTGTGATGGGGATAAAACATGTCTCATAGCATGTGACTTTGCAGCCAGCCTGGCTCCTCCAGAGGTAAATAAAAAAAGAACAGTTCTGCTAGAACTGAAAGCTCTCAAAAAAAAATGCTTCTCGGCTCACTGCACAGTGCGTAAGAGGAAAATGGCTGACCTTGTGACAATCTAACGTATTCAAAGGTGCATTAATTCACCTGACTCTCTTCTCATGCTCAGTAAAGGCATCTCTCTCTCTCTCTCTCGCTCTCTCTCTCTCTCCATCTTGACAGTTGAACCAGCTGGCACCATGACATCAGACAGGATTTCAGCACAATGAGAGTTACCTGTTCTATTTCCTGTCCTCATCTCTCCCATTCAACAGCGTCCCGCGAGCAGTCTGACATTTACCAACGGAAGCTATGAAAAGTCTTCAGTTCTTAAATGTCAGACACTCAAAAAAGGCACATGCTGCAGACAGTCTACCTTCTCTGTGGCACAAATGTCAACGTCTGTCTGATGTTCGCCACGTGGAAATCAAAATTGGATCCCGAGACTTTGAGAGGTGTGCCTGCAAGTCAGTGTTATCTCAATTGGCTTCCAAATGGATTCTTTGTACTCCTCATCCACCCAGACTTGGATGTTCCAATGCTTATTGGTGTCTGTCGGCTACGTTGGGATTGATTTCAAGTGGCTCTGCATGTGTGTGTGTGTGTGTGTGTGTGTGTGTGTCTTATCAGCGCCTGATTCATTGAAGTGGAAGTATTTGATGTGCAAAGGCTCCTTAATGTCTGAGCGTCCTCTCTGTATCTTCAATCACCCTTTTAATTGGCCTCTTTTCTTAAGGGCAAATTCATTGAGAGGATATTGTGCACATGTGTACACACACACACATTAATCAAGGCAAAATGTTAAATAATGCCAAATCCTCAGCTGACTATTTCCACGACGCTGGAGCCCATCTGAAGACGGACCGCAGTGTTGTTCATCAGGACAGTGTGAGTTTGCGAAGCTGGGTGACAATGGCACTTAGCTTTATGGCACCGCTGTTTGTATTTGGATTCCCTCCTCACAGCTTAATGACTGTGACAACAACACCATCCAACACTAATGGCTCGGACAAACGGGAAACAGATGACACATTCTCCGGGTTATTTCAAAGTGTGGCTGGAGACGAGATGAGATATATACCTGCGGCCTCTGGTGTTAATGTAGTTTTTCATGGAGCAGCCGGTCATGTTTCACACCGTTTTGTTTCATGTGTTGAGGCCGGCCGCCGCCGCCTCACTGATGTTTATGAGGTCAAAATGATTTAGAAAATGAGGCTCGTTCAACTTCTGCACTCACGAAAATCTGCTCCGGATCACCAGCTAAATGGCTTAAATGAAATGGTGCAATCATAGGAAGGAAGGGTGAGAGTAGAAACACAGAGAGTGCACAACAGGACAGGTGTGCCATCTAGTGGTGAGAAACCGTTACAGCACATTTGGTTAAGATTTGAAGTCAACCCCATTTTTTGTTTTGTTTAAAAGCTGAAACCTGAGGGACTAGTTAGTACGGTATGTTAAAACATTACACACCAGAGTTTTAAAACGCCGTACTGAGAGTATTTTATGATTCTTTTCCTGTAAAACATACCTGCTGGCTCAAGGTCCGGTTCATGATTGCACAAACCCAAATGATGTTCCGCAAATACACCGACATCCAACAAGGTTCCTGAAAGAAAGGTAACCAGTGTATGTGATTGACATTAAAGCGTCTGTGGTAAAAAAATAAATAGGAGCTCGGGAATTTGGGAAATGGTTCAAGCGGTTGAAACATGATGTAAAAACTACACTATTTAATATACTGGGTTGGTTCTATGATAAATGCCAGCTCGTTTGTCCCCCCCAGGTGGAACAGGAGAGAAGGACCGGGCACCGATCAGCCATGAGTCTTTCCTGCTGATGGCAAATTCCCAGACGGACATGGATGACTGGGTCAAGGCCATACGGCGGGTCATCTGGGCGCCGTTCGGAGGAGGTAAAGCCGAACCTTTGAACTGAAACGCGAGAAACACAATCAGCATGGAGAGAGATTTTCATCCCCATGAGGCCGTTTGACCTCGTGGGAATGGGCAACAATTAAAACTCAAGGCTGTTCTGATGCAACATGTGGGTTGCGGGAAGCCTAAATTAACAACATGTACCAAATTCCAGCTACAGAAAGATCAGAATATTACTTATTCAAATCTCTTATATAGCCAATAATCATTGGAAGAAGTGCCATCCTGAGACAGGAAGTTTTCATTTCCCTTCTACCGTGTAGGCTCCACACAAGACTGCAAAGACAGCAGGTTCTGGTGTGTCCATGTCATACTGTTTGTATGACTGGGCTCAAGTTTGTAACTCAAAGTGACACCTACTGTGTCTCATGTCTTTACCCTGCAGTTAATTCTCACCCTGATGTCTCTATTTCTGGTGTCTGACTACTGTACCTAACTGGGGAAATGTGTTGAGAGTTTGCTGTCAATCTATTCCAGAAGTTCAAAAATAGAGGCCAGGGTGTTTGACCGCAGTCAAACTGAGTTTATTGGACTCCTAAAAAGTCCACCCCCCCCACCCCTCCATGCAACAGGGAGCCTGTGGTTAATTCTCACCCTGTCTGTGCTCTGGTCTGGCGGTCTAACTAATATACTTGATGGGAGGCCAGAAATACAACCAGGCCTGTCTGGGTGTGAACGGGGACTTAAGGAGCAGCTGAACAGCATGGTGTTACGTTACAAAAGGAGAGGTATATTAATAAATGTGGAATAACACACCGGTCATATACAGTAGTGTTTAACATCACTGGTCTCATTTGACACTTCATTTTTAAGGTTTGAGCTCTGTTGGCAGAGAGGGAACACGGTGCCAACTACTAGAGCTACGATCAATGAGGATTTGTATTTCATCGTTAGTTTTGACCAATAAATGTAAATAAATGATGCTAGATTCACGTTTTCTTAGGCCAAAGTACTGACAATGACAGAAAACAGAAACAAACTGTATATCTTATATTAGAGAAGGTGTAGACTAAAAATATTAGGTAGTTTTACTTGAAATTAGCAGTTACAAAATCATTTGGTATTTGGCCTCCGCTGCACAATAAAACATGTTTAAACCTTTTTCTAAAGCTGGAAAACTGTTTATATATATATTAAAATATTAAATATATATATTTAAATATTAATATATACCAATGTATTGGTATAGATGAGCAGTACAAACTGGAGCTGTATAGGTGCATGTCAACTTTAAATGAAAATCATGTTTCAGGGCTGTGTGTCTGTTAGCTTCTTCAATTTGGTTGTTGCAGCTTCAATTTTGTAAATAATTATAGCATTATTCCATGCTACTTATTTTAAGTTTTTAAAAAGAACACTAAATCCAGCTGTCGTAGAGGGGGGGGGGGGGGGGGGGGGGTCTAAATCCTATAGCTACACCCCTGCTCGCGCGGTGACGGCCCTCCTCACACCGGTAATATTTACAGCCTCCCTCTCATATTTACAGGGTAGGTGTGTCCGTCTCTCGGTTCTCGGTCCAGAATAGAAGTGTCGCCAACTCGCAGGCCCGTCGTTAAACAGCAGCACCGCGGACACGGCGCGCGGACCCGACCCCCCGTCATCCTGCCGCCGGTTTTCTAAACTGTAGCTCGTTATACCGCCGCGCAGGAGTTTGTAAATGCGGGATTAATCCACCGGTGGGGTCAAATGCCTGAACCGGAATGGCTGAACTTGGTCAAATGTGGGTTTGGGATGTATGAGAAACGCGCTCTGCTGCTGTGCAGCTCCTGTTCGGTGAATCACTACGATTACAGCGAGCTGACCGACAGCTGCGACTGCTGCAGCCAATCAACAGGTAACAATTAATTCATTAGCCAATCAAACACCTTTAGCTATTAAGCGGTGCCACCATTTAGCTAAGCGGTCATTTTCCAGTACTTTTAATGCTATTTTTATTATGACTTTTGTTTACGCTTGTATACTTGAAAGATTACTAAATAGAGGTTTATTTTATTTTTATTTTGTAATTTTTTTTAGGGGGGGGGGGGCAACACGCTTAACATGAGGATTAAAAGTATGCTGATTCAGTCACAGGTTTTCATGGTGCAATCTCCTCACCTACTGACGGTTAGAGAGAGTCTGCACCAAGACATCATGCAAAGATCTCCATAGGTCTACAGTCTAAAGCACTCAATCTAGTGTTGATGTTAGTGTAATGTAAAACAGGCATAAATGGGCAACAGCGTGCAGTTCAGTAGGCCTTGTTCCAGCTTTCTAACACACCGTTACATTCAATATTCAAGTTAGAAATTGGTTGCACTCCTTGCTATTATTGGGTTCTTCAAGGTGCATTTGGCTTCCATGTCTCAACAATATCATTTCACGTGGACACATTGGCTCACATGTTCCATTTACATTACATTGTACACTGTACATATAGCTACAATGGGCCTGCGTCTTAAAAATAACCCGTCGCTCCAAACTTCATACCAGCCCGATATAACCCAGTGCCATCAGTGGACGCATGAATCTGATGGCCCTGAAGTGCCAATGTGGTGTGTCCTCCATCTGTCCACAGGGATATTCGGTCAGCGTTTAGAGGACACCGTGCAGTATGAGAAGAAGTTTGGCCCCCGGCTGGCCCCCTTGCTGGTGGAGCAGTGCGTGGACTTCATCAGGGAGAGGGGTTTGGACGAGGAGGGCCTCTTTCGGATGCCGGGACAGGCCAACCTGGTGAAAGAGCTGCAGGAGGCCTTCGACTGCGGCGACAAGCCTCTGTTTGACAGGTAGACAGAGCAGAGCGTTACAAGAGCACACCGGCTTTTTTTTGTTTTTGAGAAGATAATTCTCAAAGATAATCATTTCTCTCTGTACTCGCCTGCAGTAATACGGACATCCACACGGTGGCATCCTTGCTGAAGTTGTACCTGCGAGAGCTGCCGGAACCAGTCATTCCCTTCTCCAAATATGAAGACTTCCTGAGCTGTGCACAGCTTTTGGCCAAAGATGAGGAGGAGGTATGTGCAATAGACACTGTGTGTGTGTGTGTGTGTGTGTGTGTGTGTGTGTGTGTGTGTGTCTCACACAGCTGTTTTATCTTTCATCAGGGGGTCCAGGAGCTGGGGAGGCAGGTCAACACTCTACCTCTCCCCAACTACAATCTCCTCACCTACATATGCAAGTAAGTATTTGATCTCGTGGTGTCATCGACTTTCTAAGAACGATGCCCGTTTCTACTTTTAACTTTGCTATCTTGCTCAGATTCCTCGATGAGGTCCAGTCCCACTCCATTGAGAACAAAATGAGCGTCCAGAACCTCGCCACAGTATTTGGACCAAATATCCTCCGACCCAAGATGGAGGACCCGGTCACCATCATGGAAGGTAACGGGCGACGTTCACTGACTGAAATAATGGTTAAAGTCTCTGCAAACTAACCTGAAAGTGTACTCAGAATTCCAGACCACAATGCTACTTTGACATCACACTACACCTTGTGGTATTAGCAAATATATATTTAGCTAGCTGTATGTGCGGGATGAAAACATAATAACGCTGTACTATATCCTGTCTGGCTGTGATCCATAGGCACCTCCCTGGTCCAGCACCTGATGACAATCCTCATTAGGGAACACAACCGTTTGTACTCAGGGAGGGACCAGGAGGGATCCGCCGTTCCCCAATCAGAGCTCTCCGTCCAGGGGCAACAGCTCCAGCATCGCAGCCTGGGAGCCTGGATCTCGGAGGAAGACCTCCAGATCTGCCCGGTGTCCAACCCCGACCAAGAGCTGCACAGCAGTGCCTCATCTCTGGATGCCAAACTGTGTGCAGCCGTCACTCCCACCCAGACCCCGAACCTGAACCCTGGACCAAAGCTGGGGTCTCCATCAGGGAAAGGAGAGACTGTGGTCAGCCCGAGCAAACAAGCCAAGACCATACCCTCCTGGAAATACTCTTTCAAAAGCTCCTCGGGCAAGCCAAGCAGCAGCAGCAGCGGCAGCAGTGGTGGCAGCTCTGTGGCAGATGTTGCTGGTGTATCTTCTGGTGGGGGAGGAGGTGGAGGTAACTGGCTCATGAACGGTCTGTCCTCGTTGAGGGGACACCGGCGCACGTCGTCGGGCGAGCGGTCGGCCCGTGACCGCGACTCCACGGGCTCCTCGCAGAGACTGTCCACCTACGACAACGTCACCTCCTCCTCGAGCATGGGGAGCGTCCCAAGCGTCGCCAGCACCCCGTGGTCCACTTCCTCCTGCGAGATCTCCGTCCCCGACTCGGGGAGCGAGCCCTCGGCCAACCAGAACTGCGGAGCAGGGGGCGAAAGCGGGGGGAAAGGGGAGTGGATGGAGAGCCAGAGGGAGGTTGACAGGGGAGGGGACGGAGGGGCCACGACAGACCCGAGCTCTGAGCAGGACAGCTGCGAGGCCATGGAGCTGTGCAGCAGCAGCGCGGCCTGCAGCGAGAACGGAAACGCAGCGGCGGCTACGGCGGCCGGGGTGCCGACCATTGTCACGTCAGAGGACGGAGACGGGACAGTAACACTGAGCAGCCTGGTGGAGGGACTGAAGGACGAGTTGAGGAATCAGAAGACTACATACGAGACCAGGATCCAAAAGTAAGTCTGGGGGTTCCTGAACTCTTATATGTGTGTGCATGTTATTATGGTGCTCAGTTGTTTGGTTAATATAAAAATCGAATTGGTCCCGTTTGGAACTACTTTGCTCTATAATAGTCACGTGGATGTGTTACTAAGCATCATTTCTGTTACTGGAAAACATTTACAAACACAATGAGAATGTTCTCACTCAACCCATCATGTGTTGGTCCCCTGATGGGTCGAGCTCCAGAACCAATGGATCCTGTATCTCCCATAGTGCAACTCTTTATCATATTTAGTTAGAGCCACAACTTTTAAACCCTGCACACCTATAGTTTGTGTTAAATTGAAGTCTTGAAAGCAAAGCTGAGACAACTCCGATGACATCATCATTTTGTCAGACTTTACTAAAGTCCCCTAGATCCATAGAAGACATTATACAACTGTTTTCACAGACTGAGTGCTACTTTTCATGTCAAGTAATTAGTGTGTTCTTAAAATACCACTTGCCAAATGTTTTCAACTCCCACACAGATACACCTAAACAATACAAATAACACATTTTTAATGATTGTTTTGAGGTACAAAGTAGTTCCAATAAAACATTTTTTCTTTAAATCAGTGTCTCTGAACAAGGATGAACATAATCAAAACTACCTCAATGATTAGACGCAAATAGAGGTGATTATTATTTAAGATGATGTCATTTCTATGTGAGAAAAAAAAAAACATATGTGGTGCGGCTTTAAATTCAACACATTATGTTGTGATGACCTCTGCTCTCTGTCTGTGCTGCGTCTCCTCAGGCTGGAGGAGTCCAGCGCTGCTCTGTGTGCGCAGATGGAGCGCTTGGAACAAGAGATGGAGCAGGAAAGGAAGAAGCAACGCATGCTGGAGATCAAACTACGGAACTCGGAGCGAGCGCGGGAGGATGCAGAAAACCGCAACCGGCTCCTGGAGAAGGAGATGGAGGATTTCTTCTCCACACTGGGAGACCTGGCCCTGGGTGCGAGGACTAGTGATATTTGATACGCCGTCTGTTTGTGGCCAAAACTGTCAGGGTTTGTATTTTAGGGAGGGGGGGGGTTGGTGTCTTTCAAGGGCTCACTTCCTCCTCGTTGTATCCGGGCGTTCCTCTCAAAGAAAAATGAAAACATGAAAACAAAAGGAACCCCGCCAAATTTGTGTACATTCAGGACAAACTCAAAGGGAACTCGTAGGTGAAGGTGACGAAGATGAGGGCTCGAATATCAAATTGCAATGGACTGTGTGGTCCTTGTCAGAATCATCTCCATTGAGAACCGGGCGTTTTTTATTTTTTTGAGTTTCTCACGCATGCTTGAAATGGACCGTGAAGAGAAGACGACGGCTCTCGTGGTTACACTCCTTGGCGAGTCCAGGGTTCGTCTTGTGAAGGCTGCGTTTGAACACTTCAGGTGCCTGTATGCGACCGGAGAGCACCCGACTTCTTCACAAGGACACTCCATGAATGGCTGTCCCACTGTATGACTCATTAGAGACGGTGTTAATGCAGGCAGCGGACTGACATTTTACTTTTGAGGACCAGTGCTACATTTTGGGGAATACACATGATATCTTGACGAGAGTTATGTGAAGAGTTTGATACCATCTCATGTCTGTAGGATATGTATGAAGCTACAGCCAAGTAGCCTAGCAAAGAAAAAGAAAAATCTGCGTACTAATATTTGTAAAGCTAACTAATCAACATGTTATATCTTGTCTGTTTAATTCTATAGCTTTATATTTAGCAGATTTTTTGTTGTACTTTGGATTTATTAATCATATTTTAAATTGGTAGCGACTGTTGAAAACCAGTGTACAGATATTTCTCGGGACACCCAGCTTGAAAACCGGGACATCTGGTCACCTATTCATATCTACCCTACAGACATCAGAGCGCTAGCAAACGTCTCATCCACGCTAAGAGAGCAAATAAGTGTATTTCCCAAAATGTCTTGCTATTCCTATAATCGTAGGGTCATATTTTCTCACTTGCCTGTCGGGGCTGCTAGCTAATGCAAATTGCTTTGTTTGTTGGCCAGGTGTTGAAGTTGCAGTTTTGTGAAGAACCCAGACCATCAGGTTCACTTTGTCTGGGAGGAGGATGTTGCTGAAATGTAGTTTGTAACACTGCGAGCACCAGAAACGGCATTTAAATCCCCTGCATATGTTGTTTTTAGGTTTTTCTCAGCTATCTCAAAGCCTGTGTATATAAAACCCTTTTCTTTTGTAATCCGAGTGAACTGACCGGTGAACTGTACAGTGGTATCTTAGGCAGAAGTCCCTCCACTTGCACATATATATCCTCCTGTATGTGTGCTGCAGAACTTTTCTTTTTTCCTGGACGTTTTACTGTAGAATCGAATGTGTATATCGTGACACAAAAGCAGGTTTAGAAAAGCTAGAGTTTCCAAACCATTCCTTTACGGTGCAAAAATGGCCCAAGCGGTGATCGGCGGAACCTCTGCGACAGCTGCCTCTGTACCTCCTTTCTCCTCAGGCCCTTCCAGTGCCTCGACACCTCGTCACCATCTGCACGGTCTCCACGTCCATTTGATGGCAAAGCCTCGCTCTTCGGTTTCGGTCCGATCCTCACAGATGTCAATGTACCTTTTTTTTAAATGTACCGATAATACAACAGGGACAACGATTATTCAAGCATTTGTGCATGCTGCCTGGGACACGGGACACGTGGCTCAGTAAGGTGAAGGCCATTTACAGTACACAGTAAATACCAAAGCTGGACCGCCTCAGCTGTTCGCTCACTAACGATCAGAATGGCCTGCCCTGACGCCATGTTGATTTTGGCACATGAAGCTGAGCACTGCCCTCAAAGAAACAATGGAGTTTCCCTGGTTGTGCCTTCAGGGAAGTGTTTTTAAAAAAAAAAAAAGGAAAAATGTCGTGTTGCTTGCTTGTCCAGAGATGTAGTGAATATAATCACCCATAGTGCACACAGTAGCTGCATTGTCCCCCCCCCCCCCCCCCCCCACACTTTATTTTTGATTTATATGGCAACAGACCGCAGAGGTTGAATAACTTGATCTCCCTAGAAGGTGCCAATTCTTGTGAAAGTGAATTGTGAATTGAATGGAAGTTCTGAATTAAGAATGTATTCTTGTTGTGAATGTAATGTTGTTGATGAAACCAGCTACGAAAAAAAGAAAAAGAAAAAAAAAAAAAACTGCCAGAGCGGGGAAAAGACATTTTAATCACTGGATGGCCTTCAGCTCTTCAACCCACTTCCCCGACTCCAATGGTCTTACTTTCTCGTCTTAATACCAACGTGATGTATGACACGATTCAATTACATGTTTGCAAACTGAAGAGTTGCAGATATCTCTTTTGTGAGGATTGCATGTGGTTACATTTGTTGAAAATGTGTGTTCACCAATCAGAAGAATGTCCACAAGTGGTTCAAGTGATGCGCATTTCTTAAAGGGCCGGTACAAACGGTATAATTACAAGTGAAAGTGTGCTTTTGGTTAGACAATGTGACTGTATTTTTCCTTTTTTTTATATTTTATAAAGAGACAAAAGGCAATGTTAACACATTACCGTCTTTGATTGCACAGGTTTACAAGGTAGTTATCCTCCAGCTCACAATAGGATCTTTGATTCCAACGGGACATTTATTTTCCATGTTTGTCTCACGACTAAGGCTCAATGTTCCCTACTGCTCGACTGATTATCTATGGTGCTTATTTATTATGGATTCCCACTATTGTAATGAATGGACATGTATGGAAATAAAGGTGACAAAGAGACAAAAAGAGGTAGTTGTTTTAAATAGATATCAGTAATCTATGACATGACGGTGATTATCTAATTGCTTAAAGATGCAGATGAGAAATCCTGTTGATTCTACATTTGGAGACTGAATTTGAAATTAACTGACCTTTTCTTTTACAAGAGGTCCATCATATGCAGCACTACCTCGCCCCAATACTGGGCACTACCAGTACAGCCCATAATATCTCAAAATACACTGTGCAACGGTCAATTGTTTCATGTGTAAATACGTATTTACCAGGCATTTGCATCCACCAACCTCCCTTATTGGGTCTGTGGTTTGTTCAAAGTGAAGACAAAAATCATTTAAACTGGGTCACAAATATACAATTATCTTAATCTACAATAACTGCCTGTGGTTGTATCGCTCCTCCAACCTGTCAATTTGCAAAATGTCATGACTTCCATTATTTGTAACCTATTAGACGTTTGTGCGAAATTGTCATAATTAGCGGATGGATACTTGACAATGGGACGGACATGAATTCACAGTGACAAACTAAATGTCATCAGTTTGTCCTCGAGTTCATTTGGACGTAAACATAAACATAATGCCGTCGGAAAAAGCTAAGCATTGTGGTCGTTTTTTTAGCAAAAGTTACACAAAAAGGAGTATATTTCATGTATACACATTTCATTCCAAATTACGACAATTTCCTTTGTTATAACAAGATTTAAATCCCATTAAATAACCCAATTTAATGGAGCTTTTTAATAATCACCTGCCATACTGGGTGATGCTGTGTGCGATGTCTGCCTACTTGTCACTACAGGAACGAGAGGAAGAAACAACATACAACCATAGATCAAAGTGTATTTTTTTTATTTATTTGCAGTACATGATTTTTTTTGTTTCTTTTAAGAGGTGGCATCATCAGATCCCAGTGCATGTATTCTAGGAGTGCACTTCTTCGTTGGTTGCGGTTTTTTTGGGACGCGCAGATCCAGGAATTCTTAAAACTACTTGCATGGCTGGATTCACTAGCAAACATAACAAACCAGCACCATACATATAATGATTTCTTGTAGGTATTCACTCGTCTTTTTTTGTGTTTATTAACATTATTGTCCTCGCCACGTCCCAACGCGAACACCTGCCGGCCGCGTGGTGACTCAAAAAGAACGTTCTGGTCTCGAGAGTCAAAACTCCGGCCGGACGGATCCGTTTGGTGGGCGAGACTGATTACGTAACATCATGACTATAAACAAGTCACAGAACTAAAATTGATCTTATTCATAAAAATAAAAAAAAGGAAAACATGGATTGACAGTACCAAACATCTTCTTTACCTTCAGGAGACAGCTAACAAAGGCTAGGCCCATCACACACTACTAGCACAGTTTGCTGAAGGTATTGCACATTTAGTTTCAAAAGAAAAGAAAAAAACACCCCCCCACCCCCCCTCCAAAATAAAAGAACAAACAAATACATATAACAATTCTCTTACTTCTAGGTGAAGTATACATAATGTACAAAACTAGAAGTCTGTTGAAACCGACAAATAGTACACTTTCAAATAAATAAATAATGGAATCTGTTATTCACACGTCTTCGAGAGCTAATTCTGCAGGCGACTAAGTAAATGCAAGAACTGGCAGAAATTCATGGTGAGGTAGTTCATCAAAGCCGACTCAAATCAGAATTACATGGTTTGGAGAGATGCGGTAATTATTAAAAAAAAAAGAAGAAGCAACAACAACAACCTAAGAAGAAGAAAGCGTAACTAAATAGTCCCAAGCGAAGCCCCCAATGTTAGGTTGAGGAAAGTAAGAGCACTTTTAGCCAACAAAAGATTATTTTAGCAAATATGACAAATAGGCTTAATACTACCGCTGATGTTCACCCGGCTGTTGTTGCCTTCTCACAGATGTGACGCTAGTTTTTACGTTTTGTTCGTCAGAATACTCCCGCACATTTACTACTGGACAATGTATCGTGCTGCTGTTGGAAATCTACAACTGACTGCAGACTGAATGTAGTTCTGTAGCTACTGAACCAGTCAGGCTCTGCGGTTGCTGCCGCTGCACTTCATGAGCCAAACCTTTCCTTTTACCGGGGACTGAAACACGGAGCATGAGCCGGTGGCACTCGCTGTCTGTGAGCTCAAACTAAGTGGAGGTTTGCACATCACAAGATGGAAATGGGTTGCACCACTTAAACTAATTCTTACAAAGAACCAACCTTAGCTCGCCAATATATCAAATGTTAACTGACAAAGCTATCATTAACGTAGCTCATCGGTGAAGCTAACGTTAGCCTGCTAATGTATTACATGTTTGAAAGCGCTAATGCTAATATATTACCCGTTCAAGTGTAAGAGTAAAAAATGATATATGTTCGATAATGATGTAAACTGTTTTCATAATGTGAAATAAATTCTACAAAATTAACAAAAAAATACATCAAATTACAAAACGTGAGAATAATGTTCGACTGAATGACCAAATAAATGAGTAGAGACTTCTTATTCTAAAATATAAGGATATTACTAATTCTGAGACAAACTTATTTATATATGCATATATATATATATATATATAAATAATACAGCCATACTCTTTACAAAGGCAGATACATTTAACATATCTACTGATATACGTGGAAGTTGTGTTACAGCGTGCGATGCTGTAGGAACCGTTTACACTGCGGACTGATCCGATGGTTTCTAGCAACCAGTTGTCTCACCGCTAAGGTTTCACTGTTTAAGACGTTCCTTAAGTTTGAATGGTGCAACCCCATTAACAAAATGATTAGTTAGGAAGGACACACACACACACACACTTAGTCATGGATTTACTAATAGCCAATGCAAGTCCAGAACTAGAAATAGAGAAGGAGCCGCAGTGCGACAGTAATTGAGAAATCACGCCGCTTAAATAAATGTTGACGTCTGTGTTCAGCCTCATATATTCTCGCAAATGAGCTTTTAACAGAACGTACTTATGGAAGAGCAGGGCAGGCTCGAGACAACGCCTGCTCGTGATCCATGACGACACGTCCCAGCTCTGCTTCTTGCCGATAAGCAGGAGTAGCTATGCAAACAGAACGGCTGCATGGAAGTTGAGCCAAAAAGTGGGAAATAGCGCGTGCTCCTTTGTTTTATTAATCCATGACCATGATATTCACCATCTTAAAACGTCAACAAAGCAGAACACAACCTAGATAGCGTTCAGCTAATATGGCTCGTTGAGTAACTACGGTTAGAGCATCTTTTTTTAGTTTGTACCACGAACTCATTAGTGAGAACCCCCCGCGGTGTTTGGGTCAGCCTCTCAGATACGTGTTGGGAACAGTAAACGCTATCCGAACACCAGCTCCCTCGCTCGGTTTGATCCGGTGGTCGAATTCTCCTCTCTTACAATCATCACATTGAATTAGTACTCAACGAAAAGCCACAAAACAATAATAAAAACTGGTATGAACCTATATTTCGGTTGCTTCTCTGCACTTTGATGAAGGACCTTTGATAAAACTGCCTTTTCCTCTGAAATGACTCAAACGCACACGTCGTCGCCTTCTTACCCTGCAAGACACCAGAGTCTCCCGCTCGAGGGCCAAAAATCCAAACAAGTAGAAAAATATACAATACATTTGTGAGAACTACAACCCCCATCACACATTATTGATTTGATATGGAAACTACTATCGTTAACCAGATGCCATTAAAAACCTACAATAAAATGAAAAACACTTCCTCCCACAAACTCAGGAATGAATGACACGACAACAGGCACTTTTCCTTTCGACGCCAAAACAACAACATAAAAAAAACTCAAAATGGGCATAATTATTGCATAACGTGAGAATAATGCGTTTCTTTTGACTGGCGGTTTGTGCTGCTAAGTTTTAGGTTATTTTTGTTTCCCTCCACAACTGCAGGCAAGTCTGGTTCACTTGTAGTGTTTGGCCAACTTAAAAATAAAATCACTCAAATTTCCAAATCTCTAAAAGCACCTTGCTAATAACAGGCTGTGGTAGCAGGAGGCGGCCATGTGTTCACACCGCTCCATAAGACTGCACGATCACTATCCCAACGTCGACACGTTCACTTGCCTTCTCAACATCACAACTCCCTACTTGACCGAAGCTCATTCCACTTACGCCGTCACCAATTCCCCAACCTCCCTACGTCTCCATCATCCTCCCAAAAGAAAAAAAAACAAACATTCTGGACCGTTAGCGGTACCTCGCTGTCAAAGCAATGCCAGTGGAGAACGTGAAAGAGCACCGAGCATCCACAATGTCACACAGCCTGTAGTAGACAAGAAGAGCTCCAGGTTATTCTTGCGGGACCTAACCGTGCTATTCTCAATCCCGTAGTTCAAATGCAGAAAGTTAAATCAATCATATGGTGAGTGGAAATGTTTAAATCCTATCATGTCTGAACAGGAAGTCAATTAGAAAGCTTTCATTAAATGTTACCATGTAGGAAGTAGTCATGACTCAAAGAAACACATTTGTTTTTACAAGTAAATTGAAATGATCTCAGTTGATGTTGATGGATGTGTCATATGCACTTAAAACAATATCCATATTATGTGAGATAGAATAGATAAGGGGAGTACTAAGACCATACATTTGTCAATTTAATTATGTGTCAATGGCTCACTGCAAACTTGTATTGAAGGTAAATCTACATCTACCATCAAATCTGTACAAACTCAATCTACATGTATATGGCAGGTTGTAAGAGCAGTAGCTTACAAGTGAAACGAATGGCGCTCAACAGAAGAAGAAACAAAACAAAAAAATAGATCACATTAAAAACATTTTACAGATATTTCTTTCAATTCTCACCGTCGGTTAATAAAAACCGGAACGTAGTGAAATCATAAAAATTCTCTTATCATCATCTTAGGTTTCTGAAAAATTAAGAAATGCCACAATAAATTACAGCGAGGACTCGAATAAAAATAAATCCTAATTTAAAAAAAAAAAGACTGACTGTAAGAAAGAAAGAAAGATCATCTGTCCTTTCAGAAATCTAAATATTTCTTCTCAAACAGCTAGCTGACTAACGGCTACACTACTGAAGACAAGCACGGGGGGGGGGGGGGGGTGCAGGGGGCGGGGCCAGTGTTGGGCAAGTGGGTTGGTCTTAGATGTGACCAGGGGGGGGGGGGGCGAGGCCCAGACCAGGACCAAGAGGAGGTGTAGATGATAGTCATCTGCAGCAGCGGCGGCGGCGGCGTCCGTCTCCCAGGCTGCTGTCGGTGTCGGTCAGGGTCGGGTCGGTGGACATGGAGGAGGAGGTGGAGGTGGAGGTGCGCTGCTGCTGCTGCTGCTGCTGCTCACTGTTGCACCTGTGCTGTGAGACACAGGAGAAGGCCCGGGGTCAGCCGGTCGAAAGAGAACACGCAGCACGGGCTGCTGACACACACACTCTATCACACTCTCACACTCTCACACTCTCACACTCTCACACTCTCACACTCTCACACTCTCACACTCTCACACTCTCACACTCTCACACTCTCACACTCTCACACTCTCCCCTTTGGGGTTCGGTATCTGCGTGACATGCGAACTGGATGAGCCGGGGATCGATCCGCCGATCTTCTGATTACCGGACGACTCGCTCTACCTCTGAGTCTGGTTAATGCCGGTAACGGTTCGCCTTGTTCTCTGCATGTAAACTTATATTTACACTTATACTTAAGGAAAGTTTAGGGTCTTTGGATGATGGAATGCAGGAGACATGATACTAAATATGGATCGGTGAACAGGCCTGGTAGTGAAGAGTGATTGTAGAATTAGATCCAGTGGTGGCTGCTTTGCAATCAATCAATCAAACGTTATGCGTAAAGCACCTTTCATACAGGTGAGTGAAGGTCAGAGGGCTGCACCGGTGACTGAGCAGCATAACATGAGACAGAACATGTGCAGAGCGTGAAAATAGCACAAAAGACAAACTGTTAAAGCAATGCATGAGAGACAATAGAATGATGAAAGACGTAATGAAATGAAAAGCTGAACACTTAATTAAGAACACTTAATTGAGAACGCTTAATTAAAAGCCTGGCAGAATAGGAAGGTTTTCAGTTTACAGATCTTAATACTCAGCAGCTCTCAGATCCTCAGACTGCTCCAGTCATGATGGCTTTAAAGCCGACTCAGCAAAGGTTTTAGTCCTGCACTTTGGAACAACCGAGGAGCCGTTCTGGTTCATACACCGTAAGCATGTGAGGCGCAAGACTATGAAGCGCTTTGAAAACAAGTAAAAGAAATCCGTTGAATCGTCTAATTAACATTGTGGATTTGTTCGAGGAATGTTTTTAGGACGATGACGTCAGAAAATACGACGACGACATTCAAAGTGTCGCTCAGAAAGCTCAACAGAAGCATTAAATTTACACGTGTAATAAGAGTCTAACTAGGAGACTCAGAGTGACCACGTTGTCACTCTCCTGCTCACATACAGTAGAGGAAGTACCTCAATGGAGTAAATACAAAGATGAGCTAAAGAGTGGAAAATAAACCCCGGCAGAAAAATGACTACCACATCCATTAACCCATATCTCACACCCACCCCCACCCATTCACCCACCCATTCACCCATTCACCCACCCACCCACACCCACACCCCCACACCCACACACCCACCACTAACCTATGGATGCTGGCTGTCCCTTGATGACGCCATTCTTCGTCCGTTCTTCCCAGTCCAGCACTTCTTTGTATATCAACTCTGCAACAAACCAGACACATTGAGTGACTATAGTAAGGAGGGGAGAGGGAGGCACCATGCAGGCCTTTCTGGATTTTTAAGTACAATCCTTGTGCTACTCGTCACCATTTTGTTCTGTATTTTTATTCTCCATCCTGTTTGATCTGGTGTTACTTTCCTACTGTGTCTCACCTGGTGAAACACAAAGATGGACAATTCTACATGATAATCTATTTCTAAGGAAAGAAAGAAGAAATGAAACATCCCCCGGCTGTGTGTGAGACGAGGAGACACCAACATGTCACGCTACAGGTGTGAAGCGCCTGCTGTCATTATCACTCTGTCTGCACTGAGGAGGAGGAGGAGGAGGAGGAGGAGGAGGAGGAGGAGGAGGAGGAGGAGGAGGTTTAAATGCTCTGCCTCACTTTCCTGTGGTGTTTCCCAGGAGCCAATCATTGGTCTGCTGTCATTTTCCATTCACATATGGCATTTGAGTTGCATCATTTGTAATCAAAACAACTCTCACATCACAGCTCTTTATAACACGTTAAGTATCTTACAGAGCTTGGAGAAAAAAAATCTTAAATCAAGCCCTGGCCCCCTATCCACGTATGCTACCTGGAATTTGGGCGTAATCTACAAATTTGACCTTTTCTTTGGTGACTTCATCACAGCTAAATACCACAGATTGAGACTTCATAGTGTACATCGGATTTTTACACAATAACAAAGATTTGGATGCAGATAATCTAATTCCCAGCAGGGGGGGGGGGGGGGAGACAAACAGGAGGACACCTATGCAACATGTGCATGAGACCTTTTGCAGTTTATAATTAGGATTGTGTATCAGAAAAAAAAAAACTGGCCTTACGCAACACGCCGTGAAAGGCTAAGCACTCGTGTGGGCTCTTTAAAGAGCAGAGGAGAGAAGCAGAGGATGGTTCCTACCTTTCCACTCGTCCACTGTGTGCTCTCTCTCATCCAGCTGCTTGTCTGTGATCGCGGGCGGCGGCTGGAAACAAAGACAGACACGTGTTTGCTGTATTTCAGTCTTCTTAACATAGAGCGACAGCTCCACACACACACACACACACACACACACACACACACACACACACACACACACACACACACACACTCCGGTAAATGACATTCAGACTCAACTGGAGCGCAGTCCTTTTGTATTTTGGTCTTTTTAAACACATTTACGTGACCCTTCCACTAATTACTGCCATTCACAGAACTGGAAGCCTTTGAGTTACAAAGACAGCTTCTAGGTATGTGAAACTACCAGGCCGGAGGTTTTCAGTGAGCCTCAACACTACGGCCGGTGAATGCCTCGCAAAACAGGAGAGGGGGAACTCAGCTGCAGTAGCTCTGAAACTAAAAACCTGCAGACTCGGCTAACTGGTGGCACGAGATAGAAAACTGCAGCGCTAAATCTCCCCTCACATTAAACCCACTTAATGCTGACGCTTTCCTGCTTTGCCGTGCTCGGCCCTTTTCCAGAGGAAATACGATAAACTATGTTGTAGGAATGAAACTAGCTCAAAGCCGGCCGTGGGGGGGGGGGGGGGGGCAGAGCAAAGAGCTGTGCGAAAATCTGAACTTTGAGGCTGATCTGTCAGTTCTGACGAGCCCTCTTCGTGCCAGAGAGGCAGCAATTCGCCTCATCTCCCAAAAATCAATTTGCTGAGTCGTGTAGACCACAAATGTTTTCAGCAAAGAGGAAATGGAGTTTAACAGCTTGTAGTCCTTAGACGGGAGTGGATTCATGGATTTAGAAGCTATGCCACGTTTCTACATATTTACATGTGGTTAGAAATGATTCACATAATAAATAAGAATGTTTTGATTTAATAAAACTTCAGTGTCGTTCATTTAGTGAGTACTTACCGCCTCCACTTCGGTCGGGTCGTACCACACGTTGATGTAAGGGTGCTGCAGCGCCACGTCCACCGAGATCCGCTTGGACGCGTCTATTACCAGCATCTTGGCTAGTAGGTCTCGGGCTTGGCTCGCTGAAAAGAAAGCGATTGTTAAACTTTAAGCTTTGAGTATCAGTGAGTGAAGGAAAGAGTTGGATTTGATGGAGTGAGGGATGAGAGGCAACTGGTCAAAAAATGGAATTGGTTGCATGGTACCGGCTGGTACAGGAGGATGTCACTAAGAAGGGGATCTTTAAACGTTTCCTTTTAACAAGAAACGGCAAGTAGAACATCCGATGGATGCAGCTCTACAGGCGTGCTTCAGGGGAACACACCGCCACATATTCCTGCCTCTGTAAATGAACGAGGACAGAAAAAGACTTTGCAACAGCTCCACCGCGCTTGTTCCCGTCATCCCCCCTCTATTCACACACGGAGACACGCTGGAGGTGAATCCCTCTCTGAGTTACCGTCGGCTCCTGTAATCAGGGCTGACTTTAAGACTCTGAAACCACAGAGCGCAACGGGGAGGAAACGTTCATATTTTGGGTTTGCAAGGGATGGGATGAAAAAAAAAAAGCATGGTCACCAGGGAATCATATTAATCCTTCAATTACAAAAGAAATTAAAAAAGCCATTTAAGAAGTCACCCGTGATCAATTCTACTTCAGCAAAAACGGAAGCATATGGAGGCATGAAGCGCTCTGAAAACATTGATTGCCTCATTATTCATCACGCCTTCTGGGATGTGATAAAACCGCACTTTACATTTCACAAATGGTTTCCCTTCAGGCTGGACATGCTGCACCTGTGGGAGAGGAAACTATGCCAAATTGGGTTTTTAACTCTTAGCAGGCACCGGGTTTATTCTCTCTTGAGCTTCCAGTAAGCCTTCACAAGACGGTTCCACGGGCATACAGAGAGACAACGGACTCCATTACCTTTCAGTTTGTTGTGTTCGGAGTCTGCGGGGAACAGGACGTCGGGGAAGAGCTTCTCGAAGCTGTAGCCGGCATACCGGGGCCTGTTCTCCACGTAGGTCCTCACCGACTGGTTGAGCTTCATCAGGAACTCCAGAGACGGCGTCCCCAGCTGCTCGATCACCTTGTTCCACTGGTCGATATCTTAAAGGTTTCAGTGTTAAGAAAAGCACCGGGCTGGCAATGCCAGAGTTGGGGTGGGTCCTTTCTGAGTAGCATTATGAACTGATGAATAATTAAAGAGAGCCATATGGAGCTGCTACGTCTCATACTGCGTCGGTCTATCTTGGGTAAGCTCCTAAAATACTTGTGTAACTGCAACGGTTTGTCCTCAGAAGGCTGGTGGAATCCAATTCAAACCCGAGGAACACCGTGAACGTGAGGCGAGACAGGTGATGCTCACCTCAGACCATCCCTGGTAATATGGATGCAACTCTTTTTTCTTCTTCTTGAGAACAGAAACACACATTTACATACAGATGTAACATCCGACACATCGACACATACGGACATGCCTTGTTCACACCTTTGCTCATCCTTCCAAGGTGAACCACCACCTCCATGAAGAGACGCAGGTATGTCGGTCAAACCAAAAGAGGAAATCAGTTAGACTGTTTAAATCATAAGACGTCCAAGTGTATTGAATCCTGGCTAAACATCTGGAAAAGGCTCTCAAATTATCAACAAACTCTATAATGCTACAGATCCAAAGCTGTATGGAGGCAGAAGTTACTGTTGGACCTCTCAATAAAGGAAACTGCAGCTGATTTGATACCTTACTTAAGTCTTCAGTTCACGCATAGAATATAATAACAAGAAGTCTTATTCAAATCAGACTGGCTGCTTGTGCATATATTATCATATATTTTGTAGTTGTCCCGCTGAGGCTCAATTTTGGACTAAAAACCACAGCATCCTGGAAACCAAGGTTAGAAGGTTTAGTACGTCAGCTGCTTTTGTCATGTTAGTTAGAGCTATAATAGATGCTGCTCTGTTTGGGTTCTATCTCTGTCAATGTCACCTATGTCTCTACAGAGCAAGCAAAGTGCAAAACCCAATATGAAGCTTTCATTGTCAAGCTAATGCTAGCCATAGCTAACTAACTAAAGTCAACCGGCAGCTTTTCCGCCCGTTGTGTGAGAAGATATGAACAAGATGTCAGACAGAAAGGATGAGAGACAAGGTGGCATTTCGGGGGTTTTTTTGGATGGAGGTTCAACTTAAGGATACGATCAGTGCCTGGAAACAACACACTACCCCGGACCATTTCAGCCATGATGCAGCCAACAGACCAGACATCAACTGAAAAAATGAAATGACAACCACCTATTTAGCATGCAGGACTGGAAAACAAAACAGGGAAAAAAACATAAGTCTCAACAACATAAAGGAAAAAAAGACCAAAAAGGGGAAAAGTAAGACATGGTGTGGTGCCAGGTGACGTGTGTGATACATGACAAAAAAAATGAGTTGCATGCAGTTGAGTGCACTCTTAAACCTGGGTCAGCGTCCCACAATGCTGAGGGAAAGCATAACCTGTACATACTGAAAGTTTTTTAAAGAACAGCAGATTCATGAGCCCTTTAAGTGAGACACTGGCTGTCAAGGTCTACTGGAAATGTTTCAACACTCTCAGCATCCTCAGTGCAATCCATGCTGTACGTCTTACAGAACACCAATGTATTCAGGGTTATGTTGTGGTCATCTGATTGTGTGTACGGCTGCTACGGCCTCAATGAAAGACAGACTGAGGATAGACGAGGGAGCGCAAACCATTCAATTCTATTTCAGCTCTTTCATGCGACCGGCACGGTGCTTGGAGCTTAAAAAGGTGAGCGAGGAGGGAGTCGAATCTCTGCAGATGTGATCTCCGTGCGATCCGTTCGGGGGGGTGAAAAAAAGAAACAGTTCTGAGAGACAAAGAGACGTCTGCGTGCTACGTTCTGTTCCTGGAGAAACAGCCAGACACTGCTGCAAGCAGCTCAAGGATACAATCCCTTCCCGGAAAAAGGATTTTGTGGCGAACCATTTCTGCCATAATGCAGCCCACAGCCCAAATATCCACTATGTGTGCGCAGCGTAAAAAGGAGGGAGAAGAGATTAAGCAAAAGAATGAAACAAGTCAGCAGGAAATTCGGGTCAATGTTTCTGGTCACGAGGACAAAGGATGAGAGAGTAGTGACATTTAGCAAGAGTCTCCTGAGTTGTGTTACAACAGGAGCATTATCGTTGTGTATCCACCTCATGATGTCTGTACAAAAGGGAACATTTTATTCTCAGAGTCGTTTTAAAATCCAGAAATCCAGATTAGCTGAACTGACTATTATGTACCCGACTCTATACCGAAAGGTCTAACTACTACTAGACACGTCTCCATCACGGGAATGTCTCAACATTTGGGGAAATACACTTGCTTTCTTGCCGACAATAAGATGGGAAGGTCGACACCACTGTCGCGCCCGTACGCTAAATATGATGCTAGAACCAGGAGGCAGTTAGCTTAGCTTAGCATAAAGTCTGACAACAGGGCTAAACAGCTAGCATGGCTCCGTCCAAGGGTAGAATAGTCTGACCACTAATGCACCTTATATTTCCCAGAGTCCTCCGCAAAGACAGAGTCCAGCACATTTTGTACAGATTAAAGAACCAAGATGGTGTTAATTAGTGAGCTTTAGATTTCCCTTGGACTGAGCTGGGCTTGCTCTTCCCCCTTAGCTAACCGTCTCCTGGCTCCAACTTCATATCTAACAAACAGATGTACGAGAGTGGTACCAAT
Source organism: Leptoclinus maculatus (assembly GCA_032191485.1). Lineage (NCBI taxonomy): Eukaryota > Metazoa > Chordata > Actinopteri > Perciformes > Stichaeidae > Leptoclinus > Leptoclinus maculatus. The sequence goes on from JAVDOI010000015.1 coordinate 13,781,827, forward strand.
CTTTCAAGCAAGCACATGGCCAATAAGCATATTCATCAAAATGTTAAAGTACTCCTTCAACAGTCTTGCAGGAACTGCGATACGTCCCAAAGCAGGAGCACCGAGAGAAATTGCTGACGCATGCACAAGAGCCTGTATTCATACTGGTGTTTTTGTTTTGTTTTAGCCAAGCTGTACGGAGCTCAGGACAGACAACCTCTTAATAAAACATCTAAAGCATGCTGAAGCACTGCTGGGAACCGGAGTCCTCAGACAGGAAGTTCCCCACAAAGCACCGATTCCCAACATGCCAACTTCCCCCACCTCCCCCCCTGAGTGCGACCTTTACAGGAACAGGGAGAGTGTGTGTGTGTGTGTGTGTGTGTGTGTTTGGGAGGTGCTGAAAAACATCCCAGGGGGGGTGGGGGGGGGGGGGGGGGGGGGGGGGCATGCAGCAGCTTAGGAGCTCCTCACTGCCCGGTTGCCGTCATAGAAGCTGCTTTCCTCCACTCACCATTGGCCTGGTAGCCCATGCCCAGGATGACCTCGGGGGCGCGGTAGTAGCGGGTGACCACGTAGGGCGTCATGAGGAGGCCGGTGGCGGCCGTCCGGGCCAGGCCAAAGTCCAGGATCTTCAGTGTGCAGTCAGACTTCACCACGATGTTGCTGGGCTTCAGGTCCTGTACGGACAACGCAACGCAGAGAGGGTTAGGAGCCGGGTTAAGGCCGAGGTGGCACAGTTGTATGATATGGTGGCATTCTGCTCCAGAGTCCAGTGCTTTCCTATCAGTTGCTGCATCATGTGCTGCACTGCTTCGTCACCCTAAACGCCACCAAAAAGTAAGACAAACTCTAGAGCCTTTTTCAAAACATAGTTCCCAGATGAGTTACTGGAATAACCTTTCAGGCGCCCCTTAGTGATCGTCACTGCTCACACATGCGCTACATTCAGGAACATTTCCGTCTTGCGCGTTTTTCACATATAATGCAACACTTATGGATGCCAACCGACATAAAAGTCAGCAGTAGAAGAAGAAGCAGAGCGGGCCAGGCCAGATGTAGGCGTACGCAGAAGAAGACATCTCTCGTCATTTTCAGGAACATCATAACGTCATAAACAAAACTCAGCGCCCTCCAGCCACGACAGTTTCCGGTTGACTAGTTGGCGTTCAGCACGATTTATGATAGCAACAGATTGGATACTTAATCTGTGGTTTCTTTATCGTAATCACTTCCTGGTTTTGGACACCTGCCACTTAAGTGCACAAAAATACCCAGGGGGGGGGCAGCTCACCGGCAAACACCACAACACTAACTCCAGGAAATCTTAACGGCACCACAAGCAATGACAAATGTCTCACTTCTTCACAATGAGACGTCATGCTGTAGTGCTGGAGCTCGGTGGATTGAGCTCGACTGCCTGGTAGGAAAAAAATCAAAAAAGGACTAGAGAGCTCTCGTTGCAGAGACAAAGCCCACGAGAACACGAGATCTGAATCTCTGGCGATCCGTGACTCCCATCGCTTCCGCTCACCTTATGAGAGCTCTGCGTGCTGATGCGAGCGCGGCTGCTTAGCTCCGCCTTTGGCTCAATTAGTTCTGGCTGGCAGAGCAAGAGGAGCTCTGCTACTCTACTGCTGCGTCTTCCACCCAGGATGATTGACAGAGTGCCACAAGAGTGCGTGCGTGTGTGTGTGTGTGTGTGCGTGTGTGTGTGTGTGTGTGTGTACACACATGTGTGTGAGTGCGCATACAAGAGGGATCCTTTGTGCGCTGCTGCTAGTGCTTCAGGGTGTGTGAGCGTGTGTCATCCTGTTTCTGTTGTTTCAACGTGAACAAGCACCTGAGTGTATTCTGCATGCGTGTGTGTGTGTGTGTGTGTGTGTGTGTGTGTCTTACTGCAACCTGTACATTTTCTCCGCTGCCTAACAACTTGTGATCCGGTACCAATAAATGGAAGTTAAATGAGATGTTATGACTTTATGTGACACTGAAACACATCCTAAATGTACGGTGTTGTCATCCCGACAACAATACGACTCCCTGGAGAATCCTGATCCTACATTTGTCGGCTCAGCTGTGTCAGAGCGATGAGCGCAACGATGCGAGGTGGTTAGACAACGAGCAGAGGTTGGTGCCCGTGCGTTGTCACATCAGCGCGCCTCACCCTGTGTATGATGCCGGCAGCGTGCAGGTGTTTGATTCCACACAGCATCTGGTAGAGCAGGTAGGACAGCCTCTCGTGGTCCAGCTCCATCTGAATCACCTGGCAGAGGTTGGCATCCATCAGCTCCATCACTAGATACCTGCAGGGAAAATGGAGAAGGTGAAGCAATCCCGCGGAGACACACACGCACACACACACACACGCACACACACACACACACACACACACACGCACACACACACACACGCACACGCACACGCACACACACACGCACACACACACACACACACACACACACACACACACACACAGACACACGCACACACAGAGGCAGGGAGGCATGCATGTACGCACGAGTTTTCATGTGCTGACTGCACCTGGAGTTTTACAAGATACTTTGATTATGGCACATGGATGCAACATATTTTTATGACGTATGTGACACTGTGATACTAAAACACATTAGAAATGTAATAAGGTCAGAGTGGTTGGACGGTTTACGGTAAAAACTAGATGATTGATGTTTTTTGCTTTCCTTTTTTTATTCAGTAATAAAATGTTGCTTGTGTTTTTCCAACATTTTACTGTAAAAAAAATTTGGAAGATTTTTTTTATTTCATTAGTATCCAGATAGTCGGGAAAATAATACATGCAAAGTCTAAAAGCTACATTTTGAACTCTTCTTTCCTTCCCCACGCACCACTTGTTCACCGTGACATTTAGGAAGTGACGGTAATGGCTCTACTTCTAAAAACTGTGATGATGCTATGCTATCTGGCAGCCGTTACATCATCGGCCCCTACAATCCTCCTACTTGAAGCAAGGACCTTCTGACAGATTGTTGTACACAAAGAAACATCTTGGTGACGGAGCGTGCGGCTTTGCACCAAATGAAGAAGGACTTGTGCATACTCCATGTCTGAATACAATGAGTCAGGAACTGAAAACGTAATATAATACACTGTCAAAGTGAGCAAGGAGGAGAGTAAGTGGCCGTGCACACATACTGGGGAATTTTGTATATTATCCATTTGTGTCAGGCACTCTGTAACGCAAGCATGCATTCAGGTACACAAGCACACGGCCGAATGGAGTGTTATCCTCCATCCTCCAACTGTGTGTTTGCCACGCAGCCCTCCGGCTAGGATTTGTCCAGTTTCCTTTTTAGCTCCAATCAGGCAGACGCAACGCTGCAGACACGCGCACGCACACGCACACGCACACACACACACACACACACACACACACACACACACACACCTTCTAGAGGACGGCATTAATCATGTTTGTTCCCGTCATACTCCGCATAACCATCACTTCCCCCCCACATCTCAGTTTAATATTCCCCTCTCTGAGATTCCACAGCCAGTTTCCTCTCACATGCCCCAATGTTCACCTCGTTGAAGGCACTATGTAGAACTTATACAAGTTGGAGTTGACAAAGGAATGAAACAGATTGCAGAAGCTGCACTCCAGGACCAGTATTTGTTAGATTGGATGTCATGATGATTATTTTAAGATCAAACACCTGTTAATCCACAGTGTGTAGGACGCGTCCTGAATATTAAACATGTCCACTTACAGTAAATATAATTGTGCTTATAGCGAGGCAGGATAACACACAAACCAGAGATCCAGCTAAGCTGCACAAGCCCCTAAAAGTCAAAGAAAGGTAATCTAAGCCCCCAGCACGCCACCTCCTGTATTGATGTTACAAACACTCAGTGAGCAGATGTTACTCGGGCTGTGTAGTACTCACACGTCTTGGAATTCTTCCAGTGTCTTGTGTGGCGTGAATACATTTAATAGGCCGATTATCTGCCGAAATGAAGAAGAAGAAGAAAAAAAAGTTATTCGTTAGTCCGGAGAGGAGACGAAGGGTTGTCCTCTGCACCTCTGAACCAGCAAGGAGGAACAACAGAGGTAGTGACTGCAGCAGCCTGAGCATCGATGATGAACCATAACAGGACATAAAGCAGCAGCAGGGAGGAGCGGCGTTGTGATCCGTCAACCAAACGAGGGGAGTGAGGTGGTTGGAAATGCAGCCTGACAGTTACAGTTTAAATGGATGCACGAGGACAAGAATGTGTTCAAACTGATTTGAGCCTCAGGGCTTCTGTTCATCACATTTCATCTCGACTAATCTAAACTGTGAGGCAACCCTGCGCATTTAAACCCAGATGTGAGCCTGTCTCCATAGGAACCAGACGACAACACTAAACAGTTCAGGTGTCACAGCTCATCCCTGATGGTGAAATAGATATACAGGAACATTCAAATAAAACATGCTGAACAGAACAGAAACTGTGGCGAGAACTCGAGCTCTTACGTTCTTGTGGTTGACACATTTCATCAGCACCAGCTCCCTGTAGGCCCGCTTGGCGTGGGTCTGGTTCTGAAACGGCCGGCTCAGCTTCTTGATGGCGACGTTCCTCTCAAAGTTGTGGTCGTACGCCGAACTGGGGTGAAGAAATGAAAGCAAGAACTCGCTGAAAAATGTTGTTTTCTTTGTAGCACTTCCCCGAGGACCTCAGAGACACTCTTCACACACTGACACTTCATTTGTTCGGTAGCTGGTTCAACACGACAGCACATTAACAAAAGTCCAATATTTACTCTCCCTTTAGCTCAGTTTCCTCCATCTGCTGATGGAAACATCCCTGGAGCTAATATATGCTCCGCTGTGTTCACCACAGAGTCTGTTTGTTACTGTGTACAGCTTACAGTGGAGTTGAGGGGGGGGGGGTCATAAAGGCAGATGACAATAACCTGTGGGGTCATCATGACAAGTAACCTCTTTCACACGCACCTAACATGTTTGCTAACATGCACAGGACTGTCGTTAATTCACAAGATGGGCTTAAAAATGATGTTCCAAAGTATTAAAAGACTACATGGTTGTTGTGTTGGATTGCATTTCACTGTACAGGGGTTTCTATTTATCCGGTCACGCTGCGTATGTTCCCGTTTAAAAACACTGTTATGAAAGACAGCTGATGTGACGCATATGGGGGTTCCATCGAAAAAAGAAAAATATTTGATAGCCATCAATTTGTCACATATCAAAAATGAAGTCTTGGCTGATGCTGCTGTGCATCCTGTTCTTGGTGTTCCTACGTGGTACGAGGACCAGAGAGGGTTAATGACAGCACAGAACCCAAAGGGACTTCATGCTTAGCTCAGGTTACTAGATCTGGACTCTTTTTTTCCTCGAGCTTTAGGCAATTTTATTTATTTTAAAAATTCAAAGATGGAATGGTGTAAACAACACCATCACTAACTGTGACGTGGACCTGAGAGATTCCTCAAGTTCAGATACAAACGCCCACCTTTCCTTTAGTCCGCTCACGTCTACAGAAACCCACACTGCACCGTCAGCAGATACTTCTGCATCCATGTCTGTGTTGTATGCAACTCATGCTGATATTATGAAAATCTGAGCTCATCAATTTTCAGAGCTGCAAAGACCGAGCGCTGCATCGATAACTTCCATCAAATGTTCGCTCGCCTGAAGGTTTTTTTTCCCCTTTCTGACAGATAAATGGATTTTCAGACACCTTGTCCACATATGGGTCACAAGACACGGCCGTACATACATATAATTTCTAATCATGTTTTTAGCTTTCATAAAAATGCTCCTGTAGTTCAAAGAGAGGTCAGAAAATGAGATGTGTTTTGAAAATTAGTGGTTCAGGTTTGGCATCCACTTTTTTAAAATATTTATGCCAAGTTCCTAAAATCAAATATAAATGAACAAACAAAAAACAACGAACAAAAGAGACAACAAAAAAACATCTTAGCTCAAGGTCCACTTACTCTTTTCTCAGGGCTTAAAGCCACGTCTCTCAGAGTTCACCTATTTAGCAAGTTAGTTAGTGATCACGTGACCCGAGTAAGGGACCATCTTCACGAGCACTCAGCAAACACACAGCCACTGATCAAATGCAGTTGAAAATAGAAAATGCTGTTTCGGTGGACCTTTTTGTCCTTTGACTTACCAGACGATTCCCTGTGCTCCGGATCCGATGGGCCTGAGGTTCTGGTAGCGCTTTAAAACCATGAAGGTCGAGTCGCCCACATCGATGCTGTAGTACTCCTTCTCACGCTTGTTCCGGTTCATGGTGAAGCCTTGGACGAACGCAATGACTGGGCGTCCAAGTGGGGCTCTCCTCTCAAGACCTGCAGAGCGTAGAGAGAAGGAGGACGTTGTCACTTCACACTTTTCCTTCCAGCGGCCAAAAAACATCCACACTGAACGAACAAATGCAGAGATTTTTATATATATATATATATATATATATATATATATATATATATATATATATATATATATATATATATACATACACATACATATACACACTGTATGCTTCCTGATCGGCAAAATAAGCTGAGCTGCCTGCCTGGTACCAGCATCAACAGCCAATGAAACGCAAAGGAACTGCTGATGTACTGTAGATCCGTCCATCAACCAGCCCCACAGCACTGGCTCGGAAAGCTCATCACCTCACCAATAACTCACTTAATTCTGCTCAGCACTACTAGGGTTGGAATTATGCGGGGACCTCGTGTAATTAATGCTCAACACTCATTTGCATGTATTTCCTGAAGAACTGTCAAGTCCTTAGTAGTGACCAGCCCCACTGAAGTGCAGATATGCTCATGTGTGCAATGGTACAGCATGAATGCCCTCTTACTTCCGCTCCATCGGTTACAATGAGTACTGTATTATAACCCCCAGAGGTCTGGGCGACGGAGAGAGACACAGAGGAAGCAGGAAGCTGAGTTTCATACTGCGTCTGAAGACGACGAATCATTAGTGGGATTTGGAACACTGCGCTGAGGAGGTCTGTGATGATAGATGTGTGTTCCTTGGACCGTGACCCAACCGACTACCGCTAACCCAACCCCCCCCTTCCTTTCAGTATCCGTTAGCCTACGAGGCTTTCCCTTCTCCTCGCTGCTAAAGCCCATCTTCCCTTTCTTCAGTTTTCTGCTCTATACGCCAGACAAACGATCTCGTATCCACCTGTGCCACCTCCTCTCTTGTACTTGTGTTTCATCCTTTTTCTGCTTCTTCTAATCTTTGTCTCCTCTCCGCTCTCCTGCCTTCAATCATCTTCCGTCTCTCGACAGTCTGCAGCTGAGCCACGCCGTGCAGACGTTCGGGGGACGGATGAAAGGTGCACAGAGGAGCCTGAACTCACTCACGTTATCTAACAAGCAAGAGACGCACTGCCAGATTTGGGAAGGAAAAAAATAAGACATATACTTGAGTAAAAGCATACTCTTGCAGGTGCAGAAACACTTCCAGAGAATCAAAAGCTTACTAAACAAAATCACTGAAACGAACACACCCTAACCCAACACGTCATCTTCAGAGATGCTTCACTGGACCCTAAACGAACATTAACCCCAAACGATTATTCCTGCTACACCTAACCAGAACCCTACTAAGCTCCGACGCCAACCGAGGAAGCTTCTAAGGGGAGGGAAACACTATTTGAACGGGGATAACCTAAATAATCTAGACTCATGAAAACATATTCTACACCGCTCGTCAAGGCATCTTTGCAGAGACTGACGAGTTGTAAAAAGGATGAAATTAAGTATCTCCACCACCTGCTACTGTCTGATTATCTCCTGATAGAGACTCAATGTCATTTAACAACCGCCTCATATGTCGAGTGCAATGACTCTGGATGCCATTATTCACTGTTAATCATTACAAAGCAAAAGCAGCGTACATTCAGTGTACCTTCAGTATCTGTCTGCTAATGTTAGCTCCACAGGAGTATCCCTATTACACAACGTTTAACCACGACTAGCTCCAAAATCCACAAAACCAGCCTGAAAATGAAGGAAATCTGCACTGATTGCATGAGAGTCTATGGAGTACGGCCGGATAGTTTTCAAACCGGGTTAGAGCCGGCCGATGCTACGCTATGATTGGCTAGTCTACGTTCAAGGGGCGTGACTTAGCAAAGGGTCAATTACACACAGACACAAAAGAAGTCTCACTGTGTTCAGCGTTTGTAGCTCCAAAGTAATAAAAGCCACACTGTATGTTTGGTGATACCACCACTAGGAGACACCAAAGTAAGGGCTGAATGAAAAGTGGCTCTTTATCGGCATAGTACGACCAAACAAAGCTAAATCTGTTCGAGTGTTTACTTCCCTGTCGTAGCGAATCTGCAAGAATTAATTTGCATTATGATCGCTAAACGACTCTTGATACATAATGTTCTCACGTCCCTTTATTTTCATGTCGAATATCATCAAATCTCTAGACTGATCCACCCGGCAACAGAGAACGTCAACTTCATTTGCCAGCGGCCAAGGGACCAGAAATAAAATGTGAGGCACTTCTACGATTCCTTTTGGAAAATGTCATTCGGTAAATCAAATGTGAGCCACATTTGACGGAGAGAGAGCGAGAGAGCTCTCGTCGAGCTCTACCAGGCGTATTTAAGCACTGCAGAATATGTCTCAGCTGATGTTCGGCTTCAGTGGTGAGACATGATTTTCCTCCACTTGGAGACAGAACAGCACATATCAGGGTGACTGTGAGACTGGAGGACCTGTGGCTGCATGTGGAAATGGGGCCGGCTGTGTGCGCGTGTGTCGGCCTGTCAACCCAAATAGACCGTTAGGAGGCATGTTACACAACCAGGGCTGCACGCAAACACAGAACCAGTGAGTGAAGTCTGTTCACTAAGTGATCGAGTGGGTTTTTCATGTTTAGACAGAACAAAACAAAAGACAGGCCCACAGCTACACTTCATCTGTATGACCACACGACCCCTGCAGGGGTCAAAGGTCAATTAGATCTACTGACAATCAAGTCGCAGCTTTATCAAAGATTTCCCACCGACCACAGCTGACATAGCTGTCCGTTTAAAACCACCGTCTGCGAGGAAATAATATCTCCGACAAGCAGACAGAAAAGAAGTGTGTCCAAAAGTGCCAGATGCGGCTTCGTAGAGGTGAACACACGTTTGTCTTGGCAACCCTGTCCAGATAAGACACCGATATCTCCCTCACATCCGTCCATGACATCGTCTCTACTGCGAGTCAATCTGTCCCTCATCAGCTATCACAGGTGTATTAACAAGGTTCGAGTTATCCGTGCGACCAGGATCCAGTCCGCCAGCAATTTGGGAGGGTTACAGTATATTTTATCTTTGAATTGCTCGCATTCAGCCAAAGTAATGGCTGATAAGAACCCAGAAGGGCACATGCTGTGCCGCACATTGGCACCAGATAAAGACACTGAATAACACTTCTATTGTGATAGTCCGGAGGGACGATTTGGGGGTATTTAAGCTCATGCTTCCAACAGTCTGAGCCCGATTTTAGCTAATGTGCTAATCATGAAACAAGACACAACAATTGGGCCTTTGCTAAGCCCCGCCTAAAAGCTGGGCCATTGGGTCTCGAAGTCAATGTTTTTTTTTTGGATGGGTTCAAGCTCAGGAGGTTTGAATGTTTTGCTCTACGATATAAAGTACAGCAATAGTTAGCGGTTGCTAACAAGTGGCTAAAGGAGACTACAAAACGTCATCTCGCCAACTAGTCCGCCTTCACAGCCTCGCTGTGTAGACTCGTGCTCATGAGACCGCGTAGTGCCTTCATAGCCCAACCGTAGCTTTTCATTACTAAAAGTGGGGTTCAGTTGAGAAGATTTTCTTACTGAATAAAACTCGTAAGTATCAAACTTTTGTTGCCACAGAGCTTATTTTCTGCAATAATCCAAAATCAAATGGAACAATCCCATTGGCTCTTTGTCCAGGGAACCAGCGCGATGCTAACTTCGGCCTACAATACACAACGCGTGGTATCTTTTGGGATTCATACCGACATGATTGTAGATTTGTTTATTTTCTGTTTGCAGCTCACACAGTTCTTTGTCATTTTTCAGGTTCTGAATCAACCACTAAAGAATTTGGACAGCTACCAAGAGAAAGAATATGTATTTTTCTGCCACATCGCTGCACAATTAATATCATTAATGTCTTCATACATGATGTACATGATCAACTGTGCTTGTAAATCTTTACAGCAAGCCTCATTTGAACAGCTATGTCAGGTGCAAGCACAAAACACATATTTGCACAAGGATAAGGACTAATGAAGTATCACATGTTGCAGAGGAGGATCTGAACATGATCTGAAGGAGTGGAAAGACACGGGAGAGCGGCCGGTTCTTCCTCAAAGGAAACCGTCTCTGCACTCAGCCGTGACCGTTTGAACTGTGTGGCATGCTGTCGTTTCTGTTTCGGCAGGGCCGGTTCTGGCCACCGGGGTTATCAAAATATCGACTACACTTACCGAAGCATATTATGGAAGACAACTGTGGGATACAAAGAGTCACACAGTGCATTCAACAAAGAAATCCATGGACAACCCTGATACTGCTAGCACTGTGGTTCAACTACTGAGAAGCTTAAAAATTATCTAATATTCACAACTCAATAAGCCCAAAAATCTCTCAGTACCGACCTATAAGACCTCCAGATATGAATGCGGGCTCGTCATGCTTCAGCCAGGACTCATGATCACATACTTTTCGGTGCAGGAATCACATTTCTTGGTACTTTCGGCACGACCACTGCTGTTCTCCTGGCAGGTTGTTTAAAAAAATAACCTTGCTAGCAATGTGCAATGCAGTCTGGGAGCTGCAGAAACCAAATGTGACTAGAGGAACATGTTAGACAGATAGCACAACCAAGATGCACACACACACACACACACACACATACACACACACGCACACACAAGCTGCAACCTGTGACGATCTCAGTCAAACCTGATTTTGATCAGACCGTTTTAATAACAGATCACGTTTTTGAACATCACTGATAATCTGGTGGATTACAAAACCTCCCATTAGATCAACGTGCTTGGTGTATTCGCATTTCACCTTTTTGCCGGCAAATGAGGCCATTAGCATCGCAATATAAACCACACACACAGACGGACTGCAGCCTCGCATGTAGCCAAATATTGATATCCCATCTGCCCCGAGCGGCCATCGCATTAACAGAGATGCTGCTACAGTATAATAACCGGTGTAGACCCACCTATGCTCACTTCACAGCGCAGGCATTGAGTTAGCCCACACTCCAAGCGAACAGAAACATGTGCGAGATCGTATCTTTAGCAGTAAATCTCAGCACACACCGATGCTAGCCGAAACGGGGTGTATTCAAAGGCGTCGATGCGTGATTTGTGTTTACCGGGAGGGTGTTCTCTCGTCTTCGGGTGACCACAGACTGGAGGTCACGGCGTTGTAGTTTGAGGCTTTTCGCCAATTTCGCGACTGGCAACGCCACCCCGGTTCACAGTTTACAGTGTAAGCTGTGCTAATGCGTGCTAACGTGTGTGTAGCACTGGCACGGACAGGTTAACGTTACAGTAGTGCGCTCCCCCAGTGTAGCCACTCAGTCTGGCTGCCTCCTACCAGTTAGGCCGGACCTGTCCTGCCTGCTGTGGTAGTCACCCTACTGTAGTAACACCTATGTACAGTAACGCGCGTGAGACAAATGTGCCCGTTCCCATCCCCCAACTGTTGACAATTACACGTCTGACATGTTTTAAAGGAAGAAAAGAAAAAGACATATGTCGAGCTCACCCCTCTCCGGTTAATTCCAACAGTCTCGACCCGCAGTCGATGTTTGCTGCCTGCTGGAGACACAACCCGGACGTTTTTTTTGGGGAGGTGGGGGGGGAAGGTGGAAAAACAGCTCTTTAATCCCTTTTTTCCTCCGGATACTCTCCCGTTTCCCCTCACACTAGCAGGCCAGGGTCATCGCAAAATACCCGTGTAGCTTCAACGTAACCTAATCTTTGAGCTTCCGCGACACGAGCGGTTTCTGCCATTTCATAGCAGCGTCGTCGAAACCTTGCGACGTTTCCTCGGCTGCACAATGAGGACCAGGGGGACGTTCAGCTCCGCCTGCGCGTTCCCGGCAGCCGCCGCTGGAAAGCGGAAGCGACGGTTTCGCAACGTTTTGTAATGACACGGAAAAACAGCGAAGATTTTTGCTATTTTACACATATTGGTGGGTTTAAGAAAAAAGGATTTAAAATACATCCATAAATACATAAATGCAAACGTTTAATAAACGAGTTTGCACCTTGTATCTTTTTTCTATTTGCTGTTAACAGTTAATGCTACAAAATAAAGTCGACTAAACTCCAATTTTTATAGGCATTAATTTGAATAAGTTATAGGTTGGCTAATGCAGCCTGCAACTTGGGGTGCCCAATTGTATTTGGTAGATTCAGATGCCAGTATATAAGGTATCCTACAATTGTAAATAAAGTAATTCTACCTTTATGAGGATTTAACATTTACAACTTTATTACAACTTTGTGTACTTTAAGTACTGTACTTGGCCTAAATAGATACTTGTTTATACTACAATGCATTATCGGCATTATCTAAGAAGGAAATACTTGTAATGGAGTATAGTGTCTGCCTGAAACGTCATACTGCAATCATTTAAAATCTGATTTTAATTTAATTAAAGATGTCCTAATGATTTTCCGTACCAGTTTTTGAGAATTGACCACCGGGATAGGCATACTAGAGTTAGTGTGTTTTCTTATTATTATAGGTGTCACGTTTATGCATCTAGCTGCACATGCAAGCATCACTTTGACCTTCTGCCACAGGTCAGTGTGTTCATTATTCCTCGGGCTGTAAAGGACATGGAGTAAATTAATTTACTCTCATGATGATGTGGCTGAGGATGAAGTGGTGGGTCAGCGTGTCCTATGCGGCCTACAGGTATGTGGACACGAAAATGCCATCAAACTGCAAATAATCGGCGCATAGTTTGCACACAAAACAGCAGGAGAGCAGGAACAGCACCTCTCAGAGGCCCTCGGTACTGCAACGTTGGTATGTCAAGTCATAATACTTTATAGTACTTTTACCATTGATACTATTGTTACATTTGATATTTAATACCTTACTTATGCAGATCAAATGTTTGAATAGAGTATTTCTACATTAGGTGTTTTCTCTTTTACTAAGTAACATTTCAAGCACAGAAGAAAGGTTACATAAACCGTGAAATCTGGTTATTCTCCAAGACCTGCTGTATTAGTCAATCAACTTAATCTGGTGCGAATAGAAAGTGGGACAATTAATGTGTCACTCGTGGTTGACACATCAGATTAACACAATGGATTGGTCCTTTGCTGCCCCATCTGCCGTTCCCTCGCCCTGCAAATCCAATTATGTTCTTACGTCCCCCGGTCTAAAAATAGTTGAAAATGAAGCGGAACGCAGAAACAACACGTCATTAGTTGTCACTAAATTACGTTACGGAGCTGATGTGTCCTTTGCGTGGAGACAATTGATCTGTCATGAGGAAATGACCGTGTGTGACGAGCTGCCATGACAGACAGCAGCACCGGGTCGAGGGAGCGGTGGGTGGAATGGCAGCAGTGGATGCATGAGAGGAAGAAGGATTAGGTCCAAGAGTGGCGGATGTCTGAAGGAACTTAAGAAGAGTCTTTCCAGATACCGGATGAAATAAGGTACACTGCGTGATGTGTCAAAACCAAGTTGTAATGTTTTTTAGTCTGAGTTTAGTCATCTAACCTGAGTTTAGTCATCTAACCACCTGTAGGCCTAAGAATGTGTGATTGCAGACACAGTGCTGGCATGGGGCATGAGGTGCAGCATTCTTTATATATCCTGCTGCTGTAACAACACAATTCCCATCTGGGATTGAGTAGTGCTCTGCCGGATTTATTGAGGATAAATCAAGGCAACAAACAGCAGAAAGTAACACTCAAACCTGGTAAATAACACGCGCACAAAAGTGGCATAATCACAAATTTGATTGTGTGTGATTAGATTCAAAAGACATGACACAGTAGCAAAAGCACTGGGGTAAATCACAAAAGGAATGGTGTCTGAATGCCATTTAGCTGCTTCGGTTTCAGGGTATAGCGCATCGCTGGCCCACTGTCACAGCGTCACAACTTGCATGTTCCTACAGAGAACAGAAACAGTGTTAATGTTAACAGCAACACGTGTGCTTTTCCAGCTATGACGAGTCAAAATGTCTGCTGTGAAGAAAGGCCGTCACCGATTGCTGCCGACAAGGTTGTCAAAGTACACCGGATTATCAGAGCGGAGTTAAAGTAGTACATTTAATTAAGTAATTCATTAAATCATTAAAATAAATGAAAGCAGTAAAGTCATCAATAAATAAAACAAGAAAATAACAAAAAAATACAAGAAAACCATTATCTGGTATCCTCTAATATAAGGAGGAATACGATGATTATAATGAGATCGTTTCGGGAGGCGACATCCGGATGTTAATCTGATTGTAAAACAATTATTGAAAACTCGCAGGTTACCGTGGTTGCCGAGAACCATGCTAATACTGTGATTTGTTAATCTGTTCGGACTTCTTCCTGAGTTGTGCCATAAGTGATCCCACAGGCTCAACGGAACAGACTGAACCGGTACAAGTTGAATCTAAAAAAAAACACTGATTTAACAAACAAAACAAAAATCACACATAAAGTACAAATATAATATGATTTGTCTCAAGCTTTGAAACTACAGCTTCCTGTAATCTTCTGGTCATTAATCTGGTCAAACAAAAAGGGATCTGTTGCTGTCCATTCTGCATGTTTGGTCTTGTTTTTTTAAGTAGAAAAAACCTAGATGTGGTCAGTAGAGATTGCTATATTCTGAGCATGAAAGCAAAAAAAACAAACTGTTGGATTGTTTTCCAATTAGATCTAAATCCACTCAACCGTAAGCTTGTCCGTCTCAAAGTCTGACCTCCGACCTCTTAACGTCGTACTTAGTGGTGGGATTCTAGCTCTTGAGGACATTCAGCCCGTTTGTTAAGAAATGACACAACTCCTCCTGTAATGTACCGTGTTGTGGTATACAACAGTGTTAATCCAGGTAACAGGTATTACTTATTAAAAAAAATAATGTAGATAAATAATTCAACTAATGTGCGGTACAGAAGCACATACCTATTTCCCACACGTAATACAGCAGTACAGTCTTTCGACCTGCAGCCTTGAGTGTGTGTCTCTGTTGTGTGTGTGTCCCAGCAGGATGGGTACATTTGTGACCCTGGCAGAAGTGTTGGAGGGCCGGGGTTCAAATCTGGATGAGGACGAGGTCTGGTGTCTGCTGCTCGCCACCACTGAGGCCTTACTGGCCATTTCCAAAAAAGGTAACCGCTCATGTTCCCATTTCCTCCAAAATCCACCTGTCTCAGTGCATAGGGGTTCTATTCTCAGGCAGCATTCAAGAGCATCCAAACGGTCTGAGGTTGAAACTGCGAAACAGCACAACAGAAAGACAGAGAAACCCTAAGAGTTAGTAAATGTCACCAATTTGCGCTGTGCTTTCTGTTCAGGTTCAGGCAACATGTGCAGTGTGCTGAGCCCGGGCTCGGTGCTGCTGTCAGCCAATGGGAGTCTGGCCTTCAAGAGCTGTGCCCGATACGAAGACGTGGCCTCCTTCACAGCTCCTGAGGTCCAGCGGGGTCAGGCTGCCTACACCAGGACTGCAGCCGAAAAGGTTTGCATGTCAAATCTGTGGGGTCATTACATTTATTCATGGGATAGGGAAGGATCCAAAACTTGCAATATTTTTCTTTAAATGTCACTGCTGAGACACGTGGAGAAAATGCTTTGTTTTAGGACACGAGTTAAAAAGTTTGAGCACCAGACCATCATGAAATAAGAAGAAATCCGTATTACTGTACAGCTGTATAATTGGAGTAATATCCCATGTATATTGACTTTTAATTGTCCAAATATTGTGTGTGAAGGTAACTTCACTAACAAGTCAGTTAATAGCACGAGCTCCGCACATAAAGTAGCACCCTTTTAGTACCGTTTGAGCAGAAATTGACGTCTGAATCCTTTCCTTGTTCTTGCTCTCCTCAGATGGTTGTGTACTCACTGGGGATGACTCTTTATTGGTGTGTCGATTATCATCTACCTCAAAACCAGGTACACTTTTCCTCCCTCTTTTACCTCTCGCGCCAACTCATTCCTCACATCTTGTCTTAGCGCTCGCGGTATCAGCCATTTTGCTGTCGCTTGTTTCCTCCCAGCCGGTCCAGCTGAGCGCAGAGCTGGAGGGTTTGCTGCTCAGCATGTGCGAGGACATGGTGGTCAGGCGGACCGACCTGCTGACGGTGCTGGAGACCTGCGAGCTCCACCACAGGGCCTTGATGCTGCCTCCTGCCGATCGGCTCGTCAGGCAGCTGGTAGAGGATGTCTACAGAAACTCGGTGAGTGGGCGGATGAGTGGATGGTGTTGGTTTGGTTTCAGCTCCTTAGGGGAGGGTTTGTTTTTGAGAGGTTTTTGAGAGCCTACTGATTGCACCAACCCTGTGCTTGTTTCCTTGACCTGGACAGTGATGTCTTTGCAGGTTGATCACGTGTCCATGGCTGAAAATGGATCCCGGCTAACAGACCGCAGTCAAATGATCAGGGACAGATTACACAGTAAGAAACCGATCCCGTCTGTCAGATTTAAAGTCCAACTGAAATGAAATTGCTTTTCTGTCGTGTGCAGCATTCACATATCTGCTCTGTAAACCACTTGTCCTTTGTTCTTCTTTGAGAAAGAAATCCGAAACCAAAGAGGAGAATACTACCCACGTTAACTTTCCTGTTAAAGTCTCCTTCTTATATAACTTAGAAAACATGAACACACTGACTTTTGTCCTGCACCTTAGGTTGTTGAACGACAAAAAAGGGGATGACTGAATGTGATTTCACTTTAAAGCAAGAGTTCAGCATTTTAGGAAATATGCTTATATTCACTATTATTGCAGAGTTAGATGAGAAGATTCATACCAATCTCAGACGCGAAGGTTGTAACAACCTTCTCATCTAACTCTAAAATGTACCATCTTAATTGTGAAAGCCATGATATTGGTATGTGGACAAAATGCAAGTACTGCATACCAATTTGTTTTTCAGGAAACTCTTTTAGTAACTCAACATGGATGCTGAACAAGAAGATTTCTAGAACATTCTCCGGAGCATCTTATCCATGCGAGCCATCAGGGTATGAAGCATTACACACATTATAAACACAGTATAAACATATGGTGTTTACCTAAAAAAACAACCAAATTCAAGTTTGACATGTTGCTGCAATGATAAAAAGCAATATGAAAAAGTAAAAAGACAGTGCTGGGAAGATAAAACCCCCGGAGGAGAAGGGAAAAAAAATGTGTGTGATGTTTGAGCCATCGTGTTCTGAGTGACAGATCTCGACTCCGATCAGACTGAGAATGGAAAACTAATTTTTCCCCAGGATTCCCTCGGGAGGCCAACAAAGGGAGAGTTACGGCAGCTGGCAGCAGCTGAACCGCAGTCCGAACATGGATGGTGGTCGCAGAGCCATCTCAAGATCCCTCGCACGATTCGGATCCACGATGAGTCTCAACAACAAGAAAGTGAAGGTGAGCCGGGTTATCATATCATGTTACATAATATGATGGTAGTAATAACATAATATATCGTCACATGTTTCATCAAAACCTTGTTTTTTATATGATTTGTCCTCTGTTGCAGGATATGGGTCCTGAGTTTATTAGAATGTTAGATGAGCCGCTGGTTGTCTTGGAGCTGCCTGGATCCATTTTGGTGAGTTCTGGAAAACAGAGTCTCCGTTGAGAGTTTGGAGAGATTGACAGTGGTTTGAAGGGGGCATCTGCATGGATCATTTCCTAGGTGAAATAAATAATTTTCTTCCTCTTGTAGTCAAAGAAAGGGAAATCTCCAACCACTCAGAGAGAGTTGAGTGTGTTGATGCCAAACGGCCAGAGCATCCTGGTGAAGTGTGAGGTGAAATCCAGAGGAGGGGACGTCTTTGACATGATTGTGGCTCACTCCAACATGGTGGAACATTTCTACTTTGGCCTTGCTTATTTTGACGGTAAAGAGGTTTGAAGTGGATGAGTGAGAGAGTCTTTCTGAAGGGCTCTGTTTTTGTCTGATTGTAGCATGTTTGTAGCAGTTTATCTGAACACGTGGTGTCATTTGTTGATACGTTACAACCTGTTGGGAAAACATGCCCGTTGTCTGTGGTGTAGGTAGATTAGAAGTTATACATTATTTCTGTCAATTCACAATTTTCTTTGTGTTCTTTTCCCTTTTCTCTGGTCAGATAATGAGTTTTTCTTTGTGGACAATGACACCAAGATTTCCAAAGTCGCTCCAGATAGCTGGAAGAAAGTGCCTACAACCACCTTTGTCCTTTTTTTCAGGGTCAAATTTTTTGTCAATGACATATCTCTTTTGTAAGTATTGCTCTTTCTTGTGTTACTACAAAGAAAAAGCTACAAAAATGTGTCTCGTAGAGTCGAATCCTTTAAATGTGTGCGGCCTTCTCTATCAGGCACAAGCAGACCCGCCACCAGTATTACCTCCAGCTCCGGAGAGACCTTTTGGGGGACCGGCTGTCCTGCCATGAGGAGACAGCTCTGTACCTGGGAGCCCTGGCCCTGCAGACGGAGTGCGGGGACTGCATGCCTGAGGTTGTGCACCACGAATTTGAACAAAACATGTCAAATGAATCCAATAAAAATAAATATTTAAAAGGTGCCACGAACTGAACAGCATTTTTAAACATTGACATATAATGTGAGTGTCTCCGCAATGGTGTGGTATAATTACTGGAAAGCAATGATCAAGTTTCTCTCAATGAAAGGTTTTGATCCGTTGTGTGTAGGTGTACGGTAGAAACTACTACCAGCCCGACCAGTACGTCTCCAAGAGCGTGATGGAGAAACGCGCCTTGCCTCACATTCAGGGGGAGCTGCTACGACTTCACACCAACAACGCTCAGATGCTCACCGACGAATCCGAGCTCGAGTTCCTCAAGGTGGCCAAATAGTCAAATTTCATTGTGGAAATTCACATCTAGTGGTACAACTATGAGTACCATTAATACCATATGAAGCACAGTTACCACTCTCTGTTTGTCCCTGAAGGTGTGTCATCAGTTGCCTGAATACGGCGTTTTGTTCCACCACGTGATTCGCGAGAAAAAGCCTTTAGAAGGAGAGATCATGCTGGGGATTTGTGCCAAAGGAGTCATCGTCTTCGAGGTTAAAGATGGCTGCCGATCTACCGCTCAGACTTTCTACTGGAGGGAGGCAGCAACCATCTCCTCTAGTGTGAGTGGAGCGATGGGGATTTGATTCCTCCTGCGATGTGAATTTTGGAATAGAATTGCTGCCAAAAATAAAATGTGGTTGGTAGTTGACATTCGTTATTTTTCTGTGCGTGGTATTCCCTAAAAACCTTTCCTTCGTGTTCCTGCAGAGGCGTAAATTTGTGGTAGAGAGCCGTGTCAGCAAAAAGAAGCACATCTTTATCACAGAGCGATCGAAGATAGCCAAATATCTATGTGACCTCTGTTCAGCCCAACACAAGTTCAACAATGAGATGAGCTCCCGCCAGCTCAGCCACAGCCTGGTCTCAGGTCAGTTTGCTGCGCCGTGACTATTGCCAAAGCCAGCTTTTTGAGTTGTCGAACTCGCCGAGTGTTGTCGCCATTTTTCTGCGGACCTCAGAAGACATCGCTGGAAAGACTATCTAACCCTTCCATGTTTGTTTTCTTTTACCTCCAGAGGAGAACGCTGCAGTGTGTCGCTCTCAGAGCAGCCGGCTCAAGTCCTACTCCTGTTCAGAGACGCCACAGGATGACAGCGGACCGACCACGCCTCAGGACGGGTCCCTGAACAAGCTGTGTGATGACGTCACAGGCAGGATCGAGGCGCGCATTAAACAGCAGCTTCTCAGTGAGCCGAGGTACTTAGTTATCTAGCAGCTCATGCTAATTTCAGTTCTTCTTCTGCTTATTCCAAAATTACTTCGGCAGCACAACAAAAAAGAACTTCCTGTTCTCAGGGGACAGAATTTCGTAATGACTCCATCACTATAAGCACATTGGTTTTCTATGTTTCTTCTGCAGCACCTGCTCCAGCAGTCAGCGCAGCAGCACTGGTATGCGTTCCCCAGCCTGTTCTCAGAGGAGCGGATCCGAAGCCCCCTCCGGCTCCCCTGTAGCCAGAGGTAAGTCCGAGAACACTGCTGGTTGTCTCTACCTGACGGCCTGCAAACACGATCAACAACGTCAATTGAACTTCTTCTTTACGTGCTACTCTGCTTTGTGTCTTACAGAAACCCCAACGAAACTAGGGTCGTCGTCAGAGAGAGAAGTCCTATGTGTTAACTTAAAGAAAGACCCAAAGCTTGGCCTGGGTAAGCTGATCACACAACAGAGAAGATTGATATGACCCCCCCTTGATCAGTTTGTTAGGATGTTGATGTAACTGTATGGGGACTAGTCCACCACTACGAGCAGTAGGCGATTTGTTAATTCTTAACAGGGGGGGGCGGACCCGGTTTGTTTTGTTCACCCGCGACTAGCGTCTATCCATCCCATGAACAACGCAAAAAGTTGTCCGCTGCTTCAACACCACGGACAGCGCCATGGATTTATCGAGACACTGCACAGTCAGGCCACGGATACTTCAGAGCCCATAGATTCTAACTTGCACAAACCTCAGTCAGATAAAGGCTCAATAAGTTAGATCATGTAAACACTCTGACAGTAATTATGTAAAGTGATAAATGAGTCCAAATCTTACAGAAAAGCCGGTGGAGGGTTCTTTCTTTCCTCTCAACACATCTGTGGTTTGTGTTCATGCAGGTGTAGTGATAGTGGGAGAGGACACCGTGGGCCACTATGACTTGGGCATCTTTGTTGCTTCCATTGTGCCTGGTGGACCCGCCGATAAGGATGGACGCATCCGACCAGGTAGAGGATCACGTGGACATTTTTACCTCCTTAGCAACACTGTCTTCAATGTGTTACTGAGGTTCCATTTTTGCAGAGCTTTTCCATTTAGAACTCAAACTACTGATTTGCCCTTATCATTTCTAATTCAGATGGTGGATACCTCATTTTGGTGCAGACCCATCACATATGTTCAACTATCTGGGTGATAGGCATCTTTTGAAATCATCCAGCATCGTCCTCTGTTTTTAAGGAAATGGATGCAGGGAAATGTGTAGCGGGGGAAAGTGCAAAGGAGGACAGAGAGGGGATGGGAGGTGTCTGTTTGATACTGGACACTGGCACCATTTCACTGGGACCTTTGCCCGCAGGTGGTCGTCTGATCTCTCTGAACCACATCAGCATGGAGGGCGTCACCTTCAGCAAGGCAGCAGAGGTCATGCAGAGCAGCCCCGAGGAGGTGCAGCTCATAATCTCACAGGCAAAAGGTGCTCTGTGTGTGTGTGGTTTACTGTATGTGTGTAATGATACTGTGGCTGTGACCCTTGCCCTCCTTTTGGTTGCGTGTAATGTTGGCGATTTAGTAATTGGCCTATTCCACTGATGCACCTGTTTTACCTGAATTACCAACGTGAGAATGATAATGATGTCCTTTGTGCTCTTTGTGCAGCATAGTGGCTTTTTCTGGTTTTAGCATGCCTCCCTGGGTGTGTTGCGTTGCCCTCTATTGTTATATGCAATAATATGTAGAACATTTTAGTGTGTTTTTTAAAAACTTTATATCATCATCCCACTTGTTTTTGTGCAAAATGTCAGTTTTTGTTGACTCATCTTGCTCGCAGGGGTGTAAACAAAGTCCATCCTCCAGCTCTCATCATACTGCCCAGTTAAAGCTTCAGACCCTTCTGATGTGAAACACAGTATATATCACAATGTTTTTTGCTTATATCACAACCAATACAGTGGCACTATCCGGACAAAAATACATTTCAAATGTGCTTTTTTGCATCTCTTGTTTCTTCATGTTAAATATGAAGCTAAGGCCAGCAGATGTTAGCTTAGCTTAGCATAAAGACAAAAACTAGGTGTAACAACTAGCTGTTCCCCCCGTCTTCAGTCATATTGCTAAGCTATGCTTACTGACTACTCGACTTTTTAAAGGGGCAGTGTACCTCGTCAGAGGTGCTTGTTAGATGGTCAAATGGCTTTGGAAAAACCCCATCCCCACACACACACACACCTTTTCGGTGCCTTATTACAAAGGGGGACTGTGTACAAAATCACCATTCCGAGAGCGTATTTTCCAAAATGACGACCGTTTCATTGAACACTTTCAGACAAAATGCACTGAGAAGAATAGTTAGCACCTCTTACCGTGTTTCAAAAACGTTAGTGTTTTGAGGTATACCATTAACTGACTCTGTTGTTGTTATCCACAGTGGGCCTCAGTCCCAACAACGTGCGCTCTCCTGTGTTACGGCATTACGAGTCTCAGACCACAACAATGACGGACGTCCGATCGGGGGACGACAGCTTAGATGAGATTGTTTCGGCCATGATGACGCCGAAGACTGGCAACAGGCTTCACGTCCCCCGAGAAGGACGAGACCTCGGTGCACAGGTAGAATCATGGTGACAGTTTAGGTGTTTTGAATTAATGTCAGCAATATGACTTACTGTACTTCCTACATAAGTCTTTGTCTTCATTTAGCGATGGTGATTTTGTACTTGTGACTGTAAATATCTGCCAATAATTTGGACGAATGCACGGATCAGTGGGTGTGTATGCAGTCGGGCATACAGAGATACAGGACTGAAGTGAGTGTTGTTTCTGTCTGTGTTGGTTTCAGGACAACTGCTCTCTGTCCGTCCCTCTGAACTGTATGAGGCCTGAGGAGATCACCGTGGAGCTCAGAAAGATATCAGGAAGTCTGGGCATCAGCATCTCTGTAAGTTTATGAAACATGCAAACTCACTCCGGACTGAAATGTGTTATCCATGACATCGACAACATGTACAATAGTACCAAGAAGAAGGCAGAACACACAGGGGGGGGGACAACTTTCTGTTTTCTGTAATAAAATATACTGTATATATATATCAGTCAGCCAGTGAAATAAGTACAGCAACTAATCACCAGCAGTGGGTCACCAATCTACTGTACTCAGTCTGATTAACATGTGACAACATTACAGAGGGAGAGAGGTTGGTCCATGTTACCTCACTCACACGGATCACCGCAGCATCATCAGTGTATCACAGATCTGCGTTCTGAATCAAAGTTTCATCGTTAACTGTTCAGGGTGGTGCCAACGCTAACCTTCCTAATGGAGGAATCTACATAAGAAGCCTCGTTCCGGAAGGGGCTGCTGAGAGAAACGGACGAGTACGTTCAGGTACAGCAGCTAAATGTCCACAAACTGCTTTATTAATGGTGTGTTTAATCCGTTTACTGTCATGTGAAGCTTACCCAGCGAGGCCATTTGTTGATTCCTGTGAATTTGATAGTGAGAAAGCCTTGAGCAGCTAAAGCGCAGGATTATTGGAAGAGTAATATATATGTACATATATGTAAAGCGTCCGTTATTCTTCAAGCTGACCAATGAAAACATTTGCAACTTACAGGCATACAATAATGAGTAGCATATTACACATTACATTCAGATGAAATTGTAAATAGGAAAACAGGGAGAAAAACACTGTAGGGTATAAATTATGTAATGGTATCTTAATTGCTTATTTTTCTTTGTGAAATGAAATGAGAATATACAGTTAAATAAGTAAATGTAACACATTCGATTTATTTTTAAGCATCTTCCCCAGAGCCATAACAGCTCCCAGAGAGCAAACGACACCGTGTCACTGAAATGAATCACTCATTAAGATTGGGACATTTGGTGTGTACATTTTGGCATTTAGGTGATGATTTCAAGAGGTGAGGAGTAAATAATTAGGAGGAAGAGGAGAACAAATAATGAATCTGTTTGTTTATTTGTCTCAAACTTTCTCTGTTACAGGGGACAGACTGTTGGAGGTGGATGGGGTTAGCTTCCAGCGCTTCACCTGCCGGCAGGCTGTGGAGCATCTGAGTAAAACTGGGGAGGTAAAGGAAGACTCATGTTGTATTACGTCAGTGTGGGAATCCCATTAGAGACCAATGATTATCTATATACGCTGACGATGATGATCATTATCTACAAGATGGATTGGCACGAAAGTTTCTACGCACATTTACGGCTGTGAGACGATGAATGCTTCCGACTTTGATGACGACCTGACTTTTCCTCTAGCGCCACCATGAAGATCGCTTTTTATGGTTTTGAGTGAAATGTCTCAACAACTCCACAAAATTTGGTACGCGCATTCATGTCCCAACAGGATAAATTGTAATCATATTGGCGATCCCTTCAGTTTCCTCTCTTCATTAGGTCCAAATTGTAATTGTCCAAAACTTTGGTTTCAGCTGTAATTGGAGTTTTGTGCTAATTAGCAAGTGTTAGCATGCTAACATTATACCTTCTAATGAGAGCATTGTCATTGTAAGCCTGGGCTTGCCCCTTCTGACAAGACCTCTGGTTTAGCTGACTCTCACCCCTCACAATCGACATATTTGCACCAAGCCCATTTTGTACTTTGCCACATGGATACTTGCGACCTGACTTCTTCTTTAGAATCGGCTCCTGAGACGGGGCAGAAAGCTGTTGCAAGTGATTCTCATCTTTCCCTCTCCTCTTCTCTAGCTGGTCACCTTGGTTTTGGAGAGGGTGTTGACACACGTACCCAGGGTTTCTTTTGGCGAAGATATCATCAGCATTGTATCCAATCAGAGCATCAGCCCAGCCACCAGCCCGCTGAGGATCAACAGCTCCTCGTCCGTCCGTACTACTCCAAACGTGAGCGTTGTCCGGCCCAGGGACTACAGCTTCGTCACTGAAGGTAGGGGAACTCAGTTTAGATTTAAACCAATGGACTTTGAACTTACGTGCGCAATAGGTGCCTTAACAAACTAAGAAAGCCCAAGATCTCTTTCTGGGAGTTTGTGAGAAATATTTGCTGAGAGCATTTGGGCTCTTGCCAACTTCCCATTATGAATGCAATTTTGCCAATAGATCGATCTGCAGGTACCCCAGTTCCTTCAAAAAGAACCTTACACTACTGAGGAAGAGCCTGCGTGAGAAAGCCTGTTGACTCTAAGCTGTTTTGTGCTTTAATAGCCAACCACGCAAGTCTGGCTGCTTGAAGGTGAACCTTCACACACTTCCTTCTCTTCATCCTGATCTTCCTTACTGACCTCCCCCTTCTTATCCCCCTGGCCTCCTTTATCCTTCGACCTATCCTCCTATATCTGTCATTCTACATGCATCCTCTTACCTCTCACACGTTTTAACATAATACAGAGTAATTATATTGTCTTAGCACACAACACAAGACACGTGTGATGACACCTAAACCATCACAATGTCAATCCTAACCATTTTGGTTGTTGTGTTGTTGCTCACTAACTAATGTATGTGTTACTGAAAAATATATCTGAATTAAAAAAAATTATATATCAATAATAAATTGATAATTGATTTTACTGTTGCCTTTCATCATGTCTACAGAAAGATGAAGAGGACATGCAAGTAAAGATTTCTTTATCTTGAATGTGAATTTGTTTTTTAATTTCTTGATATAACAAGCTTTGATTTCCTGTTTTGACAAAATAATTATTCCGTGATGAAGAGAATCTCTTTTGGCTATATCTTGAGTTGACCCACTTTTTTGGCTAACCAACCTTTGTCTCTTATGCAGTAGCGGGCCGTGCATTTTATACCTGGGCCTTCAGTGCTGTCCTGCAGCTGAAACACCACCTAATAACCTCATGATTGTCTCTAGGGGTGTAACAATAGACGTATTAAACCGTTCGGTACGAGGCTTACAAACCGAACAATACGTTTGAATAATACTAGTGCATTTGGAAAATTCAGAAGCTTAAATTGTGGGAAATATAATGTTTTCGGTGGACTGCGCTCACGTAGGAGACAACGGGCTGTGTGACCTCTGAACCCGGATCAATAACAAAAAACAGCTGAGGCCCCGCACTTCTGGGAGGCTACGCTAAACTAGCTTAACAAACAATAACTCCGCGCATCACGGTATGCTTCATAATTAACGGACAATGCATACAGTCCAAATCTATATAATTAACACAATGACAACAACAAACTCACAAGAACCAGTCACATATATTCATATGACAACAAAGCAACAAATCAATCCAGCAGACCTGCAGCAACACGCATTCTGCTACACACTCGAGGGCACGAGCCATTCAGATATTAGATGTAAAAAAACAAAGGAAGTTGACTTACCAAATGCTGTTCACTTAAAGACAAACTTCATCCTCCTTTCTTTGTTGACAAAGAGTTTAACCCCATGGTTAAATCCCAACTCACAAATCCGTTTCTCCTCCTTCAGCCATTGAGTGTTAAAAAAACAAAGCTCTAAAAAAAAGATCTACACCAAGCAAAATGCAAAAAATGTCATAATTTCTTCCATATCTTTCAATTTGAACTCTTACTACTCCAACTAAGCCTCTGTTTAAGTTTCGTTTTCCAATAGTCACATGCTCGCCCACTGACCAATCACAGCGCACGCTGCACCTCACTGCAGTGCTGCACCTGAAAACTGAGCTGCCCGTTAATGCTGACGTACTTGTAGGCCAGCTAGAAGGCTCTGGCATGTCAAAGAATACACCCAACATGTCAAACTAAAGATCTGATTGTTTGAAGACTATGACAATCAACAATATCGTCCCCATTCACTTAAACTGCAAAGGGATGCACTTGTGAGTCTGCAGGCCTCGGGCCTCTCTTCTTACCTAGAGACACAGAGGTGAAATCTGATTGGATAAAAGCTCTACTTAAAACAAGCTGCACTGGAAGCAGAGCAACTGAGGAAGACAGTAGCTGTGCAATGAGAAAATAAGATAATTGGAAAAATATTTTTATAAATTATAATACATGTAGTGTATTTAAGAAAAATTATTAAATTATAAAATAGCTATAACTTTGTGATTCTGTTTAGGCCAGCAGAGAAGGCCTTGCTGGCCCTGAGGGCCCACCACTGGTCTTATGTGATAAAAAAAAAAAAAATCCCTTACAGGCCAACTACTGGGAGATTAAAGCAATAGAACGACATTTTGGGAAACTTTTATATCTCTCTGATAAATATACGACTAAAACTAGCAGCTAGTTAGCTTAGCTTAGCACAAAGACTTGAAACGGGGGAGACAGCTAGCCTGGCTGTGTCAAAAGGTGGGGGTGGGCTGGCCATAGGGAATACCGGGGATGGTAGGCCGACAGGGTTGGGCTGGTCCAATACCGGCCCACCTACATCACCAACCGGCCCTCTCTCTGACATCACCAGCCACCGACTATATTCTATGCTTCACAGTAATATTTGTATCACTGACTGATATTTATACTACTCCTCGCGATCTGTATTCACACTCATGGTTTCCATCTTCTTTACTCATCTAATCTCTTCCGTCAGTCTAACTTTGTTTTAGGTGTTATTAAATCACTCTAGCCTACTCAACAGTTGCGTCACTCGCTCGCAGACGAAGCCGTTTTTGAGCGCGAACCGCATGCAACACTACTGATACCACTGATGTTCACACCCCATCGTATGTTCTGTTCTGTTCATTTCTACAATATAGTTCATACTAATTCTACCCTCTGATTCCAGTTTCTTTATTGTGTGGTCTTTCTCTGCTGACATTCATTCCTTAAGGCTCTGTAGTTATACGTATAACCATCTGATACTATCCCAGAGTTAAGCATATTCATCTAGCAAACTATACCTACCTTGGAGTGTTACAATAGCCAGTATCATTTTATTCCATGTGTCCATCCAGGCAAATTGGTGGATCCAAATGTTATAAAAAAAAACATATATGATATAATTTCTTTGTAATCATCCAAAATAATGTTAAGTGTATGGGTATTTTTCCAAGTAGGCCACTGACTGGTCGATACGTGCGATGCATTGAGTGGGCAGCGCGCCGTGTATTGAGTGGGCCGTGTATTGAGTAACTCCCGGGCCACTTTTTTCCCCCAGTCCGCCCCTGTCAAAAGGTAACAAAATCTGCTCACCAACACCTCTAAAACTCACTTATTACATTACATCTCATTTGTTTAATCCACACAAAAAACAAAAGGTTGCAGTTCTGTGGGTTTTACCGGTTGGCTGATATTCTTTACTTTGGCTAGCTGTCGCCTGTCTTTATGCTAACCAGCTACTGGTTATACCTTACATTTACTAGATAAATATGTGAGAGGTAATGATTTTGTAATATTAAGCAAGAAAGTGAATAAGAATATTTCCTCTATTGGTGTTAAAGGAGTGAAAGTCCCTAAATGTATTTAAAAAAAATAAAAATAATGGCATAGCGTCCTGCCTTAAAGCTAGTTCAGGCAGACAACTTGAGTCTGCTGAAATGTTCTTCTCATGGACGACATGGCAGTGTAAGCCATCAGTGCTCTGCTCTCTCTTTAGCTTTGTCATGCCTGCTGCCGGATTGCTCTCCCCAACACAAAGCTGTTAACTGCTGCAGTCACTTGCGACCAGTGCTGCTGTTGTTCATAAGCATTTCACAAGACCCACCTACCACCATGGAGCCTCCACCTGTTGGCTCCATCTTCCCACTCCCAGTTTTGGAGCATCTTTGTGGGGCGGGACAAGGTCCGAGAATAGACACTGAATATCATCTAATCAGCTTTTTTTCTTTCCATACCTCCACCTCTCCCTTCCACCTCCTCTTTCCTGTTCCCTTAAACTCCTGACCTCCATACGCCTACACTGTTTGCCCTCCTCATTATCCTCTTACTGCCTCCATCCTCCCAACCCCAAACCCTCAGAAAACACCCAGGAAGTGAAGCTGACTAAGAGCGCCAACGGCCTCGGCTTCAGCTTCCTAATGTGCGAGCTGGATCCGCCCACTCGGGACTTTGGCAGCCTGGTGCGGATAAAGCAGCTTTTCCCCGGCCAGCCAGCCCAGCAGAGCGGCAGGATCCTGGAGGGAGACGTCCTGTTGGCCATCAATGGCCAGTCACTCAAGGAGCTGTCCTATTCGGTATGTGCAGATTTGAAATGCAGTCTATTCGTTTGTCTTTGGTAATCTCATTAGTAATCATTGATTTGCTTTTACGTAATGGACTTTTCTTAAATGTACTTGTTATTATTTGCACGATGATGTGACAGTTTGACACATGACTGTAAAAGAGTTCAACTGAGTCGCCCATTTTATCAAATTAGATATTGTTGTCCCTCTCTAATATGACAGACATGATGCTGTTGCGGTATATGATTATATGTAATTATTGCAAAATTCATCAGTACATACATGGAAATATGTAATTTCTACTTGTATCAACTATTGTGGGTTGTTTTGCTCTCATGATGGTTTAAATCTTGTTTTGAGCAAAATCTGAGCATTGAGGAAATACTGATAGTGAACTTTTTTGCTATCACTTGGAATGAAAATGGTGTGTTTACTCAAGTACTGTACTGAAGTAGAAATCTGAGGTACATGTACATTTACTTGAGTATTTTCCATTGTATTCTATTTCATACTTCTACATCTCAGAAACAAATACTTTTTACTCCACTACATTTGTTGGACACCTTTAGTTAAACTTTGTGAAAACCATGTATCTCCAGATTTTGAATATGATTACTTTTCTGATCAACTGAAGGAGGGTGTGTTGATAGAATTCTCATACTTCTTAAGCTATGTAAACTATTTAAAAACTCTCTTGGATAAGCTGGAAAATGCATCGTCACAAAGCTGAAAACAGGGCTGTTTTCTGAGGCCATGAAAGGTCGACTTTTTAGAAATACGAGGTCAGTCTAACAAGACAGCAATGTTATACTGGTCTTATAGACTACGATGCATTGCTGTAGATTAAACTACCCAACAGTATATAAAGTAGTTAATAATAACACAACCTTAAACATCTACAACAATACAATGTTGCTTTTAATGCAGAAGTAATATTAATCCAGAGGCATCATACATAATAGTAAAACACTGACCGGGACCATTGAACTGCACAATGCCTTCTTTTACTTTGAATCATTTCAGTTACATAGTGCTGAATATACTAACATACTTTTACTTAATTAGGGTTTTAAATGCGGGACTTGTACTTGTTATGGAACATTTTCAAAGAGTGGTATTGCTGTTAAAAGTCCTCTCTTCTGTCTGTAGAAGGTGCTAAAGCTGTTCAAGACTACAACGCTTGAGGTTCAACTGACTCTCAGTCGACCTGCTCCAGGTACACACACACACACACATACACACACACACACACACACACACATTCAAACATGCGCATGTACACGCTGGCACCATCGGCGGATTATAAGATAATGGGCTTCTGGACACAGACACCCCAAAAGCCCCACCACATTTCCTACACAAGTAGGACACAATTACTTTTCAGTTGTTCAGCCTCTTTTTGTTGTTGTTTTGTGTCTCTTTGTTTGTTGCTTTGCTCCTTTTCTTAGTTGTTGTGAGTCTCTTTAGTTATTTTCTGTCTCTTTCTGGTCATTTTGTTTCTCTTTGTAATTGTTTGGGTATTTCGTAGTTATTTTTTTGTAGTTATTTTTGTAGTTATCAATGGTTGTGGTCATTCTGGTCCCTTTGAAGTTGTTCTGTGTCTCTTTGTGGTCATTTTGAGGCTCTTTGTAGTTGTTTTGTGTCTCTTTGTGGTCATTTTGAGGCTCTTTGTAGTTGTTTTGTGTCTCTTTGTAGTCATTTTGAGTCTCTTTGTAGTTGTTTTGTGTCTCTTTGTGGTCATTTTGAGTCTCTTTGTAGTTGTTTTGTGTCTCTTTTAGGTCATTTTGAGTCTCTTTGTAGTTGTTTTGTGTCTCTTTGTAGTTGTTTTGTGTCTCTTTGAGGTCATTCTATTTCTATTTGCAGTTGCTTTGTGTCTCTTTGAGGTAATTTGATGTCTCTTGGTAGTTATTTTGCTCCTGTTTGTCTCCTTATAGTCTCTTTGTGTCTTTTTGTGGTAGTTTTTTTGTTTCTTTTTCACTTTTGAGTCTCTTTGAGTGACATTTTGGAGGTGAAGTTCTAAGCGGGCCCCTCACACATTGGGCTGTTGGCCATGTGCCTGGTCAGCCTGTACACTGGCTAGCACACAGATAATTTCCTCACCCATTTGTCTGTTTTCTGTAGGGATCCTTCCTTCCATTGATCAGTTTACTGACACATGAGTGATGTCACAGTGTCATACAGCACCAGCATCCAGGGATGCTCAGAAGCAACACTGTGCTTCCTGTTCAATCAGGAAGTGGCGATGGAGACCGAGGAAAGAATGAACGATTACGTGTGTTTGGATCAGTGCATTAAACTGATCTTATCAATGGACTCGGACGCTGCTGAAAGGTCAGTGATGTTCCGCAGTGTGACGCGACGTGATGACGGAACATGACACGGTGCTTCACCACAACATGTCGGATCTGAATCAGTGCTTGCTGTTTGCTTCGTCTTGAGCTTCTGACTAACAGTGAGGTTTCGTTTTCTCTGTTTTCCAGGCGCGCTGAAGAAACACTGACAAGCAGGAGAGCGGAGAGTTTTTGAGGCCTTATGTGAATGGATTTGTGGAAGCAATAGTTAAATAAAAATGTGAGTAACTGGATAATTGGGGAGCCATGATGACATTATTAAGATTGTTAAATATGTGTATGTTTATTACCAGTGAATTTGGTATTTTGTGTCATAATGGCAAAATGCTTCCTGGAGATACCTATAGTGGGAACTACCACAGAGGAGGTTTTGAGTACTTTGCCAGTTGTTTATATGTCTGTTCATTTTCCAAATTTGATTTGTCAGTTATATCCAAACATAAGCATTTTTGATTAAATACCCATGCAACATTTCAGGTCAAATAACCTCTGCTCATAACTGATTTGATCCATAATTTCATGCTGTAAAAGCAACCTTAATCTGTTTTTACCAGTTCATCTCTAAGACAGAAGGTGGCAGCATAGTGCTAAAAACATTTGCCTTCTTTGTATGGCAAATGGCAATCACCAGTGCATTATATAACATTGAATTTATTGTAAATTTATTGATTATATGTAGTAAATTAAACAGTAAACAATATTTACCCAGATTTTTATTAAGACTCTCAAACTTATAAACACTAACAAAAGTAATAAAACTGTCAAAGTATGGTGAAGAATAACGTATGTTGTGTTGAGTACATGTCTGCAATATTAATGCTTAAAATAAAAAAGTTAGCAGAGCCACAAAAATAAAAGCCTCTAATGCCAAAATATTAAGAGCAGAGCCTCACGTCTCAATTAACAGCATTTCTTGGAAACAAAGGTAATAGTGTGATTCTTTTTTTTTTCCTTCATAGGAAATCCAGAAGGAGCATTTTGTTGACACTAAAGAAGAAGAAGACAACTAAAACCGATTGTAAAATAATTGTTGGTATAAATGTCCTTTCTCCACCATTAAAAGGAATTCACTTTTCTGTGTGTTGGCAACTTCTTCTGCTTTTGAGTCTCCTCGAGTTCATTAAGGCATTAAGACATTATTATGTGTTCAGGTATACCATGAATACAAACCCTCGTTTTCCCACGAAAACAAAAGCCCTTAAACTGAGTCTGACCTGAATATGGATGATCCACCAACAACACAACTCATTTAGTATCTAGAGGAATAGGGCAGCGCACACACACACACACACACACACACACACACACACACACACACACACACACACACACACTCACCTCCCTGGGTGAGGAGCCAGTAATGGCCCCTCGTAAATAAGGGTTCCTATATTTCGGTGAAACCCAGTAGTGCATCTGGATCCCATCAGAGCTCGTGTTCCCTTTGCAAATGATCCCAAATGTTTCTAATTATGCCAGTGGAGTCGGCACGAGGCTGTGTGAGCGCTTGTGTGTGTGTGTGTTTTGGTGTGTGTATAATCGCCCTGACGGACACGCACACCCATACACTGGCCTCTGTTTATTCATGAACAGGGTAACGGAGATGGACAGCGCGGTCTTGACCTCTGCAGCCTCTGCTTAGGTCAC
Organism: Leptoclinus maculatus; assembly: GCA_032191485.1. Taxonomy (NCBI): domain Eukaryota; kingdom Metazoa; phylum Chordata; class Actinopteri; order Perciformes; family Stichaeidae; genus Leptoclinus; species Leptoclinus maculatus. Next base: position 13,814,907 of record JAVDOI010000015.1, read on the forward strand.
TGCACGTGGCGATGACTGATGAGTGAAAGATGGGGCGGAGGTGGATTTTCTCCACCGGTCTCGTCTGCTGACAACGCCGTCTTCCTGTTGTGCTCAAGTGATTTCCCACCAAAGAGGGGCTGAGGTTGCAGGATGAGTGGTGCGAAAAAAATATATCATGCAACCATATGTTGAGTATCTACAGTGAGAGAAAAGTTATTGGTCTAATCCACAGTAAAAAAATACCTTCAAATAATTTGCATTCATGCAATTTACGTCTTGTAAGCCAAGCGTTCAGTATGCAAGACCTGCATCATGTTTAATACATGTTCGTTGTTTGAGTCGAAGGGTGTGGATGACCCTTTTCATCGTGCATTTAGCATACAAACCGGGATTGTTTGCACTCGCATTGTGTTGTTACAACCTCATGGGTGCGTGACTGCACACGCCAGGGAACATTTTATTAAGTGCTAACAGAGTTTTTCTCTGGTACTTCACCATAGATTAATATGCTGGAATTGAGCCACCTTTAACTAAGCCAAGTGTTGTGGTGTACTGCAACAAAAAGCATGATTTTTCTTTTAAAAGAGAGGAGAGCACCACCCATTTGCTGGTTGGCTTTTGTTCTTAGCTACGCCAGGAAGACCATGCGATCAGTCGCTATGTGTGCGTGCGTGCGTCCGTGAGTGAGTGTGCACCTCTGTGTCCGTCCACAGCTAATCTCGCATATTACTCTCGCATTTGTGGTGACTTGCACTTTCTCAAAGCACCGTTTATTGCCTGTTCTATACTGCCATACTGCCAAACTCCACAGTTCCACTCAGCCCATCAGGGCATCTTTCTGCTAATTGTTTTGGTTGGCCAGCAACTTTACAGTATTGGTTCAGTACGGAATTTAGATCGCTACAAAGGTTACAGTTCTTCGCGAGGCCGACAGTACTCATAAAATGGCTGCCGCTCTGGCCATCCTGCTATGTTGATTTGAATGGCTGTGTCAGTCTATCCAACTCCAGTCAGAGTCGGTGGTGGGGGAAAGTGGAGCATCAGCAGCTCAAGAGCAGAGTAGTATGGTGGAGTGTAAAACAGATCAACGAGGAAAGTGAATATTGAACTGGCCAGAAACATGACTCCAAACGAATACTGGATGTTTAAATAGGCAACCGATTGCTAACATGTTAGCCATATCAACTATATAAGGTAACAATTTGCCAGATTTAAAAAAAAAAATCCATCAAACTGTTTAAAGATAAACCTAACTGCGTCTTACTCAAGATCATCTCTGCATTCAGAACAATGTAACAACCTTAGACTCCAGTCCGCCCTTAAACTCACAGACAGTTATGAAGAGTCACAGACTCCCTGTGCTGTGCATTGTACACATTTACAAAGAACAGCATTATACAGTAACTGGAACTCAAACGAGAGGTCTGGTCTGACCTCGTCCTTACCTCGATGTAAGCAAGGAGAATGTGACATATGAGAATCTGGCTCTTAAAACCATAAACGTTGCCCATTGTTTCATACTGCGTCTCCAACACACGGGTACGGATAAACATCTCTGCTCCTGAGTCACATGCTAACGCTCCATGACCCCTAAAGTAACCTGAAAAACACCACCCAGACAAATGGGCACGGTGATGCAGTTTGGCAGGCCTCAAAGACCTCTCTCTGCATTACAAGGCATTGTGAACGATTCACATTTTCCACTGCAGCCACCGCACGGCCATGTCCAGAGGCAGCAAGGGATGCTGGGTGATTGCATGCGTTGGGCTGTTTTGCCTCCGTCTTTTGATGTCACCTCTTGCTCAGCAATTTCCCCAATTAAATTTGATTGTGCTAATGTGTTAAGTGGACTGCCACGATTAAAGGTAAGCCGTATTGTTTTTGAGAAGGTCCTCAAATCCATCACCATGGCTGCGCCAAGCACCCGGCGGCACCAACTCTGGGCTTGGAAAAAGTTAGAAACCTGAAGGGGAAATCGTCAAATGTGACTTATTACTGGCAAGTGGGAAAGGATATCCTAATTATATCCTGACCAAGATGGTCGATATTTAAAAATGAAAACAATGATAATTGCGCATTTTAATGGAGCAGTCAGGAAAAGAATTCCACCTTTTTGGGGTAGACAAGACGAAAAAGGAGAATGAAAAGGTAATTGAGGGGACGTCGGTGAAAAGGAGTCCAAAGCGAGCTCAATCCGTCGAATAGATGAATAGACTGAAGGAGTAAGTGGGTGTGCGCACGCTCACACTCTTAGGGAGAGGGAGCAAATCAAAGTTATACAGCTAGACCATGATGTGTCAACATTGTTCAGCGTGGGAGGTCGCCCCAGGGGAAAGCTGCCTAACACACGAGGGAGAAATTCAACAGCTCTTTCAACGGAAATCCTCATCATACGTCTCCGCCGCTTCAGGAAAGCAAAACACAACCTGACGAGATGACCGCGGAGCCCCGAGCTGGAGCCTGGCCTGCGGTTGTCTCGGTTTGTGAGGTGGAAAGGATCGTGAAAGATTAACTCACTTTGATGACAGGAATCCGATACTTCAAAACTCAGCAGAACGAGATACAGTATTTAAGTATTATTAAATGGTTAATTTGGCATGTTGTTACTTCCCTATAATATGTCCGCCTGGGGCTGATAAGGCTTCTGACTGATGTCAAAGAGTTCAGTGATTACTTCATTAGATGAGATTTACAGCTTTCCCGGTCTCTTTGAAGTAAATACTCATTTTCACCCAGATGAACTTTTAAGGTATTGACAGGATCCACCTATCCTGGGAAAGATGACAGTAATATGTCTCATACTTATGTGCTTTCTCAGGAACACCCTTCCTCACACTTGGTTACACCCTTTCACATCTGGGAGCCACAAACCACAAACAGTCTCCTAGTGATGGCTGCTGAGCACCTCCAATTAGCTAACGTGGCTGATTGGGCATGTTGTTGTCGCAAGACTTTTCGACGAGCAGAATCTGCTGAGAAACAGAATCTTTGTCTCGCTACACGTTATCACATTGATACATTTTAATCTCTGTTTCAAATGTAAAAAAAATCTTAGTTGAATGCCATTGTCAAACATCTATTCATCACAATGTATTCCTGTGGTATTTATTGATTTTGTTGACCTCCGTTGCTAATGTTTTAAGCTAGCAAGCTTTCCGCTTGTTAGGAAGCAAGTTTGCTAAATTTCACGGTGGAGATAAAGGAGCGTCGGTCCAAGAACATGAGGTATGTGGGACTGTTGAAGAGGCAGGGAGCCGGTTGCACCAGCTAGCTTGTGTGCAAGTTCAAAATGTAGCATAGCTATGACTTAAGTCTTCACTAATTTAAATGGGATGCACCAAACAAAAGCAGAGATGGTTATTTCTTATGCGGAGACATAGTCTACTAAATAGTTACAACCTGGTACAACTGTGGCATAATCAGACCAACTGATAAAAACTAACGTTAGCTCACTAATATATCAGCCGTTCAGAGTGAGAAGGTGATGTGGAAAACAGGCGACATATTTGACTTCACACATGGGCTGTGTCCGAAATGACTCCCTCTGTGGTGCACTATATTTACTGTCCGTCGTTTTATTTGAGCGTCCACATGAAAATTGTATCCACTATCCACTCTTTAGGAGACCGTCTTATGATTTTACTTTCACAACCCAAACTTTAAACGTACTGCTCTGCAATCTCTTTCCTCGTCTCAGCCCCCTGTGTCACGGTGTGTGGTACATCTCACTGAGTCAGGAAACTTGTCAGAATGCCCATATTTGATTGGCTGAGCTGCATCACGTGATGTGATTCACAACGCCGACTCCTCTGCTGTTAAGTTTCGTTTGACGATAGTCACGTGCTCGCACACTGACCAATCACAGCACACTCTGCACCTCACGGCAGAGCTGCACATGGACACTGAGCTGCACGTAATGCTGACGTAATTATAGGCCGGCTAGCCGGCTCTGACACGTCAAAGAATACGCCCAACATGTCAAACTAAAGATCTGATTGGTTGAACACTATGACAATCAACAATATCGTCCCCATTCACTTAAACGGCACATGGAGGCACTTGTGAGTCTGCAGGCCTCGGGCCTCTCTTCTACCGAGAGACACAGAGGTGAAATCTGATTGGATAAAAGCTCTACTTAAAACAAGCTGCACTGGAAGAAGAGCAACTGAGGAAGACAGTAGCTGTGCAATGAGAAAATAAGATAATGGGAAAAATATTTTTATAAATTATAATACATGTATTGTATTTAAGAAGAATTATTAAATTATAAAATAGATATAACTTTGTGATTCTGTTTAGGCCAGCAGAGAAGGCTTTGCAGGCCCTGACGGCCCGCCACTGATCTTTGGTGAGTATGGTTGAATAGCGTTTGATCTGAGAGTACCAGGCGATCCTTCATAATGACACCAAGTGTGCCTTGCAGGATCGAGGATGACACCATGTTGTCCTCCATTGAGATGGAGAGCTCAGTGAAGTGTAGTTTTTAAACGACAGTATGAAGTACGACTTGACTGCATTGAGCTTCAAGAGACGTGAGCTTTAGAAGAAGGAATAGTTGAGTGTTGTCAGGATATGAGTATTATGGCTTCTTTCCACCTCACTTGACCGGTGAGGTTTGGAATGAAACAATTCCCACACAAAACTGGATACTCATCCAGGGTGGGTAGCAGACCCAATGCTTCAATATGTCAAATACAGCAAAGACATCAAGATGTCTAAACCTAATCTAAATCACAGTTAGATTTAATGAATTATGTTAATATATCCAAAGATAAATAATTGAAAAGGTAACCACACAATATTGTATAAGATTTAAAGTAATAGCTCGAAATTTGAAAATATTACCGTAATTCTTTACTACAATAATTTCAGGCTTTGACTCATCATTTAGAGGGGCATTACATTATATATGTACATTACATTACGTCACATTACTGTTTGCTACAATCAAACTGCAACTTTGCCTCTGCTGTTGTCTGAAAATTTCAAGCTTGTGAATTGCACAAAAATCATCGAATGTGTGATTACGGCTGTACACTTATCCTTCCCTTCAGTCAGAGCCCTTTTTGTTTGCTTATTCTCCCACTAGCCCGAGCCGGACAGAGAGCGCGCTCAGTATTCTCAGGTTCTTTTGATGCCATAAACCTGGGTTTTCAGCTCTCACTCGACACCTTTTGCTGAGGAAAACCATCTGTGCAAAGGATCAAACAGCTAAAAGGAAAGAGGCTCAGTGTCCCTGCAGTGGAGGTTAGACCAGGGCCTGATGTTCTGCATAGTTCAAGGCCAAGCATTTTGGTTATGGACTTACAATGAGGGAGGAATGTTACTTGTAACAGACAAAGGAGAGACGGGACTTCATTTTCCCTGAATACCTTTACAGTGATGATAAGACCAGAAGGATGAGGTACGGTGCGTCAAATTAAGTCATTTTCCCAAAAGCCTTAATGAGGCTGACATAAGGGTAAGGAGTTTCATTTTGCCAAAACCCCTTTTTGCACGGGACTAGTATTACCAGGGGACCTCATGTCCATGATTTAGAAATGATCCGCCCACGTCTGTGTTTCGTGAGGTGCATTCTCACAGAATAAGTGGAGTCTGTATTTTACTCTAATTTACTGGGTATTCACTTATTGATTGCTGTCATACAATAGTGGTTCAGTAGAGCTTTTACATCTGAAGGGTTTCATTCCAAAACACCATATTTACTTTGGTAAAGTTTTGCTCGTTGAAATGAATTAGGAAAAACCATAATTGACTCTGTCCAGTAAATTAATGGAATTGACTGTTCCTAGCCAACTATTTGGTTGAAATTTGTCTCCCTGGACAATTAATCAAATAATATACACACAATCACGCACCACTCGGCGTGAAAGGGCTAACTTGGTAAAACATTTCAAGTCAAGTGTGAGACGAGAGAGTTTATTCTCCACATGAAATCAGGAACCTCCGCAGCGACCGTTACCGCGTGGGGACGTTGAACGGCGTGTTTTGATGGAGCAAACGTTCTGCGCTGTCGAATGAAACACGCTCCATTGCAACTTTATGGTTTGAATCCTGATGTAGTGCACCGCCCAGATATGCGGGAGAGAAACACGAGTTAGGGAAATTAATCAAAGTGAGGATTGTTGTTGTACAGTGGGAGGCAAAAGCAATATATATAAAAAGTTATGCACTTATCCTGCAAAATAGAATTCATACAACCAGCGGTTTGTGTCCGGATAACGGAACTGACCTTCAGGTGTGCATCCAGCTGAGATGGATGAAGACTAAATGTGTTTCTGTTCATTGTAAATGATGGATTTTACAGTGAGGGAGTGGAGTTACATCCTCTGTGAAAGTCCCTCATGGATGTGCGAGTACATTGTGAAGGCAATAATCGTTCTGTCAGTTGTGTGGCACGAGCATCCGCCACATGAACGCATGCGGTCAGTACAACTCTCACGTGTACTGTAAAGCCCACCCATCTGCATTTAGGGCCTGGATTACCCAGAGCCACCTCTCTCTCTTTCTCTCTTTGCACCCAGCTACCTTCCTGTCCAGGATAAACAGACCGGGCTCGGACCCTCCACCTCGCTGCAGCAGTTAACGTCGGCCTCCGTGAAACGCAGCGAGACCGCATCAGCCCCAGACAACTTTTACAAGCCCCGCGCTCTCTGTCCTGCTACCCTCCATCAGCCCGCCCCCTTTTGTCCCAAAAGCACCGTTCCCCATCCCAAACCACTCCCCCAGGCCCCATTAGCACTCTCGGGTTGAGGTTTTACTTTCAGAAAATGTACTTTTACGCACAGCTGCTCCAGAGACAGAAACCATTTCATCGGGCGGGAGCTAAAGATCAGCAATATTTTGAAGCAAGCTTGGAATCGTAACCAACAGAGACGGAATTTGCATCATAAACTCAAGGCTTTAGGATATATATATACGTATATATATATTATATATTTATATTCAAGCTGCTAAAGCTTATAATTTCCGGCTCTTTCTTCCTATACTGGTCAAACATACAGTAGATAACAGGCAGAGAAGTCACACACACACACACACACACACACACACACACACACACACACACACACACACACACACACACACACACACACACACACACACACACACACACACACACACACACACACACACACACACAGACAAACAAAAACGAAGGGGTGTAAATTATGAAAAAAAGTGCACAATAAGCATGTACACACACATATATGGGGCTGTGACGTGCAGGTCGCTTGTAAGACGGCCGCTCGTACCACTTGGCCTGCAGTACTCGTTCAGGTGCACAGAAAACAGAATTAATTCATTTTCAACCCTTCCACCATACTTTTTCTGTAATTTTGTCCAGAATTCAGTTAGTAAAGCTGCTGCCTTGCTCCCTAAAAACTGTGGTGTTGTTTCAGCCATTAGCAGAGAGCTGCTGGGATGATGTATTTTTTGCAGGCCAACCCAGGAAGTGAGCATCACGCTGGTTCCCACCACAAAAAGCCAATGGGATTTACACCACTGTTGTCTTAAGTTCTTAAGCTTGTGTTAACCACATACCTTATTTCAGTCATCTAACCCATTGACTTTGAGACAAGGGAACCAGTAGTGCATAAATGCTGACTCATTTCCTGGTTGTTGGGATTCCTGCAGCACTATATTGTTAACCAACTGAGGTTTAACCGAGCCAGGAAGATCATCTCTGCCCTGTCATGTTTCCATCAAACTGTGAAAAACCCCAGTGGGCTTCACAAGTCACACGATAGATATCCACATTCCTTGCGATCGTCTGCAGAGATGTGCAGTAGTGAACACGAACAAGAGTCCAATAATGTCAAAGGGCAAATTAAAGACGAGACTCATAACTCAGTCCGCAGAGGAGTGTACAGTGACCGCTTCTTTTATTTGAAGCTGAGCTAATGGCTGTGGAGGAAGCACTCTTGTTCTCTTTTGTCTCTCTTCCATTTCCCCTCTTCCTCCTCTTCTATCTCTCCCGTCCATCTATTCCTTAATGTGTCCCACCACAGCCATAAATCTCAGCTCTGTATCTATCCATCACTTCTCATAAAAGTCTTATTCGTCCCAGTACAAACTCAAGCTCCTTTCCCTGTGAATGTTTTTTTATTTTTTTCGGTGGCAAGGATCCCTGTAAATAATTTGTTGCCATGTATTTTACAAATCATCCTCCGAGTGCTACGTCCATCTTGTTTCAATCAGCGCTCGGAGCGGATGATTTGATGCACAGATTGTTACAAGGTGGACTGGAGCGTGAATCAAGGATGGATGCACGCATGTAAGCATAGAAGAAGACTGTGTGTGCATAATGCATGTTGACCTGGAGGTCAAATTGTCTCCACCTGTTATTCTGTGTCCCGTTGCTTTTTCCAAATTTGAGGCTACAACGAATCTTTCCAACATGTTGTGAATCATTTATGAATCTTGACCTCGGACCCTGTGAATAGGAACCGTGGAAGGAACCTGGATGAAAATTGTTGTGTAAAAAAAACCTGCTGAAAGATCGGTGAAGCGGTGTGTCTGTCATGTACGATGGCTGACATGTGGGTCAGGACACATTGAACAGCCAGTTGTTGGTTCAAATCCCAGACGGGGAAAGGTTGCCCACTTCCTCCACAAGTACTGTCAAAAAAGGGATCACTTGTAGCGATAAACCTATAGGAAATTACCATCCGATTCTTCAGCTTCCATCACCTTACTGAGTTTATAGTGAGTTTTTCCTCATTGTTTTGCTGACTGGCTCCAACTTTACTGTTTTGGTTCACTCTCACCTCTCAGTCCTCACACGGTAGCGTCAGTTTAAGCCTCAGCAGGCGGCTGTTTTCACAGTAATAAGCTATAAAAACCCACTGTATACTATACGCATTTAGCAGCTACAGAGCCAGATATTTCCATCAGGAGTGGGTAGCGATCACAAACAGAGCTACAAGAAGAAGGAATACTTTGGAAACACAACCACACCTGCTGTACGTGTAAATAAGGAACTGTTTGCTAACAAGTTCGTCACATCAACCAAGGTGATAATATATCGACGTCCGCAACTTGTTTTCACTTCCCCCAAGTGGCCAAAATTACACAAGACCCTCACCCTAGATCTTTCCCTAAACGTAATCAAGTTCTGTGAGAGCCTAAACCTAACAATCAAACACTAATAGAACTTTAGTTGTAATGCACAAGCGGACGTTGGACGAAAAACACAACAAATATGAAGTCTGTTAACATTTTTGCTTATGGTGTGATAAAATCTGTCCCAACAATTGTCAAATAGGAGAGCAACAGAGGAGGGATCCCTCTCCCAGGATGGACAGAAGTGCAATCGATGTCATGTGTACAGAATGAACAGCATACCAGAGTTACAACACATTCAATGCACATGACAGAACCACGGCAGGAAGCAAGACCAGGGTCCAGGTGTCACCAGGAGCCACGGAAAACCTGCGAGGCGAGAAAGCACAAAGACTCCGGTGAAGAAGCAAAGTCAGTAATGTGCGTTAATGGTATCGGTAATATAAAATAGTAATGTGAGTAATAATACAAATGATATTAGCAGTGGGAGTCAGCAGGGCCATGGCGGGAGGAAGGACCAGGGTCCAGATACAACCACGATCCATGGAAACCTACGAGGAAAGGTTTACTTTTTGTGCACATGGGTTGCTTTGACTGTTTTGAGTGTATATGACGGGAGAAATTCAGCTCAGTTACAATGCTTTGAAATATATTGTCCCACAGGCTGGAATGCAGCTCGCTATACAGCGTGTACTCTGTATGCTTTAAACCACACGAAAGAGATGGAGACCAATGACGGCGCAGGGTAATTGTATGTTCCCCCGGGTCCCAGCTCCTCCGTGATGTAAACATCTGAATGTTACTATATTACTATGTGTTGTTGGCTATAGGACGTTCACTTATCACAGTATGTGCAAAGCCAGAAGATGGCAGTGCAGAGCTTCAGCTGGTGTCCAAATGACTTTGCGCTACATGTGCCACAGCTTCAAGAGTGGATCAGCGCTTCTCGGACTATAGGGCTCGGAGCCAACTATAAGTCATAAGATACTCCGCCTTCAGGACTTGAGACTGACTTCATATAGCTTTTGTGCTAACTGCACTTGATCACTTGACAGTGTCTTTAAGGGAATCTGTTGTTACCTGCTCAGTGAGAGGTTTCTTCAATGTATTATCTGTTCTTTAAGTTCAGCACGCTTGTGTGTGTGTGTGTGTGTGTGTGTGTGTGTCTGTGCATGTGTCCATCATTAAAGATGAATCAGTCTACTTCTGTCTGTGTCTGCTTGGCTATTACCGGAGCAGACGGACCATCAGATTGTTAAAATGTACCCTACTAGTGTGTGTGTGTTCCTGTTCGTAAGGCCGCGTGTGGATGTTGGACTGTAATTGCATGTGTGCGCCTGTATGTGTTTGCCATTATTAGGACTCCGTCCGCTGCTGCAACTGTGTGCCCACAGACCGAACCAGACAGCTGATTCTGTTTCACTGACTAGGGCCGACACGACGGCAGGTCCGACTGCAGAGCAGGCAGCGGATCTTTAAATGGAGCTTTTAAACCCAATAAAGAGAGTAATGACAGAGTGGTGAGAGGAACTCAACGTCCATCACATTCACACTCTACTCTGCTTCCTGCAAGTGTGTGGAAGTAAGAGCGCTCAGTTGCTGCCGTTGCGGTTCTCTGGACGTCGCCGTCTAAAGTTCCACTAAGATGTAGTAAAAAGTGAGCTTTCCATTACAGCCTCTGTGTGTGTCTCTATGTATTTGTGTGTAGACATGTGTCTGTATGCACATGGCTGTTAAGTTTAAGTGTTTGTGTGTGTATTTGTGTATGTACGGTATGTCTACGTGAACAGGTGTATAGTGGCTTAGAGTGCGTACTGTGTGTGTGTGTGTGTGTGTGTGTGTGTGTGTGTGTGTGAGAGACATTGGCTCTTCCATCTGCCATTACCTCACTGTAATAATAACACCATTATTCTCACTAACTAAGATTCCATCCTCAACTTTTGATGGCAGTTGAAGCTCATCCAGCTTCAGTGTGTGTGTGTGTGTGTGTGTGTGTGTGTGTATGTGTGTGTGTTTCCCTTCCAAAGACAAACGCCCCAGGACACACAGCTGAGCCGGCTGGTGGGGGCTAATGTTTCACTGCAGAAAATGTGTCACCTTTTTCTCACTGTGATGGATATTATATCCATGCTTCCTCCAGGTGCCCAGGCCCTGTTTGACTGTGTGCAAGTCTGTGTGTGTGTGTGTGTGTGTGTGTGCGTGTGTATGCATGCTTCTTGACTTAGTGTACCCTCGCCATACTTTCATTAATCACAACCCTCAGACATTCTTTTTTTCCTGTCAAAAGAGAAAAGACGAGAGACAGATGATCTTTGTTTCCACAAAAGACACTTCTTTGATTTCCGCCAGCGTCTTTCCTCTCCCAAACCGCTAAGTGGGATACAAAACATGATCTCCTTTGACTGCCATTCAAAAGCCCTATTGGCGCTCCGGTCGGAAGGCTAGCCTATATTGTCTTTAGATATGGACTAGAGCGTATAGACTGCGCATGTGGTTTTCCTGGCTTGGTAATAAAAAATAAAAAAATGCAGAGAGGCAGAGGAAGAGAAATGTTGAATAGACATTACTGGAGCCATTTATTTAACATTGCTGAAGGATATCAGTGTCAAGGAGGGATACAGTCCATTTACTGAACCTCTGCTTTTCTAAGCTATTTTGCAATACACACAGATTTTTGTTCATGCACCATTTTGAAAGCTAAACTTAACAGACCCTGTGTTGTATTGCTGTCCTGGCGAAAGAAAGATGCTATAAAAACAAAATTAATTTAAAGAACGCATGAATGTATGAATGAAAAAACAGAACTGTGAATAAAACGTCACAATATCTGATTGAATGGGTGCATAATAATAATAGCGGAGTCAATGTATGCTTCATTAATGCTTAAACTACATTACAGGAATACAAACATTTTTACTACAAGGATATTTCATTTTTCTGTTGATATTGGTGGATCCAGTGTTTCCAGAGTCCCTTTAGAAAACCTCTCATTTTACTGCAGCGGGGTCTCACATTCTTCCCCACGCAGTCTTCTTGCTGATAGTCTCGTTTACTTGCATAGGTCATAAAGAGGCATCAGGAGTACATTGAGAGTTTCACAACCAGTTAATAGTTCCTCACAGTAACTTTAACTTGCAAATTGTCATCCAATATTGTATGCATGAAGAACCGCTGCCAACTTCTTTTGTTCTTTTAGCCATGTAGCATTAGCTTCCGTTAGCGTCATTCTCAGGATAGCGTCGTCATTCATTCGGTTGGTTGTTCAGTCGACTAACTTATATGGCTCAGAGTGAAAATACCTTGGTTGATGACCAAATACCTGGAATGTCATTATTACTAGTTGTTACTAAATGTGTTGGGTGGGATGGGAAGCGAAATACAAGTTACCCTGGATAATCACAACCTTCGCCGTACACTGCTGCTGAGCCCTTGCGTCAAGTATAAAACCAGCTTTAGTCTCTCTGTCCAGGAAGAACTCCCATGGACTATTTCATCTCCGCAGCATCCGTGCCAATACCCGTTTGGTAATGACTTGATAACATTTGCAGGCTTGCTAAAGAAGAAAAATCACACTTTTGGATCCTCGATGTGCCAGAATCCATAAAGACATAAAAACACAGTTTTTGGAGGGATCATTTCCTGCAGAGCTTCTGTTTCTTCCTGTGGGCATGGAGTGACTGGCAGGAAGCAGAGCTTAACGCCATGCAGCACTGGTATGAAAACACAACTCGGCACAGTGAAGTGAGGATAAACAAGCTCTCTTTATGGTTATTGTGATGGATTATGTACAGTTAGTTTAGTTTTGACAGTGGACAAGACTGAATCGCAACAAATGGCTTCTTCTGAAGGAGGAAAACAAACTATATCCACCTACGCGGAGGGAAAATACAGGAATAACACTAGAATTATGCATGAATGTATTATTCTTCTTGTTCGAAAAGCCACAAGGGTACACCCACAAACACGGGTCATTCCAAGTGTTATTGGGGTGTGTCGTCCTCTTGATATTTGCGGTCAGCATTGTTGTGCATCTGGCTGAACTCCCGTGGTTTTTGATTCATGCTTTTTGTGGCTTGGAGCGAGCTCGACCTCGGGCCATGGGTTTGGACACATCCAATCACACGAACACACATACGTATCCACAAACTCACACACACACACAGAGAAAATGCATAATCAGAGATTACTCAGGTGTGGTGGGAAGTGAAAAAGAGCGTTCTTGCTCAAGGTTTGAATTGACTTATTGGTGGTTAGTGAGAGTGCACGGCCAGCTCTGTATCCCAGATGAAGACCGACTGACTCGGATCACTTCCAAAGAGGATGTTCCAGTAGAAGTAATTTCTCGGTCAGAATCGGGCCTCATCAGGATGTAGGGATACATGAACTGCACAGTTTATGGTCCGGATGACACAGAACAACCTCAGCGGGCGAAGCCGAGCATGATCCACATCCATTCCTGGGTTTGTTGTGTCTAATCATGCTAAATACTGTTTATAGGCTCTGTGTGGAACTGATTCAGATGCATATTTTCTCTAAGTCCCTGGCTCCAATAATGGTAGCTGTTGTTTAAATGCTCGTTCGCATTCAAGTTTATTTATTTCTCCAGGCTGTCATCACAAGCCTGCCTCAAATCAAACCAATCAACAATGAATTACAGAACAAAATGCAGCTATACTGCTTGAAAAAAAGAAACGTTAGACATAACAAGGCCTTCTAATCTACAGAAGCCAGCCCAGGCCGGTTGGCAGCACCACTCTCAGACCCTTAAATGTGTTTAAGGAAAAACTGCAATGAAAACCTTCATACATTTATTTATCCTACATCTTTCATAAGCGCTGGAACAAAAATACAGTCTCCTAGGAATGTCTCTGCCAAAAGCCCTGCTCTTATGTCGTAATTGCAGCGGTCGAGTACGAGTTTAATCTGGTGCAAATCTGCCTTATTTCTTATTTGTTCAGTAAAAATTTGAGCGCAAATGGCCTTACACATTTTGTTAGAGACAGATGTCCCTTGTTAAAAGTAATCCCACACAAATGAAAAACACGATTTCCTTTTTAGGTTCTCGTAAAGACAGAGAGTTTCTATTTCTGTCGTCTGTGAGACAGGTTTAGAATGCATTTTGCACATTTTATAATGACCGATTTTGGTCAATTTAATTGTCCTGTGCAAATGCATTTCATAAGATGCAACACAGTGAAAGTTATATTATCTTTTCCATAACGATGCTTTGTCATTTTCGCTGTAGTTTGAAAGTCACAGACTGCAGTTTTGAGCCGTCTTTGAGGGTGCAGTATGTGGTGTTGTGTTGGGTTTGTGATGTATTTTCTGTTGTTTACGTTACAGCCAGTATCTCAAGGAATTACATCCATATTCAACAGTTCTGCACCTCAGTATCAGTCCAGGGACAATGCAGAAAGCAAGACAATTTCACTATATATAGTGAGAAATGAAAGGCAATAAATACAAAAATAGTCCCTCGTAATCATCCTTATAACCCTCTGGAAACTTATTTGGCGGTGTCTGTGCCTGTAGAGATCCCACTCTGTGCCTGAATTTAAATAGAAAATAGAGGTCCGGACTCCAGGATGTCAGGACTCCAGGTCAGAAGTGAGTCAAGTCAGGGTCAGTCTTCCCACAGAGAACATTTACTCTCAGGTCCTTCATGCAGAAGTTCTTATTATCAATAACAATCTTCTGAATTGAAGACAGAAGTGGCAAAGCAGGATCGCTGCAAGGCAGACACAATGGTTGCCACTGTGCGTTTGTGTGCTGTTTGTATTTTCAGGACAGGACCATTAACTGGCCCCTCGCAGAGAAACTCAGCGGGATTCAAATGTGTTTTGTCTTGCTGTTGATTCAAGCTGTGTTCCTCTGAGGCGCCACAACCATCATGGGTGGCCACACTGGGCCCTTGGCACAGCACACATAAACGCTAACTTGCCCTGTAGTGTACAGCACGACCTCTCTCTCTCTCTCTCTCTCTCTCTCTCTCTCATGCACACTAGAACGCATAAGTAAAAAAAAGTGTACACGCACTTATAATCATACACACTCACTGTGACCTTCTTTCATTTCTTCAACTACACGAATATACACACCGCTGTTACTCTGCAAGAACAAACTTCTCAAACACAAATAGTATGCAGTGAATGCACGGAAACAAGAGAAAAATGTGCTTATGCTCAATGCATGTTTATATAAGCACAAATTCAAAGGGACACACACACACACACACACACAGCCCGGCTGGGCCGTAAAAACAAACTGCTCAAAATATGGCATTTGTCTTCTGATTAAAACGCTCACATTCCAGCGAACTGTGTTGGGCCTGCCAGGCAACAGCCGTCATATTGACAGTCGGACGTGCGGGTTTGTCCGGGCGATCTCTCATGAAGGGAAGCTTTATGGCACAGCCAGCCCCATATAATCAGCTTTAAATGGCCCGAATGCTAACGAGAGCGACGGCACCCTCCCACCCTTCATACCAGCCAGCCGGGCCCCAGGAGTCAGGAAAGACAGAGACAACAACAGCTTCAGGGGCCATGAGGGAATGTTGGAGAGTTCAGAGATCCACCAAAATGGTCCAATTTATTGACCTATAATTGTGATAAGGTTTTTAGATCCAAAACCATCTGTTTGGAAATTGTTAAGCTGGAATGATGATTGGCTCTCGCTCGCCGAGTTGCTGCAGCTATGCATATTGGACGGGACGGTCCAAATTGGCGAAATATTTGAGGTTACTTCAAGTTAGCTTGAACCACAAAAAAAAATCAACCATCCAGGCTCACAGTGATGGGTCATTTATTTACAGAAATGTTTAAACTGCCTGTAATTAATCTCTCCCAAACTGTCTCTCCGCTGCACGCAGAGGACATGTGATAACTGCCATCAGACTCCAAATACGATAACGAACAAGCCAACCTCCATATCGTCAAAGCAACGTAGTGGGATTACTGAATATAAAACTTAAATCCCTTGCACTAAAGTTCCGTTACTGAAAGTAGTGGATGAGTTACTGTAAGCCAATGTCAAAGCCAGTAAAACAACTGCATTTAGAAGGGTGGCTCGTCTTCTACGAGCTATGAAGAGCTGAACAGTGAAGTACGTCCAGTATTGTTTCATAGTTGCTTGTATCAAGGAAATGTGTCCCGGCACACAGAAATACATGCAGAGTGGTGTTGTAAAATACTGTATCATATTTTACTGTCTCATAAAGAGGAGCCATAAGAAACCTACAAAATCCACCAATAGCAGAACATACAGTGCCATACGGACGTGTAGTATATGTACCCATGGTGGAATCACATATGGCATACTGTATATTGGAATGCAATATATGTTTATATACAAATGTAGAATAACTTCATATGTGGATCCATCGGTGCATTCAAAAAGTGCTCAGAACTTTTACTTCCATTACTTTTATTCACACTTTATGTTGCAGCCTCAAGCTAAAATTTAAATCACCAAGAAAAAAAGGAAAAACTGAAATATCACATTGACAGAAGTATTTAGAGCAGGGGTCTCAAACTCAAGGCCCGCGGGCTGAATGCGGCCCGCCACGTCATTTTATGTGGCCCGCGAATCCGCCAGCAAAAAAAAAAGTTAAAACAAATTTAATAAAAAATTTAAAAATTAAAAGTTAGACTTGATAATAAAAATATCCCCATAGTCGAAATTATGAGATAGAAAGTCGAAGTTATGATAGAAAGTCATAATTATGAGATACTTAAACACAACAGTCACAGAAGCAGCTCTTCATAGGTTACCCTACATTTGACATGTAAATGGATTGTGAGTACATTCAAGACTACTCTAAACGTGGCTTTACAACACATGAAATACTTCACGTGGAATTGTGCAAACGCACCCTTGAAAGGATTTTAATCTTTGAACAAAGTTATCGTATTAACTTGTGTTTGATATTTGTCTTTGCTATTTTCTTTAATAGTTTGATAGTAATGTGGGTTTATTAACCCTAAATTAAAAGGATTTAAGTTATAATAACAGAAATGTGCTTAAATATATTTTTACATTTATATAACTGCATGTATAATATTTTTACACTTGAATAAACAATAATCAAATGCAGAGACAGTTATTTACCAATATGTTAGGAGTAGTTACATTTACACAGTCTTACATTTACAACCGGCCCTTTGAGGGCGACCATGATGCTGATGTGGCCCAGAGTGAAAATGAGTTTGAGATCCCTGATTTAGAGCCTCAACTCAGTACTAAATTGAAACATCCTTGGCCACAGATTAGAGCCCCGAGTCTACAAGCTTTGCACTTCTGGATTTGGGGATTTTCTTAACATGTCAGGATCCGTCTGGTTGGGGGGGGGGGGGGCGTTGTTGGCCAGCTAGTTTCAGGTCCCTCCGGAGAGGTTCATGTCCGGACTCTTGTCTGTGCCACTCAAGGAAATTCAGTTGTCCCTGAGCTCTCCTGCATTTTCTTGGCTGTAATATCTTCTGACATGACACGACGGAGTCTTGTTTCTCACAGTCTTATAGTCCTTAGTGCTTTTTTTACCATCTTCTACAGCTTAGATCGGTGGAGTGTTGCAGTGTTGGAAGTTTCTCCCATCTTCACACAGGAGGTGTGGCGCTCAGCCAGAGAGCGAGGTTTGCGGTTACCCCTCTAACTAAGGCACTTCTCCCCCAATTACTCAGTCTGGCTGGGCGGCCACCTCTAGTAAGAGTCCTGGTAGTTCCAAACTTCTTCCATCAAAGAACCACGGAGACCTAGCTCTGCGCTCTTTTCTTGTTGCCTTCCCCAGATCTGTGCCTCGACACAACCCTGTCGCTGAGCTCTGCAGGAAGTTCCTTCAACTGCATGGCTTGTTTTCTTGTTTTTTTTGTTCTATTGCGCAATGCCAGCCGTGTGCCTGCCGTGTGCCTTCCCAAATCATGTCCAATCAGTTTAATTCACCACAGGTGGACTCCAATCAAGCCATATTAGAAACATCTAAAAGATGATCAAGAGAAATGGGAGGCCCCTGAGCTCAATTCCATGTGTAATTAACAAATTGGCAAAAAACAATAAATTCTAAAATCCTGTTTTCACTTTGTCATTATGGGGTACTGAGTGTGGATAGGGGGGTAATGATTTTAGCATGAGTCTGCAACATAACATGTGAAAAAGTGAAGTGACCTGATTACTTTCTGAATGCATTGTATGCTTATTTTTTCCATTCAGGGTTACAGCATCTTGTGCTCTCAGAGACAGACAACACAGCTATTACTGTGCGGAGACTCCACATATCCCCAAGTGACACATTTAATCTATCTGATGCTGCAGACAGGATGTCTTTACAGTTATGTGGCGGCTCCGTCTCAACGATGTCTGAGATGGAGGGTAAAGAAAGAAAACAGAAAGGTGAACTTTAGGCTCAAGTCAGGGAAGGTCTGCTGCACTTTGTGCATTATTATGAAATAAGATGGAGAGAAGATAACTTTAGGTTCCTCTGAAATAGTGTAAAAAGCATTCTATATACTGTAATATGACACCTACAAAAGAAATGGCTTGATAAAATATGCAAGAACCACATTAATTCTCCTTGAATTATCACAATTTCAACCCTTGCGTTGAATGTTAGCCTGTATTTAAAGTCAAACTTTGAATTCTCACTTTTTATGTATGGAAATTACTCTGTAATGGAAGCTAGCAAGCTAGGCTACCGCCCACGTGGAAAGAGGAAGCTAGTTAGCCTAGCTTTCAAATGTTCGCAGGAACACTGTTATTAAAAAACTGTCAATTGCAATTAGCAAGCCATCCTCATCTGAAAAGAAACAACCGGCCTTGCAAGCACTTATTACGACCAATATTTACGTTCGATGTTAGGTGGAAGCCTCTAGTGGCCATAGTCATTATGACGGGAGCGAAGGAGGAAGTCAGGTGACGCAGTACCCAGGAGACAGCTGTTTGTGTCCTGTGTGAAACCAGAAGTCAACGTGTTGAGTTACTGAGTTATTTTAAGTTATATATGTAAATACATTACTACCTCATGTACTATGCTACGTAACAAACGTACTTATTTGAACCCAAACTATGATCTTTTAGGTTGCCTAAACCTCACCAAGTAGTTCCGTTTCACAGTGTTCAATATAATGGCCGGTCATATCATTTTGGGAGTCATATTAGGACCTGAAATTTCTTCTTTTTTGATAACTATAAGTTTGGCCAAAAACGTTACTAATATCTTACCATGAATACAATTTAATTAAAATTGTAAAAGCCACCAAGAGCCACGCAGTGCAACAGTAGCTTAGTATCTCACCTCAAGTTCAGGCTCAGGCTTCATTTCGAAATGTGGGAAAGTCATTTTGATAAAACCAGACAGGGAAATTGTCGGTCCGTAGAGGAAGAGGAAGACATGGGTGTAATGAGCTGCGGTGGGTAAAACTCTCCAACGAATCAAACTTCGCCACACGTAGTTGTGGGTATAGCTCCTTGAATTGTTGACTTCCTGTTCAGCCATGCAGGTCTTATTAAATGAGCTGAGCTACAATGGGACAAATGGGCTGCAGTTGACGAGGCACAGAGCATCTGGTAAAAGTAAATCTTTACAAGCCCCAGAGACACTGACAGAGCTGCACAGTGAGAAAGACGCATTATGCAGCGATAGGAAGAGGATGGCTTTATGGGACAGCTGTGTAGCCCAAGAGAGTAGGAGGAAGTGTTAAAGGATGCTACTGAGGCATGTTGACATGGATGTAGACGTTTTGTAGAAGAATAGTAACAGGTATTTTAATTACTTAAAAAATGCACAGAATTCATTCACAATCCATTTAATTATTAATTTAACATGAATGCTGCCTGTATAGATTGTTAAAGAGGACTTAATTAAGGAAACAACCCACTGAAGTGACTTGTTGTTTTGAAAGTGCTACATATGTGCTTCAGTGTTTCAGGTACGTCTGTGGCTCTTCAGGTTATCTAAAAGGAGAAATGTAAAAATTAAGCAAAATTCAAAGATTTTGACTTCAGGGGTCAAAATCAAAGTGTAATGAAGTGACAATCATCATTGTCACCGGCAAAACAACGCTCAGATCCCCTTAATACACCTACAGGGCTCGTTCTGAATCAAACCGCTTCCATAGCTGTGCTATTTGTCATCATTGCAAGAAAACGATCTGAAGCAAGCGTTTCTCCCCGTGTGTGCAGCTTGTAAAAATATCACAGCTGCTCTGCGACTGTAGAGTTGAACGGCTGTAAAAGCTGTGTGTGTGTGTGTGTCTCTGTCTCAGTGTGTGTGTCAATGTACTCGTGTTAAAGCCAGCATGGGTTGCTGCCTGCCTGCATGAGCTCTTAACCTCAAAATACCACACGTTAACAGGATACCTATTATAGCAGACATAATTGAAACCATAAAAAAGTGTTTGTCATCTTCGAGGAGGGAAAGTCACTGATTTGAAGTATTCTAATTACTATAATTATGCATGTGCATTCTGATGAACTGAAAAAATTATGTATTTTACGTATATCTGTTTTCAACCAAAGCAATCTCACTTGTATTTGGGTTGTAGTCAAAGGACCATACCCCTGTTTTGCATGCTTTAAATCAGTTGTATTTTACATTAGTAGCCAAAGAATATCACAGTGTTATGGATTTTGGAACATTTTCATTTATTTATGTACACAGTGAAAATCAAGTTGCTTACACTTAACATTATGTATTGTGAAACTGCAGTTCAGACCTTTTCAAATACATTCATAGAGGATAAAGGAGTCCGGTTGCATAGAAGTCTATGAGAAAATGACTCTACTTCTCTCTTGATTTATTACCTCGGTAAACATTGTAGACATGAGTTTATGGTCTCAATCTCTAGTTTCAAGTCTTCTTTAATACAGCATGATGTTAATTTAGTAAATAATGGTCCTGACTAGGGCTGAAAATACATCACTATTATATCATTATGGTGATATGAGACAAGATATTTGGAGATGAATTAAATGTTGTCTTTTCCTGGTTTTAAAGGCTGCATTACAGTAAAGTGACGTCATTTTCTGAATTCAACAGATTGTTCTCGTGGTTCTGTTTTGTCTTTACCCACTTAGTCATTATATCCACATTATTGATGAAATGTCATTACAAAAATCTTATTGTGTAAATATTGTGTGAAAGATCCAATGGTCAACCCATAGACTGTATATAACAAGTGGACGTAGTCATCGTGACGTCCCCCATTGGTTTGTGGACTACCGTTATGAAGGCTCGAGTTCGGTGATTTGGCCGTCGCCATCTTGGATTAAAGACGTCGCCATCTTGACTTTTTGCAAGCGGTGAACGGAAGTTATATTTGGAATACGGAGAGTAGAGATGTCGCATACACAGTAGGCTCGCCCTATAGTATACTCTGCTTACTCTAAATGGGACCATAATATACTAAATGAACATCATGCTGTATTGAAGAAGGCTTGAAACTAGAGATTGAGACCATAAACTCATGTTTACAATGTTTACTGAGGTAATAAATCAAGAGAGAAGTAGAGTCATTTTCTCATAGACTTCTATACAATCAGACTTCTTTTTGCACCCGGAGGAGTCGCCCCCTGATGGCCAGTGGACAGAATGCAAGTTTTAAGACACTTCTGCACTGGCTTCACTCTGCAGAACCGGAGGTTGCTGCCTGGGTCAACCCCAATATCGAAAGTATTTCGTAGCAAGAAATACTCTTACTGTACGCTTTTCATTTTGGACATACTGTTGAACCTTTCCAGCCCCTTCTGTCTGCACACTCTGTCCTACGCTCTTTGACTATCCGGCAACTTCTGGTGACATTTTGAGTAGCCAATATTTTGTTGCCGCATTACTAACCTATATTCTACTGTGTCCAATGTTCCCTTGTGTTCAGTCCAGCTCTATGGAACACAATTGTAGGTTTCTGCAGGTAGTTGGAAGAAAAAACCTCCAGGACTGAACAGCGCTGGCTCACAGGGAACACTGGGTGCAACTCGCCTCTGCGAGTGTTTTCTCAACTGGACACCAATACGAGAGACTCAGCACTGAAGCACTCTCCCAGATGTGTGCTACGCATCAAGCGTTTTGATTGCTGTCCACAGGACAGCACCCAAATGGCCGTGGATCCGATAGCTTTCCAGCGGCTTTACGACTTGAGATCTTAATAAAGTGTCTGAACGACTTTCCAGTGCTCTCATTCGTTTTTATTCTCTTTACTGGGTGAAAGCGAGCCCTCTCTGAGTGCTCTGAGGATATGCCTTGAAGAGCTTTGCAGGTTTTTTTTTGCCTTTGAAGGATCCGTACAGCAGGGATTTTCCCACTACAATTCATCTCCGTCTGTCTTCTACGTGTCTGTGTGTGTGTGAGTGTGTAGGTCCGCCACAGGCCTAAACCGCTATTAGTGGGGATTTTGCCCTCCCTTTGAGGTTGTGATCTGTTTCGTTTAAATAGGTGAGAACTTGGATTAGATCTGAATCTCCTCCACACACTATAGGACTCACTCCCCACAGATGGCCCTGCAGGTCATCATGCAGCGGACCACCATTTCATTGGATATGTGGTGGGTCTGCATGTGTGCTTTTAAAAGAAACTACGAGATGAGATCACGCTGGGAACACGCGGACGGCACGGTGACCAAGGAGTTACACACGTCCTGTCATGTCAATGGAAAACAGTTTGTCAGAGTTTGATAAGCTGGTGAAAGTTAAAGAGACAAATGTTTCCCTCAGGAGTTGGTGGAGACCAAACTGGAGCTAAAAGGAGACTGAACATGGACTCACAGTTGGGTTTTGAGAAACACGACGTCAAATCAATGTTAATGTACGTTTGTTACGCTGCCACCGAGAGGGTGAATACTGCTCTAAAGTGCTCTACTGAGACAGCTTTGTTGACTTGCTTTTCTATTTGTGTGATTCCGTTACGTTTTAGAATTTACCATTATTATTATTACATCCATAATATACCATAATCCCGCAATTGCTTACTTAATGCCCAGCAAAGAAAGTTCGATGAAAATGTTCATGCTGAAAGTGAAAGCCATTTTTTGTGGCAATGCAGCTGAACAAAGATCTGTTGTTTTCAACAGCAGCAAAAGAGAAAAACACACACTTATATCCAGTGGGCTTTATAGCTCAGGTTCTAAACTTTATTGCCCCCGATTGGTTTGTGGTGAGGCGCAGAGACAAACATGGAAAGTAAGGAGATAAAAATGTGTATATCTAGCAGGCAGAGTTTTATAGTGCATTCCACAAATACGGAGTCTTGTGTCTTTATTTTCAAAGGGAGGCTTTTCTCCAGACATCGTTGACAAGTGAGAACCTCGGGACTCGCTTCAGGTCCTGTAGGTCCCATCTCACACGCATCCATGCACACACACATACCTGTTTGGAGTACCTCTCCACCGAAGTATTTTGCCTGGGAACTTCAGACGCTTTCATGTGCTAAAGTCACGTCTATCACATTAACCTTAATTGGTGTGTGCAAGCGCAAGAAACAACAAACACATCCTGAGTGCTGCAGAGACAGCTCGGGCCCGAGGGGAAGGCGAACACGCATTCAAATAACTGTGACAGGGGTAGAAGAGAGCGGACGCTTCGGGACTGATGAAACTGGTTTCTCCTCTTCGGGGGAATGTGTTTGTGAGGAGCTGACCACAATGTTGTGCAAGCGTGTTGTTTTGTGAACCTCATGTACGCTCTCCACAATTTGCTCTGGAGGAACAGCAGAGTTGAGGATCCGAGACGCTGACGAGCTTTAACAAACTTCTTTCAGTATTTAGATTCCAATTAACGTCTAATTATGAGCTGATGTTCGACCTTTGAGACGCTAACGTCACAAGTCACCGCAGTGTTTAAAAAGCAGGCAAACACCAATCAAGACCAGCGAGGGTGTTAAAAGGTTGCAAACAAACGAAGAGAAAAATGAGCACATGCCCTCCTCCACATTTCCTTCCCTTTATTTTTTTTGTTTTCTCCTCTTGTGACAAAAACAGCTCTTTAGGTCCCCGGAGAAGGAACAGCAGCTGTTTGAAAATATATTGCATCATAGGTTGATCTCGTAATCACGTTGGTGATCCGTTGACTTTTCCTCTGGCACCATTATCAGGTGACATTTTCCATGTGTCCAATTTTTTGGTTCATGAACAAATACATTAAAAACGATTGGCATTCCCATTGACCTCAGCTATACTTTATGTTGCAAATTGGCAAATATCGGCATGCTAACACGCTAAACTAAGCTGGCGAACATGGTAAGCATTATACCTGCTGAACATCGGCATGGTAGCATTGTCACTGGGAACATGTCAGCATAATGACTTTAGCTAAAACCACAGTGTCGTGAAGGCTGCGTGCAGAAAGCCGCGTTCCACCACTGCGGTAACTACACCACAAGCTGGTAGCGTAGCGATCTACTGCACATGTGCGGTACGCGTCCTCTAGGCGGACACTATAAACAGAACTACTACACGTCTGTGGTGTCCACAGCTGCGTGTGTATGTGTCCTCTACTAGCTTAGTGTAGAAATCAGAAGAAGAAAAAAGAGAGTGGAAGTCACTTTTTACTTGCTGCTAGGTCGAGACATGCATTGAAGGTTCAAGTTTAGATCTATTAATCTTCCACAGATTACATTAGGAGGCCCGGAGACAAGTTAGTTGAGTGTCATTTTAACAGAAATCCAGTTTAGTTGTATTGTGTACATCTGTTGCAGCATGCGGTCAGTATACGTGCAGAAATATGACAGGCTGCTTAATGTGTTTGTGTAAGTCTTGGGAAAGCACGAGCGGAGCAGCTTAGTTAAGTGTTTGATTCACACCTTCAAAACCCCCACTGTACACACACACACGCACAAACGCACACACACACGCACACACACCTTTCCCTCTCCCACCATTCCTGGCGTCAGTTGAAGCACTACATGTGAGACACCCCTCATTAAGTTTGTGTGTGTGTGTGTGGATTTTGACTGGCCCCTCTCCTCGCTTATTAAACATTCATAGGAGGGTGACTACTCTGATGTATAAGTTCCCTTAGCGTATGTGTGTGTGTAAGTGTGTGTGTGTGTGTGTGTTTCTATGAGGCCTGCATCCTGCGTTGATCGCCCAGAGAGAGTGTTTTCAGTCTACTAACAAAGAACCACTGTTACACACGACACTATACCAAACTTGTGGAGAAACGCAGTTGTCTCTGCACTCTGCTGCATTTCCTCATGTATATATTCTGCAATGCATATCACAGATCTTTACAGAGTGTAAAATAGAAAATATGTAAACCATTTAAATACTGTAAGACCCTTTCAGCATGCCTCAGACGACTACAACAAAATATTACCATCTTCGAAAGGCATATTTAAGTTATTGGGCAAGTCCTTTGTTTTCTATGTAAACGTTGATGGCGAAGTGTATTATACAATATTACACACTATTGAAGCAGAGCTGGAAACAGTACAAGACACGAGCCAAATGGTAAAATATAGAAAGTGGTTACTAGATTTACTCACCAGCCCAAAGCACAATGGTAATCTATTGAGTCGCTGGGAGATTTTGGAATCAACAAAAAGGTTAAAGTCTGGGTAAAGCAAAAGTAATGTGTGTTTAACCACACAGCTACATTTAAATGATTAATCGTCATATATATAAAATTAGCTTTCAAAATCGTAAAATAAGAATCAGTGTTCTCTGCTCTGAAACGCTCGGGGCGTGCGCTCTCATGCTCTCCCCAAATGACAGGCAAGGTATACATACAGTACTACAGAATCACCATTTACCAGAGAACATGTTAAAACCTCCCTCCCCCTTTTTATTTTACTTTTTATTATTTTGAAATTGAATTTCAAAACCTATATAAAACACTTAATCAACCATGGCGTCTGTGACCATTTTCTATCAACCACACCAAAAGACACACACACACACACACACACACACACACACACACACACACACACACACACACACACACACACACACACACACACCTACATACACACAAAACAACCGACAGAACACATAGGGCTATGTTCACCACAGGAGGTCTAAATTTCAAAATAAAAGGTGATGCTGTCAATGATCCATGCCTTGGTGGACTATTTCCGCATTCAATTTCCACCTAAATTGAAAGTTAGCGAGGTAAAGTCACATTACGCTTCCTGCCCGACGACACTGCCCTGCACTCAGCTCATAAAAGGAGTATGATGTCATGGTTCTGAAGTGATTAACAGCCTACATAAACATTGAGCAGAGCGATCGCAAATTCTAAACAGTGTGTTAGAGTGACGCTGCAGTTCCTAGTGGGCTGGTGTGATTAAACAGGGAGGTGGCACACACTAGAATAATGACTTCAACTTCTGTAAATACAATGCACATCCATTATGAACTACACGTGCCCAAAGTACTGAGCACATGACCTGAGTGTAGAAGTCTTCACCAGGCCAACACCTTGAACACCAATCCAAAACGCACCATTTTGAAACCTAAAAGCAAAAATAATCAAAACCAAAAGAAATCAGAAAAGGGACCCAAGCAGACCTGAGAAAGGTTCGACCCAGACCCAAATCCCTTGGCACAGAACAGACCCACATAGAGAGAGAATAGAACCAATGGCAGAGTAGTTGTATCCAGCGATGATAATGACAAATTATCTTGATGCAGAGTCTGCTCCACTTGGGTGTTGGACATATTGACACACACTCCTGAGACCTACCGGCGATACTATGATGCTTTACCTGACGTACTGTGCAAATGTAGAAACATAGCATTTTAGAAACGCATATCTCCTTCCATCCTCTCCAGGAGGTGTCGGGACTAGCTCAAAACCACAAAACCAGCCTGAAAACAAAGACAATTTCAATCAATTACATGATATGGAGCACAGTCTTATCGTTGTTGGACCTTGGTCAGAGCTGGCCGTTGCCATGCTATGATTGGTCTGCGTTGGATGGGAGGGACTTAGCAAAGGGTCAATAAACTCTCCTTGCTTTATTCATCCAATTAACAAAAATGGTTTAACTGTAGAGAAAGAGCCTATTCTTACATCTCGTCAGCCCCATGCAGTCGTCCCCAAGCCAGCAGGGTTAGGGAGGTTGGATCTTTTAAACCCTCCCACTGGGAAGCTAATCTTCCATTCCACGCTTTAAGCCAAAAAAACATTTCAGGTGATGTAATTATTCAGCTTTCACGATGCCTGCGGCTTCGCCTGCCTGCGTACCTGGCCGGTTCCCCGTGCAGGGTTATGTGCTCGGCTACCAGTTGCTTGTAAAAATAAAAAGTAAACAGAACAACTCATTACTTCTCATAATCAACTTCAGATTGGGTTTATTCACCCACTGCAGTTTTTCTCAGCGTTATGAAAACCAGGTTTCCTCTGATTTAGATGCTGACTGTCTGAAAAATGACAGTGTGAGAAATAGTGCACAGACACACGAATGTGTCTTTATCAATAACAGAGAATAAACTATAGCCGCATGCCATAGGCGCACATTGAGAACTCGTAGCAAAAGATAAATACCAACACACCATGTACATAAGCTGTGAATGTCTAAACATATATAGAGTTTGATTAACAAGTTGTACAGAGACCCACACCTGTATACAATTGTTCCCAGGTGAATTAGCAGGCGTGCAGAGACACACTGGCTTTTCTGTGTTCCATCTCTGTTGAGGCCTGAGCGACACAGCCAATTATTTCATTACTATGTCTACAGAAAGAGTCTCTGTGAACTTATAAAACAGATCTGAGACTCTGATGCTGACCGGAGTGGACAGCTTTCATTTCAAAACAAAACAGTGTTTAAATAGAATAATTATGTAGTTTCCTGTAGAAAGAAAAATCAAGGTTGAAGGTTAAACTTTAAGCAAAAAACGGGAAAGTGTTGAAGGTAGTCAATTTGATTCTCATTCCAGTTTATGTTATATACATGGTGAAAATATCTTACTTACAGCAAAAAGAGTTCAATATAAACTATGTTGGACATTTCCCCCATGGGGACAACAGTTACCGCCACAGTCTTTCAGTTAAACCTGCACTAATTGACATTATCTTGTAGTTGATATGGCCAACATATATAACATACCAACATATAGCAAAAACAACAGACAAAAAGAAACCATAAATCCAATACCCGCTCTGTTTTTAGCTCAGTTTTGGTCGACACCCATTGTTAAAGGAAAGCATGTAGCCTGTGAGAGTGAATGAAAACAGTGAAGTCGTGGGCCGTATAAACCAAACAATGAGCTGAAAGACGCTCAAAGGCTCCCCACAGCTGAGAGGAACCGCAGAGTCGGGTGACAATTCTCGTTCATCACTACGAGCGACCCTTTTCACACTACATGTTGTAACTTGATTCATTACGGTGTTGCTGCTGTACTACGAGTCGGATCCTCATGGCTTCGGAAGAAATATTTCACTGGCCGCGCAGCAACCCGACAAAATGAGAATCAAATGTCGCTGCTTTACCTTCTCTCGTACCTATGTTATAGTTTGAAATTCACCATTCAACCCCCGTCAATGCTGTCATTTTCCTTCTCCCCTCCTCACACACAGTCGCACACATACAGTTTTGTTATCAGTTCAAAGAGCCGAGAGAGGTCAGCGAGGGAGCATGTCAGTCAGACAAGTTGTCACCCAAATGATGACAAATTGGCCGCCTCTCCGCTCGCCTCCCAATCAAGTCCAGACCTGGCTTTCATGCGCGCACGGTTCCTGTAAATGGAGATCGATGGCACTGAGGTGAAGCTCACATTCACACACACAGTCAGCGCTCTAACATCGAGCTGCTTATAGAGTTAAATTACAGAATTTATCCGGGTTTCAGTGGAGAGTTTTAGTGTCTTGTGAAGGCCTAAAAGGCATTGTGATTGCTGTTTTTTAAGGAGAACGCACGGAACACTTCTGCTTCTGGCTTCCTCTCACCTTGGCAGAATATAGTAAAGAGACAGTGCGAGGGCCTTCACCTCTTTCTGATCTCGACTCGGCTACTAAACCCCGCCGTCTCTCCAACGGGCTTGTTTCCAAGGAGACAAACATCATGTAACCCAACACTGTGAGTCTTGCAATAACATTGTCTTTATCGTTGGCGATGGGTGGAATTCACTCGTTTCACGTCTCGAAGCTGAGAGAATATGCAGGAATGCTTTTCCTCCTGGTGAATGTGCTGTAGAGCTGAACATGGGGCAAAATATTTGCTTTCTTTCATCCTATTTTCTTTTTCTGGACCTTTAATAACTCTTTATCTTCTATCTTTGGCAACTTCTTTCCAACACGCTATGTTTGGTTTGCAACCTCACATGGAGCCGGAGCTGCTTTATGTTTCGCATTCAGAACGAAATATAACGTGCATTTCAGAACTTATCAGAAGCAATGTTTCCATTCAAGGAATTTTAAGCGAACTTTGGAAATTTCGCAAAAAAATGAATAATGTATGTCTGTAAACAGAGTAGATAAGTGGAGGTTGCAAACCGGAAACAAAACAAGTCGGCTTGGCCTTCGAGCAAGATCTTCTGGAATATGTTTCAATTGGGCAAGTTTAAATTTTGTTTTCATTTCAACTATTGGACATGTTTCATGCTGTCTGGAGACAAAGACAAGCATTCACACAATATGGAAATATCTGAGAAGATGCACAGCGGAAACAGCTGATTAATCATGAGAGGTACATGTTCGCTATGGAATTTATTCCGCAAAGGTGTTTCTATATTCCATGATTAACTCTTTTTCGACAAAGGCCAAAACCACTTATTTTCCGTATTTGAGAAAGTTGTGTATTCACTCATCCCCTGCCCCCTACTCTATGTAGAGGACTATGGGCTCATCTGCAAAATTGTCACTGCTGTCGCACAATTACAACGTGCCAGATCAAAGTCGGCCGATGAACACGCATTACATATTAATACATCAATACATGTTAAGCAAGCTATTTTGTTGACTCTTTGCTAAATGCTTTGAGTGAATTTAATTTCCCCCCTGGTAAACAGTGATGCAGCATATCCATGTTCAATTATTTTACAAAAATGAATAATTCAAAGTTTTTTATGGCAGTTTGTGATGTGATGCTCTGCTCACCAAACGGTATTGTTTTGGCGCCACAACTCGTGGATTTGTCTCAATTGCGCTGCTCTCTCTCCACGGTCTGCATTTCTTCCGTACGGGCAATGCATGATGGGAAATAGTGCTTGGTTATTCACCACCGGTTGTACACTACTTTTCAAGATGCATCGTAGGATACTTTGAGTCCAATAGGTTATAATATGTCTCACTATACATTCTGACGGCACTACAAAATAGCAAACTAATTATTAGGTC
Source organism: Leptoclinus maculatus (assembly GCA_032191485.1). Classification (NCBI taxonomy): domain Eukaryota; kingdom Metazoa; phylum Chordata; class Actinopteri; order Perciformes; family Stichaeidae; genus Leptoclinus; species Leptoclinus maculatus. The sequence goes on from JAVDOI010000015.1 coordinate 13,845,216, forward strand.
CACCATATAGTTAGTAGTGGGTCTGAAATCAGTGACTTCGTACTCATGCAATATCTGTTTTTAACCTTGCTTTTTAGCAGCATGGTTCTACGGATGGCAATGTTGCATCAAGTCCAACTTTCACTTTGTCCAGTAGGCCTACTTTACCAAATACTTGCCAAACAAATGACAATTAGCATGTTGTCCTTGAAAGCATGTTAGCATGCTGACGTTAGCATTTAGCCTAAAGCACAGATGCACCAGCCCGCTCTCATTCTAAAGGTATCGATCACAGATGCTCTGTCACACCTCCGGTGTCTGATACAAACGCACAAGGAACCCTTTACCATCTGTACGATACAGACAGGGTTTTCAAGTATACAATGTAAACTTAGCGGCATTGATAGACCCCCCAGAGGAAATGCTCCAGGAGTGTGATGAATAATGGTGGATGGATCAAACCCTGTACTGTATAAAAATATGGACGTAGTCTCCGTAACGTCACTCATAGTTTTCTGAAGCATCGCTGTGAAGCTCAAAGTGTGAGGATCTGACTGTCGCCATCTTGGCAGCGACGACACAACCTTGGTTAATCTAAAAATGGGCAAAGAGGTGGATTGTTGTGTTTTTATTTTGAATTCAGAACATTAACTACGCAATTACTGCAACTGTAGTAGAATGTCATTGTGAGAAAGTGGGTCTTGACCAAGCGTTAGTATATGACGAGTTGATATGACAGCGTGTTGGATGTGCCAACAAAGTACAGCCTCACAGAGCTGTGAGCCTGGTTGTGAACTCTTAGTCTTGGTAGTGAGAGTTTTAAAGTCTTAAATGTGTTTTGGAAGCCTAACCTGCAGGGGTTTCTGATGGACACAACATTGCTGCCAAGGAGTATGAAAATGAATTGAAAGCATCTCCCCAAAAAGATAGTCTGAGAAATACTAACTGCCAAAGAAAATCCTCCCAACCGCTTCGATGAGCCTGACAGGAGAGTGTGGTCGTGTACGACTGATAAACAGAGTCAAGAACCAGCTGCTTGAAAACTTTGAGCAGCTACACAAATGTGGGATTTGTTTCATGCTTTAATCGAGTAGTTCAGAATTCACTTTCACGTGATAAAGGGCTTCCAGGATGAGGACTATCTTATCCTTAGACTAACAGTATCTCAGGGGAAGTTTTTGTCCAGCAGGACTATAGATAGATTCAAAAACAGGAGGAGAAAAGACAGGGTTGTCTTAGAATTGGGGTCGTCTTATATTTCACTTACTGTCACTTTCAAAACTTTCAACTGCATTTCGTGGTTATCATCAGTACTGTTGATGGAGTCTGTTCAAAGCTCAGGGAACAAAATGCTTGTTAGAAGAGTTGATGACAGAGAAAAGCTCAACTTTGACTAAGATTTGCACTTTACTTACTCGGACTCTATGTACCAATCACAGCAGAGGAGATGGAGATGAAGGGAAGAAAAGAAAATATCAGGGAAATATTACTTATTTTCATAAGTTGAGTTTTCCTTCTGCCTCTTCAGCTCTGCCTTGTTATTGTTGCTTCTGCAGGGATCCATAAAGCTTAATGATCCGTCACTGTATAAATCCTACCTTTTGATTTACATTTGCACTTTTGCTCCTGTGACCCGTTTGATCGGGGGGGGGACGAGAGACGCAGGAGAGTTTTGAAGTTAAAACACAGTGACTCCATTCTATTTTGTGGCGTTGCAGGACAAATTATTCAGAGGACAAAGGCGTCCACAAAGGGTTTCTGCTGTGATGTGGACAAATCCCAGGACGACGCGTTTGCTCTGATTCATTGCCATCGCGTCATTCATTCCCGTTTGGTCTGAAAGTAACCTAGGGAGGGAGGGGTGTGGGTGTTAGTAGGGGCAGAGGTGAAACCCAAACTCTAAGGAGAAACCACAAGGTTGTGCATATAAAACAACTCCGGACCTCAGATGGCAGAATATGAAGAAAACAACCCTGACTCATTTACTTTTCTCTACCACAGGCTTCCTCCAGGCGGGGGTCCGCCAAGTCGCAAATTAATGTTGATTTTAGAAACAACAGAAGCCTTTTGTCTCGGAAGGGCTCTGATTTTTTTTTTTCTTTCTTTCTGTCGACCGTCGAGCCACTTGGCTCCACGTCTTGTTATTTTTCCACGCATAAAACTTTCATGATGAAATAAAGCAGAGGGCATGTGGCGGCGGGGACGGGCCTTTGGCTGCTATCACTCATGAACCTGTCTGATCGATGAGACGAGGCCGAGCTGGCTGTCTCACATCGTGTGTCTCAGTACGTGTCTGTCTCTCTTTCAATCTTTTTGTTTTCTTAACTGTCTCCTTTCTGTTTCTGTCTCTTTACTTTTCTGCTTATCTCTCTTCTTTCTCTAGTCTAACTTTCTTTGTCCCTGTCTGCTCTCTGTCTCTTTTTCAATTCACTTAAACTCAATTACCAAATCTTATTATTGGCTTGCAAACCTGAAATCAATCTTGCTGACGATTCAGAAACACTCCTGTTATCTGTATCATTCTTTTTCTCATCTTTCCCCACCACACACACACACACACACACACACAGGCTCAGGTTCCCTCAGCTTTAGTTTTTTTCGGGATTCATTCTAGACGTCTGATGAAGAAGTACGTCTGGGTCATTTCCATGAGGATGTTGGTTTTCTCCCTATCTGATATTCATATTCTGTCATCTCTGATGTTTTCCTACCTGTCCTCATAAATAAGGATACGCTGCGGCTTTAACGGGACAGCAGCAGACACTGATGGCTGAAGCCACATTTATCTCGCATGTCTTCCGTTTTGTGACTCGGTCTCACATTTTATGGCTGGGGGAACTGAACCCATGTCCCCTGAATGCAAATATGCAGGTTTTTTTTTTTAAGAGCCTCTCAACCAATGTGAGGTCTGGGAGCTGATTTAGGCACCACCGCCGTGTGAAAATCGGACACTCCTATCAAACAAACCTCCCCCAAGCTTTTCCCATTCACTTTGATACAGTCAGGGTTTTCATTGAGCATCTCGTGGCGTCTTCGATGCTCGGCATCTGGTGGCTGCTGTTCAGGAGATCCCGCATGGGAAAACGTGTCATATGTGTCTCCACTTTTCATTGTTGTATTTATCATATTTCCCCTCCTAGTCGTATATTTCAGTCTTCATAATTTCTCCGACTCGGCTCACTCTCCTCCGAGGATTGGAGCATGTGGCAGGACAGACATTGAGGTTAATTGTGAAACGACACATGAAGTCCCCTGCTGCCTCTCCCGCAGAACTATGAAGTAGCGGTATCGAATATCTTACCGAGAGCTGTTTGGCAGAAAGTAGCAGAAAGTAGCAGCCTGACTTCACTTCGAGACGTGCAGAAAAACAGACTGACTGACAGGAAGCATGAAAGAAAAGAAAGTGGCGCTGTGGGCTGGGAGCTCCTCTGTGCCATTTGATGGGCGAGAGGCCAAAAGGAAACGGACAGAGGGAGAGCTCCTTGCGGTTTTTATAAACGCATCGCTCAAACTTTTGCAATCACATCACACGAGGACGGCGTATTCAATGTCATAGGTTCAGGACTGGGTCATTGGATCATTAGCAGCAGCCTGAGAGAGCCTGCAGCGGCACGGTGTGTGGTGGAAGAGTGCGATTACAGAAATAATTCAGTCGGAACCAGAAGTTAGCTCAATTCATGTCAGTGCTGGTTTACTGACAAGATTATAAGTGTGTGTGTGTGTGTGTGTGTGTGTGTGTGTGTGTGTGTGTGTGTGTGTGTGTGTGTGTGTGTGTGTGTGTGTGTGTGTGTGTGTGTGTGTGTGTGTGTGTGTGTGTGTGTGTGTGTGTGTGTGTGCACGCCATTTAGTCTGTTACAGTATAAATATGGGTTCATTAGTGTCAGTGAAAGTGGAGACTGCACAAATATGACTTAACAATCAAACGATACTGCAGAGGCTGACATAACCGTACTTCAGCAGTAATGTATCGGACGCTGTTTCTGTCTGGGCTTTGTCAGATGTGATTGCGGTGCAGCTGATACAAGGCACAGCTGCACACCAAGTATCATCAAAGTTAGGGCCCGTATAGTAAAAAGTGAGATTCCCATGTCTTTTTTTTATGTGACTGCACACAGCCCGTATTCAGAAATTGCATCTTTAAACGAGGACTTCATTAAAGTTATGATGTCACAGCTATACATTCACAGGTAGACGTAGTAGATACAGAAGACCGGAAAACCCTGACAATTCAGAACAGACATGGCTTTTTCGGGAGGGGGCCTTAAAGGGACAGGCCCTAAAATAGAGCGCTTCAGACCAAGGGGGAATACAGGTATCTTCAAACAGACATTACGAGAAAAATAAAGTGTTTTTTGAACGGTAAAGCGTGTTAATATGTTCTTGTAGAAACCCAAAAATAAAAGTATGGACACGAGAATGAGCATGATGTACTGTGTACTGCTAAAAAGAGTTGAATATAATTAAATATAATACACCTAGTGAATTAGACCTATTTCTGACTGTTAATTTCAAGTATGTGTTAATAATATACATCACTGTTGTAGAAGTTAAATACAGGAAAACATTTACTTGAAATGTAAATAGTAAATGTTCCCCACACAAAGAATGTAGAGAATTGTTTCCATTGACAATGCCGTGACATGGTTCATAGTCTACAACACAACTCAAGGCCAGAAATGGAGCAACAGATCAGGTTTACCACAAAATCCCCAAATAACTACAACAATAAATAGTACATAAACCAAAGGTAATAGCGGGAAGAAAATATAATTTTGCACATTTCTGATTGCAGGAAGAGTCCGACATGGTTAAACGTCTCTGTGTTGACGACGGTGAAGACAGAAAGGCTGAGTAATACAATATCACCTTGAGAAAACTCCAAAAACCTCAAAAGGAAACACCCAACCTCAAAAATCTGGTCAACTTTCCGATAAACAAACTTAATATAACATAAGTTAAGTTGATGTTTGTATTGATTTGTATTTTCTGCAGCTGGAAGGTGACTATGAACACTGATTATTTTTTCATTGCATAGATAGTGAAGTGCAGAACGACGTCTTCCTTTTCTGTAAAACAAACAGATATTCCTCTCGGTTTTCTCCCATCACTCCACTGGTTTCCTTCGTTCCACTGCTGCCTCCTTCTCTCTCTCACTCGTCAGCTCTCGGAGACAGGAAGTAATTCACTAACCCCTCTCATCACCACTCCAGTTGTTCCCGTCTCCGGCGTTTTTGGCGAGCCTATTTTGATAAATACCATGACGATTCACATGCAGCGAGCCTAGCCATACCATATTAGCCTCAATATGATGGAGTGTGTGAATATGGAGCAGAAACCCAGGGCCCCTGACTGAGTTGAGAGCAGTATCCGCTTTAATCCCTTCAAGAAGCGAGCATTCCCTCATGGATTCATGAAAAGAGCCCATTTATAGACATGAAAAAAAAAGGCCCGTTTCAACAGACTTCAAGTGCAACGGCCAAGGAAAACAATGTGCCTGGCCAGAAAAACCCAAGTCTGTAATGCACCGACTTAATTCCATTCTCTCGCATGAAAAGAGAATAAAAAGTTCAGGGCTGGCTGGAGAGCTCGCTGTGTCCGAATTGTGTGCGGCTGACAGAGGCACTGACATACAAAGTATCACTCTGCACGAAAATCAACTTGAGGCTAAATCACACCACAGGCCGCCTCAGTGGGGCCCGGAGCATACGTCACGGCGATATGACAAGTGATTTATAGACAGCTCGGCCAAAATGCTCAAAACTGGAAGAAAAAAAAAAAGTGAGAGAGAGAGAGAGAGAGAGAGAGAGAGAGAGAGAGAGAGAGAGAGAGAGAGAGAGAGAAAGAGAGAGAGAGAGAGAGAGAGAGCGAGAGAAATTAGCTGACTGGGAACGGGAGAGAAAGTATACAAAGACAGAGTAATAAAGTGAGGGGCAGATAGACGGAGAGCGCTCGGTGCCAGTCGTCAGTCCATTTGGTCCATTAACGTGGAGAGTAACGGCCTCACTGACTGAGGGATGATGGGAGAAATGGCCCTTCCTGTCGGGTAGCTCTTGGAGTGATGAATAGTTGCGAGGACAGAGCGCAGCGCTCGATGGCCGAGTCCTCCTCCCTCAGCTCATTACAGGCATAAACAACGGGGGGGCCTTCCTGTAAGGAGAAAGCACTCTGACAATACAGAGCCAAACCGATCCAGAGTGGGTCAACTATTGTTTCGGTTGGACAACTTTAAATCTGCCTTTAAATGTTGCTGCTGCAACTTACGCAGAAATAGATTCATTGCACTTATACAGAGAGTTTAAAACTGTCAAATGCAAGAGTAATTCAATTGAATAGAGTGTACATTATGCCAAAGTCAGCTGTCTGATCAATGCTCAAATAACCATATAGCACTCATGCCTACTTGAGCTTTTGAGAACACAAACTTTAAAGATGCGCTTATCATTATTTTTATACAAAAAAACTGATTGAATTACTTCATGTAATGTGAAAGGGTCGCTCATATTGACAACCCGACAGACATTTTTCACCTAACTCTGCAGTTTTGTAGGCCAGGACATCCATGCAGCACGGCAATGTTTAATTTAAAGTGGTATTTTGACAGACATTTTGCGATTTCAATGAAATTTCGATTAATTTGTGAATCCCTATAAACAAAGCCTCTCCCGTGAAGGAATCTGATGTGCACGTGTGATAATACGAAAATGCTTTGTTTAGCAATAGTTTAGTGTGTAGATGTGTTTGGATTTCCATGAGCCCGAGAATGGACACAGAAACAGAAGGTTTTATGACCTTTTTTTCTTTTGTTTGGCATCCCGCAAAGTCTGTTTGCACTGATCCATTATGTTTTTTTTGTCTAGCTTTAAAAAAAAAAAAAAAAACGCAACTGGCTCTGGAATTCATGCAAGCTTTAGTCAAACAAATCATATGAATCCAACATTTGTCAAATCATTTACAGGCTCATATTTCATTTGGAAGTGAAAATGTGCATTCAGGCCTCTATTTGTGCAAGTAAAGGTTTTTCGTGTTTAGACTAAACAAATGAGTTATTCTAAATAGGGTTCCCCATAAAACAACACCAATTACATATACAGTACGAACACCAGACACAACCCGGTGTTGTTGCGCTAATTAACTAAAGCTGTAGCTTATGTGCTTCATTTAAGCTCATTCTGACAAAACAACAGCATCGTCTGGAGGCAGTTAACAAGGAGTGGGCTGACGAGGTGAAGCCAACAAGCAGCACAGGTCTGCTGCTGGAGTGTGAAATGTGCTGCGTACCATTCCTACTGGCAGAGAGAGATGTGCCATCGTGGCTGGCTTTTTAAAACGCAGCTGTTCCAGAAGCCTGAAATGTTAAAAATGGGTGCAATTTGAGATCGTTTTAAATTTTTCAAATAACTGACAAACACGCGGTGGATGATTGTTCTCAGACGGGGGGGGGGGGGGGGGGGGGCTCTGAAGGAGAATTGCCAAAACAACTCGCTTTAGAGAAAGTTGCAGCCCTGAAAACACTGCAGGGGAGTGATGACCATTTACTAATGAAAGCTCTCCTCATGGGAGACGTCACACAGTCACAGGCTGACATTTAGTTTAGAGAGGGTCTGTGAGGTTTGGTCCCTCAGCTGTAAAGGTCCCTATGACATGTTTTCTTATGATTAGTGAGAGTAAGAGCTAAGTGGGAGTCATCTCAAACTCCTCAGTGGAAGTCTGCTGTTGGACGGCGCAGCAAACTCGTTTTTCAAAAGTGGTCTGTTGGTCTGTCGGCAGGTTTTTAAGCCCTGTTGCGCTTGCCTGTCTTTGGTTTTTTTGAGTTCACCAGCTAGCTTAAGATCTGGTTTCTCACTTTCCTTTTGTGCAAAGGGGTTTCCCCAACTCCTCTTTCCTAACCATAATGAAACTAAATGTCCTCTTTAAAGGCAATCCATCTTCCGTCCAACAGTACATCATCCACTGGATCAGACGTTTGAGACACAATGAGAACTTAGCTTTGTTAAAGAAAGAAAAACAACCCAAAAGAAAGTATTTTCCTAATTGGGCCGCCTGAGGAAAAGCTTGTCAGGGCTGAAATCCATCACGCTGATTGCTGGCCTTGTCTGCGTGGAGCCACATGGGGGTGGTGCCGTGTGGGGTTTGTTGGGGTTCTTGTGGTTTTGGGTTCTGCACATGCTAGTTGGATCTCCGGAGGGAAGCCCTCGCACAGCCGAGAGCAGCTCATTACATCGGTTAGTCATCAGCTCCACTGTCTGCAGCTGGATGATAAATGAGCAGGTCCTCACGTGCGGCTCTGACAGCCCCGTGGCGCGGGGTCAAGCCGGCATCTACGGCGGGACGGCAGACGGCAGCGAGGCCGAGCGAGACGCAACCGCACCGCGGACAGTCTGTGAGGGCTTTTGGGAAATTTAAACAGACCCTTCGGTGGCTACTTCGGAGGTCTCCTCTGGCAGCAGGAAATGTGTGAACAGTTGATTTTGTTTCTAAAAGGATAACTTCCCATCCGTCTCAACACTGATCACTGTTAGATTTCAAGGACTTTCAGACTTTGATGTGTTTCACTGGTACACCGCAGGAGACTTAACTTTAGTACCAACACAGCAGAGCACGCTTTTTATTTACCTTTCCCCTACTTACTCCAAAACCTTTACAAAACAAATGATGTAACAAGTGATAAGGTTCTCTTTCGCTTTAACATGAGAATCGAGAATCAATTCTGAATCAAAATGTGAGATCACCAAAATGATTTCCACACTATGTCTAATCAATTTTGTGTTTAGATAATGACTGGGGCTCATTACCTTTACTTTTATATTTCATTGCCTCCAACAGGTCAACAAGTATGATGGTCAGGTGATTATACAGGTGGAGTCACAGCTCTGCCACTACTATCCTGTTTTTTCCACCTCTCACTCCCCTCATCAGCTCATTACTCTCACCTGCTCACTCTGCTACATCCACTATTTAAACCCCAGTCTCTCATACACACTCACTGCCAGATCGTTCTCCGCTTTCATGCAAAACCTTCCATCGTTTACCTTTGGACTGATTCCCCGTTACCGACCCTGCCTGTTTTGGACTACCCCGCCTTGTCTCTGCCCCGGTAATTCACCCAGCCTTCTGTCCCCGAGCCACGAGAACCTGCCGCTGTTTTCCTGTGAATATTCTACCTGTAAAATAAAGCTTTGATTCAAACTATCCCTGGTGTTTGTCGTACTGCTCCTGGGTCCTTACTACACCCGTTACAGGTTGTCAACAAACCCCCAGGTTAAGGACCTTTTTTGGAAAAGATTTGGAAAACCAAACGACTAAAAGGATTTGCCCAACTTATCTTATCTTATCATCAAAATGATGACCCAAGCTGGCCGACGTCCAGGTCCAAATTTTACCAATTTGCCGAAGTCCTGCACTTGCACATGCATTTGCTGTGCAATTTGGGATTATTCGCAATAATTCGCCATTCTTCTAAATAATGTGCTGGCAAAAGTAAGCACTAGCTTAGCATTAGCATCTGTTAAACTATCTATGCCTGTCTTGTTTTAGTTCCACAGAAATGTAACTTGTAAGCTAGCAAGTTCATTCTACAAGTGGTTGGTGCAACGCCTGCTATTTATTGGCCAGCTAAGCCGAAACAATTAGTTTAGATCAACAAAGCATGACTGTTGCCAAGCTACAAGTCTGGATTTTGGAACAGTCTCTCCATTTCTAGACAGTTTCTTCGAAATGTAGATGTTTGCACACAGCTAATTCTGCAATTGATCTTTCAGTGGCCACTTGAAGTGGATGTTGCAACTTTACCTGGAGGTAAAAGCTGTGAAATAGGAAATACTTTTGATATTCCAATGTCTGCTTTTAGGAACCCTTATTCACCAGCAGACATATACACGCTCTGCCACACACACACATGACGGCGATGACTCTCCTGTCAGCGAGTTGCCCAGGTGCTGCATGACTGAATAAATGTGGCCTAATTCTGCTCAGATGTCACTTTTTTTTTTTCACCTTAACATTTGGCAAATTGGAGTGATTTGGAGTCATACATTTGCCATGCGCAAGTTTCTCCTCTGACTCCAGCAGACATTCCCCATTCGGCTGGCACTGCTGCGGCTATACTTGCAACACTATTGCATGAGACAGCCGGATGTCTCCCGGAGAGAGGTGTGTGTATATGTGTGTGTGTGTGTGTGTGTGTGTGTGTGTGTGTGTGTGTGTGTGTGTGGACCTGTCACCCTCGGTTGAGTGATGTTGATGTGAGCTCAAGTGGCATGACTGTGGCTCTCTATGAGGGAGGTATGGCACAGAATCCAGACTGGGTATGGAGAGTGTGTGTGCGTGCGTGTGTGCGCGTGTGTGTGTGTGTGTGTGTGTGTGTGTGTGTGTGTGTGTGTGTGGATGGCTTGGCAGACATCAGATGAGGGGATGTCATGCCCCTCAAACTCTCTCTCACACACACACAAACACAAACATCCATATCCAACTGCAGCGAGCATGAATGGTCATTCAGCTCCAGCCAGCAGTATGAAAACAAGTCAAAGGGAGGAAGAGGAGGGGGGAAAGGGGGGGGGGGGTGAAGGATGGGGTCTCGGGCCAAAAGAAACACGGTGGGCTCGTCTGTCCTCCTCCCTGTCCTGATGAGCACCCCAGGCAAATATTCTGTGAATGAGAGCATATTTCGGGGGGTTAACTTCCCATTTTACCCTGCGAAGGAGGAGGTGGAGGAGGAGGAGGAGGAAGAGGAGAGGTGACTCATCTCATGATGTCATACAAGATGAAAAATTTTAAATGAGTCTCAATGTGTAATAGAAGACGTATATGTTGGCCTGCTTCTTGGTCTGGTACTGCTATTACTGTACAGCAGCGCTGGTTCTCAGCCCTTTCAGCGTCAGTGATGTGATCCAAAGAAACAAAGCAGTGCACTTTTAAATTGCCCAGTGAAAATGTCTTGCTTGTTTGTGTTGTCCAGAAAGCCCTTGAACTATGCACAAGACATCTGTCTGGCAGGAATGGATGACGGTTAACAGAATAGTTCAGCACTTTAAGAAATGCACTCATTATGTTCATGCTGAGATGTAGGAGAGAAGATTGATACCACTGTCACGACCGTACACTAAATATGAAGCCACAGCCAGGAGCTGGTTAGCTTAGCTTAGCATGAAGACGTGGAAACAGGGGGAAACAGCCTGACTATCCACCTACCAGCGCTTCTAAAGATCACTAATTAACACGCTGAAACCTCAACTTCACGGCGATGAAAAGGCAGGAACTCTTATCTCCCCTTTAACCACGCTGGTAGGTGGATAGCTAGGCTAGCTGTTTCTAGTCGCTAAGCAAACGAGCTGCTGGCTGTAGCAGCATATTTAGTGTATAGACGTGGTATCGATCTTCCTATCTACCTCTCAGCAAATGTGTTGGTGTTGGTAGGCTGGTTTTGATGAAATCTAGCTGTCTCCCACTGCTTCCTGTCCGTTTGCTAAGCTAACTAGGCTACTGGTATTAGCTTCCTATTGATATATGGGTGGAATCGATGTTCTCATTTAACTCTCTGAATTAAAGCAAAATACGTATTTCTCAAATGTGTTTTTCCTTTCACTGTCCAAACGCAAAGAACGTGATGAGCTGAGATATTTCCAGCGAAGCTATAAAGACGAAAAAAGGTTCAAAAAAATCCTTTATTCCACAGTTTTATTCATAGAACAAGTTCAAATCTTCATGGAACATAAAGCCACAAGCTTGTTTTAATATTTGAGCTTTAATGACTATTTCTCTACGTTCACTCTCTCCACACTCTGTACTTTGTTTAGCAGCTATATTGGTAACCAGGCTGACGTGTGTGGGACACAGGGCCTGGACATGCTCCTTTGATCTCTGCCTGCAAACCGCACGATAATGAGGTGACTTTATGATCATCGAGAGTTTATGCTCATTGGATATAACAGTTTGCAATTCAACAAATTATGATCTGCCTGACATTTTCTGTACTTCTCCCATTGCGGGAAAGCCCTTACGTGAGAGGTCTCATGAAGTTTGCCGTGGGTGTGACAAGTACTCATACGGGTTTAAATTACCTTTGAAGTGGCGGCTAATGACTCTGGTGGGGCAGTTTTGGCTCAGTGGCTACAGCTGCAAAGAGGAGTCGATACGGAGCTGGGGCCTTTTGGCTGACGTGTTTCCACGTCTCCAAGGCAGGGTGGCACAATGTCTTCAAACATTAGTGTTATAAGTCAGGCTTTGTCTCTGTCCCTAAAACCAAAGATCAAGGCTTCAGTAATCAATAATAAGAGGAATACAATGACGATATTTTGCACAATATTGGAATGCAAAGACCTCAGTGGATCCAGATGGAGGGGGATTCAATCCTGCGACATGAGGTGAGGATGAAACTCATTTTTCTTTAACACCAGATGCCGAGTGTTGTAGCTTTCTCTATTTCATTTTACGTGATGGATTTTTTGGAAGAAATGTAAATTTCATGCAGAGAAACTTGCATCGAAGAATTGACCGCTCGTAGCAAATGTGTCTGCAGTTATACCAAAAAGCTTAGCTCATAAAAGGTTGGGGTGGTGGAGGAAGCCGCGGCAGCAAACACTGAGTGATAGCGAGAAGTATCGTGTTATAATGGCTGTGCTGTACATCTACATGAATATGATTGGACGTGACTGGCCAGCTGGTAACCACCCAGCTGCTCATTGAGCTACCGATTGTGGAGCGTGAATGTAACGGCTGATGTTATTCAGCTCATTCCTGAATGCACGCCATGCTCACCTTTTCTCAAAATTCAACATGTTACTAAAGATTATTCAAAATGATTAATTCAATTGTATTGACCCCATGAGGAGTTTGACTGATTGCAGGTACACAATCCTCATCAGACCAATCCGTAATAACCAATAAGCTCTCATTGCAGAATGAAGAGTCATAAATGAAGTGCTTGAAGTCCTCACACCTAAACAGTAAAGTCTGTCATTGCCGTCCAAAAACGACTCAGTATTTTCTGATCTGACGCCAGCTTTGGTTAACTTTAGGCAACTAAAACTATCAGGCTACGGTTAGTATAACAGTATGGTCATGGTAAAAGAAACGTAATGTAGCTGTTGGTGGCAGATTGGATGTGACCTGTGGTCTCCAACATCAAAGTCGTGCCCTTTTGTGCCCCCCAACCATCTTCCCTGACCTCCCTCCTAAGAGGTTTTGTGGCGCTATAACAACGTCGAGCCACTTTCAGGGCCCCACCATCCCCAAGGGGCCGGTTGGAAATCAAGCCTCGGCCACAGTTTGCCTTTGCCTCTGAGAGAGACGAGTCATTACTCGCATGACCACAAGGCCGCTGCTTTGTGAGGAAAACACAAGCATTGTGTCGTTTTAAGTGTTTGATCGAATGATTAATGCCGTTGTTTGTGCTGGTGAGGACAGCCTGAAACACCATCAAAAGAAGGCTCACAGCCCCATTAGAACCAATTAGGCGAGCCCACGCTGAGTGATAACACAGTTCGATGGCTCCCCGGATGGAGACAGATGCTATCTGGCTCTTTCGTTGAAGCGGCGCAAACTTTAAACACACCAGTGTTTTACTGAGGGGGAGCCCGGTCCCTGCAGAGTCCTTTATATCCGATGTAAGACAACGGCGGTGTCAAAGAGCCCCTTGTGATCCCCCTCGGGACCTGTAGGTATTTTAATAGCTGTCTGACCCGTGGTGGCTCTATAGCCTGCTGCCATCTCTCTCACAGGGAAACTATTGTGTCGCAGGAGAAACACAGAAAGCAGAGGAGAGCCTAAAAAGACGCTGTTGACTGCTTGTTACTCAATCTGTCCAGAGGCTGAGATGAGCATCTTCAGTAAAGTCAAAACTTATTGTGTTTTTTTTTTTTATCCCTAAAAAAGGTGTTATGACTCTGGGACAGCATGTGTGTGTTTTAATGTGAATTCCTTTATGTTAACCTCTGCAGCTTTAAAACCTGTGAGGAGGATATTTGTACCTTAACCTAAAATAGTCACACCACTTGAGTGGATGCTGCATATTTACAGCAGGTTTCATATTCTCGTGGGGAACTGCTCTGTTCTTAACTGTGCTGATCATCAGAACTCGTAAGCGGCTCACCTAAAATGCGGCGCTGTCTTTCGTTGGCTGTGCGCTCCGAGGCGTCACCATCTGACATCCAGCAGCAGATCTCTATGCATGCGCCCCCCCCCTCCCGGTCTCCTCCCATTGTAGAAACAGCTGTAGACCGTGAACCACGGAGTGCGGGTCTGACACGGATTACCTGGATACCGGCTGGAAAGCCTGGGTGGGCATCAAGCAGCGAGAGACAGAAAGGCAGCGCTCCTTCTGCTTCTTTTCTGGCTGAATTAAGTTTCTCCGCTTTTCTTTTTTAATGGGATCCCCTCCAAGAACATCAACCATGGCGAGCCGGCTTCTTCACACTCTGCACGTATTACTGATTCTGGAGTCGAGCTGGGGTAAAATATTTTCTGAGGACCTCGGTGAAGCCGCGCGTAAAGGTGCCGAAGTCTCAGCGGCTGTGGAGCAGCGCGTCTTTGCGCACCAAGGCGCGAACCGGGACATGGTCTCCATCAACATGTTCAAAGTGTACGAGAAGTACAGCAAAGAGCCGCAGAGCCAGAGGGACGGAAACACCGTGAGGAGTTTTAAGGCTGTCCCGAGTGAGTGACCACAGCGTTTATCAAACCCATGTTACCTTACAGGAGAGAACCGGTCATCATAAAATAATCACTGTGCGAGTTAAAAGGGAAGTCTGATTTAAAATAGATACATTTATATTTATAACTCTCTGCTTAATTAACCATCTATCAGATATTTTCAGGTTACTGGTAATATTATGGACCAATACATATTGATTGGGCATTTTGTTAAAAAGTCTAAATTAGCTCTCTCACAGCTTTTAAAATATAGACAAACTGTTAAATAAAATGTCCTATATAATAAGGTGAATCAGCATATTAGCCTAGTCTTATTAACAAACTAATTTTAGAATTTATAACAGTTTTATGATACTGCTTATGTCCAATCTCGTTTTTGGCTTCTCCACTTTTATTTTACTCATTTTTGTTGCACATTTCATTCATCAACTGTTTACATACTAAAAATACAGAAACGGGCTGAAGGTTTACGTAAAAACTTGAATAGTCTAATGTGAACAAAATAATTCCTTGAGATAAGGCATTCTGATCTTAATAATATCATCAGTGCAGCTTCCTAAACGCAGGTGTTTCAATAGCATAGCTGCTCTCGCTTTCCTTTGGAGCCAAACATCTTCACCTATATGCTCCGTTGGTGTTATGATTTAGTGATCCGGGGGACTTTTAAGTCTATTAGTTCTCCAGTAGCTGCAACGGCCTAGGTGTTAGACAAGAGCCTATTATCACACCCAGGCATCGGCTGCACAGCAAAGAGCCTCAGAGGAGCTCTTTTTGCCATAAGCATTTCCATATGCCTGCGACAGACCTGCTGGACCGATCCAATGTTTGTCTTTCAGGCTGTGGTGGAAGTGTGGGAGACAAGGGTGAACTTCAAGAGTATAGCCATCCAGGATGAGGCTTTTGTTCGTGCGTGAGGCAGGCACTTAAGCGTGCCGTGCTTAATATTTTCCATGCTGCTGCTTATGTCAGTCAGATGTGTTGAGCAACATTTTGCAGAAAACCTATTGGATGTTGTTATTCATGTCAGTCAAATGTGCCAGAATGATATGATAGAAGAGGGGGGGGGGGGGGGGGGGAGGTACAAGGCAGCAACATGATCGCTTTAGTAATCTTTATTGTTCACTTCAGAGGTAGATCCTCTTTCAGGTCTTTAGCATAGGTTTGAGAAAACATCTGTATGGTTAAACAGAGTCCTTTTTAAAGCCAATAGATACATTTGAAAAAGCACGGAAGAGAGAATGAAAATAAGGTTGTCTTGCTCAGAAGTTTTTAAATTAAAGAGCTTGTTTTTCTCATCCGTTTTCTAATTCCTTTTTCAAATTCTCCAGGAGTCTTGCATGGCAAAGACGTGTTCCAGTTCGACCTGTCCACCATCCAAGAATCAGAGCTCATACTCCTCGCCTCTTTTCATTTCCTCTACAAGCGGCCCCGCCACCACCACCAGCGACCGTGGCGTTTCCGAAGGCCTCGCCACCCATCCGGCGGCCTCCAGCATCCCTATCCTGCCTCCCCGGAGCTCCTCTTCCACGGATCCTCTTCCACAAACTCAGCATTTGCGACACCGCTCGGGAACATAACTCTGGCTCCTTTCAAGAAAGGCTCTTGGCAAACAAGGGATGTAACGGCGGTGCTGAAACACGCCAGGGATGTCAAACAGCTCGTGGTCACGGTGGAGTTTGAAATGGGCTTCGGGGCGGCTCGGGGGCAGCAGAGGAGCCCTCACGGACAAGAGCGCCTCTCTCCAGCCAACCTGCCGTATGTCTTGTTATACGCTGACGATCGGGCCATAGATGAGCCGAACAGCGTGGCCATGTCGCTCCAGAGGTACGGGCCCTTCCCTGTGGTGGAGGCGTCCCCCTCAGCCTCAGCCTCAGCCTCAAGGATCCGGCGGGAGCTTCACCTCCAGATCCAAACCAACGACATTCCAGAGGTCCAGTACAACACCTTGAAGAATCATGAGCTGTGGCAGAACACGTACTTCCCGGCAAAAGCCAAAGCGGCAGTGAAGCCAGGAAGGAAGCAGGGTCTGGAGAGCGGCGAGGGCCTGGGAAAGCCCCAGGTGCTAAGCTTCGATGAGAGGACGATGAAAAAGGCCAGGAGGAGACAGTGGAGCGAGCCCAGGGTTTGCTCCAGGCGCTACCTCAGGGTGGACTTCGCTGACATCGGCTGGAGTGAGTGGGTCTTGGCGCCAAAGTCATTTGACGCCTACTACTGTGCAGGGGCCTGCGGATTCCCCATCCCTAAGGTTACTGGGCTCATCTTCATTTTCATTCAGATAATAGAAAATTCAAATCTTTTCAGGCATCAATGTTTATCTATTTTTGTTATAATAGTAAGTTCTGTCAGCGTTAATCCCTTTTGCTCCCACTCATTTCCTTAGGTGTTGCGTCCTTCCAACCACGCCACCATCCAGAGCATCGTCAGAGCGGTGGGAATCGTCCCCGGGGTCCCCGAGCCGTGCTGTGTTCCAGAAAAGATGAGTCCCCTCAGCGTCCTTTTCCTCGATACAAACAGGAATATGGCGCTGAAGGTTTACCCCGGCATGTCTGTGGATACCTGCGCCTGTCGGTAGGGCCCAGAGACGGCAGGACGTGCGATCAATGAAGATGAAAGGTTATGAGGAGGACGTACAGGTAGAGCATATATATATATCAGGAGGGCATTTTTCACATCGAAGAGGACGCCAGTGATGAGGACAGCGAGAGGACGAACTCTTGAGTCTCAGTTTGAGAACTCTGTTGTGAAGCTTGGACTAGCCTCTGTCATGATGCGACGTTGACTAAATAGTTTCCATAGATGTGTTTTTCTCCACCCAGGCCACCGTCATTTACTTTTCTCCCTTCATCCTAAAGCAGTTCATAGAAGTGCACTTAATACAAACCTGTTTCTGTAATGTATTGACTGTCTGGTCACATGCAGGTAGATCTTCATCTCTGTTCATCCCTCATAAACTTCCTTTAGTCTTTTTCAGCACACTTTCACTTTTATAAAGTGATCTTCCCGGCTTTGGTATTAGACGAGATAACACTTTCTTCGGTCTCGGCCTGGACTCAGGCCTGGTTTTTTGGAAATGTTTCCAACTCGACCAAGCTCAAAGTCTGGATTTTCAACAGTTTCTGAAACCTTCGGACATCAGTATCCTCTGCTGCTTGTCCCCGTCGTTAGGATTGAACTGAAATTTGGACAAACTAATGAACTGCACACTGACTCGCGGACTCAGGAGGGTCTGAGGGACACAGAAGCTGCACGGCAGCACATTTACATTCTACCAAACTAATCAACCCTCGTCATGTAAATACTGTAGTTACTAATGCCAACTAAAATGGTACTTATTCTTATGTGATGTCACCTTGTTGCCATTGAACACCTCCCCCATATTAGCAAGGGACGTTATTCATGCATGAGAGGTAATATCTTCTTTGAACTATATTCCCATAGCCATTTGTTTATCTTGTATGGAGGGTATTTTGACGCCGACTGAGATGTAATGTGTTGCTCGCTTCTGAGGGAAAAGCGGTGCGTTGCTGCCACCTGCTGTGCATTTTGGGGAAGTTGAAGAGACTAAACCATTTAAAAGGAGAGAGTTTTAGCACTTCCTGTTGCTACTCAGTATTTCCCTTCGATACATAAATACTGTTCATCAAAAATATAATGTAGCCTACAGTTTGTAATGATGGTAGATTTCCATAGTAAGTAAAAAAAAAAGGGATGAATAACTGTATGGCTCAAAGTGTATCTGAATAGTTGTGTGATGTGTGCTTTGACACATCGTAGACATAATGTATGCGTGGTAAGGAAATAAACTGAATTGTACATACGGTCAAAGACACTTGCTGACTCCCTTAGGTTTCATAAAAAGTATAAATCACAGCCTTTGTGTGCATTTGACATACTATACCTTGCTACCATACATATACATTATAACACACACATATGCATATATATATATATATACTTAGTTATATATGTATGTATGTATATATATGTATTTTATATAACAGAAATGTGTCTGTCAAAGGTCAAAGTGGCGTGATAGTGTTTAGTATTGTTCATTTTGTAAGGCAATTTCCAGTTTTTCTAACTGTGTTGAAAGGGTGATAATAGTGAGTCCGCCTTAAAGCTGCACTTCTTTCAGCGCTTTGTTTTCATCAGCGTTGTTTCCAGCCAGAGCAGGCAGCCGTTTTTAAATAAAAAAAAAAACTTAATAAACCCACTTTACTTCATCAGTAGAATTTAGCAAATATCCACATATTTCACAGCCGTTGAAGGAGACGAAAACCAGAGCTGGGAGGAGAGAGAATATTGGACTTATTTTCGGCAGATTGACAGAAACACAGTTGCTCTCTGTGTCTGCTGGATGTGGAAATAAGCAACTATTTGCTACCAGTTTGACAAATCGACTTTACACGGTGATAAAAAATCAATGTTGTGTTAACAGTTATGTTCTTCAGCCCGAGAAGCCAAAAAAATGAATGCTGCTTTAAAGGGCTGTTAAAAATATAACAGTTGATTGGAGAGTTTAAATGTTACATGATGTTCTAAATGTTGTTTCAAAGCTTTTCGCACCCTGATAAAGAAATTCTGGATGAAACTTCTGAATTGCTTGACTTGGAAACAGAAAACTCTGTGCTGACTGTTGGCACCAGACATTGGCCATTACAAGCCTCATCAAATATCAGCCATCAAAGACCAGTCTATCTGCCAAACCTTAGTATAATTAAAGTACAGTTATGTACTGCATACTTTTCAGCCTAGTAATTTGGCCTAAAGTAAAATGACCAAAGTTTCACAACACATAGATCTCAGTCCAGTTTTCCCTACAGTGTTTGCTGTGTTTGTTTTCCTCCCGCATGCCTACATGATGTGTTGTGTCCGTGCCAGTTGGTCTTGTCGTCGCCTTTCATCACTGATTGACTCCATAGAGAGGGACTCTTAAATGCTTAAATGGGCCATAATGAAAGCAATTCTATGAAACCCGGCATGAACCGAGTACTGAGTGGCTGCATTGGTGAAAGACAGAAATTCCAAGAAAGGCCAACGTCCCCTGACACATTGGCTTTTGGTTCCGGTCCCCCCCCCCCTCACAAGACCCCGTCACCCATCTGGGACATACATGTGGTGGTGAAGGCCACCATCATCATGTCTTTGTTCCATTTGCAAGTGGTGTGAAATAATCTCTGCTCTCACACCCATCAGAATGTTTAGATCCCCACTATTAACCCGTCAGTTCATGAACATTCTTCCATGTGTGTTTCTTAACGTCTGGTTGTTCTTTGCTTAGAAGAATCCTGCAAGTGCAAAGGAAATGCTTGGAATAAACAGAAGAAGAACGAAGTAGTTAGGGATTGCCGCCATGGATGGACAGAACACTAAAAGAGACACGCCTACATAAACTTAAACCATACGCTGGTGAAAACTACACCTGCTGAGCACAGCATCGCACGCAACTGCATTCAGAGTTTGTAATAGTTCGACTTTAACAGCTCGTCACCACGGCTCACTGAGTTGATATTACTTGGATCTGAGTTCCCTGAATTATACACATCTTTACCAGCAGAGAACAGACAGATCCATGGAGAGAGCTTCAATGTCTGATTATCCATCCGGGACGATAAACAATTCATGGCACTAGTCACATTGCGCCACATAACCTTTATTTTATGTTGCAACCAGCTCTTTTTAGCTGTGTGATGAGATAGCAGCAGCCTGGAGTGAGCAGGCTGGCGCTGCTCGGCACCAGTGGGCAATTGTGTTTAAAAAGCACGTTTAAGGGGTATTGGCATAGAGAGGTAAAGTCCTGCTCCTTCCGTTACACCGTCATGGGACATTATTTCGAAAAAAATATGTACGGTCATCAGCAGGACAGCGAGAGATGTAGTTCACTGAGCAAACGTACGACAAACTGTGACTTTCTTGAGGGGATTTTAAATGATCTGTTAAATTGACAAGCATGATATGTGGCCTCTCAATTGCAGTGGAAAAACAAGGGTCTTGCGCATTCTGTGTTGGTCGGCTCAATATTGACCTCTCCGAAACTCCCAGTGCCATTGCACTAAATGACGCCATCTACAATGCTAATGATGTTAGCAGCTGATTGCTACTTTTTTAGACACTGCATGCTGATGTTTTGCCAAGTAAATATCTTTGTTGTCTGGTCTGGGTATGAGGTCCATTTGATATTGAACAGTTGAATTTAAATGTCCACATTGTGTGGTATTAGGTATACCATTTTTAATTCACAGTGCTACTTGTTGCATTCGTGACTGCTCTTTGTCACTGACTGGTTTACAAGATCAATTCACTTGCACATTCCTAAAGCTTCCTGAGTCTGTCAAATATAGAAGGCTATCTTCCTTATCAGTACTTTTAAAGGGACCAAAGTCATCAGACATTTTGGTATCTGGAACATGTGCGTTACTTGCAATGAGTGGCTGGATAAAAGGTTAAACAACACTAACTTGTAAGAAAAAATGAACAATGATTGTGGTGAAGAATGCAATGTGCTGTTTCTTTTAAGTGTTTTCTTTCCACTGGCCTCAACGCTGTCACCCTCCAGCTGGGAAAAGGCATTTTATGGAGATGTCTGCTTGTCAGTAACCTCACAGTATCCAGTGCCTCTCTCATTATCGCTGTCAAGTGTTTACAGTGTCTTCATTAGCAGCCAGCCCTCTAGTGATAACAAAGCTTTAAAGAAGGCATCAATGGCAGTGATAAGCTTGGCCAAGCTACTATTTTGGTTGACACAAGTCCCCCTGTTTACTCTGGGAGCATGGGAGCGGACATCAGGACTGTGGTCCTTGCATTGGGGATCTCCATTTTCCAACCTTGCCGTCGCAAAGTCTGTTTTCAGGCCGGGCAGAAGGTAAAGTTTGTGCCAGCTCAGGGGATTAGAAAGGACCTAATTTCAAAATGCAGAGCTCCAGATCCTTCCTGCTCCAGGTTTGTTTGTGTCTGGTGGTTTGTATGGACTCCTGCACCTGTAAACCTCTCAATAATGACATCCAGAGTGAGGACCCCGAGGGACTCTACTCCCAGCTGTCAGAGGAGGACCTTCTGGAGGAGGAAGACGCCGACTCCAGGATGGAGAACCTCCTGGGAACAATGAAGGAGGGCTTTCTGAGGAAACTCAACCTGTCGGACGTTCCTCAGGAAAACAGCAAGATCTGCCCTCCTCAATTCATGATGGAGCTCTACAACAAGTACGCCTCGGACAGCTCGGCAAACCCTCAGTCTGATGTCATTCGAAGCTTCACAGTCCAAGGTATATGAACAGAGTTTAACTTGTCATGCAAGAAATATGATATGCAATTATCTTAATATTGTCTAGCTTGAGGGAGTCACTCCCTGTTAATAAAGACCCTTAGTAATCCCCATAGTCAGAGAGTTCAATATTTGGAAATCACTACATGCCAAATGTATAATTCGGTTTTCTAATTTATATAACTAGTTTCTCTGCACATTTTTTACTAGTAATATTGTTCAATTAGGGATTTCTTTTGTGGACTTTACAATATATACAATTTTAAACCAATGGTCCCCAATTTTTGGCCTGTGACCCATTTAAAATTAATGTCTACTTGCAAATCCCAATTACTGTAATCAAAAGGGATCGAAAAACAATTTTCTGTAGCAGAATTAAGCCTTTTCCGGTTCTTCAAGTTCTTAAATATCTCACAGGCACTCAGATGTATCTTGCAATCCCTGGGGGTAGGGCCCAAAACCCTAGGTTGGGAACCACTGCTCCAAAGTGTCCCAGAACATTTCTTTCATTGAAAAATTACAGTACAGTCATATATTGTCCCTGAATACCTTAATTAAGACTGAAATGCATATATTTTTACTAAATGGCCATAATTCAAAAAATATTAATTGCACTCTTGAGCATGGCCGAGCCCTGTAGCCTACAAACTTTGATAAGACACACTTTAGTGTTGGCTGTCAACCATTAGCAAATTCTATTATTCTGTCAATATTCAAAATTCCGAAGGATCCCACTGTGTGATTAAATTTGTATTTCCCTCAGAAATTAGAAGCTAGAAAGGTAGGCTAAAAAAAGAAGAAGCGAAAGCTAGTTTAGATTGCTAAATGTAGCACAAATTCATTTTATTTCAACACCTGGAGAGTCATTGGCAGCTCCTGCACTCAGTGTAGTGTTCATCCTACATTATAGAAAGCAGGCAGTCTAGCGAGTGTTAGCTGACTCTCTTTAATGGGTCCAGGCCACAGTCCCGATTGTTAAAAAACAGATATCCCTGTGACCTAAACCTTTTGTACGTTACTCTCTTAGACTGTAAATAAGAAATGGACGTAGTCGTTGTGACGTCACCCATTGGTTTGTAGAATGCTGTTTTGAAGCCTCAAGTTAGCTATTTTGGGCATCGCCATCTTTGATTTTTGCAACCAGTGAATGGAAGTGACCATGTCTGGACTGCAGGGGAGTGTTGTAGAGGCGCAGTATACGGCTCTGGTAGCAACCTGTCAATCACAAGGTAGCACCGCCCTAAAGCCTACTCCGCTTTATGGTCTATTTTATTCTAAATGGGACCATCATTTACCAAATATACATCATGTTGTATTGAAGAAGACTTGAAACTAGCGATTGAGATCATAAACTCAGGTTTACAATGTTTACTGAGGTAATAAATCAGGTGAGAAGTAGTGTCATTTTCTCATAGACTTACATTATATACACTTATATACAATCTTGACCCTTTTGCAACCAGAGGAGTCGCCTTCTGATGGCTAGTAGAAAGAATGCAAGTCTAAGGCACTTCCGCATTGGCTTTACTTTTCAGAGCCGGAGGTTGCAGCCTGGTCACTTGTATCATAGCACTAACATGCAGAGTCCAGACGGAGTCATGTAGTAACATACTGAGTGCTGAAATCACAGATGGGGCAAACAGCACAAAGCAACCGCTAATCATTGCAACTGCAGTAATATCGACATTATTTTTGACCAAATAAGTACACAAGCCAAAACAAACCCCAATGAGACACATCCTACTGATTTCTTGAGAAAAAAAATCATTTTAAAATCAGTCTGACACAATGTCAGGCAGCGCAGATCTCAGCGTCTGTCTTATATAAACCCCTCTTTGTATCTATCCAACAGATATCCCTCTCTCTGTGACAAATGGAACAAAGTCAAAGCACAGGCTGCAGTTCAACGTCAGCATCCCCAACCATGAAAAGATCACTACTGCCGAACTACAGCTCTTCTTCTTCCCTGAAACCAGACCAAGGGTCACCTTCCACAATTTCAAGGCCACCATCAAAGTCTATGAAGTAGATTACAACGATTTCACATCCACCACCCAACTGCTGGTTGGCAAAGAGGTGACTGGCTTGGAGAGCACGTGGGAGACGTTGGATGTGACCACAGCTATTCAGAGCTGGATCAAGTCGGGCCATGGAGCAACTGTTTTTGATGTTGTGGTGGATAGGAAGGATTGTGGGGCCTCTAAAGGCGGAGAAGAAGGCGCAGGCTGTTTGAATATGAGCGTGTCTGTTGGAAATAATACTTCAGCGGCTTTAATAGTCTTCTCAGATGACCTGGGTAGCAGGAGGAGGGAAACAAAGAAGGAATTAAGAGAAATGATCCTCCACGAAGAAGAAACCATCTTCCACTCCGGCGCCGACTGGAATAGAGGAGATCAGCTTCCAAACGAGATCCCGGAGGTTCAACGTCCACGGAGACAGAAAAGAAAGGCAGAGACGGAATACTGCCAGCGGACCTCTCTCAAGGTCAACTTTAGGGACATCGGCTGGGACAGCTGGATCGTGGCGCCTCCAGAATATGACGCCTTTGAGTGTCGAGGCCTGTGTTACCACCCGCTGACAGACGAATCGACCCCTTCAAAACATGCCCTCATCCAGGCGGTGATGAACCTCAGGAACCCCAAGAAGGCCAACATGGCGTGCTGCGTCCCCATCAAACTGGACCCCATCACAGTCATGTATCAGGAGAACGGACGCCTCACTATAAGATACCTTTATGAGGAGATGAAGGTGGCAGAGTGTGGTTGCAGGTAGTCAGAGAGAATTGGTCTGCTCTGGTGGTAGCACAGGTGATCATAATGGTTCAAATGCTGCATTTCATTCAAGTCAGTCGGCTGTTCATACCTTCCACAGGCCAAGTAGAAGAAAAGTGCCCCAGGTCTAAGAAGAAGATGAGATAGAACTTTATTTATACCAATTTTGCAGGGGTTGCAGTACAAAATAAGAAAGAGTGCATGGAACATGGATGCCTCCTACCTATGTATTCTCTTGATAGGTATAGATAGGTAGTAGATTAAAATAAATAGGTAGTAGATTAAAAAAGTATATTCCTCCCCATGCATATGTGACAGGTATAATGTGTACCATGTTGACATGGTGTTAGCATGCTAACATTTGCTAATCAGCACTAAAGACCAGTACAGCTGAGGTTGATCAGATCAAATAGCTGTCGGGATTTCTAGAAAGACGAAAGTCAACCTGGTGGCACAAAAGGAAAAGTCAGGAGATCACAAAGTCATAAGAGCTCATCCTCTGTGTAGCATTAATGTCGGAACAAAATATGGCAATCCGTCCAATAGTTGTTGATTGGTGGACCGACATTGCCATTGTTAGAGCCAAGCCGCTAGCAGTGCAAACAATATAATAAAACATTACATTAAACATACTGTATGTACCTTTTTACACTGTCATGAAACAATGCTATGTAGCATTTGCAGTTTATGCTATTCCTTTAAATCTATTGCTAAGAAAATGTCTTAAACTCAAAAATAGGGATATGTTTTGAATGATGGAAACATCAACAAGTCAGTTACACTTTTTGCATGTGCTGCTATGAATTCTAATGGAACCTGTGGCCTTTGTTAAAATTGTTTTTTTAGCATTTTACATGTTAACCACACCAAGCAATAAAACAAAAGGAGACAGATATCTTTATATTGTGTATTTAATACTAGATATATGTACATAAAAAAGCTTGCCCGTACACTGTATTGGTCTAATACATTTCAACAAAACTAATACAATTGTAATTGTATGCAGTAAATAATGTTAAACAGAGCAAAAAGTAAACAAAAAATTAATAAATCTAATCTAAAAAACAAAAGTACATTAGTTTTGTTTCTTATTAGACTTCTTTGGTTACTATTACAAGAACAAAAAAATTATGTGGTTTTTTTGTAGATAAAACAATAATGCTACAGTACATCCATCAGTAATGTGATGTTTCTAGAACAAATGAATTGACCTGTTAGCATTAATAGGGCAACATTTAATCACAGCTGTCCATTTGTTATTCATGTACTAGTTTTAGTGTAAATCTGTACATTACCATTGAAAGTAATTTGTTTATATATATATATATATATTATGTTAGTGGTATTCTGTAAATCACTGCCGTAGACAGACTTGTACAGTGTTCAGCTTGAACATGCATGCTACATTGCATAGTGGAGAGTTATTATTGTACTGTATGTCTCATGATGTCTACATTTTGTTTCTGAGGCTTTCCTACCCTCAAATTAATAAAAATATTGTCACAAAATTACATTTTATTTCAGTTACTCAGCTCATCCTGCATTAACTGCATTTAGTAACTTTTTTTTGCATGACTGAATATCTTTTTCTGTCCAAATCCTACTTCTTTGACTTCAGGTGGTGACCATTGTGTAGTACAATTCATAAATCTCAAACCAATAAAATCCTCATAGACTAGACCAAATGCAACTGCCTTTGTTGCCTAAATTGACACTAATCCCCTTGTATCGTAAGCTTCAAACTAATAAATGTTAGCATTGCCTTTTACAAACAGATTCAGAGGATTGATTTATACTTTCACCACACGGCACAAATAACTATTACTTGCAATACAAATAACGTTAACCTAACATAACGAGGAAATCATTCTCAAAATATACACAACACTAGATAAATCAGAGAAGACGAGGGCTGTTGAAGCTCCAGGATGCAGCCAGGGGGAGAAAAGAACGTATGGAAATTAACTGGTTTTATATTGTTACAACCCTGACTTAAGGGAGGCAACATGAAGGACGAAACTAGTGTATTCAAGTTGGAAGAACCTCATTTTAAATGTATTAAGGAAAATACAAGAGTAAAGAGGAAACAAAGTGGTGTGGAGACTCTGGCTGAGAGGAAGAGTGGGGAAGGTGGGGGAAGGGCCTTTTGTAGGTCGATGTCATGCCACTGATTGCATAGGAGGAGTGAGTTGATTAGGATTTTGTATGGATTTATTTTTTTATTTTTTTACATTTCAATCACAAACTTCTCTGGTATGTTTATTCCAGTAAATACATGCAGTAGCAGTATAGGGATTATTGATGTCCTGCATTTAATCATAGCTGCTGCCACTGCTCGTTAGAGGATAGTGAAAACAGCTGTGCGTCATTGTCTCCCTTTAGCAAGCGTCAAATCCTGAATTACCTAAATTCTGATGGTCTGTAAATCATATTTATTTCTAATTTGTCGTTTGTGTTAGAGTCAAATCACTGTTAATTAAACTACTCAGAGGCCGAGACTTGTATCATATAAAGGAAAAAAAAAAGCACATATAAGTAGAACAAACTAATTCCACTCAATCCAAATCTTTTCGTCTTAATGCACAGTGTCAGTTTTGTAAATATTTGAAGTCAGTGACACATCCTTATCAGCGCTGAAACCTCCATGACAAGACAAAAATGAGGGGGCAAGTTCATGTAGACACTTGCGCATCCTTCCGGGGTGACTGCTCTCGTCTTAAAATAGCATTAATAACAAGACAGGCAATCCCATTTCAATGTCCAACAAAATAATTGGCTCAGTTGACTTTTGCCCCCAACAGCATGTGACAACAGAATGTCTGGATTAGCAGTACAATATTACATCTTGAGCCTGCCTGAATTGATTTTTTTGTCCACTTGGGAGAAGCACAATTAGCTGTAGACTTAAAAGTTACAAATTGCGACCTTATAAACTTACAGTACGGATCCCTGGACTGGCCTTATAGAGAGAAAGAAAATGTACATTGATTTACTAATTTACTAATTAGCGCGCACAAAATATAATTCCTTCTCAAGGAACAAGATAGAAATTTGTTGCCTCAGTTTGATTAAATGTTCCCACGTTTTGGTTTATTTGGTTAAAAATTTTAAAACAAAACCAATGTAACCAGCGGATCTGCCTCGTGCTTGACAGCCTGCAACATCACTCCAGTTAGAGACTGCAGCAGGGTGCATTGTGCAGGCTTTCTGTATATACAAATATTTTGTGTGTTTGTATATATATGAAAACATGTGCCTGCTGTGTCTGGAAATGACGCTGATGAGAGCAGATCAGAGCGGTAAAGTTGTGGGCCAGGGTATTTATGAATGAATTTATGATTCATGCAATCTCTGCAGGCTAACAAGTTTACGGAAATAGCTAATGAGTAGCTGTTCTTGCCCACTAACATGCAAATTATACAATGAGATTATTTCATCCCACAGAGCAGCCTTGATTTCAGAGAATATTTTTATAGCTAAAATGCCACTGTTGTATTTCAAGCAAGATAGCAATTTAGGGATTGTAATAGCCACGCCACTGCTATAACCAAAGTATGACACAATACAGTGTTTAAAAGTCTCGATTTGTGTCCTGGGAGTTAGCATAGGGGACTTGTTATGTAAGGCGTGAGGCGGTATTAAAAGTTAAGACGTTGAGATTAGCTGAGCACTGTGTACTAGTATTTGGAAGTAGATGATGTCTGGCTGCATAACACTGAGCTGCAAATCACCTGAATCAGGGTACCACTCGTTATTGATGGCAGATTCAAGCTCTACGTATAGATTTTAACACAAATATAGTTTGAATTAATTGTCAATTTAGAACTTTCATTTCACCAACGTATTATTCACATAAACCTTTTCTTTATTTCACCGTCCACCAAATAAAAATATATACATTCTGCAATAGCCCACTGTGAAAGAAGAACAAAACAGGAGAAAAAAGGAGAATAAGCAAATGACTCAGCATTTAATCCAGATAAAGACTTATTGTTGTTATATCCACAGTGTGGGTGTGTGTTTTTTTCATTACCCTATTCTGATCCTGTTTGTGTTTTAAGAAGACTTTGCCACGTGTCTATAATCGTGTCACCAGTGTGGCGACCCAGACATGACCCCTAAAGCTACCAACAGGGACAAACATGGGAGTGAGAGAGGGGGAGCATGAGAGTTTCTGATCAGGCTTTCGCATCAATCAGTCCACCCCAAACACATGTTTGACCTGTCCCTCTTTTGTATCTAGAAGAAAATTGTACGTTGTTTCAATATTAATGACATAACATATGGTGAATTTAGAAAACAATTCCGAAATAAGACTACAGTAAGTAATGCATTACTCTTATGCAACTGCATAAGAGTAATGCATTCTGCTTGTGTGGGAAAAGGTAAGAAACTGCACAGGCTCCCGTTCACCATTTTTGATTATGTCTGTTATTGTCTGCTGGCTGAAGATAATGCGATTAAAGGTTTATTGGGAACAAAAGCCTCTTATGTTGATGTTGTTGTGTCCAAAAAACCCATGACAGTGACAATGTTCCGTCCTATAAAAACAACCATCTCTCAACACAGACAAATGGACTAAGGCAGCCCAGGGAAAGAGAAGACTGAGTTGTTGTCTTTCCATCAGTGATGATGAAGACCTTGGCGATGGCGCAACACATACCACCCCTTCTTTTGATGCTTCTCCTATGTACTCCATCCGTCAAGTCATCATTCCAGCCCACCCTGATATTAGAAATGGCCAAGATTCTTTTGGAAAACTACTGCTTCCCTGAGAACTTAATTGGGATGCAGGAGGCCATCCAACAAGCCATCAACAGTGGAGAAATCCTGCAGATTTCAGACAGGAAGACCCTGGCCTCTGTACTCACAGCTGGAGCTCAGGGGGCACTGAACGATCCGCGGTTGACTGTGTCATATGAGCCCAATTTCGTCCCGTTGATGCCACCTACGCTGACATCTCTCCCCATAGAGCAGCTGATCAGGCTGGTGAGAAACTCTGTCAAGCTGGATATCCTGGATAATAACGTTGGATATTTGCGGATAGATCGGGTCATTGGGACGAAGACGGCGGCAAAGCTTGGCTCCCTGCTGAGAGACAACATCTGGAACAAAGTTGCTCACACATCCTCACTGATCTTGGACCTGAGGTATAGCACAGCTGGAGAACTGTCTGGAGTTCCCTTTATAATCTCCTATTTCTCAGATGCTGAGCCCCTCATTCATATTGACACTGTGTATGACAGGCCCTCAAATACAACTAGGGAGCTGTGGACCATGCCGTCAATTATGGGGGAAAGGTATGGAAAGAAGAAAGACGTGATTATTTTGACCAGTAAACGTACCCTGGGGGCTGCTGAGGCAGTGGCATATACATTAAAAAACCTAAAGAGGGCCATCATAGTTGGGGAAAGGACTGCTGGTGGCTCCGTAAAAGTTCAAAAGATTAGGATCCCCCAGTCGGAGTTCTACATAACAGTTCCTGTGGCAAGATCAGTTAGTCCAATCACAGGCCATAGCTGGGAAGTGAGTGGTGTTTCCCCAACCGTCAACGTCATCGCCAAGGAGGCTGTCGCAAAAGCCAGGTCTCTTCTGGCTATAAGGAGTGCCATTCCAAAAGTTGTGCAGAGTATCGCCAACATAATCGACAGGTTCTATGCTTTTGCCGACAGAGTTCCAGCGATCCTTCAACATCTGCAATCTACAGACTTATTCTCTGTCGTATCTGAGGAGGACCTAGCTGTCAGACTCAACCAGAACCTCCAGACTATGTCTGAAGATCCACGGCTGATTATCAAATACACACAAGACAATGCTGCCATAGTAGAGGAGGATCTTGCACTTGACAACTTTCCAGATGATTTGGAATCATTAAAAGTACTGGTAGAAACAACGACCAAAGTAGAAATTCTCCCACACAATACTGGCTATCTCCGCTTTGACCAATTTTTCAAGTCGTCTGCAGGGGATACACTAGAAGAGCTCATGGCTAAAAAGGTATGGGAGCCCCTCAAAGACACTGATAACCTGATTATTGATTTACGCTATAATATAGGTGGGTCCTCTACTTCTCTCGCCCTTATACTGTCCTATCTGCAGGACGTTTCCAAGAAGCATCATTTTTTCACAATATATGACCAAATTCAGAACACAACAACAGAATATGGATCTCTGCCACAAGTTGCAGGCCCAGCCTATGGCCCCAAACGTGGGGTTTACGTGTTGACCAGCTACTATACAGCAAGTGCCGGGGAAGAGTTTGCTTACCTGATACAGTCACTACATCGTGGCACAGTCATTGGGGAAATTACATCTGGTACTCTAATGCACTCAAAGACGTTCCAGATAGAGGGGACAGATATTGCCATCACTGTCCCTTTCATAAACTTTTTAGACAACAATGGTGAATTCTGGCTAGGAGGTGGTGTGGTTCCTGATGCCATTGTGTTAGCTGAGGAAGCTGTAGAGTACGCTCATGAGATTGCAGATTTTCACCAAGGGCTCCAGTCCCTCATAGAAGGAACTGGAGTACTGTTAGAAAAACACTATGCAATCCATGTTGTAGCGCTTGAGGTCAGTAAGATACTGTTGAGCAAATGGGCTGAGGGATTGTACCGGTCGGTGGTTGACTTTGAATCTTTGGCATCTCAGTTGACGGCAGACCTTCAAGAGACTTCAGGCGATCATCGCCTTCATGTCTTCCACTGCGATGTCGAGCCAGTGTCACTTCATGATGCCCCAAAAATCCCCAATGCTGAAGAAGTGGGATACGTAATCGATGCTTTGTTTAAAATTGAGCTTCTGCCAGGTAATGTTGGCTATCTGAGGTTTGACATGATGCCAGATATAGAGGTGGTAAAAGCCATTGGGCCTCAGCTGATCAAATTAGTGTGGAGCAAGATAGTGAACACAGATGCCCTCATAATTGACATGAGGTACAACAGTGGTGGATATTCAACAGCAATTCCCCTCTTGTGCACCTATTTCTTTGATGCTGAACCATTGCGGCATCTTTACACTGTCTTCGACCGCACCTCAACCACCATGACAGAGGTCATGACATTGCCTCAAGTCAGAGGTCAAAGGTATGGGTCCTCCAAGGACGTCTATATCCTCACCAGTCACATGACAGGGTCAGCAGCTGAAGTGTTCACCCGCTCTATGAAGGACCTGAAAAGGGCCACAATCATTGGAGAGCCAACGATTGGAGGGTCTCTATCAAGCGGAACCTATCAGATCGGGGACAGCGTCCTGTACGCTTCCATCCCTAGCCAGCTTGTGTTGAGTGCAATCACTGGGAAAGTGTGGAGCGTTTCAGGGATTGAGCCTCACGGTATAGCCCAGGCAAAGGATGCTCTTCCTTTGGCACAGAGACTCATAGCAGCAAGGCAGTTGAAGAGAGAGCAAGGAAAATAGTTCCTCGTGTTGTATGCTCACTTTAACCTTTATAAACTAGTAGTTCATTTGTCTTGTGTTTAGCCACCACTTCAATGTCATAGTCCATTTTCTTTTTGTGGCAAGTGTTGCCTGTGTGACATCAACATTATCTCCCAGAATCCCAGACCAGCCATTCTCCACTATAAAATACGTTTTCACATTCAAGGTGTTTAGCTGATGCTTCTATCCAGAAAGACTTGTACTGAGTGAGTATGGATTCAATGTATAAGCTTATTATTAGAGGGAACTTTATTAGCAGTGGGTAGGATTAAATCTCAAATCTGCTCTCCTAACCTGGAATTAAAAACAGTAATGTCGGATAGATAAAACAACATCATACAATGTATTAATACACCAATCATCAGTGTTTCTTGAAATAAATTACACTGCACTATTTTTATTGACGCCACACCTCCCAATTTCCATCATGTGAAATTGCCATTTTTTTCTTCTGTGTTAATATTTTATGTTATTCCCTTTTTATTACATTTTAAATGCCATGTGTTTTAGGTAAATATTTTGTTGACCCATATTAATTCATGAAAAATGATTTGATCATTATGTAAATTAATGTTCATGTATGTCATTGTATTGGACAATTTCTCATGTCATTGAATCATTTCTTGATTGCTTGCTTATTTTTTTTTTTGCATTGGGTTTTTTCAGTATCTGTAAGATTGTTTCAGCTTTCCTTTTCCATCACTGTAAAACTACCAGCAGAGGGAGTAAGTACCAAACAAACCTAAACTGACTCTTGTTCACTTCAACACCACTGTAGATGAGAGACGACTGCTATTAAATGTGTAGTAAATGTATTCAGTGGTTATTTTGGATTTAATTCACTCTCCAGACATCAATAGGAACATTTCTCTTTGACCATGAAGAAATGAAAGAGCAGCTTTACTTTTTGAATTATATGGCAATCATGAGTTTTCACATGCTATATTTCAACATTTTCTTGAGTTTTCATCTTCAAAAATGGCACAAAAGTCACATATCAATGACTTCCACTTATAAATATCGACACCAAGAGGCTTAATAAGTGAACCCACAAACCTTAAACTCTTTTCCTGATATTTAGGTACAAAGTTGTCCTTACATGACACACTTAAATAGGTGTTTGAAATACCTTGTGTAAATTTAAGACGACTATCTTTGGCAAGACCTCTTTGTTACTACTCCTACATGGCTAGGTTGTTATTGCCTTACAGAAACACTCAAGATAATGCGATTAGAGGCTTATTGTGTGGCAAATCCTCTTATGTGTGTGTTAACAGAGACCTTGCAGCCAAAACAGTGCCATTCGACAAAGAAACTCTTCGGAGAAGGAGGTTTGGCTCAACAACTTCCACTTTCCATCTACTCACTTTTTGTCTGACTAAACTGACAAAAATGGCAAAGCTTATCTTCCTGGTTGCACCTCTGCTAGTTTTGGGGAATGTTTCTTTTATCCATGGGTTTGCCCCCAACATCATCATAGATATAGCAAAAATCATCATGGACAATTACTGCTCACCAGAGAAGCTGGTGGGTATGAAGGAGGCTATTGAAGCAGCCAGCAGCAACACAGAGGTTCTCAGCATCCCAGACGCTGACACCTTGGCTAATGTACTCAGTGCTGGAGTCCAGACCACAGTCAGTGACCCACGTTTGATGGTCTCCTATGAGCCAAACTATGTCCCTGTGGTTCCCCCGAAGATGCCTCCCCTGCCCCTTGACCAGGTAATTGCCGTCCTGCAGACTTCGATCAAGCTCGACATCCTGGAGGGAAACATCGGCTACCTGAGGATCGATCACATCCTCGGGGAGGAGGTTGCTGACAAGGTCGGCCCTTTGCTCCTAGACCTGGTCTGGAATAAAATCCTGCCAACCTCAGCTCTCATCTTTGACTTGCGCTACACCAGCAGCGGGGACATCTCAGGAATCCCCTACATTGTGTCTTACTTCACCGAAGCCGAGTCTCCGATTCACATTGACAGCGTGTATGACCGTCCCTCAAACACCACCACAAAGCTGATGTCTATGTCAGCACTGCTGGGGGAAAGATACGGCATTACCAAACCCCTCATTATCCTCACCAGCAAAAACACCAAGGGCATTGCAGAGGATGTTGCCTACTGCCTCAAGAACCTGAAAAGGGCCACCATTGTGGGTGAGAAGACTGCTGGGGGCTCTGTGAAACTCGACAAAATCAAAGTGGGCGACACTGACTTCTACATTACCATGCCAACTGCAAAGTCTGTCAACCCCATCACTGGCTCCACCTGGGAGATAACAGGTGTGACCCCTGATGTGGAGGTCAACGCCGAGGACGCCCTCGCTACCGCCATCAAGATCGTCAACCTCCGTGCCCAAATTCCAGCCATCATTGAGGGATCGGCGACCCTGATTGCAGACAACTACGCCTTTGAAGATATTGGTGCTGATGTTGCAGAAAAGTTGAAAGGGCTCCTGGCAACCGGCGAGTACAGCAAAATAGTCTCCAAGAACAGTCTGGAGGTGAAGCTGTCCGCTGACCTGAAGACCCTGTCTGGGGACAAGAGCCTGAAGACCACCAGCAACACCCCAGCCCTGCCACCCATGGTGAGTCCCTTGTACATAAGATTATGGTCTTTGGATGTGTCTTTAGGTGTCATTTGTTGATGTTCAAACAGCTATTTAGTTGATTATTTACTGACGGAAGTTTCTTTGAAAGAGATTTACACTTTACTTGTACAACAAAAAAATGATCTTGTGTTCAAAACTTTTCTAAAAGTATTCATTACAATATTGTGGTCATGTGGGAAAGAGGATTTTACACTGCATTGGATAAACATGTTAAGTCTTTGGAGGATATGATATATGATATACATTTGGAAATGTGTAATATGCAGCAATTCAAATATTTTCAATATGTGAAATATATACCTGAAAAACAGATAAATGTACTTTTACTTAGACATATTGCCTATGCTTATACAACAAATGCTGAGTTGTTTATTTTTCACCCACCCCAGGATTATTCCCCAGAGATGTACATTGAGCTGATCAAAGTCTCCTTCCAGACTGACATATTTGAGAACAACATCGGCTACGTGCGCTTTGACATGTTTGGAGACTTTGAGGAGGTCAAGGCCATCGCCCAGATTATTGTTGAGCACGTGTGGAACAAAGTTGTCAACACTGATGCTATGATCATTGACCTCAGGTGGGTAATCCTGCGCAAGTAAAAGCTTCTATTCAAGATGCAGTGTGTCCATTTTGGAAAACAAATCATCCGCTAAAGCCGCTATTGCTCATCAGTCCTCTAAATATAAAGGACTTAGTTTGCATAAGTGTAGTATTTTTTTGTATGTATCATGTTCATCATCACAAAGGACCATTCGATTTTTTCATGAATCTAACCTTTCTATGATGGTTCCTCTACTGTTTGGTGCAGGAACAACATTGGTGGCCCAACAACAGCCATTGCAGGCTTCTGCTCTTACTTCTTTGATGCCGACAAGCAGATTGTGCTGGACAAGCTGTACGACAGACCATCCAGGACCACCACAGAGCTCCGGACCCTGTCTAAACTCACAGGTAATTTAAATTAAAGAAATCAAGTCATAGATTCCAGTGACTTAAAGGTTTGTGACTAGATAGTGAACATAGGAGATATTTTTCAGGAGTTGGTGGTGCAGGTTCAACATTGAAGCATCTATGCTTTTTTATAAGCCATAAAGCTGTCTTGATGCTTTGTTTGAATAAGTGATAGGTCTTAAAAGTTGTCCTGTTACAGTTTTAAACTTGTTCTGCCTCCATCTCTTTCTCTATCTAAGGCACAAGGTACGGCTCCAAGAAGAGCCTGATCATGCTGACCAGCAGAGCGACTGCCGGAGCCGCGGAGGAGTTCGTTTACATCATGAAGAAGCTCGGCCGTGCGATGATCATCGGAGAGACCACCGCCGGGTCTTCCCACCCACCCAAAAACTTCAGAGTTGGTGAGACTGACATCTTCCTAAGCATCCCCACTGTCCACTCTGACACAGTCGCCGGGCCAGCCTGGGAGGGAGCTGGCGTCGCACCTCACATACCCGTCCCAGCTGACGCCGCCCTCGAGACTGCCAAAGGCATCTTCAACAAGCACTTTGCAGGCCAGAAGTAAACCACTTTTGCTTTGGCAGCCAAATAGTTTCAAGATTTAGAATTAAGACTAAGATTAAGAAGAATGTAGATTAAGTACAAAGCGTAATCTGCTATTCATTTTGTCAAAACCTAAGCCTTTTCAGCCTGTTTGTAATGTGGAGCAAAGGTTGAACAGTAGGATTTACCTCTAGTTTGTATTTCTGTTGAATGTTTTGAGAATGAGTGATGCTGCGCAACCGATTATTTTGTGAATTGGGTATGAATAATTCTGTGTCAAAGATAGGAAACAAATTGAGTAAAAACACACAAAAATTACTTTCAAGCTCTGTTTGCTATTCTTGTATTATGTTGGATTTTTGGAATTGGGACCTCTGTGAAGTGATCCACTTGTTGCTCTGGACAAAAGAACTTCATGGAATGTCCTTATTGTGTATGGGAAATACATCAATTATGCCACCTGGCCCTGCTTGGGTTGTATCATTTCCTGTGGTGAGACACAATAAAAAAGACTGAAAACTAAAATACAAAAGTGTGTGCTGGTCATGTTTTACATTAACAGAGGAGGCATCAGACAGACAAAAAATACCAGTTTGTACCATTACAGAAGATTTATCGTGTATCTATTCTACAGTGAAGCGCAAGAAGTTTCCTTTTTATTATTGTGTCATAAGATACAACTGTCAGTTACAACACCTTTAACTAACAACTTGGAAGAGAAAACGAAATATGTATCTGTTAAATTGTAGCTTTAACTCACCAACAAAGGAATAACATGATGGACTTCTACATCCGTACACATAAGACAAGTTTTGGTACCCAAAGGTATCCAACAGACAAGAAACAGAAGATCGGTCGTGGATTAATTTTTATCTCATGTTTTAAGGACCATGTGGTCTTTGTATAAAATACAAGCAAAAAGAGATAAGAACCCATTGTTGTGCCTACTGGATGCCATAAAGAGAGCAAACTTTTGAATCAAACAAAGGACGTATTTTATTCTGAACCTATAAATTCTCATGTCTTTCAATATCATTATTATATTCAGTATTATTTTAAAATAATGTAAAAGTACATTATTTCAGCTCTTATGTGTCTCTCAAATTAGCAGGAACAAGTTGCTGAAGCTTCCAATTTGTATTGTTAACAGTCATAGACTTTAATCGTTAGTTTAATCGTGCACAAACCTATTTCTGTGGTGCAATTCAGACCATGAACCCTGATTTGAGCCCCAAATCTTACCACAAAATAATTACTCCTGGCTCTGAAGAGTACTGGACCCTCTAGAAAATATATAGTCTACATGTAACACGTTGGTCAAAATCCAAAGACATGCCAGGACTGTTCTTTTTTCTTTTTTTTTGTGGGGGGGGGTCCAGTGTACACTGGACCTGAGTGTTTATGTGTGTTGTAAGTGGTATGCATGTAAGCAGATATGAAGATATACTGTATGAGTGGATGTGAGACAGAGGAGCAGTGCACTGGTAAGCACTGGAATTTATTTAGTAAACCATAAGGATCTGAAGGGGGTCAAGTCAGAACACATCAACATGTGTTGAGACTTTAAACAGGGGCCAAAGGGGGACACAGTGTGGGAGGGGTTGGGGGGATCTGACGCTTAAGAACGGGATTGACTGTGCTACTAATTCAGGCTGCTACTGGTTGTTTTGTAATCTGTTTGTCGGCCTGGTTTGTGTAAAAGTGATGGGACAGCAAATTCTACAAATATTTCCCATGGGAACGTCAAGACCGAGCATGAACGTTGTGACGCCGATGACGTCAGACGCTACGTCCCTCTGTCCACTCAGAAGTTATCATTTAGATATCGATATTTACCCAGAGACATAGGTTCACATACAATTTAAACAGTATTACTCGTTCAGAAAACTGGTTTGATTACTGTAGGCCTACCCATGATTGTTATGAGTTAGTATTACTGTTCGGATTTACGGTGCAGAAAAAGACCTTAAGCAGCCGTAGCTAACGAACTAGCATTTTGTAGTTGTTTGTTTGTTTGTTTGTGTAATAATCATTATAGGCGAATTTAATCCTGAGAGGCATTGGCGGACTCCGCCACTAACAATAAATGGCTATTGCTGAAAAGATGCCGACCATAAGGGTTTCATTTTATGAAAATCTTGTGGATTGTAATTCAAAGCAGATACAGCTTAATAACATATCACAAATATCCACCCAGCAGACCTGGGGGCACATCGTATTCATAACAATGCTGTACAAAACAGATAGAAAGTGTGAGAGGTCCTGGGGGTTTAAAGGGGCCCAGAAGCTAATTTTTACCCTGGGCCCCCTTGGCAGGTTATTCCGGCAGTGCTCACAGAGGTAATGAGAATGGTCCAGGGGACAGACATGCAATCAATATGTCTATAATTTTTAAGTCAAAAATACTGATTTTGGATTTTCGTGTAATTAAGAACACAGGTTATTTCTGCAAAATGCGCTATTACAAATCATAGGCTACTCAATGTTGTCTTTCAATAAACAAAGTAATCAGACTACTAGGTAAACTTGCTAGCCTTCTAACTCCTAAACCATATTATGCTCCACAAATGATTTTTTGTTTGAATCACCTCCATCTGTTTGATGAATGACAAAGAGAGAAACAAATATGTTTCTTGTATACCATGTAACTGTATTCTCCACACTAGTTTTGCAGCCTCTGGTTTATCATGATGATTACAGATGTTGCTGTTCATTAACGAGCACCAGCACAGAGAAAGTCAACACACATGTAGTGATTAGTGAGGACAAAGTGCTGGGAAAACGCTACATCAATAGACACATTGGTGTTAAGACTAATGTAATGACAACGGGCTTCAACATACAGTGACATTTCTCTTAATCATGATCCCATCCTGTCCTGCGCCGAATCCTCCGCAAAATGCGCGAGTCTGCCACGTGAGGGAGGCGCAAAATGACCCATTTTCCGTCTTTCTCTCTCTTCCTCCGTTTGAAACATGAAACCTGGTCCATTTTAGCCAAGTCTGTCCCCCGTCTTCCAGTTCCTCCAACGCCAACACTGCTCTGCGTTACCCAGCTTCGTTTGGCTTTTTTTGCAGACCAGTTTTGACACTTTGACTGGAAACCTTTATCCATATATATATATATATATATAATTATTTTTTTTACCAACCACCCATTCATTTGAGCCATCCTCCCCTTGACGCGGGTTTGGATTTGTTTCTGCAAATGCTGCTTTTAAAACTTTTTTCCCTGCTAACTGCACGTGGATTCTGAAATATCCGGAACTTTTATTTTTTTACTTATTCCAACTGGGAGAAAGCATCTCTCTCTCCGGCGTGTTGCTATGATTGTAAACTAAGAGACGTGGAAGCATCGCCTGCATCCTTTCTTTTGTCTTTGTTGCCCATCTGCCTCTTTAATTATATAACTGTCTCTGGGATGTAAGAAGACACTTTTCTTTTTTTTCCCACAAAGGAATAAACCTTGTTTTTTTTACCCGAGGGAAAAAAGCATGGCGACACTTAAATTGAACATGCGTTTTGTTCTAGTTTTATTCGGATTATTTTTGCTCTCTTCTCCATCTGCAAGAGCCGAGCCGGAGCAGCAGGACGAGGAGGAGGAGGAGAGTTCATGTCAGGGCGCTTTTGACCTGTATTTTGTGCTCGATAAGTAAGTGGAAACAGCTTAAAATGATATGTTCATTAAATCATATTAGGAATATCATTTGGAAACTAGCCTACAGAAGTTTCTCGGGTGCAATAAACCAGCAAAACACACACAAATAAGCCAACACCTGCATTTACTTTTCGTGTTACTGCTACTTGTATTACTGTACGTTTATTTCATTCTGTTATTGAAGACGATCTTTTTCAAACATGAGGTGAATGATACCAAAGTTTCTGCTCATAACATGATTGTTTTAAAAAAAAGTAGAAAAGACTATGGACTGTAGTTTATTGATTAGCACCGCTGCATCCGCAGAGACATCTGTGCGTGCGTTCGCGCACGCGTGATGACGCTGGAAAGGAGGCTGACTTACAGAGTACAGTTTGCTGAATAAGCAAAAAGAAGACCGGCGATTTGGATGCAACAGTGATATCTCTATTTCTCTGCGGATTTAAAACCCATTGTTTCTTCTTTCTCCACATCATTTTGTCACTCTCCTTAAAAACGTATAACTGTCCGAGGCAAAGAGGCTGTTCTTTTTTTTTATTTCCCCCCACTCATGCTAAAGGGACTTTTTCTGCTCTTTGCTCAGTGACTCCTCACCGTTCACTCTCTGTACGCCCACATAGGAAAAATGCTGTGGTTGTGTGCATCTTAGCGCTGGACTCTAGCCGGAGAAAAAATAAAATGTCAGAGAAAAGCAGGAGAAACTTCTAGATTGCCTGTTTCTCTTTCAATGCCTTTACTGTACATCCAAGGGCAGTAACTTGTGTTTTCCTCCATGAAGGAATACAGGAATCACCCTCTTTGCCATAATGTGACTCAATATACAGGTTAAAGATCTATACCTCATTATAGTACTCAAGTATGACTATATATACTGTAACCCAACTAATCATCATCATTGTAAGCCACTGGGGCTAATTTGATGGAGAATCTGCAAACAGCAGAGGAGGAACCTCTGTTGTGAGCAATTATAAACTTTATTACAACTCTGCTGTTGAATCTGTTGAGCAACTAACCTGGGTATTGCTGCATCAGCGCTTATCCTTCTCCTTGCATTAATGGAGCATTGCCGGGAATGGGGAGGGGAAACAAGCAAGGACAGGAAGCAACAACGTTTATGGAAAATCTGGTGTTAATTTGGAGGACAAAATGTTGCACGCAGCACCTTTAATAGCTCGTTTTGTGGGGGGTTTCACCTATGAGGAGGCTGTGAGAGATAAAAGAGAGAGAGAAATCTCTTGCAGATTAGCATCACTGATGACTATATAA
This sequence comes from Leptoclinus maculatus, assembly GCA_032191485.1. Classification (NCBI taxonomy): domain Eukaryota; kingdom Metazoa; phylum Chordata; class Actinopteri; order Perciformes; family Stichaeidae; genus Leptoclinus; species Leptoclinus maculatus. Next base: position 13,886,336 of record JAVDOI010000015.1, read on the forward strand.
CGTCTAATATGCCATTCGGTGTATGGCTTCATCTAATTGGCTGACATTTTTCACCCTGATGGGCCCTAGTTATCAGCATAGTGACAATTTGAAGTGCCTTGCTGTACCAACTGAGCACATAATCCTTGACATGTTTCCTGACTTGTGAACGTTTTGATTCCTGAGTAGAAGTGGACACAAAACACGGAACTGCTCCCCAGATGTGCGTGGCTGCATTTGGCTCGTGCTGTGCGGTAAACACTGACACATGCTGCGAATAATGAAACAGCCTCTTTTTTTTTTTTCTCCTCCTTTTGTTTCAATGTCAGATGCTATTGTTAGCTGGTCTGCGTGCTTCGGTGCCCACTCTAAGGGGTGACTAACAAGGTTAAGAGAGGAAGCTCATTAGAGACCTGCCTCAGCCTCAGCCTCAACCCCATCCCTCAGGCCTGAGTTGGTTTTATGAGACGCAGCCTGAACTCTCTGCCCTGGTCGATCCATGTGGAGGGCGTTAAGTGTGTGAGAATGGGGGTTTACAGTATGTGGACTAGCAGAAGATACAGGGTAGTAAAACGCTGACAGTCCTCCTTTTCGTCAAAGTACAGTAAGACACATGGGACTACTTTAGGGATAGTGTGAATCATCGGTCACCTGGACTCCAACCCTGCGTGGATGTGTTCCTCTTTTGGAAATAACCAAAGAACAGGAAGTTCATTTACAGTGAGTTACACAACAGATTGAGCGCTCTGGTTGAGCAGAGGGGACAACGTGGCTGAGGGCTTTCATATAATGAGCCACAGATGATGTCACTTATTAGCCACTTGTCTCTGGTTGAACCTGTTTTAATCAGCAATAGCTACAGTAGCTATTGTCCGCCCAATACTGGACGATTGTGTGGCATACGAATGAAATCATAAGCGTTTGGTGCCCATGCAGGCAGTGTTCCTTTCATGTAGTGAGGTGAGAAGTGAAGCCTTAGCCATAACTTAACCAGCCGTTTGCTGATAATGTAGGAATATCTAACACACTAGTGGATCTGTGAGGCTGTATACTTTGAGCTAAATGCTAACGTCAGCATGCTATCGCAAGGAATCTCTGTCTGTCTGTGTTCATGTGAGAATGTCCTTTTGCATATCCCAAGAACCGTTCATCCAATCTGCTTCACGCTTTGGCAGGTGTATTGTTGGGAACCCAAGGGAGAGCCATGTCGAAATTGGTGCAATTTGGACCAGCAACAAGTTTAATATTTAATAAACTTTGAATACACAAGCAAACTGTGCTCTGTGCAGTTCACTGATGAAGCAAATATTGAAATTGTATTTATTTTGGGGGTGCACATTTTGTTGTTTGAAGTCCCTATTTAGTATTTGTAAAGGCCAAGAATTGGTTGCCAAATTTCTCAAAATGGTTGCCAACGGCAATCTGGCAACCCTTACCGTGGAGCCCCGTTATGTGGGGCGTTGCAGAATTGTCCGATATCAACATCATGTCTGAAGATAGCGTTGGTCGTGTTTAACTGGAAAGAAGGCGCACAGACACATGGTAATGCTGATGGAATTGGTTTATTTGACGAGTAAAGAGAAACACACTTTGGGCATTGCGTTGTAGGGTCACGAGTTTCACAGCAATGAGGAAAGATAACCGCTGCGTTGGCACATAAAGTTGACTCCAAAGGCATTCATTGCAGACTCGGGCAGATGATGTCATGTCACGGCTAGAACATGTAGGGCAGTGCTCGCTGAGACTGGCTGCAGTCTGGGATATCTGGGACATCCGGGACTGGGTTTGGAAAATGTGGGTTTTAGGGAGACACACTATCCTCTACTGCTAAGTGCCCTTCAGAGCTATTTATGACATACTTAAGGAAAGGAGAGGTGTTACAATACCCACTGGATGTCAAAGGGGGGGAGGGGCAGCAACACAACAACCAGTGTCAGGACTGAACAGTTGCAACCAAATAAATGCAGAAGTTAGTTCTCCTTTCAAGTCCAAGCAGCACACACGTGTTAAACTGTGACTTTAATGACTAATAGGATACAGATGGTGAAGGAAATGGGAGAATGCTAACGCATATCATTGTCAAGTAGGAGGGAATAACTGGAAGATGACACTATATACAAACCCAAAGGTCTCCAAATGAAACAACGGTGTTGATTGTAAAAACGTGAACTCCAAACCTTTGGCGATTCAAATATATTTTTTTAAAGTGTTGTGTTGATACAGTACAATGTGGGAACGTTTGGGCCGTAGCCACACCCTGCCAACCGCAGTTAACGACATACATCCCTATGTTGTGGTGTATGGTATATATGAGACATACAACACCAAGGAGCTGATGTCACCGCTACTGTAACCTAAATGAAGTCACACACAAGCTAGACTAAAAGTCTACAGCTGCACTCGGCTGTAATGCTTACCATGTCAACCATCTTAGTGTGTTAGCACACTAACGTTGGCTAATCAGGCCCAAACACAAAGCACAACTGAGGTTGATGGGAACGACATAAGCTTTGTATGTGATCATTAGGGCCAACGTATTGGACAGATTCCAATCTTGACCTGATGATGGCGCTAGAGGAAAAGTCAGAGGATCACCCAAAGTTATTAGGATTAATTGGCTGCGTAGCAAGAACATCGATACAAAATGTAACAAAGTCCCTAGAGCCACGCGACTAGCTTGGCTGAAAATGTGCATGCAACCAGAATGAAGAAACAGCCGGTGGCTGATGGTAGCTCCCCACCCAGAACTCCAGAGAATAACTGAGGACTTTTGTGATGTGCTTTTTGGCCAATTTTGCTGTCAAATTATGAAACCGTAAGCTCTAAAACAGTCACTGTGGTCATTCGATGTTTACCTTTAAGCCCTATACTGCTGCACATTCACAAAGGAGGACGTGTATTTGCTGATCCGGAGCCGACGGTTCAGTTTACTGTTTTATATGTTCACTTCTTGATGACTGCATTTACACTATTATGTTTATGTCGATTGTGCACAAATTAGAAGCAATTATTGCGCAATATTGCTATCACTGTTTAATTTGTGTATTACAATATCAGCTAAAGAAGGTGGAAGTAAAACTAGACACATGAAGTCTTTCCCTCTTTCCCTTTGTGTCAATGTCTGTCTGCTTTTGATTTATCTCTCTTTCGTTTCCAGCAGACTCCTATTACCGCTCAAATCCATACTCCTCATTGCTCCTCATAAGATACACTCTTTTCACACCCCTGTCTCTTTGTCTTGTAGGTCCAGGTCCGAATTACAGTCATTTCCGTCTCGTCTTTTGTTTTTTCAAAACTACTAATCACGGCTGCAAAATGTTGTTGTTGTTAATGTAGTCACGAGTTGGCGCACCGGTTTGGGCGTTGGGTCATGCTGCCTGAATCCTGGCAAGTCAGCGGAAAAACCAAGACTTGCAGCTGCAGTCCATAAATATTTTGGATATGTCTCGCAATGGAATACGTTCTAGCTGTGGAATGACACTCGCTCTGTGTTTTGTCATTTGGTCTTTTGCAGCGTGCTGCTTTGGTGTTTTCAGCAGGAAGAAATGTCTTTTTAAATGATACCATGCCGTCTGACGTCCCACAGGGACAAAAGCAAGACCAGAGGTTTTAAAGGGAATGAATGCCGCTCTAACTCCTTGCCAAACCCCCTGGTAATATATTATATATGACTCTGACCGTACAGGAAAAACAAGGTGCATTACAAAGTACATTACAGATGGTCTGATGAAGCCAGAAAAGAAAGAATCTTCTGACACACACCTCACATGCCTCTCCTCCAGCTAGTTATCCCGAAGTTGTTTTTTTTCCCCAAACAATTCCTCAACAATTTGGGAATAGAAGTGCAGCATTAGCTCCTCATTGACTTCTACAACGGCTGTACAAGTAGGTTTGTGGTTTTAAACAAACAAATCCTTGTGCCCAGTCAGTTGAATTGGAGCACCACCATTGGCTGCAGGCTGGGGTGGTGTGGTGTGGGTAGCCCCAGCTGGAATGGCAGACAGCCTCCTCGGTGGAGTTGGGATTTCTTTTTTTTCTTCTTCAACACTTAGAACCGTGAGAGCGAAGCTGAGAGCCGCTAAGACTTTAGAGCGATGGAGCTTTTTCCCACATGCCGTCATCCCGTTGCCCTCTGAGAGAGAAGTGCTTGCTGGGTAGTTAAAAGTGGACTTGGTTGAGAAATTAAAGAAGGCTTGATGTCAAACACGCTTCAGCTGTAATATCCTGTGCTAGAGTTTAAAGGATTGCAGGCATACTCAACAATTCCCTGGCTTTCAAAATGGCTGCTTTAGGGCCCATAGCACAATCAGCATTTTTTTTTAAACAGTTTTCTCCTTTGAAGGCTCCTTAAAACAGTATTATGTTGACATTAAAACAATGACCTATGGTACTTATAATGGAGGTAAACAGAAAACTTGTTACCGTATCCTAATTATTTCGCTTGAGAAGGGGGCAAATGGCAAGTTCACTGAAAAAGAATGTTTTTCTTTTAGTTTGCATTGGTGGAAAAAAAAAAAAGCCCAATCTTGACCAAATATTGTACTTGCTACAGCCCAAATGTTAGCAGTCTAACATGCTTTACTCAAATGGCGAACACCGGAATGTTAAAAAGCATACATATACACTGTGAGCATGTTAGCGTGCTTAGGTTAGCATTTAGCTGAAAGCCCCCCGTGTCCCTAAATACAGCCTCAGAGAGCCAGTCTAACGTGGCTCTAAGTCTTGTTGATCATTAAGCAGACACTTAAAAGTTGCTTGTGTTTTGTAATCCATTACAGTGATCATCAGGTTTGCATTATTGTTTTTGTTAAGAATAATATCATTATTAAGTCAGTCTTGACATTGATTGTATTTCATTAATATAATAATGTAACACTGGTCAGCATTAATGCAGACTTGGCGTTCACTGTATTGGAACATTAAGACAGTTCAAGAATGCGTCAGGAGTCAGCTAATTGATTGGAACGACTGGAAAAAGTTAGAAAAAATAACACCCATAACTCTTAAACTGTACCTTAAAATGGTCGGCATGAATTTAAAATTGTTAATTCTAGTCAAAGACTGAAACATTTTCTCTCTCCTCTTGTTTCCTGCTCTGTCTTTCTGTCTAACACTTTAGCCCTCCTCCAGCTGAACTGTATGCTCTCCTCTACACACACACAGTCACACCATCTCTCTCTTCAACGCACACACACACACACACACACACACACACACACACACACACACACACACACACACACACACACACACACACACACTTTATGATTCATTTTCTGCAGAACCAGCCGAATGATTTGTCAATTACCGTAAGCCAACCCAACCTCAAATATATCCCTCTGGGAGCCTTATTGTCTTATTATTGAAAGAGTTTATAAGAGTGTATAGTTTGGCTTAGCTTAACAATGGTCAGTGGTTCCATTGAAATTAAAATTGACAAGTAAACACAACCTCGTCTTAAGCTTATATAAGCCATTATAAGAGAGTTGACAGTAGAGTGATAACAGGGAATGAGGTGGAGAAAGATGTCCACAGACCGACTTGCCTTAAAACCCAGAGGCCGGAGTAATAATAAGTTAAATCAGATTAAGAAAAGATATGTTCACCACACAGCAATTTCATCAACTGTTTACACTTTGCTGTGGTTGTCTGGTGGGGTTGGTGCTTCGGGCTGTTTTGTATGCCAGCTGTGTTGGCTGAAGCACACGGACGACACTCGGCCTCACAGTTTTTCATTGAATCATCGACATGTTTCCTCTGGCAGACGAGTTCTGCGTTGGAGCCAACAGATTTTTCACATTATCTCACTCCCAGTCAGCTGAATTTACTGTACGATAAGGCTCTTCATCTTTCCCTTTTTCTCTTTCCTTCCTCTCCTTTTGTTTCTTTTTCTCTCTCGGCCCTTGGATGGCGCACGTCCAGACACATGCTCTTCATCTCGCTCCGAGAATCTGTCAAGATCAAGAGAACGCTGTCGCTCGGCTTTCGGCGATTTGCTGGGACATGGCTTCAAACCGCCGTTGGGTCTTGATCACTTTGTCGGCAAATTGTATCGCCCCGCCCCCCCTCACCCCTCAAACCTACTTCGTGTGTTCAAACCCCAAACCACTGGACTCCAGGGCTCAACTCGGACCATTAAAATGAGATCAAAGGTTTTAGGGGGGGAAAAAGGCACCACATAAAATAGTTTCGTTAAGAGTTAGAGAATGAAACGGCCCACTTCCTTTAACCAGTGCTGTTTGGACAGGTGAGTAAAACTGCAAGCTCGGCCTCGGTCCCACGGCTACAGCCACCTCGGTCAGTTGAGCGGTTCCAATGCAAACAAGAGTCATTGTGGTTCAGGAATAAAGATAAGCAGATGAACACCGAAGGTGGGAGTCCTCAGATTCACCCTGGTGTTAAATAAATACTCAAAAATTATCCCCACACCTCTACGTGACCATTAGCTGCAGGAACTTCTCGCCAGACTTTCTTCTTCTGCTTCCCCCTCATCCGTCGCTGTAATGGAACAGTTTACAAAAGAAATTGGCTCCTGCCATTCCTTCAGGTCAGAGGCCGTCAGTGTGTGTAGGTGTGTGTGTGTGTGTGTGTGTGTGCAATCCTTGTGTGACTATTTCTGTTTGCGCTGCACATTTTGTTGAACATCCAAGCTAAACATCTCTCCCACCTCAGGCTTTTTATGTTTGGGGAGGATTTTGTTGAGCTTGTAAGGTCTTGTCCTCTTTCTTTGCTCAGTCAGCCTTGATGTGGGGGAACGAGTCATGTCATTAGATCAACAACAACTCGGAGAAAATGCTTAGGTCGGACGTTTAGTCGACCGGCATTTGTGTCGGCTCAGACTAGACGAGTGAAAACAGTGAAACTTGCATTACAAGTATATGTTATTTTGGATGCTTTTATTGTATTTGGAGGAGAGGGTGTAGATGTTACCAGCATGGGTGGCCCAAAGGGAACCTGAACCTCTACCTTTGGCAGAGGGGCAATGCTCGACTCAGTCTGCAAGATTCTCTGTGTTTTCGCTCAGAAAGTTGCTTTCCTTTTTAGCAGCTCGCCGCCTTCTGAGCAATCAATTCTGTTTGTTTTCCTTGGACTTTAAGTCGATGAAGTTTGCTCTCATTTCACCTACCGTTGCTCGTGTTGACTCCCCTTGGAATGCTCGTTGCTGCGGAGTTTGTTGAGAGTTTTAAATGCAGATTAAGTTCAGCATCTGCAAAAGTAATTGCTAATCGACAACTCTATCATATGAGCTGTGCGACAGTAGAATTCATTATTGTTGCCTCTTTAAAGTGGAAAAATGGAGACTAGAAGATTACGAACACACAGTATTCTTCATACATTGTCCAGTCAGCCAATTAGAGCATTTAGAGTCTGGCAGCATGAAGAGCCTTGAATGACTGAGGCACGATGAGAAAATCCCTTGGCTGTGTCTACCCCCCCGAGGCCTGGCCAAATAATTACCCCTCCGCTGCCAAGCAACAAGTCAAAAACACCATAGGGTATAACCTCTGAGACACTCAATTCTAAGGCAAATAACATTAATCACAATTGATTTCCATTTCAAGTTTTGGCCATGTAGCAGGTGCTGTTTTCCAAAGCGACTCGCAAGACGAAGGCTCGTGGTTTTGTGTATCTACAAATATCCAAATGATCAAAAAAACATTGTTAATAGTAATCTCATTTACTGAACAAATGTTTTCTCATCAGCCCAAGGCATGAAAAGCCTGTGAACCAGAAATAGTTCAGTCAGTTTATTATGTCTAGAGGGGGATTCTTAAACTGATTTATTTTGAGTGTGGTGGGAACTGATACAACTAAAAGGTACGCTAGGATAACGAACTCAGTGTTTAGTCTGGTTCCTGTTACCTCCCATACAAACAACTGTTTCAACCTGACGATTTCTTGCAGTCAACAATGAAGACCAAAAATAAAAAAGGTCACATTTGTACGTTTGGCTCATCCTCAGTGGACTGCATGTCAATGGAAACTCTCCAATAAATTGAAATCCAGCTAATCCCAGTGGATAGAAAAAACCTTCTTGACCTTCTGTCCAGAGAAATAGCAACACATCAATTCCGGCCAGTTCCAGTGTGTCTAATGCCGGTACATCAGTTAGTCAGCACCTAGAATAGCATTGAGTCATCCTTTATTCTAAGTAAGCCTCATCCACTAAACAGGCCTCTATAGTTTCACCACCAGTCAATTAGCTAATTTCCCATGTGTCATCTCTCTGGCTCACTCGTTAGCTAACGGATGACCAGCTGACCGGTCACATCATGCCGGATAGACCTCTCCGTTAATGCTCACACTTAATAAAATGACCACAAACACACACACACACACACACACACACACACACACAGTCTGTTCAGAGGAAATGAAGGTAGCTCCGTAGGGAGTTTTTCATAAAAGTCCAGTTTTATGGAGGTTCCCCCGTGGAGACCGGTACCTATTTCCTCAGCCTTGAGGGCCTCATTCAGGATACAGGAGGGTGCTAAATTACACACCAGACCACACCACCATAGCCTCTTTTATCTCAACAGGCCCCTCATGTATAGCGCAGGCTAATTGTTTTAAGTTATTCCCTCCAGTGGCGTTTACATAAACGTAATGGTCCATGTTCTTAATTAAATTTAGGTTTAATTCCCCCCCCCACCAGGGTTTAGTAACAGATAAAGGATGTACTAGCTAGCAATCCGTTGCTAGCTAGACAGCTAAAGTAGCATGCAAGCTGTTGATAGAAACGGTGTAATGAAAGTAATGTTCCTTCCATTAACTAAACAACAAAACAATACTTTTTGTTAAAAATGATTTCAACAGAAAGTGAAGTTACTGTAACAAGTTGAACAGTTTGTGTTTGGCCCAGAATACATGCAGCTTGTTCTTGTTTTGGAGCTAATGATGCTACCCTCTGTTTTGTTTTTGGCTAAGAAAGCAATATTCTTCTTGTGTGACTGCCCTAACATGTGGAAGTTAGTGTGTCTGATCAAATCATTTGTAACTCACAGATATGTATACAGAAATCGTATCTTGCAACTAAGCTATCTTTAATCTTGGATTAAGGGTGAATGTGCTTCGCAGGTTTTATAATAGCTGTATTTTGATTAGCATTGAGCTACTTTGAGGATTTTCTTGCTTACTCGTGTTCTTATTTTTATTTCTTTCAACCACTGTATGGGGCATTTGAACACAACTCATGATTTATATGTATATTTTTTTGTCTTAGGTCTGGCAGTGTGAAGAATCACTGGGAGGAAATCTACTACTTTGTGGAGAATCTAGCTGAGAAATTCAAAAGGTAAGGGCTCCATAAACACACAGGCAAACATAGTCAACACAATTCATCCATCAAGTATGCAGTACAAAAGGGGAAAGGGGGAAAAAACGGTATGCTGTAAGATTTGAAAGGTCTGAAAAGGTTTCACGACCGGACTTTAAGTCTTGGGACACTTTACAGCCTTGCTGCCTCTGTACTCTGTACTTCCTGGAGCCCAGAGCTGTAGATCACTGAAGAGAAACACATACTTTACGCAGCAGTAACCCCGGTAAAGTAAAATAAATATCTGTCCCTACAGCGACAGCTGGCAATGTGCTTAGTCACCCAGCATGCAAGCTGATGTTTCACTGTCTTCAGTAGCTGAGCTGATGTCTGGAGTCAGTGGGGGTACCAGCAGTGACTACAGGAACAAAGATCTTCTATGTGCCTGGTTTTTACACCCTGGGTAGACACTGCAGCTTTAAGTGTCTCAACTCAGATCACCTCTGACGTTTTATAAATTGTATTCATACTGTGCAGCCTCTTCATGAGATAGAAAACATCTGTCTGTTGGGAGTATGTCGTCAAAATTCATGTGATTATCAATAATTTGCATCCTTTTTTTTTTTTTTTTAACATCAACCATTATTGATTACACGTGTGTCAAACACGCAAAACCAATCTTTCAGTGAACATAAAGAGAACTCTATTGAAGCAAATGAAGAGACTGTAGATATGACTGCATCCTCTTATGGCTAAAATATGAAGTATAATTGAATACAGTGCCGTGTAAAATTTCAACAGATGGCCCTTTGTTTTGTCCGTACTGCTCGAAGGCCACAACAACACCTGCAGCTCAGCGGTTTGACCGCAGAGAAGAGCCAACCGTCCACAACATTTTTCACAAACACGACAGCGTTTCAAACAGCGCCAATCTGCATTCACTTATATCCGACACATTTTTGAACGTCAGATAGCTGTGCATGTATGTTTACAAGCACGCAATTCCTTTCTGAAGATAAAATTTCACCAACAAACAAAAACGACAAGCTTTCCCCACATCTGAGGGCTCAGCGATGTAGTTTGAATACAAACTTTTGAGTCGTGTCACACACAGGAGGTTCGAATCGTGCTCACAGGCACAACTCCGCGCACGGTGTCACTTGACGTCTCGGTGTGTCGGGCTGCATTCAAGATGCACTTCAGGAAAACGATTTGTTGCTTTTCGCAGTGTTACTGTAACCCTCACAATGTTTGTAATTCATCTCAGATGGTGTGGAAATGTTTTTATTACTTACATGTTGTGCAAGGTGGGAAAACACCAACTGGCAGCCAAATGCTCTGTGTTTGGCACGTATCGTCAATAATTGATGATAAATGATTCTTTCACTGCACTGCCAACAATGTGGGAGGCTGGATGACAGGTGAAATGATGGGTTTTTGTGTTGTTTTTTTTCCTGTTCCAGTCCCATGCTGAGGATGTCCTTCATAACATTCTCCTCCAGAGCGTCCACCATCATGAAACTGACGGAAAACAGGTAAATTAAGTTCTGGCTCATACCCGTCTGTTGATTAATGTGATGAATTAACTACAACCGACTAATCCAAGCTGAGTTTTTGTTATGAATAAAAGTTATTACAGCATGGAATGCTGTTGCACCAGAGTGAAAGCAGATGCTCTCTGAACTGACATGAAGCTAAAAAGGAAATGGACCTGTGTCACCGTGTGACTGTTGAGAGTGTCCCCAGCTTGCATTAGTGCTCCACTGACTAAAATCAACAGTATCGGGGGGGACTTTTGACATATGTCCTTCTTCTCTGCAGAGGGGACATCAGAAAGGGGCTGAACGCTCTGAAAAATGAGGTTCCTGGTGGAGACACATTCATGCACCTTGGATTGCACAGGGTAAGCCTGTTATTTTACACTTCTTTTTAAGCTTTTTGGTATTTCCTGTCTTTCTCACCACGAAAAATGTCTCCTACTTTTAAAGGCAAACGAGCAGATCCACCAGGAGAACTTTGGTACGCATTAAAAAAAAAAAAAACTTTCCCTTGTGAATACCAAGCTGGGTCATGAATTATGTTGAGGTTACAGCATGTCTGCATGCTTCTTCCAGGCACGGCCAGCGTGATTATCGCGCTGACAGACGGAGAGCTGCAGGAACATCAGCTCATCACTGCGCAGCAAGAGGTAGCCACTTATAGCTCCGGCAGTGGATCGCACTTTTTATTTGCTTGAGTGCCAGAACCCACTCGCTTTATTGCTTGTGTCTTCCCAACAGGCGGAGAGAGCCAGGTCTCTTGGAGCTATTGTGTACTGCGTCGGGGTCAAAGACTTCAACGAGACGCAGGTAACGCCAACGTAATCCTTTTGTGTTCCCCTAAATGTCGTTATGTCTGGTTTGAAATAAAGACCATGCATGTACAGTATACCACATGTGCTCAGGAATCCACGCTAGTGTGTATTGAGCGGCCCCTGTGCAGTTTGGCTAACCCATAATTTAAGATTTCCTGAAAACCAATCCAAGAGATTTTTTTAACCCTGAGCTGCCTCTTAAAGATGCCAACACACAAAGCTGGACTGGAGACATGTCTGTAACTGGAGCAATGCTCAACGATTAGCTCCAACATGATGAGGAGGGAAATGATTCAGGGTCCTGTATTTAATGTTGAAAGTTAAAGTTTAGTCCAAGCTCCTTTTTGATTGATTGTAAATGGACCCATTACTTTACATTGTGGATGATGTGTGATCACTATCATGAATGGGATGCTCTGGTTTTACAGTGTGTGTTTGCAGTTCCTCCTGTCTATAATGTCTAACATTGTATCACTCCAGCACATCTGGGGCCAATTTAGGCTTGATATCAAATGTCTCCCTAAACACACTTACAAAAAACTCAATTTTCCACAATGTACTTATTCTATGTTCTTCTCTAATTTAGCTACTTATCTCCTCCCCCCTTTTTTCCTCCTCCCACACCTCCGTCTCCACCTCTCTCCCTCTGTAGCTGGCCACTATTGCAGACACCATCGAGCACGTGTTTCCTGTGCTGGGCGGCTTCCACTCCCTCCGGGGAGTCATCGATTCGGTAAATGAACTCTTCTCTGCTCAGGGGAGCGTCCCTGTGGCTGAAGCTCACATACGGCGGACGTCCACAGCGTTCATGTATTTATCCAGAGTCTGTCAGAGCTGCCTTCAGGAAACACTCGCTCAGATATGAATGCACAGAGAACCCCGTTACTCATCAGACATCCGGTCGCTACATCGGTTTGTCCAATGCAAGAACACAAAAGCAGCACTGATTCATATCTAACTGTCAGCGTTGTAGTCGAAGATTCAACTCAAACAGGGTTTTTTTTATACGTGTTAAGCAGAACTGTAGGTCTTTGTGTACACTGGGCTCATGAAACTCATGCACATATTTAAAGAGTACAGTACAGGCAGGGTCCAAGAACAACAAGCCCCGTCTCCCGTAATGTCACAGACTTACCGCTCCGAACTCCAGTGGAGTATACTGATGGGACCATAGTGTCTAAAATATGCGTTTCAAGAAGTGGAAAGTTACAGTGTGATTATTGAGCCATTTTTTTATAACAGTAAAACGTGCGTGGTACAAAGAGGCCAGCATCCGTGTAAGGAAAAGAATAGGAAATAAATGACTTTCTCCTTGTTTACCCTCCAGATCATCAAGAAGTCCTGCATTGAGATTTTGGCAGCTGAGCCGTCCAGCGTGTGTGCCGGAGGTGGGGAGCTGAAAACACACACTCGGACACACACACACACACACACACTCACACAGTCGGACACAAACTGAAGTGGGTGCCAGCCTCCCATCGTTTCTTGAACTGTGTTAATTTCATTACTGCGTGCCCCGTCTCCCCTGCTCGCTCTTCAGTGATGACATTCCCAGATCATACATGAGCATCCAGGTCACTTACAGGAAATCTCTCGGGACGGGGCCCCGCCGTGGGGATAATATTATAGGCTCTCATTAACAGGGTTGGCCGTGAGAGAGTGACGGTGCGGATATTGGATTATAATGTAAAGTGGACAAAATCTTTAGTGTCCTGCCAAGAGAAAGATTATGACAGTTAAAGGCAACATTAAATGGGCATTAAATGGCACAAATGAACAGTTAAAAGTTGCACTTTTGGCAAAAACAGAGGGACTTTTACAGCTTCTCACATCTGCTTTTGTCTTTTTTTTTGAAGCAGTGCATTTTACAGAGTATTTCACGTGAAACTGAAAAGCAGTCCTCTGGCCTGCTGCTCAGTTCAGTCCTGCAGGTTCTGTCTCATCTTCATGGATTTATCGCTGAGTATTTTCCCTGTTACTGGCAGCATCGCAACTACTGAGGTTACTGTCCAACAATTGTAACTCAGTCGTATGCTGAGTGGCTCAGTTGCGGGGTGGAAAGGTTGACTCTGCTGTAATTGTCGGCTGTGTTTACTCAGATTCCCTCTGCCCGATTACAAGCAAATTAGGGCTCATAAATTAAAGACACATGCCTTATTAGTTTAGATTTGGGCCTGATCTAATGTGTTTCTATTTTACTGTAACTCACTCACTAGGATGGACCGTCTGTGTATTTCTGTCTCTTGGTCATATTATTTCTGCATGTTATATATGTTTACATAACAGGGACAATAACAAAATGTATATGTATATGGAGTATAAATATATGTACATATATACATGCACATGTCCTACATATACATTCATACATATTTAAAGTAATAAGAATATAAAAACAGAATAAAGGAGGTACTATGCATTCTTAGATTTGAGCACTGAGGCCCATATTTCCAGCAATCTCTGTACCATACATGCAGTATAAAATGTTCATTTTGCTTGCCAAAGAGTGTTAAAAAACAAAAATGTCAATGTGCGTTGTGTAACCAGAGTCTTTCCAAGTGGTGGTGAGAGGAAACGGCTTCCTCCACGCCAGGAACATCAACCAGGTGCTCTGCAGCTTCAAAATCAACGACAGCATTACAGTCAGTGAGTACGCCTGCACTTCTGTCTCTTAATGTAACGACGTTTAGATCAGCCTCTGTTTGGGTCATTTTTTCAGTCTCTTTATCATGTGATCAGTGCTGAATAACTACTGGAAATATGACAGCCTCATCAGTGCATGCATGAGTGGATCCTCACCAAAGAAACCTCGTCACACATCACATTTTATGGCAAGGAAATGGTCAAATTCAAATGTGCATATATCATCTTCTGAAGCCCATGCAGATCAAACACTGGCTGTCTAATGTGTGGTCATAATTTACAATAATACACAGCGATGTAGATCAGACTGAGGAGTCTACTTTGTACCTTCATTGAAATGTTGTCTTTGCTTCCTAGATGAAAAGCCGGCTACTGTAGAAGACACATTCCTGCTGTGTCCGGCTCCCGTCATCGATGAAGTTGGGAAGTAGGTGCCTCTTTTTTTTATTGATTTCACATTCATCAGACACAGAGAAAAACACATGTATGCATACACGTGTACACGGCCGTGAGAAGCCTGCCATACGTTAGCTCATTTTACGATTCCCCATCCGTGGCCGCATTCCTCTTTTTTCTAGATTCCAGTACGGCAAAATGTAAGGGCGCTCTGTAGCCGTGCCAGCACACGCAGTGTGTAAACCCTCCATGCATCTGTCCTGCTTCTGTCCTGAATTAGAACAGAGCAGTTCACCCCAGCTCCACAGAGCATTGGAGCATCTTTCAGCTTATTGTTTTTTGGTTTATTAATCAGCCACTTTACTGTTTTGGTTCAGTCTCACTGCTCACATCAGTCATTTACAGCTGCATGATTGTGTTTTCTGCAAAAAACAAAAAGCTCTAAAAGCACACTGTGTACCTGCCCAGCACTAAACGGCGGACATGCTGACATGTTTGCCATAAAAACATAATAGGATGATCTTGCGTCAATGTTGTGTTTAAAGCTTGTTACGCCGCCCTTCAGCGGCAAACAAATCAAATATGGCAGCTGTAAGGGCTTTTACCGGTGAATACAACACAACGCCGAAATGTACCACACAGTATAAGTACCTGTACTTTTCATGATTCTAGAGAATCGTTGTGCATTTAAGAGCCCAATTCCAGACGACACTGGAGGAAAAGAGGGAGGGATGTCAAAACTAAGACAACGGAGGTCGTTTTGCTCAAAACGTTCACCCCAGAGTCACACCATCAGCTGGGCCGTACTCTCTTTTTAAAGCCCAAACCGTGGTCCAACATCAACAATCCACAAACCTCTTTAACCAAAGTCTTCATGGGAAGAAAGTCACAACGGTCCACGGTTGAGTGGACGGTGGTTAAAAAGTCTTTCAAACTGCTTGCAGACAAAGAGTCACTTTTAGCTCCTTTTTCACACACTTTCTTGACCTGTAGCGGTATTTGTGTTGGTGATTGCATAATTCCATAGTTACGCTACAAATTCCATCATTTTTATTCTCCCAACAGAAGTTACAAATCCCATTTACGGTTAATATTTGCACTGGCAGTGGTACGGAAAGAGAGCGGATTTGATTCCCACTGCAGGGAGGAGAGATTTAAAACGACCTGGACTGATGACTCTGGAGCTTTAATCAATACCTCAGCAGAAGGGTCGTTAAAGCTGAGGAGGGTACATCGTGTGCCTTCGCCTCTCTTAAAAATGTCCCATCAAGCCAGTCATCTCCCGCCTTTGTATACATTTTCTGTTCTCTCCTATCCCTAACTTATCTTTTTACCCCTCCCCCTCCCTTTTTCTCTCCACCTCTGCCTTTACTTTCGGTGCCACGGTGGCTTTTTTCTTTTCACCAACTGCTTTGCCTTGCTGGTTGTTTTCCAGCCCCCCCCCCCCCCCCCCCCTCTTTCTCTCTGCCCGTCTGTTTCATTTTCCCCTCTATATCTGTCTCTTATTTGTGTCTGTCAGAGACTTTCTTTCATCCCCTGTCCGTCTCCCACTCTCTTTAAACAGTCTCCCTGTCCAGTTTCGGCTGATCAAAGCCGGGTAGCAGCTTGTCCGGTCTTTCAAGTGTGCGGCCACGCGTTTGTGTGCAGCTTGATTCTCGGCAGAGTGGAAAAACCTTGTGTCTGAGTGTCTGAACCGCTCCATTAATACCCAGACAAATGAAGTTAGATTTTGACTAATTAGTAGCCGTTTGTATACCTTTGATAGCAAATTTGGCCAAAAAAAAACCTTTACTCAAAACCCAACTTTTAGCATTGCTGCAATGCTTCCTGGGCTTTTATTTTTTTTATTTAGAGTGCAGGTATGGTCTCTCTGCCCCTCTGGAACGTGGCATCATGTAATCTATGTTTGGCCAGTAAATAGGAATGCAGGCTACTTAGCGCTTGTGTTTTAAGCCGAGTATTCTTCTAATGCAGCAGACGAACTCTAGTGATTTGTCTCATATGTCCTATTCAAGTATGTGTGTGTGTGTGTGTGTGTGTGTGTGTGTGTGTGTGTGTGTGTGTGTGTGTGTGTGTGTGTGTGTGTGTGTGTGTGTGTGTGTGTTCTTGCTTGGACCGCCTGCCATGTCCGTTTTATTCCCTTGCCTAACAGCTGTCAGACAGAGTGCTCGACAACTAACATTTCCTCCACACTACTTTATCTCCTCCACATCCTCAATCACACTGGTCAGCTTTCTCTGGCTCATTTTCTCTTTATGCCATTTTTCTGGTTTCTTTTTAAGGTGCCAGGCTTAATATATCCAGTAAAACAGGTTATTATAGTGGTAGAGCTCCATTGGTGTCCAAAAACTAATGAACCATGTGCCATCATTGCAAAGAACATGGGCCCTGTAGTTTATTGTGTCTCAATTTCCACTTTTGCCCGCCATCAATACTCACTAAAGAACCAAATCTGTATTAATCCGCCACTGAAAATAGTCCCAGGCAAATGCTGTATTAACTCACGTTTGAGTCACTTTTGCTAAAAAATGAAAAACAAAGCGATACATTTCTTCAGATCAGAGCGTTTGTGGAGACGGACTACTAAATTATCGGTTTTGGTTCCTTTTCAAGAGATTTGTTGACAATAAGATAAATAGTAAAGAATACCAGCCTCGTGCTTTTAAACTATGAACAGATCAAACTTCCCTACAACAATATTTAGGTTCACTGCTATTCTTTGACATAATTTACACCACTTAAATCTGAGGGGTGTTTTCCAGCATTTCTTCAGCTTTAAGACCGTTTTAAAGTTTTAATCCCTGAATGCCCAGCTGTTTGTCATCAGCAAGGTACGTCTGCTGTTGATCACGAACTTCACCCTCAAACCCAGCTCTTCTCTCTCTCTCTCTCTCTCTTTCTCTCTCTCTCTCTCTCTCTCTCCACCCTCCTTTTTTTTTCAAACCAGAGAGACAGCTCACTGAGTCAGAGTAAAGACACGTTTATCGGTCAAATGGCCTGCTTTCCATCTGCCAGACCTCATTCACATCCACCTGGTCCTGCAACGGAGAAGAACTGGGGGTTTTTTTGGGAGGGAGGAGGAGGGGGGGGTTTAAAATGCTCTCCTTTTGATCAACATGTTTTGAAGAGCTGAACGAGAACAGGCTCCAAAGAGGCCACTGCAGGTCACATGCAATTCTCAGAATTGTTTTTCCCCACTCGGAGGAGGAAGGGACTCTTCAGACAATCAACAAAGACTCACACGGTTCCAAAAGAATCCTCACCTACATTTTGTCTACTCCCCCTCCTCCGGTGGAAAACATTTGTATTCGGCTCATTTGGGCTCAGCTTGCTCGATTACAAGTGACACGGACACCGTAAACAAGAAGTCCCTCGACTCACCAACGTGTCAGAACTGAACTGAGTCCAGTAAACTTTGAAGATGCAACTGAACTGTCTCTTTGTTCTTCAGCTCACAGTCTTGTGTGTTCTGTGCTTCTGGGTTTCCTGTCTCACATTCTCACTTCGATTCGGTGACGTGATTTGGTGTGAAGCCAAGTTCAAATGACATCATCGCGGTTCAAACAAACTGAGCTTTAGGAGGAAACGCTTCAGGCTACATGAAGTGCTCCAATCAACGGTTGTTGTGTTGTTCCATCCCAACATGAGTTTTCTTTTCCTGAGTGTGTGTGCTTGTCTGTTGTTTTGTTTCAGGGTGATTTATCTCCAAGTGAGCATGAACGACGGTCTGTCCTTCATCAGCAGCAACGTGCACGTCACCACCACAGAGTGTGTAAGTGGCCTTTTGTCCCCATTTAGCCTCATCAGTCACTCAATCATGGAGATCAAAATCTAAACTAATGTATCTGTCTAATAAATGTGTTTTCTCCAAACTGAGGATGAATACGGTTTTGATTTGGAGTTCATATTTCGAAGCTTCTCAACTTAAAAACTAGAGTTATAAATTTACTTTTGAGATTTTGTAATATTTCCACTTCCTCTCGTATTGCATGTGGTTTCCACTTGTGTTCCCTCTGCCTCTTCTGTCCCTTCCAACTTCCTAGAAGTGTGTTGTTTTGCTCTCTGCAGTGAGTTCCCTTACCCCCTTTACCTCTTTCATCTTCCCCTTTCTCAATTTTGTTATTTTTCCTCTTTTCTTTTTTTTTTCGGGAGCCAATCCACAGGAGTTTGTAGTAGCGATCCGCCCAAAAAAAGCTCCTCTGAACCCTCAGGAGACAAAAAGGTTCAGAAAGCAGGTTCATGACCGTGAGGCTGCCGGTTCATGACCGTGAGGCTGCCGGTTCAATCTCAGCAGTGCCCTTGTGCAAAGCGTTATTCCCTCAGTTGGAGCGACTCAATGGCGATACTCTGAGACTCTTGGAGACCCCCAGGGGTGCGAATGCAATTTAAGACAATTTAAAGCAATTTAATAAAACATATGGAACATATGGACCGGAGCCACCGCAGATTCCCACCCAGCCTGAAGCTGTTCTCCCTCAGCCCTTGTGACATCACATCCATGAAAACGCGATGAATTCAAGCGGCTGTGCTGTGGTTCGTGATATACAGAGCTCAATTAGAGCGTAGCAATTAGCTGCTTCTCGCCACTAAACTAAACCACGTAGGCTGAAGTCATACCAGGCTTGAGGGGACACGACGAGTCGGTGGAGTTGTGATGGAGGTCGGCCAACGCGACAAACCCCCGTGAGCCCCTCCCCAAAGTCTCCCAAAGCACCACAGCTTTAGCCTTTGTAATTAGTCCACAAAATGTGCCCGTATAGCATGAGAAAACACACTCGTGTGTGTGTGTGTGTGTGTGTGTGTGTGTGTGTGCAGATGTGGTCACTGTTTGCGGTCCGCTGAACGCTGTTACGTCACAAACTCTGCTCGTCGGCTGTCGAGAGTCAAAGGAAACTTGCTGATTTGGGAAATTTCTGAGAGATGATAATTAGTGACTTCTCTACGACGGACCCCACTGCCGATCAGATAAACCCCCCCCCCCCGCCCTTGTCCTTGCCGCAAGACAGATAGGGGAAAGTCTAACCACATGTGATCCTCATCTGTGGTCTGTAATGGGAGCCACGTTTGGCTCAAAGTGAGCAAAGCAACTGATGGATTCCTTCAGCGATCACACAGCGTACACTTACCGCTGTCGTAGAGAGAAAAACAAGAAACGTGAATATTTACATTGGCAGAAGTGATGGAGAACGCACTAGGAGTATTACAACATCCTCCTGCAACTCGAGTTTCATTCCCACTACTCTGGTGCTCCTTTTATAATGATTGTTTATTATCTTACTTTAACAAGTTGTTCTCTTCCCTCTTCTGCTACTCTGGTACGAGCAATGCACGAAGGGCTGCTCCACACGGTTGTAGTTCGAAATCCCTGTCCAGGTTGTAACGTTCTGATGTCGCGTTTTGTTTACTCTCCAGTTCGACGGCACCATCCTCCTGATCACCCTGCTGGTGTTGTTCCTGCTGCTGGCCCTGCTCTTCATGTGGTGGTTCTGGCCTCTCTGCTGCACAGTGGTGAGAAAACGTAAACTACGCTCAAGAAGTGGTCAATTTTGAGAAGAAGAAAAAAGCAACACTTAATAAATTACAGTTATCCATCCAGAGCTTTAAAGAGGTTTGCCTGGACTCCAAAGGGGGCATTAAGCAGCTTAGGGGGCCTTACAAAAACAACACACAGACCTTTAGGAGGTCCTCTGCTCATCGATGTCATATCTCTTTTTGTTCCACAGGTGATCAAAGAACCGCCTCCTCCACCTCCTCCTGAGCCCGTGAGTAAAAAGACACACACACACACATACACACATATATTTACCCACCAGGTCTAATGGAGAATGTGTGTCTGATACGTATAGTATAGTATAGAAAAGCTACAATGAATTAAACAAATACAAATGTAGTAGAGTTGATTGATTTGAGACCTGGCGTTGCAAAAGTGCGTTAGCGAAGGCGGTGGCAAACGTTCGTTGCCAGATCTCATGAGAGTTCTGCTGCTGAGACAGAGAAAGATCATTTTCTCCAGATTTGTCTCTCTGAAACAAATTTTGCGTGAGAAAGTTCGAGAGATATGTGGCTCGTGAAAATGGGTCCAGTGTTTACTTTGGTGACCGTGGATCTAAGGAATGGGTCATAATCCGTGTTCATGTTCATTTCTCCCATTGGAGTTAATAGGGACCTGCCCATAGTCTCGTAAAGGTAAAAAGGAAAAAAGCCACGTGACGTGGATATAGAAAGCTGACTCTCAGTTTTTGTGTGATTATTTGTGATTTAGGAGAGTTCAGATGATGAAGACGGCCTGCCCAAGAAGAAATGGCCCACTGTGGATGCCTCTTATTACGGAGGAAGAGGAATCGGAGGAATCAAGAGGATGGAGGTGACAAGATGACAAAAATGCGCGACGCTAACAATCATGATTGAATCTACAACCCTAAACAACAGAGTGGAATCAGACCACTGTGGATGACTGTGCCTGCTTCTGTTAGTGCGTGTATTCATGTACTGTGTGCTGTCTTGTAGGTGCGTTGGGGAGGGAAGGGCTCGACCGAGGAGGGGGCTAAGCTGGAGAAGCCGAAGAACGCCGTGGTGAAAATGCCGGAGCAGGAGTACGAGCCCTTCGAGCCCAAACCCAAGAAATCTCACAACAAGAAGGCGCCTCAGGACCGGAAGTGGTACACGCCTATCCGGGTAAACACACACTCGGTTTCAGACTTATCTAGCAGAGGAGCCACTCGCTGTCCTGTAACAAAATATCTGTTTTTTAGGAACACAAAAATCCTGCCTCACTTACAGTTTGACCACTGTGCGTTTTTTTTTTTTTTTTTTAGCTCTTGCCTCAGCGAGTTTCAAATAACTGCGGGCGGCAGAACTTTCTCCGCCCGCAGAGACGCCTGAACTCCTTCAACCGAAGTTAAAACATGAAAAGCACCACGAGTGGGGCTGCAAAGTTTTCACAAGACAGCGGGGAGGAATAAAGCCTGTTCTGGTCATATTTGTGTATAATTAGTTGCATAAGCACAACATTCTCCACCTATCAATGTGCACACATAGCCGAAGTGATACAACGTATTCTCCAGACAGAGAGGCATTATTAAGACTGGGCGTCAGTGCTTGTTTGTGCTTTAATCCTTCACTACAATGCAGCTCTGTGCAGCAACACTGGCCTTTCATACAGTAGCCACGCTGACTGTTATCTGTAGACACTGCTACCTTACAGCTGTATTATGACACAGGCCTACAAACAGCACTGCAGTGATTCATAGGGGAATTTGACACCGCTCATACACCACAGTCAGTGAAGGAAGAAGGTGAACTCATACACTGACTAGTCACTGTGTGTTGGGTGTAGTTGACCCCTACGCATGAAGATCCTTGCTGTCTCTGAAACTTGCTCAATACTCAATACTATTGTACTGTAAACTAAATACATTACATTGCAATTACAGTCCTATAACTACTTACTCTCCAAAAGTGACCTCCATTGTTGTGCAAACCGAAGAGCAAACCTATAAATCCTATTTCTAGTGTTCCTGCTATGATTTCTAAGCGATCTAATTGGTTACAGGGTTTTTTTGAATGTTTTAGAATTTCATACTTAGTGTAAAGCAGACAATGTACTCAATGTGTATCATACCTGGTCAATAGATGAGGCTATATGAGTTTGTGCTTTCAATAACTATGTCACAATGTCTTGACAATAGCTAAAAAAAGATGTAGTTATTTCTAGGTTGTTTAAGATATTCACTTGCTTCTTCTCAAGTACGTGCCACTGAGGCCTCAGGAGTCTGCACTGTTTTGGTCCAATCAAATGACAGCAGGCGCTTACACCTTAATGTTAGGAAGTATAGAATCCAAACAAACTGTTTTGTCCTTTTTCTCCCTGGCAGACCGTTGCAGTAGTGATAACTGTTAACTGCTTGATTTGTGGCAGCGGAGGAATTGATTCACATTCATGTCTAAAGTTAAGCAGACATGAACCAAAATATGTCCGAGTGACTAATCAGCACAGTTTCAACCAGAGAGGAAGGAACTAATCAGCAGAATCAGCTGCTGTAGTGTTTGTTTGGGATTCAAACCTGCAGACTCTTGGCTTGAGGACCACAGACCAAATGTCCGCTGATACACTAGAAACCGTTTTAATGGGATTTGATTACGTCATGGATTGTGTGCGAGAGTTTCGGTGTCCAGATGTGGCCAGCTGTTAAACCACTCCCTTCTGTCCTGTTCAGGGTAAACTGGATGCTATCTGGGCTCTGTTTCGCCGCGGGTACGACCAGGTCTCCCTGATGAGACCCCATCCCGGGGATCATGTGAGTACCTCAGCGGTATTTAATTTCATCAAATGCTTTTACACACACACACACACACACACACACACACACACACACACACACACACACACTCGTGTTCACTCCCTCTGTTGCTTCACGTTCTGCTTCACGTTCATCCCTCCTGCAGTGTTTTATACCTCTGATGACCCATATTTTCCTTTCTTTCTTTTCTTTTTTCTTGAGTTTGTTGGGTAAATTAAATACTAAATACATTTCTTATCGTTTGGCTCATAATAAGGGGGATGCCCGGACTCATATTTCAATCTATGGTGTTAAGCTACTTAGCTGATGTACTATCTTGAAGTTTTTTTTAATGTAACCTGAAAACAACGATGTGGTATGAAATGCTCCTCAGCCTTGAAAGTAACAGTGGGTTAGGTCACTACTGTAGCTGCTAATAATCCATCCTTGGGTAAAAAAGTGTATCTAAAAAAAAACAGCATCATGTTCCAAACTGGCTCACTTTTAAAAGTCTTCTAGTGTGTCTACGGTCTCAAAATGCTCCAGTCATCTGAACCCTTTACTTATCCCGTTCCCTCTTCCTCCATCTGTCTCGCTAACACCTCAGCTGGCTCGTCTCCATCCCGTTAAGCCGACGCGCCTGCTTCACATTAGAAGCCATAAATCGGATAAAAAAAAGCAGAACCGCAGCTCGCAACCAGGCACATCCTCGTAGCTCGAGTGTATTCTGACGGGTTTGTGCGTGTGAGATGGTCAAAAATCCCCCCCATCGCCTCATATCAGCCACATGGTTTCGTGTTAATGCCTGTAGCCTCTGTGTTTAAAAAAAGCCCCAGATAAGAGTTTGGTTTGAATGTGGAGACAAGATGGGAGGTCACTGAGTGCACACAGCTCTCTAGGGATGTTTAAATCCCTCTGACACATTCAGAAAAGACAGTTCATGTTTTAATGTGTTCTGGAGATTCTTTATGATTTCCAACTTCCCTGGTTTTGATGGGCACTTTGTAATTCAGTGGTACATATAAATGAGGAGTATAAATTATGTCGGCTGCTTGGTTTGTAGACGCGCTAGCGGCGTGTTTAATTAGCAATGCTAAAGACACATTTCCACTGCATGGTTCGGCACGGCTCTACTCAACTCGCTTGGAACCGTTCTTTTTGGGGGTTTTCTATGAGCAAAAGTTGTGGATAGTACCTGGTACTTCTTTGGTACCACCTTGGTTCCAAGCGAGCGGAGCCACTACGAGAAGACGGAGTTGAAACGCTGGAGACCGCGGATTTGTCAGAGAGAATCATCACCAGCGGCCGCAAGTGTTTTTTATTAGATATTTTTTTAAATGGCAGCCCTTAAAACTACGGTTTAAGCGATGCCATTCCTGTTTGGTCGCTGTTTAAAGGATCCAGCGAGTGTTGCGTTGAGGATGATGTAACGTCAGTATGACGGCTGGCTAACAATCCCGCCTACAGGTTACCATCTGACGTGGAAAAGACATTTTAAAAAGAGCCGGTAACTAAAGGGAGCTGAATCGAGCCGAAACGCACTAAAATTACATAGTGAACAGGGTTAACTTTATGCCTGTTAAACATCAGCATGTTAGCATTATCAATGTGGGCATGTTAGCATGCTGACTTTAGCTTTGCAGAGCTGCTAGCGTGGCTGTAGACTCAGTCCGCAACAACGCGGTTCTCACTTCTTCATCCGCTCCTCTTCTCTTCCTCCCTTTTCACTCTTTCCTGCCCTCCCCCAATCTGTTCTCCACCTTTTCTCTCCCTGCTCTCCACAGCCGTCGATGAGGCCCCGTTCCCCAGCACAAGTTAAAATCGTGCCTTGTTAGCAGAAGATTTCCAGTGATTTCTTTTTTTTTTCTTTTATTATTACTATTTTATGGGAATTCCACATTTAAGAGTGTTTTCTTGGCACTGAAACGTGAACAGAGACAGAATTTGCTTTCAGCTTTCCCTGAAATAAATCAGATAGAAAACAATGATCGTTAGCTCACGATTACATCTTCACCAAAGCAGATTGGCAGTCAGATAAAAAGAGATTTGGGATTGGATTTTCTTAGTCAACACAATTTTCTCTATACCCAGAGAAGCTTTTAGCGATGTCTGCATGTGTAAGCTCTGCATGACGCAACGCTTACTCTCTTTCCACTCAAATGATGTCGCCTCCTCAAGTCATTTGCGGTTTCTAACGATGCGGTAGAAACATCTCCCAGGCCAGCAGGCCGGCTCATTTCCAGGTACTGTAATGTTTTATTTCAAGGCCAAAGTGGAGTGGAAACGAGCATGGGACCCTTTTTGTGTTACCTTTGGTGTTAAATTACCTGGTCCCACCCTGTAACAGACCTTTTAGAGCAAAGTCTCACACTCTAAAGCTGGCAGACCTTCAAATGAACAGGAACGCTCGCTCTGTACACGAGGCCGAGTTGACCGATTCTTCATCGGTCGTTCTGTTGCCGTACTGCGGTTTTCATAGCCATGCCAACAGCTGACTGTCGCCCTTGACACCGGCCCGGCTACAGTACTGCATCGTGTAGTAATGAAGTTAGTTCTTGCTAATGAATCCAATGACAACAAAACAAAAAAATATGGATCCAATACTGTTCATATACTGTAACGA